>CANSNZ010000936.1:3995000-4702500 GCA_947646795.1 Beta lomatogona
TTCAAAGAGAGAGAGAAAAAGACCTTGGCAAGTTGGTAGCGGTAGTGCAATGGCATATGGAGATGAGCAGAGGGTGGGGAAGAAACAAAGAGAAAATGTTTTACAACTTGGCGTCCCACATCGCTGGTATAACATGAGAGTGTGAGTTAAAAACTCTATAAAACAAATCTTTAACACGTTAAATCTCTTCAGCTGCCTTGCTTACTGCTTGGCCTTCAAAATTAATAAGCTTGGATATTGGGCCTTTGAACTTTAAACGTTTGGGCCTCCAATTAAGTTCGGTCTCGGTTCGGCTCGTTAAACGAGCCCACGAGCCGGGCCTAAACGAGCCCACGAGCCGGGCCTAAACGAGCCCACGAGCCGAGCTCGAGCCGCGAATTCTAAGCACGAGCTCGAGCCGAGCTCGGCTCCCCCAGGCTCGGCGAGCTCACGAGCCGAGCCGAGCTCTTGAAAAATTAAACGAGCTCGAGCCGAGCCCAGTGCTATTCGGGCTCGGCTCGCTCGTTAAGCACCCCTAGTTTGGGATGGCCTATATTTCAGATGTTAACAAGACATCAGAGTATCAGACAACTAGACAAAATTTTCCAGTTCACACTTATGGTCTGCTAAATCTTATACAAAATGAATAGAATATATATGGAAGGCACAATATCTTAAACATACTTTTTGTTTAGAAAGATATCTAGAGGTCCTGTGTGGTATATGTTTTTTTTTTCGTGTGGGAATTTCATAACAGTTGGTAGCTGTACTAGACAAAATTTGTTTCGGTTTTGACTATTGAGTGGGTTTCACAACCTGAAAAAATTTGCATACTAAGAAAGAAGAAGGTGCTCTTTTCGAATTAGTTCTAGGAAAATACTTTTTAGTATGTAAGGTTGAATTGGTAGCGATCATTAGTAATTAGGTGCTTTATTTTTCAGTTTACTAAATTATTATTGATTTATATTCTTGTTGTTCTAGAAATTTTACAATAAAATGGAAGATGAAGAATTCGCTCCAACTCCATGCGTTGATGCAACTCCAACTCTAACTCATTGTGTTGATACAACTCCAACTAATGTTACTTAAACTTCTAATGCCCAGACAACAAGTTCCACATTCACTCCTCGTCCATGCTACATGCCAAGAGGTCACCTTCCGCTGTTGAGTCTTCTGTGCAGCATTTGGACATTCTTGGTACTACAAGAAAGAAAGCTATTGATGTAATTGTTTTTCAGATAACCAAGGATGTCTTGGCCTAGTGGTTAAGATTGAGGTGATGTGAACGATAGGTCACAGGTTCGAATTCCCCCTCCCCTTCTTTGTACTGCCTTTGTGGCTCATATGGATCAAAAAAAAATTTGTTTTTCAGATGAGAAGACCGAAACTTTAGAATCTCTTGTTGTAGGTCAAGATGATACAAAGGGGAGTAGTTCTTACTCTCCTTTCTCTAAAACATACAAGTTGATTTAGTTTTCATTTCGTTGCTATGGTACACTTTATCCTCAAAAGTTTCCCATTATGTAATATTAGTTACCCATATTAAGCCGGAAAGTTACCCCAAAATTTAGTTACTCTTTCAAGGTCCACAAAAAATAGCTCTATGGCTCTCTCAAAATTTAGTATCAAAAGGTCCATATTTTAAATTATGAGATTGATCTTACAAAGTAGTCTTACATTTGTCAAAAGTTATGACATTTGTGTGAACGTTACTCCTAACTTATGTTTTAGTTACTCTTCTCTGGCTAAAAGTTACAAATTAAGTTAAATCTGTTTTGTCAAAATGTTACATTTTTTTTAGTCAAAAGTGAACTATTTAGTAGTATTAGCAACAAAACTTGAGATGAAAAGTTAATATTAAAATAAATAACATTATTAAGGTCCACAAAATAGAGATTTCTTTAAATAGTTACCCATCAATCGTTATTAGTCACCCATAAGAAGCTGAAAGTTACCCATCAATCATTATTAGTCACCCATATGAAGCTGAAAGTTACCCATATATTACAGACTGGTAAGGATAACTAATTAAATAACATGAGCAACTCATGGTTATTCAAACTTAATTCATTCAATGCTCCCTCCGACCATAAGAACTGTCACAATTTATATTTTTAATTACAAAAACTACAGTAACTATTCTAGTTCCTAAAATAAAGCCTCACTTTGCACCCTAATTGACAGCTTTAATAAATATTAACCAAGAAAAAACAACCATGACGGTCCTTATATTGACTAATAAGAAGGTAACATGTATTCAACTGTCAGCATTTTTGTCATACACCTTCCCAAACATCTTCTGCTAAACAATCCTTGACTGGCAATGAATTAACTGTGTAGTATAACCCAAGTTTTCGAGTTCCAATGAAACTAAATTGTAGTACACAACATGGAAAAAGGGGCTATCTCCACAAAGACCATTGAAGAATGAGTAGCTACCCCCAGGCTTTAGCACTTTAGAAAGATGTTGCTGGAATTCTCTCATGTCTTCATAATATTCTCCACATGCATCAAAGAATATACCTGTAAATAGAAAACAATAATTAACTGAAGGCACAAACGTAAAATATGTAGAGTATAAAAGAAAGTAAAGCTAAGAGGAGGACAAGTAGACAAGGATACACCACAAGGCATGACCAAACCAAACCAAGATATAAATCCCAACATAATTAAAAGTAAACAACATCAAAAAGCAATTGCATATCAAATTCACAACCCCAGGAAGCACAACCATTAAACTTTTCAACCAAACATGGCATATATACATTTCTTTAACAGAGACACAAAGAAAACTAATAATCAATGTACAAAAACATATGAGGAAGTTCCCAAAAAATGGCCAACATAACTGAAGGGGCAGGTGGGGGGACTGTGAAGGGGCACTAGTGGAAAAAAACGGAAGGGCTGCAGCGCAAGGGCTGCGTTTTTTGAAAAACGCAGCCCTTAATAGTGAAGGGCTGCGGTTAGCCTAAAAACCGCAGCCCTTTTAGTGAAGGGTTGCGGTTAGCCCAAAAACCGCAGCCCTTTTGGGCCTTAAGTTATCAATTAGTCTATTTTCCCTAGCCCAAACTCCGTCCAATTCCCCTTTCATTCCCTCGCTGCAGAACCCCCCCTTCTCTCTCTCTCTCCTCCCATCGACGCATCTCCTCTCTTCCGTCTCTCAGCGCTCACTGCAGCAGCAACCTCGCTGCCACTTTCGCTCGGCGTCCTTCTCGTCTCCTTGATCATCGCGACACGAGCATCTCCTGTTCTTCTGTAATTTTTCTCTCCTCTTATTGTTTCGAACTGCAAATGGAATTATGCTTCTTTTTTTTAAGGATTTTATGTGATTTCGTTTGATTGTTTATATGTTTAGGAAAATGATGCTTCGGTTAGAGTTTCAATCTCTTCTGTTTCGCTTAGGGCATTTATTCATCTTTGGATTGATTTTTGTTGTTTTTTTTTTTATGTTCTTGTGATTTTTAGGCCTTTTTTTTTTAAGTATGATATTTGGATGTCGAAGGATTCGGAATTCTTCTACCGTTGTAGCAATGCCAGCAGCAGCATATTCCTCAGATTATATATTGTTTTGAGTTGGGTGTTTTTCTTTCACTCTTTCACCTGAAGTTTGCCTCTTGAGATACTACTGTGGATGAGTTTGCTTTATCTTGTTGGTTTTGGGTTTAAGGTGGGCCATGTTCTTCTAATGATATGTTATTGGTTTATCTCTGTGCTCCCCCTGATTTGGCTTATTAATGGTGGGTTAATGGATGCTAAGCCTAGTTTGGTTGGTGATAATGGGAAAGTTTTGAGTGATTGGTGGGAGAAAATTATTGGGAGCAGATGCAAGATCCATCATCACTATTACCATTATATTGGGTCAAAAAAGTTGAGAAAAACATGGTGGAAAAAGTTATTAGTTACTTGGGTTGTTTTGTGGATCATAGTTTGTTTATCAATCTTCTGGTATATGAGTTCACAAGCTTTTGAAAAGAGGAAGGAAGCTCTTGCAAGTATGTGTGATGAGAGAGCTAGGATGTTGCAGGATCAGTTTAATGTCAGTATGAATCATATTCAAGCTATGTCCATCTTAATTTCTACTTTTCACCATGGCAAATTTCCATCTGCTATTGATCAGGTAAAAATTTCAACCTTGCTTGTTATTTTACCATGAAGTATGTTGCTCATTGTTCATTCTTTCTGATTAAATTTCACCTTGCTGCTTTGGTAGCTTCATGTATGTATCAGATTTACATTTATCTTTAAATGGCTTTTATGAAAAAATTAGTTAGGGATAATGGGTATAATTATTATGCTAGTGGGCTAAGTATCCAAACTTTTGCAGTATGTGATACCATCAAACTGAGTTTTATTTGGGTCTCTTACAGTGATTTACTTGAAAAGTTTGTACTTCTGCTATTAGAATCACTAGTGGAATTAAGCTTTCTGAAAGACTAGTAGGCTTTTGAATTAAGCTTACTATTTGAATCGTGATTTTTGATTGATGTGATTCTTAACGAACCATTTTCATTTATGTAAAGATCAAATCCACTTCTCATGTGATTTTTATGCTAGGTACCAAATGCAGAAGTCTTATACAATTTGAATGCAATGATTGTTGGCTTGGCTATTAGGTTACTGCGATATACGTGACAAGAAGACCCTGAAGGCAACATCTTTAGTTTCTCCTTCGAAAATGTCAGTTTACTTTTTCGATCTCTTTCTGTTAGAGTATATTGGTTTCTAATGTAGCCTCTTTCTATGTGCTTGGTGGTCGTTTTCTCTCAGATTTCGCATTGATTGATCCTACTGGTGTTGTGAATAGTTTGTTGGTTGAGTTTGTTGTTAAACTTATTACAGGTTTGGCTATTCCTGATGCTGCCTTGTTGTGCAACTTTATAGGTCTCCAACTGTTTTGTAAATTGGGTTGCCTATGGTTGATCCCAAGTTGCTTTTTTTACCTTGCATGCTAATTTCAATATACTATCTCATTTTCAATTATGAATTCTTGTTGCATTAATTTATTGGATGAAGTGTCTTGCATTCTATCTGTTTCTTGAGCTTGCATACTCTTGGGGAAGGTTTAACTCCATGCTACAGAGTGCTCTTTCATCTTTAAATTTGACGGCACTTGTTATCCTATTAAAAGTATAATATTATGATCATCTGCATGTCAAATATTTTTTTTTTATCATCAACCATAAGTAGGATGAATTTTTTAATCTTAAAATAAGCAAATTCGATCAGGTATCCTGAAAGAACAAGGAAATGCAGGAACCAGGAGGCATGAAGCTAGTTTCTATATGATGCTTAACTTAATAACATCTGCGAACTCTTTAAATGTCAAGTTTAGATTCTTTCTTTGTTATAAATCAGCAGGTTTTCCATATAGATCATTTAAGATACTTGGATGTGAAATGATGGTTATTGTGGTGCTGTTCTTTTAAAGAGCTAATTAATTATTAGTGGAATTTGATGTGTCATCTAGTTTGTTATCAAGTCTGCTAGAATATGACTATAATTCTTAATCCCTTTGCAGTGTTGTTGAGAAACAGATTAAAATGACTGAAGACCATAGGATAACTAGCTATTTTGAGAGGCAGCTTATCTATGAAACAGGAGACTCAGGGAGCGCCAAATAAGACAGTCAAATGTGTTGATGTCCCTTGATAGTGCTCTTCTAGAAGGTTTACTCGATGACTGGGTTGTAGATCAAGCTGGCAGACAAGCCATGCAAGATGATGAGGTATATTTGATGTTTATGTTATGACTTTATGAGCATACTTAAGTCAGGTAGTAAGTACAACATTTAGGGCCTAAAATTTTACAACAATGGAAAAGTTATTGCTGTGCATCAAAACATGAACTCAACATGAATTAACTGCTTTGTGTATGACCCGGGGAAGAAGAAGTTGTTAACAGGAGTCTTTTGATCGGGCCTGAAAGGATCTTTTCCAGGACCCTCACGGTACAAAATGTTTTGTTCTCTTGTCTATTCTCTGGGTTCAAGGGGGTTTAGAAGTAGCAGAAGAAGAGGTATTGTTTAGAAGCAGCAGAAGAAGAGGTATTCTCTTTAGTACCTATGTCCAAAATATTTTGTTCTCTTGTCTATTCTTTGAAGGAAGGGAATTTAATGGTGAATGGTGTGTGATAACTTTCCACTAATCATGCATAACTCTAAGTTCATATGTTCTATGCAGGTAAAAAATGCATTTGTAGATTTGAGATCACTTGAACGTGCTGTCATGCCTAGTAGACTTTGAAGAGTTCAGTAGATAGTTGATTTTGTGAAGCAAACCCATCATAAGTCTACCTATCATAGATTAGTTTAGCATATATTTTTGTAACTTTCTCTATATTTGTATAAAAAATCGTAATTTGCAATGAAAAATGATACTTTTATATAAATATAATTGTTTGGGATCATTTTAGACCAAAAAATGCCAAAAAAAAAAAATTTATTTTTTGGGTCACAAGGGCTGCGGTCAGGGGCAAAAACCGCAGCCCTTAACTCACCAAGGGCTGCGGTTTTGGCCCTTAATCGTAACCCTTAACTCACCAAGGGCTGCGGTTTTTGCCCTGACCGCAGCCAAACCGCAGCCCTTCCTAAATGCCAAGGGCTGCTAGCCCAATGGCTGCGGTTAAAAAACGCAGCCCTTGGGCCCCTTTTGACCGTAGCCCTTGGGCTTTTTTCCTCTAGTAAGGGGCTGTTGGGCAGGGGGGTAGGAGGTGCTGCTAGGGAAATTCCTGGGCTGGGGGGCCGTGAGATGGAGATTATACAGGGGCTGCCAGGGAATTAAGTTGCTGGGTGGGGAAGGGGACAGTGTGTAGGGGGGCTGCCCCGGGTGGTGGCATATATACATTTCTTTATTAGGTAACTTATAGTATAATAAGGGTAACTAATTACATGAACATGATTACACACCACCCTAATAATATCATACATTCCTTGAACATGATTAGACAAATGATAAATTATAGTATGATAAGGGTAACTAATAAGATAATATGGACAACTAACGATTTTATAAACATAACAAGTAATTAAGATACAAAAAGTAAACTATTAAGGAAATATGAGCAACTTATAAGCTCATAAAGCTATCAAATGAGCACAAATGTATATTTGAACTTTGAAAACAATAACACACATTATCTTGACGTGATTAGACAAAGGACAACTTATAGTATGATAAGGGTAACTAATAAGATAATATGGGCAACTAACGATTTTATAAACATAACAACTAATTAAGATACAAAAGCAAACAACTAAAGAAATAGGGGCAACTTATAAGCTCATAAAGTTAACAAATGAACACAAATATATATTTGAACTTTGAAAACAATAGCACACATTATCTTGACGTGATTAGACCAAGGACAACATATAGTATGATAAGGATAACTAATAAGATAATATGGGCAATTAGCGATTTTATAAACATAACAAATAATTAAGATACAAAAGTAAACTATTAAAAAAATAGGGGCAACTTATAAGCTCATAAAGGCAACAAATGAACAGAAATATATATTTGAACTTTGAGAACAATAACATACATTATCGTGACGTGATTAGATAAAGGACAATTTATTTAAGCTAATGTCCACTTTGTCCCAAAGTAACTACTAACAGCTATGTACCAGGCTACAATCAGCAAGCACATTAATTCATACTACAATAATAATTTGGAATTGCTTCCAATGAATATGTCACTGTAGGTAAAAAAAAGGGCCTCTAGCATAAAGAATACGCTGGAGCAGCCTTTGTTTTCACACGACAACAACATTAAGAATGTAACAAGGACAAGAATACCATTCACACGACAGCAAAATGTGTAGATTCAATGTATTTTTCACAAGGTAAAATAATGGTTCCAAGAATTGAAACAGAATTTCACAAGATTTAATTATGCAAATAACGCAAACCAGTTTGAGCAGATTGATATCCCAATGCCATATGAACATGTCAAATAAAGGAAGTTAAATGAAGAACGAAAAACACAACAACTAACCATCAAACTCAGAAGAAATGAAACCTAATTTAAGCCTAACATAATCCACATTTCAACAAATTCGCGAAAAATATGATACAATCAAGAAGAATCGCACAAAAATTTGCAGATGAACAGGAAAGAAAATCACAATTTTTTTTGAATGTAAAACCCTAGAAAATTGGGGAAAAAACTCAACAAGAGAAAAATTGAGTTGAAATTAGCGATTTACAAATGTGAAAAATGAAAAAATCAATCAAACTCTTACCTAAATTTCGAATCATAGAAGGAATAATATCGATTGAAAATTTAAAAGTTAGAGCGTGAGAGAATCGTTGTTCAGAAAATTTAGGAGAGAGAAATCACGTTTGAGAGATGAGGAGTAAGAGAGAGAAAATCAAGTGGGAGAAAAGAAACTTGCACGCGACGTGGTTAAATCGCGACCATTCACCATCATCTTTCACATTCGACGGCTCAGATCATCTGTTTTCAGTTTTCAGCTTAATTGTTGTTTTCACAAGATCCTATTCCTATATATATATATATATATATATATATATACTACCTCCGTCCCAGAATAGTCTGAACATTTTCCTTTTATGTTTGTCCCAAATTAGTTTGAACACTTCCATTATTGGCATGGTCCTACCATTAATATATTATTTCTTTTACACATCTTTGGCCCCACACTCTACCTTTTATCAATAAAAAATTACCCAACTTTCTCTCTCCTCTAATAAAAAATACCCCACCAACTCCTATCACATCTACTTGTTAAATAAAATAACATATGATAACCACACCACAACTTATCACCTTAAACTACGTGTCCCAACAAGTGTTCAAATCTTTCTGGGACGGAGGGAGTATAAATGAGTTCATGTGACGATGGATATTATGGTGAGAAGTGAGAAGAATTTGCAGCCATTAGATCAGCAAAATCCAAATCCAAGGGTCGAAAAGGATCCCGAGACATTAATGGCAAAATCGTAAATATAGCAACTTTTATTTCTTTTACTTTCTTCACTCTGACTTGCCTTCTCATTTAGTGAAGTCTTGAATTGCTCAATCTCTCTCCTCTTTCAAGTCTCAACCCCGTTCAATCTCTCTCCACAATACCTTGGAGCTCCAATAATAATGGCGGGGGAAGTTCGAACTACGAACAGGAATAGGGAGGAAGCATTGTCGGTTGTCGCTGGTGAAAAGGAAGAAAATGAAAGAAGAAGCTGCGATAGGGTGGTTTAATGCGGTGATGATGGTGCGTGAGCAAAAAAGAAAGATAAGGGCAAATTTTCTCTAAGTTTCAACAACAATCTCTGAGTTTCAACAACAATGGTGGATCTTGAGGTTTTCTTAAAAAAAATTCGAATTTAGCTTCAACTTTGCACTTCAATGTGTTGCGAATTTAATTTTTGTCTTTGAAAGAATTTGTTGGTTTATGATGAATTTAACCATGACTCTATCTATTTAGTAATTGCTATAACTCTAAAGAAATTTTGGTATAACTCTAATTAGTATAGGCTATTGTGCTACTATACTGTGAATTCTGGCGTTAAAGGAAAATTTGAACCTAGATATTGTTTTTGAAGAAGCTCGTTGCCTTAATTTCGGGCAAGATTTTGAGCCAACAGGTTTAGTCTTCGGACTTGCCTTCTATTCATATTCAACTTAGTCTTTGTTGGTTTGGTAATGCCAAATTGAATTTGATTGGTTTCCTTTTTGCTATGATTTTGATGTAATTTGGTAGAATTCCCGAGGATATTGTTCTTGATTTTCCTTTGGATGTTATGGATACTGTCGAGTTTTGGGATCCGGAAGAATTGAGTTTGATTGAAACTTGTCAAATTCTATAGATGTTTTTTGAAGTGATTAAATGTAACACCCCGTAATTTTCACCCTTTATTTTTGGTGTTAGTTTATTTTAAAATGATATTCTTTTCGTAAAAAAAATAACTAATTTATTATTTTCTCTTGATCAATGATTTTTATTCTTTATAATTTGGGAGCCGAATTATTATTTTATTATATGGTGTGTTAATGTGTGCATTATATTTATATTTATAATATAATTTATTAGAATTATTTTCATTATTAAGTATTTTCAAAGTTTAGGCGCGATTTAGGAACTTATCGATTTATCGTGTAGCGGGCTTTTGAAGCATGGACCCTTGTTGATTTGGGCCGAAATTTTTGTTGGTGTGTTGGGCTTGGCAGCAGGCCAAGGAGATGGAGAAGGAGAACTCCTCTTCTTTCTTTTCTTTTTATTTTCCTTGTGACTCTTTGTAGCTTTGTAACTCCTATAACCCCCTAATCATTCTCCTTCATTAAAACCCTTTATTTCAACCATTAAACATCCATAAAATTCTGATTTTTATTCAAAGAAGTTCAGCATCATTTGCATTAAACCCTCACCTTTTTCAAGAAAAGGAAGAGAGAAAAGGAAGAGGAAAAGAATAGAGAGGTTCAACCCGGTTTTTCCTGTCGCACCTTCACGAAAATAACCGTAGCCGGAGATCTAACCGTTGGATCGTCTTCAAATTTGGACACAACGTTTATAACGTCTTGTTCTACATTCTGAACGGCACGATTTAGAATCTGAGCTTTTGAACATCGGGAATCATGGTCGTAATAGAGCAGTGCGAAACAAGAGTTTTCAACGTTCAAGAAGAAATGCCTAGTGACTTGTTGCTACAATTCTCGTTTGTTATGCCTTGGGGTTAGAAGAGGATTTGGATTGCATTCTTAACTCATGATTGTCTCTTTAGACTCAGCTCTCCTCCCGACGATCCAGGTAACTAGTTGTTATCTTAGAACCATAGTGCTTAGGGTATTATTCGGTATTAGATTACTACTCTAGGAATTATTTAAAATACTTTTTGAATGAAATTTTTGATGAAACTTGACATGAATATACTTCATACATGCTATGTTAATACTGTGTAGAGAAAAAAAAATTTTGCATGATTTTTAGTATTTATTTGATTAAATTGGTGTTTTGTGCGTTTTTGGCTAAATTGCATGATAATTATGGAACGACTGTTAAAATTGATGAAATTATTTTTATTAGATCATGTTACATGCGTAGTATGTATTCCATGCCTTAGAATAAGTTTTTTCCTACTGTTTACTATTTTATTTAATTGATATATCTGTTTTTGTAATTTCGGTTCTGTTAGTATATAAATCATGAAAATTGTTTTTATAGGCAGAAAAATTAATTTATTTGAATATTTTGTATTTCCGTGAGTTTTTACATGTTATGTAAATTTTTGGTAATTTTTTGGCGTCTTTTTATATTTTTAATTATTATAATGGCTTATTTGAGGAATCTGTATATTAACTGTTAAAAATACTTTTTGAGTCAGAAAATTATAAATAAAAATTGTAACATGTCAGTAGAGCCATTAGAATCGTATGATAATTTTTGTATGATTTTACTGCTCGAAATTATTAGTTTAATAATTATTATGGTGTTTTTGTTGTGAAATTGAGGATACACTTTTAAATTGCTTGAGGGCTTGTAAATCAGAAATAATTCATAATTTATTATATTCTGGGTTGCTGATTTTCAGTAGTATAAAGTATGTATCATTGGGTAACCACATGTTTGTGTTTGATTTATGGAAGAAAATGATTAATTGTTACTACTCTTTTAATGAATATGATTTAGAGTTAGTTGGTGATGTAATTTTGATTGAATTGTGGTTGCTGTAAAAACCAGTATATTATCATTGATGATGTTTGGAGATGTTCAAGTGTTATTGTGAGAGTTATGTGTTGAAAATTTATAAGTGATTTATTTTGAGGAATTATGAGGAACTGTTTTGATGAACCGTGGGTATAAGGCCGGGTGGCATCCCTTTTTGATGAATATTTTGATGAATGATATTTGGATTGTATGCATGATTGTATTTTGAGATAAGAATATCCGGTGGGATAGATGTAGTCCCCGGTGAAGAACATGCCAACCACCTGGTTTGCGAACTAGGGGTACACCTGGGTTAATTGTTGTCGTCCGAGAGTCAGGGAGTTCTGCGTGTTCTACCCTGCATCGGGAGTTTGGCCATTCTTAGACACAGGCAGTGGGGAACGTAAGCCCATAGACTGACCTGGAGATTGCGATCTGACAAACCTTAGGAAGTGATTTGCGAATCACTGGCGTTCGGTTTCTGACTCAATAACTTGTTGAATTCTTGATTTATTATTATTATTATTATTATATATTAGAATTATGTCACTCACTCTATCATGTTTACTTATTGTTGATGATCACTTGTTTCATCTATGAGCTTTATGATTTCTATGTGCATGCTATTGATGTAATGATTGCATGTTATTCCTTTCTTAATAATCTACTTCTGAATCGTGCTTTGATTGCTTTTGTTCTGGGAGAACTGCTAGTTACTCCCCACTGATTGTGGATATTTGTTGTATTTTTTGCAGGTTTTGTTGATGGGGATTTTCTTTGATTTTGGGCTCGGGTTGAGATGCGAGAAATAATCTATTAGGGGTTTTAGTTCTAGACTCCTCTTTAGTTTGAGATAGTTTTCTCATTTCGATTTTTATCTAAGTAATTAATTTACTTATAGTATTTACTTATGTTTATTTTTATCACTTAGTTATTTAAACACTATTCTTGTAGTAGTGACATTCCCAGGAGACGATGTTTCCGCCATCGTCCAATTAAATATATTATCATTTCTTTCTTTTCCGCCTTTGAAATTCTGGGGTGTTACATTAAATATCGTTGTTATAGTGGATGTTTTATTTGCAAACTAAGGAGATTTAGGGAGAATAGAATTGAGGGCTCTTATCTGATGCATTGGTGGGATTATGTCTCTCCTATAACTCTTGAATGGTCCTCCCTGTAACTCTAATCAAATGTTGATATAATGCTATATAAATGTTGCTATAACTCAATACTTATTATAACTCTAAACAAGTATTGATATAACTCTATTTAGTGCATTCTATAACTCTAAACAAATGTTGCTATAACTCCAATTAGTACTTACTACAACTCTAAACAAATATTAGTATAACTCTAATTAGTACTTTTTATAACTCTAAACAAATGTTGTTATAACTCTAATTCCGAGATTCCAAAAAAACGTGCTTATGAAATAGTTTTGCTCATAGCATACTAGTGGAGAGCTCAAAGCCCTCGTACCAGTGGTTGATCCTTAAATTTTATAAGAGACTTGATTCAATTAACTTTTGATTAGTCATTACCTACCCACTCATAGGTCTAAACACATGTTGAGGGTGGTATCTTATTACTTCTTTACAAAACTTGAATTCTATTGTTACAAACAAAGGAATGAGCTATCATGCTTGTAGCTGACACACTGCATTATAAATATGGTTTCATGAACCACTAAGAAGTATTTGAGCTACTTAATTTATGATCATTTTGTGATGTCTTTGAGCTTTTGACATTTTTGCAAAGGAAAGTCATTCAGGCTGCAATACCACCATTGCAGTTTGCAGCTAGGATTGTTTTCCTCAGAACTTCCAGTTGGCAAATTGCTCATCAGATTCCTTTAATCAACATGCAGCTCCCGCCAATACTATGAGTCATTCGGACTTGGAGTTGGTGAAGAGTTTCTCAAATGGAGGAGGATTTAATTACGTTTATTATTCAATTTGGCAGCACATTTTATCTCACAATTTTAGTGCTTATATTTAATCCTGCTTCCTCATCTGGACTTCTGCTAATTCATTCCCTGTGTTCTTTTCCCCTTTTTGTACGCTTGGCATCCAGGTTTGTTCCATTACACTTCTTACCAAGTAATGGGTTACTATTTGCTTTTGGATTAAACTTGGTGTGTGCAGGTCTGTGAAGATTTTCTAAAAGTCAGTTTTAATATATATATGAAATTCAAAACTTATAGGATATATATTTGCTTGTGCCAAGTCCAATATATTCATATTGTTATGCTATGGAGTATCATTTATCTAGTTGATGGATTTAAATTTGGATTTTGGGTGCAAAATCAATTTGTTTTCACAGATGAGGGGAGGTACTTATACACAAATTGATAACTTTTGAATATATTCATAGTTATAATAAACTAGATAATTTACAGAGTTTCAGTTAGATTTTTCTAAAAGCTTCTTTGGTATACATGATCCACAAGAATGTCAAAGTTTCCCATTGATTGCTAAGAATGGAGATCACATGCCAGTACCCCAGTAAGCACCTATCTCTACTTTTTTACTTGTACTTTAAAACCTATTAGCTCAAATGGAAGAGCATTGTGCTATGCACAAGATGTGGGTTCGATTCCCACATAGGTTATAAAATGACACTTATTAGACATAAGACTTCAGAGAAAATCTAAAACATCCTAAAAGCTAAACAAGACCATGAAATAACAAGAGAAAAATTAAAACATCCTCAAAGCTAAACAACACCATGACAATAATAAGAGAAAAAATTTAAAACATCCTAAAAGCTAAACTACACCACGAAAATAATAAGAGCTTGTGTGAGAGTCGAACCCACATTTTTGTGTATTATTTGCACACAAAACACTCACCAATTGAGCTAACAAGCTATCAAGTTGCAACATTTGATTAGAGTTATATAAAGTATTAGTTAGAATTATTATAGCAACACTTGATAAGAGTTATGGAAAATAGTAGTTATTGTCCACATGAGCTTGCTCACGCTGAACAGCTACAACTCAAATTTCCATCTCCAAAACTATGTGCTCATAGTATGTTTAAATATAATAAGAAAATTACCTCTCTAAACATCCATCTGGTGCCTTCTCAAGGCTCCCAATCTCACACCTATGTCCATGCCATTACTAGCAGGGAAAATCAGTATTGTTTTAGGCCCTAAATTGGAAACCAAATTACTACCATTTACTGCTTAGGAGACATTAAACTATCAATGATTGATCAACAAAAGATAATAACCAAAACAATGATTTCGTGTGTCCCCATTAGTGTTTTAGGGTGCACAATTAGTTTCTCCGCTCTAATTTCAGGACCAATATGCAAAAATAAAGAATTACAATAAATGGTGCAGAAAAGCTTATGGACTAAACTGTACTGTAATTGCAGGCTACAACAATTGGTCTTTAAGTCTACATAGGATCCATGGACAAGATATATAATAAGAAAATGACATACCTCCACTCAACACGCCCACCTTTTACTTGAGTCTACATAATAAATTTAGGAATAATTGCTATCTTTGCTAGGAAAATTATCCAAGCAGCACAAATTTTGTATAACTCTTGACTACTAATTCCTGTAATTGTAAAAAGTGTTGCCATAACTCTAGAATTTACTCTCAACAATTCTTTATGTGCACATGCAACTCTCTAAGAGTTATAATCTACCTCTTCATGAAAGAAATCAATTTACTCCCTCCATCCCAAATTAAGTTCATATAACTTTAAATGTATTTTCTACAACTTTAAACAAGTGATTTTGTAATCCTAATTACTATTTCCTACAACTCTAAACAAGTATTGTTGTAACTTTAATTTATTTCATGTAACTTTAAACAAGTATTGTCATAACTATAATTACCATTTCCTCTAATTCTAAAGAAGAGATGGTGTAACTCTAGTAAAAAATTTCTACAAGTTTAAACAAGTGTTGCCATAACTATAATTACCATTTCATATAACAATAAACAAATCTTGTTATAACTCTAATCACTACTTCCTATAACTCTAAACAAGTGTGACCGCAACTCTAATTACTACTTGTTATAACTCTAGATAAGTATTTCATGAATAACTCTAATTACTACTTCTTATAACTCTAAATAAGTGTTTTCGTAACTCTAATTACTATTTCATATAACTCTAAAACAATGGTTGTCTTAACTCTAAGAAGTGTTTTCATAATTCTAATTACTATTTCCTATAACTTTATATAAGTGTTGTTGTAACTCTAATTACTATTTCCTATAACTCTATACTAAGTGTTGTTGTAACTCTAAATAATGTTTGCTATAACTCTAAACAAGTGTTGCATAACTATAAGTACCATTTCCTATAATTCTAAACAAGAATTGGTGTAACTATAATAAGTATTTTCTAGGACTCTAAACAAGTGTTTCCATATCTCTAATTATTATTTCCTATAACCAGTGGCGGATCCAGGAATTTCCTAATGGTGGTTCACCACCAATTACCGTTCCCCGTGTTATTTGTGTCAATTATATTGTACTTTGGTTCTGATAGACAAATTATTATTCTTTTCTACGAGGTTAGGTCCTTGGGAAGCCGTTCTGTAAGGATTTATTGATTCACTTACAATCCCCACAGCTAAATCTAGGAAGTTTTTGCTAACATGCCCAAATAATTGGCAACATATGCAGGGAGATAAAGAGGGGGGTTAAACTTACATGGTTCCAGCAACTCTTGTACTAATATGAGTGTTTTCTTCTTCATCAAGCTTTGCAAGACCAAAGTATGATATTTTAGCGCTCAAGTCCCTATCAAGTAATATATTAGTTGCCTTAATGTCCCTATGGACAATCTTCAGTCTCGACTCCTCGTGAAGATATGCTAATCCTCTAGCAATTCCTGAGCATATGTTTTTTCTTGCTTGCCAGTCCAAGTGTAACTTCTGATCTTCCCTACCTAAATGCATGCATTTGGACAGTTAATTTGGGTCATGAAAGGACATAAATCAACTTACTTTCATTATTTAAAAGTAGAATGTAAATCCATTTTTTGTTGCTGGAAAGCATCTATAACTTACGCTTATCCTAAGAAATTAAACTTTGTTTGATCTTGAGAAAATAATAGGGAGAGTCAAGTATAACTTACACTTATCCTAAAAATGACTGCTATATTACATATTCCATAATGAGCTTAGCAGCAAGGAAAACCAGATTTTTATTTCTCAATTGTACTGAATTGGAGGCAAAAGACAGTTTATTTTCAACAAAATCAGCATTAACAGTGATAACACCCAATTCAAACATAATGCCATTTCAATTTTCAAACACCAATAACACCCAAATCAAAGTACAACAACAAAATCAACATTGATAACAATCTAAATTATATAATCTGATATATAAACACCCATAACAAGTGAAATTGCAATTTATTTTCCAATTCTCATGAAATTGATGAAACCCTAATTTGTAAAGTAAAACAAGAAATCAACAAAATTGAGCAGATTAAGATGTACCTACCGTCGTCCACCGAATTTCGACTTTCGAGC
The DNA here is from genome assembly GCA_947646795.1 of Beta lomatogona. Taxonomy (NCBI): domain Eukaryota; kingdom Viridiplantae; phylum Streptophyta; class Magnoliopsida; order Caryophyllales; family Amaranthaceae; genus Beta; species Beta lomatogona. The sequence continues at coordinate 4,012,160 of CANSNZ010000936.1, forward strand.
GGTTCTGCAGCTGCAGGTAGGCGAGGCAGCTAGGAGGTCCGAGTCACAACACGTCAACACCGACACGAAGCAACAAGCAGCGAGCAGGAGGTCCAAGACTCCGAGTCACGCACCGACGCACGTCTTTAGGTTCGCGACGCCGCCGCCGATGAGACCTTTGAGAGAGAAGTGAAGGTGACTGGAGTGAGATTGTATGAGAGAGAAAGGGAGAACTTAGAAGAAGTGAGGTGAGAGAAAGGAGAGTTTTTGAGAGAGGACCCGTGAAGCGGGAATAGGTAGAGTTTTTTTTTTTAGTGTAGGTGCACGTGCACCAGCTGCCTATTACAATAAACAAGTGTTATTGGAACTCAAGTTTTGTCGTAACTCTAACTAACACTAACTTAATTCTAAACAAGAGTTGTTGTAACTCTCATGAGTATTTTATATAACTGTAAACAAAGTCCTATAACTTCAAACAAAATGTTGCTATAACTCTTGACTATTACTCCTACAACTCTATATAAATATTGCTATAATTCTAATTAGAACTTCATATAACTCCAAACAAGTATTGGAATAACTCTAATAAATAATTGCTATAACTCTAAAAAAAGAGAATCTAACTCTAATTAATACTATGTAAAACTCTAATCAATAATGTTATATCTCTCAAATCTCAATCATATGAAATAGAAAATAATCCCATGACAGAACAAGCTATTTTACAAAAGCATGAAACCCAACCTCCCAACGAAACCCAAGTTCGAGGTAGCACATAAGCAATAAAGATTGACACTCTCAATCTAGTAGGAATTATCAATCATCCTAAGCAAAAGACATCAATGTAACAACCAAATCATCCAAATTCAACAAATCTATAATTCGATCGATTAATTATATATAATCACAAGATTCACAACAATTTCGAATCATACCCATTTCGTAATGAAATAAATACTTATATTTTGTATTGTTTCATCAAATCAATTTTGAAATTCAGATGTAAATTTGAATCAAAATTCTTAAAAAAAAAAATCGAAAAAAGATTCCCAAACACTAACCTTCTTCTTCCATATTGAATGAGGGTCTCGGATTGATTTATGAAGATCATCGATTTCCAGATACTAAGCTTAATCGGTAAATTGATTGATCTTATCATTGATCAATTGATTCATTAATTCATATTGTTGCATATTTGTTCTTGCGTGGAAGAGAGATAAAATGCTGGGGAAAATGATGGGAGAAAAGCAGGCAAACAAGTTTTATCACATGTTCTAATATTAGACAGATCATAGCCGTGAATTTTGTTAGATCTAACGTTCCACACTATTTCTCATTTCTCATCTAATTTCCATTCTCACTTGATCTTGCCTATATATATACATATATATACACATATATATATACATACATATATATCTCTTGTAAATTGGTATCAGAGCTTACTATTCACAAGACCGGAGTTACTTTGAGCTAGTTCTTCAAGATATTTTACAGACAATTATGGAAGCAGATAAGGTAACCCCTTTTCTTATGAACTAAATTAAAATTCAATCCCCTAGTTTATAATAATACTGAGATCTGTTAAGATGATTCTATAATTTCATATAAGATGTATGTTATCTTAATTAAGCTTTCCCCGATTAAGTAAAAACATGTTTAGAAACCAAGAGACAATTGGTAGCAAGAGCCCGTTTAGCCGTTGAAAATGAGAAGGCGTTGAGGGCGTGATGCATAAAACCTATGTGGTGAGGTTGAAAAACATGAATTTATTTAATTATGCTTAAGTGCTTAAGGGTTGTCAAAGCGGCTTAGCAGTACTTATATGAAAGCTGATAGAATTGTTATTAACCGATTAAGGTTTATTATGAGCAAAAGGGATTGAGTCTTAAAAGGAAGTTCATAAAGAAACAGATTAATTACCTATTCACGTGTTTATTTGCTTAAATAATTGCCTGATTATTTACTTAGCTTATGAGTTCACTAATAAAAACTGTTAAACTACGTGTTGAATGGATAAATTATGCTTTACAATTTAAAATTGATAACTTAAAAGAACAACTAAGAATTTCTCATATTCACGCAGCTAGAGTAGAAGATCTTGACTTAGGTAATATTTTAATTGATATATTACAGGGAGAACACAACAGGATAGATAAACTTGTACAAGTACAACTAGAAATTAAAAAATTATTAGATTTCTTAAAACAAATAGAACTCAGCCAATCATTAAGAGAACTTGAACAACTGATAAATTCAATATGACTAAATCACAAATCAGAAACGTCCTAGAAGATATTGAAATGCGACAAAATATGTTAAATTTCCAACTACGGATTCAACAAGATAAAATAGATGAATTTGAAAATTATTTATATGAAGCCAATAGAAGAAAAGATACTGAACTAAGAGATGCCTTAAGAAAATATCTAACTAGTCTACAAAATAAGAAGAATCAAAAGTTAATCGCTAAACAAAAACTTAAAGACTTACAAAATTCATTATACGTATGAGTACTAAATCACAAGTAAACAGAGCAATGAGAAAAGCTAATTGGCAATACTTTATATCACTTATGCAAGCGGATATTAAAAGTTTAGAATTAAGTAATCAAAAGCAAATAGCTATCATTAATAAACTACAAATATTAGAACGAGCAATATTAAATGATAATTATGACTATGATGAAATTGAAAAAGAGTTAAAACCTTTTGATGGTCAACTAGAATTACTAAAAATACAAATTAAGGAACAGGAAGATGTGGTTAAGAAAATCATAGAAGATTATAATAATTATAAGCTAAATAGAAAACCAGCTTTATGCTTATGAGTGAACTAGAAAAAGACGAACACTTAGGTACTAGTCTAAGAATAATTAATACGATATATATACACATATATATATATATATATATATATATATATATATATATATATATATATATATATATATACACACACACATATATATATATATATACACACACATATATATATATATATATATACACACACATATATATATATATATATACACACATATATATATATATATATATACACACACATATATATATATATATATATATATATATATATATATATATATATATATATATATATGTACACATATATATATATATATATATATGTACACATATATATATATATATGTACACACATATATATATATATATATATATACACACACATATATATATATATATATATACACACATATATATATATATATACACACATATATATACACACACAAATATATATATACACACATATATATACACACACAAATATATATATATATATATATATACACACACATAATCTTGTCATATATATATAACAGAAGTTGCTTAATTTAGAAAATTTTGAATAGATTCACAATATTTTCTAAATTTAGTATACATTTCTTAAAAGCTTGCATAATCAGATACTATTCCGAAAAAAGGTTGCAAACACTATTTAATAAAACAAGTTACAAAATAAAATCCTCAATTTGATTCTTCCGGAAGTAATCACATATGCTCACGCACATGGGGAAGAGAATACGAATAAAGAGGGGCTTATTGCTTGCAAAACTTTTACACTAGAGGGAAAAACGCCAAGGGCTGCGGTCAAAAGTGGCCAAAGGGCTCCTTTTTTTACCGCAACACTTGGCGTAGCAGCCAATAATAATTTCCAAGATCCCTTGTTTTTGACCGGAATGCCTTAATAATACCAATTACTTTATGTAAATTTGAACTGTGAAAGTCAAATTTAGGTGTAATAGATTAGAATTTCAAGTTTTGGGTTCGTTTTAGTTGTTTTTGGTGAATTTGAGCTACTTTCTTACCCAAAATGAACTTACTATTGCGATACTAAGCTAAACTAAACATATCACTTACTCTATGCATATTTGAAGTGTATATTTCAAATTTAGGTGGAACATATCAAAGTTCTAAGTTTCGGGTTCATTTTGATGATTTTTGGTGAATGTGTGCTTCTAGGCGTGTTTTTATCCACCTACGTAGTGTGAGCGTGTATTTGACTATTTCATTGAAGGGTTTTATTAAAATATGTTTTAGAAGTCGCCAACAAGTCTTTAAAGGAAAACTCATAAACCTAATTGGATATTGGGAAATCTTTGGGACAACTTTGGGACTTATCCAATGTAAATTTCCCCGTCATAACTCTTAACTTCATTGATGGTCATAAACCAAAAATCGAATTCAGGGGGCGATGGTAAGAACATGATCAGGATTCACGTTCACCCATTGCTTGCCTTTACTTAACACAATTCATAGCAATTTTTATGCAATAGAACAACCAAATAATATTTTCAACACCCTAAAAAAGATTGGTATTGGTTGGTTCATTAAACACATAACAGACTACCTTTTTAGTGACATGTTATTATTTAGCAACCATATTACCGGGTTCCTAGCAGGTGTGGTACCCGATTTTTTATTATCTTAATTAACAGTTTGAATCCCACAAAAGTCTCTCATTGGACTATGAGTTTTAGAAAACTTTGAAGTCGCCACCCTATTAATATCTGAATAGGGACAAATTTATTTATTAAATCTTTTTAAAATCAATTTCAAGAAATATCATTTAAAAAGATGATGACTTCATATGGATAAGGCTTTTTTGAAAATTGGTCTTTCATACCATGAGATAGGGTTCGGGGTTTAGGTTAAGAGGTGCGAACGTCTGGAACTCGTCTCCTCTTTCGTTCTACAGAACGGGCTCTTACTAAATGCGTTATTTTCCATTTTAAAGTAATCATGGCTATTAAAAAGAAAAAAAATCACATAGTTTGCACATATACACATCAATAATTTTTATTTAGGACCAATATATCATTTGTACATGGTAGATTTGAACACCGAACTTGCACTACTTACCAATCATTGCGGGATTGGAATCCACTCATGGATCAAAACCATCATAGTTCGATCTTATGTCTCACCCTAAATGGCCAATTCCATTTGGGAAGAAAAGGAAATAATAGATTATGAATAACTCACCTCTAGAATTAAACAAATCAATTAGGAATAAGGTAATCACTCCAATTAGTGATTGAAATGAGGTTAAGATAATCACCTTAATTAGCAATTAAATATGAAGGAGGATCAAGATAATCACCTTAATTAGTGATGGAAAATGGAGGTTAAGATAATCACCCTAATTAGTGATTATTCAAGGCTTAAGATAATCACTCTAATTAGTGATTAAATGAGAAAAAATAATATTAAGGTTTAAGATAATCACTCTAATTAGTGATTGAAATGAGAAAAATAATCGCCCTAATTAACGATTATTAAGGTTTAAGATAATCACTCTAATTAGTGATTAATTATAAAAGGTTAAATTAATCACTTTAATTAGCGATTAAAAGGAAGGAAAAAAAAAGTAATCACCCTAATTATTGATTATTCAAGGTTTAAGCTAATCACCTTAATTAGTGATTACACAGAAAAAAATAATCGCCCTAATTAACGATTATGAAGGTTTAAGATAATCACTCTAATTAGTGATTAAACGAAAAGTTTGAGTTAACCGCTCTAATTAGCGATTAATCGAGGATTGAAATAACCACCTTAATTAGTGATCACGTTTATAAATTTCAACAGGTCTTAGAGGTTTGCTTCCTAATTGAAGGCTAATGAGAAATAGTCTTAATTGAAGATTATTAAGTCATTTCGAGAAAAATGATCAATTTGAGATCAAATTTGGAGATTGTGTTTGGCTAATTGGAATTTGGCCATTTAAAGTGAGACACGTGAAACAACCTAAAATCAATTCGGAGATCATAATTACCAGTCTAATTATGTCAAATTATATGATTAATCCATTTGAAGATGGAGAACAAATTTAAAATGTAAGATGGATCATCATACAATTTAACTTAGTTAGATTTGCAATTTTTCCTCTTAATTGAGATTGAGTCATTTGATTCATATACTATGATATATTGGCCCAACATGCAATATATTTAACATTGGTTGCTCATTTTTTTTCAAAAGGATTGTGGGATTTATTTATGAAAATTATGCATAAACATCTCCATGTTTTTCATTAATTGAGTGATGTAATAACTATTTACAAAAAAAAAAAAAACTATTATTACAACAATATGTACAAATTCCATGATCTATACAAAGTCTTCAATCTTGATCTTCACCATGATGCTCCTTTATCTTCATCTCCTTGAATGGGATTTGGAATTCATGTTTATTTGTAAAACTTGTGAAAATTAGAGATTTGTTAACCTCCTTGATTTTGATTTTTTAGACAATTTTTATTGATTTTTATTTGCATAATACAAATGAGTCATTTTAAGAGAAACTTAAAATTTCATGATTTTTAATTAACATTTTTGTGTGAAAAGAAATTAATTTTTTTTATGAAACTTGAGTTAATCACTTTATTTCATTTTTCGAATTGTACTTTTTTACAAAAATCATAACTTTATGTATATATTTTTAATTATCTGTAAAAAAATTCGTTTTTTAGAAATTCCAAAGCCCAATTACTGAAAATATCTTGAACTTCATAGGAAAATTATTAAATCCTACAAACTATTTACATAATATAGACAAAAAATGAGACGAAATATAAAATTAAAACTGACCATATTTACAACATCACATTTTCTTTTTATGAAGATGTTTATGCACAACTCTTCTTAAATTTTTTTATGAAAACATGTTTTTGGTGATGAACAACAACTTGATTAAGAAAAATCACATAATCACATTGTTTCCTAAGAGTATCCCCATTAGAGTTGACTATTCTAGGTGGGGTGATTTAAGGTTGGGAACCTATTAGGACTTCCACATACCCAAATCACTCCAAAAATTAAAAAATGATAAGAAGAAACAAGGAGAAAGTTAGTATGTGATTAAGAAGATAATCAAGAAAAAATAACAAGAGCTTCAATTTTACCTTGCTAGCTTAATGATGCACTTCCTTTTGCAAAGTTTTCTACCTTTTTTGTGATTTTCTTAATTTTTAAGTGAGTTTCTAAATCCCTTAATTACTAACTTAAACTCTTTTTTTTGTGTTTTTCTTTTGATAAATTTCTTTACTTACTAATTACTTTCCTAACTTTTACTTTCTTTTCTTGAATGAGATTTTTTAGAGGAAGGAAGTAGAGAAGATGAGAGTAGTATTGAGAGAAATTGTGAAATTAAGTTGTTTTAATTAAGCTCAACTTGTGTTTTGAAGTAAAAAAATGGAGGGTATTTATAGGGAAATGAGGTGGTGAATAAGGGTTCGAAGAAAGTAAAAAATAAGATTTTTCACAAAAAAATCTGATTTTTCCCATCCTAATTACCTTAATGACATCACTCTAATGACATCATTAAATCTCTTTGGAAATACAAATATTCTTATTCTCTTTAGATTTTTTCATCAATGAGGCAAAATCAGATTTTCAGAAAATATTCTTTCCTAAATACATCCTAATACGTAGAAATGCATCGAAAAACGTGAAAGAAGTGCTGACTGGACCATCTGTGCCTAACGAAAAGTTCTGCGCTAGACACAGCACCGTGCGCTGGGCGCACAGGCCTGCGTATGGTGTAGGAACCTGTTGTGCGCTGGGCGCGTGATCATGCGTCTGGCGCACAGTTCGAATCTTCCGAAAAAAGTCGGATCCTTGGCTCTTACACTTTGGATTTCATTCTTATTTTTATTCTTTTTGGTGATTCTTATTCCTTAACTAATGGATAAAAGAATGTGATTGGTGGTTAAAGAATATATTCTTATTCTTTATCCAATGAACAATGACTTGACCATCAAGAAAACTGATTTCTACCGGTTTTGGGATACGATTAAAATCTTGACGTCTAATTGCGACTTGTTTTTTCTGTTTTTCAAAAAACTAACTTAAAACAATTAACGAAGACTCGTCAAATTAGTAAAGACGAGCATGATTATACTACAAATCATTTTATTAAACCGGTGGTTGTAGGTAGTGACTACGACTTACGAAAAATTACATTTTTAAGCCGAAACTGCATGACTAACACGCGAAAAAACGAAAAACCGGACAACAAAATGAAACTCGCGCTCCGGGGGAGAAACTTGCATTTGACGGGAAGCGCGCTCCACGATGCATGACGGTTTTTGTTATTTTTATTTCTTTTCAAAATCTTTATTTATCCGAAAAAGGGGTTCAAAATTCGGTGTCTACATAATGCCCCACATTGGCCGAATTTTGGAGGAAATGATGACCAATGTTTGAAAAGACACAAAGTTTTGACAGAATTTTTTTTTAAGATAACATATTCTCCATAGAAAATAGTTATCATTAGTGCTATGACTTGCGTCGCTTTATGTAGAAAATCCCAATTAATTTTCTAAAATTGAAAATGCGACTTTATCGTCGTCTTAGATAGAAAATCCCAATTAATTTTCTAAACATTTGAAAATGCGACTTTATCGTCGTCTTAAATAGAAAATCCCAATTAATTTTCTAAAATTTTAAATGCGACTTTATTGTCGTCTTAGATAGAAAATCCCAATTAATTTTCTAAAAAAAGTGAAAATGCAACTTTAGTGTCGTCTGAGATAGAAAATCCCAATTAATTTTCTAAAATTTGAAAATGCGACTATAACATCGTCTTAGATAGAAAATACCAATTAGTTTTCTAAATTTGAAAATGCGACTTTAACATCGTCTTATGCGTAATGCTTATTCGCTTTATCGAAAAATGATGATCACTATATACAATAGATTGATCAAGGTCATTATTTTGGATGACTATTAGGAAAATGGATTGTATCAATGTTCTTGATTCATCATTGACACTGTTTTTCGATATTCGGCTTTAGTAAAAATTGTCATACCACAAATGCTTGGTCATTAACCATTGTTAGGGATCCTCCTTATTACCCCAAGGACAATACCCAAGCTTATTATCCATGGCATGGATGATCAACTTTTTTCATCTATAAAAGGGCATGATTCTTCATTTATTCTCTAACTTTTCTTCTTTCACAAAAAAATGGCTCCTAATTATGGAGAAGCTAATGAAATGGGGAATGGTGAGAAAAAACAACTCTCGGGAATCATAAAGAATTTGGAGCAACCAAGGCAGTCTTCTTCTTCTTCCCATTTTACTAAGGCTCTTATGCCTTTGCTTTCTCTTTGTATTTGTTATGAAATGATTCATGCCGCTTTCCAATTTTGGGATAAACTCGTCATGTCTTCCGCTTTGGAGACTAGGAGATTGTGCCTCTTGTTGAAGAGGTCGAGGGATTGCTAGGCTTACCATCCAATGGTTCAGTTATTACACCTAGGTCTTCTACAAGGATCTTCGGGAGATTTATCAACAATTCGATACCTTCCTAAAAACCTTCATGGCAACTACCTACATTATGGTGAGGTACTTCTTCTCAACTTTATTATTGACTTTTCAATTTGGCACTTGACAATTCTCTAATAATGCCAGCTATAGGATTACTAGAGAAAATGTTTGCATTCTTATGAATTTGGGAAGTACCTTCACTAAATGGTCTTTAAACACATGCCGAAAGTGTCTTTCACTTATTCCTCAAATTGTTAGTGGGGGTCGTCTTGGACAGCTTATTTTGGGGAAAATGTTTCTTGGTTTAGATGAACTCAAAAGAAACCCTCAAAGCTTTGTGAAGGGATGTCCATTAGCCCTTCACTTGTGGTTATTGGAAAAAATTTCTCTTATGAAACCTCATGGGAATGTTGCTTACAAGACTAATCATATTCGAGAAAGAGGCTTTCATCCTTTCTTCTATCAACTTAGTAAATATGGTGGGTGGGAAGATTATTTCCTATAGCAAGACATAAAGTGGGTTACAAGCCACCTTGTCATTAGTGCAATTGTATATTGCAATTTTGATTGTAGAGGTGTACAACTACCAGTACTTTGCCAAGTCACTTTCTACTTTCCATGGAGATGTCTAAGGCAAATTGGTTGGAGGCAGCAACACATTCCTACCCTCCAGACTCTACCAACATGTACCACTTATGAGGCTGATATGAGTGGTATTCAGAGGAGACCTACTATATGGCAGGGAGCTAAAATTATATCAGCACTACCTGAACTTTCCTTTCCACTGATTGATGAAGATTACCTTCAATGGCTTCTGGCTGATATTGGTCAAGACAATGGTTCAGACGGGCCTACAATGAAGAGGAGAAGGGTTTGAGAGAAATATCATGTTTATTTTCTATGTTGTTTGTTTTCTTTATTTTCTCTTTTTTTTTTTAAGTTTGTAGGAAATGAAGGCTTTATGTCTTTTTATGTATGAAATGAAGTACCCTAGTTGGGATGGATAAATAAAAGAATATTTATTTGTGAGAATTATCTGCTTGTGAGAAATTCAATGTGAACACAATTCTAAACACATGCACACTTTAAAATTAAATATGACATGTAAATCATAATTGATCAATCATATGACACATAAAAGCATAACACAAAACCTTAACAAACAAAAACATCTTTGCATGTTTCATCATTTTTCTTTTTTGTCTTTTTTCCCTTTTTTCTTTTCGTTCTTTTTTTTTTTATTTTTTTTTTTTTTTTTTTCATTTCTTTTTTTTTCTTTTTTTTTTTGCACACTCTATAAATATCTTCGAACACATGGCATGTTTATTGAGAATAAATAAATACGATACAAAATCCACAAATTGCTTGGTTACTTGACCATGATAATTACAATTACTTTGATGCATAAGCGTAATATTTCTTCAATTGATCAAGATTAGTGAAATGGGTGAATTCATTCCCATCAAAATCCATTAGCTTTACTGCTCCAGCCGTGGTGACATGCTTGACTAGGAATGGTCCAGACCAGTTAGGCTTGAATTTTTTCCGAGGATCATGCAACATAGCTCTATTTTCCTTTAAAACTAGATCACCTTCTTGAATGTCTCTATCTCGAACCTTTTTGTTAAATGCACGAGCAATTCTCCGCTGATAGAGTTGAATGTCATGCAATGCTTGTAGTTGGCGTTCATCTGCAAATGTAAGCTCATCATAACGAGTTTTGTACCATTGATCTTCTGAGATTTCACTTTCTGCTATGACCCTGAGAGATTGTATCTCCACCTCAACCGGTAGGACTGGCTCCATCCCATAAACCAAATAATACGGAGTTGTTCCTATTGGAGTCCTAATTGATATCCTATATCCCCAAAGGGCATATGGGAGTTTGTCATGCCTTTCCCTAGTCTTTTCAGTTATCTTAGCAACAATAGTCTTGATTGTCTTATTGGCTACTTCCACCGCTTCATTTGTTTGGGGACGATAAGGTGAGGACTGATGATACTTGATTGCATATTTTGCGAGAGTTGTCTTCGAATGACCTTCAAATTGTGATCCATTATCAGAGATGATTTCAAAAGGTATGCCATACCGACAGAGAATGTTGTTAATCACAAATTTCGAGACTTGCTTTGCCCCTAGCTTTGAAAAGGATGCAACTTCAACCCACTTCGAAAAGTAATCAATTGTTACAAGAATATACTGATGCCCATTTGAAGCCTTTGGATGAACTTGTCTGATTATGTCTATGCCCTAACTTGAAAATGGCTAAGGAGAAGTCATATTATGTAGTGACACAGGTGGCATATGATTGAGGTTAGCAAATATCTGACATTGCTTGCAAGCACGGACAAAGCTAATGCAATCACCTTCTAAAGTACTCCAATAGAAACCTGCTCGCAAAATTTTACGAGCCAACATTCTTCCATTCATATGGGGTCCACATTCACCCCCATGAACTTTTTCCATGATGGCTTGCTTTTCGCTGTCATTCACGCAAAGTTGCAGAGTACCATCAAACCCTTTGTGATATAGTCTGCCTTTTAGAATCAGAAAATGAGCAGCTAGTCTTCTGATAGCTATACGATCCTTCTTGCCACTCCCCTCTAGATACTGCAATGTTTCCAGAAAAGCCTTAATATCCTTGTACCAGACATCATCATCATCATCTGATTGATCCAGCGTGGAGACAATTTATGCTACCGTCACTGTAGGTCCGTTCCTTTCTTCAATTAAAACTGATGGATCTTTGTACCATTTTCCCATGTTAAATTAACAGCGAGATTGGCGAACGCATCAGTGAAACTATTTTGTTCCCAAGGAAGATGTTTGAAGTTGATATCATCAAAATAAGGGATCAATTCTTGCAGGTACTCTGCGTAGAGCTGAAGTCTTTCATCTCTAACTTTCCAAATTCCTATTGTCTGAGATATGATGAGATTAGAATCTCAATACACAGTGAGATGTCTTCCCCTGCTACCAAAACGACCTTTACTCCATATATATAGGATTCATACTCAGCTGTATTGTTTGTTGTTGGGAAATTCAGCTTGACAGCAAATGGAATATGGACTCCGTCAGGATCTACTAACAAAATCCCTGCTCCATTACCTCTCCTATTAGAAGCTCCATCAAAATACATGCACCATTGTGGATTGTCAATGAATAATAAGTACTCATCAGGAAATGCATCATCATATTCATCTCCTGACACTGGTCGTTCTGCTAGGACTTTAGATATGGCTCTTCCTTCAACAAATTTCTGGCTGACATATTGAATATCAAACTCAGAAAGCATAGCATGCCATCTCGCCAAACTTTCACTAAGAATGGGTTTTTCGAACAGATACTTGATGGGATCCATTCTTGAGATCAGATAGGTGGTATGAGCTTGAAGGTGATGCCTCAACTTCTTCGTGGCACAGACCAGAGAGATACATGCTTTTTTCCAGTGGGTTATATCTTGTCTCATACTCCAGGAATTTCTTGCTGAGATAGTATATGGCAACTTCCTTCTTTTTTTTCTCTTGATATTGGGATAAGAGAGCTCTCATAGCCGTTTCTGTGATAGTGAGGTACAAAATTAGAGGTTCTCCTGGTCTAGGTGGCATTAGAACAGGTGGATTTGAAAGGTACTCTTTCATGGAATCGAAAGCTTCCTGACATTCCTCATTCCACTCATGGGATGCCCCTTTTATGAGCAGCTTAAATATAGGTTCACATCTTATAGTAAGTTGTGAGATGAACCTGCTGATATATTGAATTCTGCCGAGAAATCCTCTTACTTCTTTTTCTAATTTTGGAGGAGGTAGCTCTTGAATAGCTTTTACCTTTTTCGAGTCCACTTTAATGCCGTCTTGACTGACAAGGAATCCCAACAACTTCGTCGAAGTGACACCAAACACACACTTTTGAGGATTTATCCTTAGATTGTACTTCCTGATTCTTTCAAAGAAGGACCTTAATGCAGTAATATACCCCTCACGATCTTCACTTTTCATAATCATGTCATCTACATAAACCTCCACAATGACAAGGTCGTGGATGACGTCATGAAGGATAGTGGTTGCAGCCCTTTGATATGTGGCTCCGGTATTCTTGAGACCAAAAGGCATAACTCAGTAACATAAAGTGCCCCACAGAGTGATGAAAGACGTCTTTGTCATGTCTTCTTGGGCCATGAGTATTTGATTATACCCTGAGAATCCATCCATGAAGGAAAACATTGCATGACCGGTTGTACTATCCACGAGAACATCGATGTGGGGTAGAGGAAAGCAATATTTTGGTGATGCAACATTCAAATCTCGAAAATCAATGCACACCAGAACTCTCCCATCCTTTTTAGGTACAACCACTATATTGGCGAGCCAACTCGGATGCTTTACAGCTTGGATGAATTTGGCATCAAGCTTGTTATTCTAGTATGAACACTAGACTAACTACAAGAGGGGGGTGAATTGTAGTTGAGGAGAAATTTTCGATTTGTAATGCGGAATTAAAACAAACTTGAAAGTAGAAAGAAATAAGCACACGAGATTTTTACAAGGAAAACTTCCTAGGCCCAATAGGAAGAAAAACCTTGACCACGAGGGATTTTGACTCAAACTCTCTTTAATATAATAGGCCAAAAGACTCTCTTTTGTACAACCTATTACTGGACCTTATCTGTTCCTCTAGGAACTTGCTCCCCAGTCACTTAGTTCCCCCTGAACTGATGACACTCACTTTGACTTCACTCGAAGTCTTCTCTTTTCTCTCTTTCTTTCTCTCTCTTGAATACAAGGATATTCTCGGAATTTTCTCTCTCCCACATACTATGAATATTACAATAATGAGTATGTTGAATAAAAGAGGAAATTCAAGAAAAACTTTCTAAGTAATGATTGACTTTTTCTGCTTGAAAGTTCTTAAGTTTTCCTTCAAATAATTTCTTCTTATATAGCTGCTGCAAATCTTCTTCTATTGGTCATGTTGTGCTCCATGTTCTCCATGATGTGAGCGTGTATTGTTGTGAAGATCATGGTCCTAAATTCGCACTTTCTCCACGAGTTTTGCAACGGAAACAAACTTCCCACTACTATCCGTTAGTGGACTAACTTCCAGCAAGTTTGTTGGCGTTTGTTGGAGAGTTTTCAGCAGTTGGTTCCACAAAAATTGCCACGCAATTTCCAGCTGATTTTTAAGCACAACAATAGCAACAAAAATATCTAATAACTTAAAGAATCTTTTATTCAAAGATTCTAAGTTACTAGAGTATTAAACATACCATACGATAAAAATTCAAAGTGCATAAAATAATATCTTGACTTAATTAAATAAATAATCTTTCTCCACAAGATATAAATGCAAAATTAAACATTACATTATTTTTAGTATTTTATAATTTTCGCTAAATAAAAACTATATAGTAAAATTATCCTAAGTATTTGGCATCATCAAAACATGGAATACAACAATATTCCCCCTTTTTGATGATGGCAAATATAAGGCATATAAAACCGAAATAAGAAAAATAAAATAACTAGAGCAAAAGAATCAAGAGCTAATGAGTTTAAAAAGCAAAACTAACAAAACTAACAAATTACTAAGAAAATAAATCAAACACTAAAGTAAATCAGTCTTGAACATAAGGCAAAGAAAAAAGAAAAATCCGAAAAGCATCCGAAAAGCATCACCTTGAACCGAAGAGGACTACAATTTGAATTTTTATGTGCCACTCTACTTCTTCCCCCTTTTGTCATCATAAAAAACAATAAGTATCCAGCAGTACTCTAAGAGTGCATCATATACAACAATGGCAAGGCAAAGTAGCTCAAACACGCATCTAATAATACTAGCCAACCAACATGTAAATGAGCATATAGAGACAAAACAGATGCAAACAAGCAAGGTATGAGCAATAGCAGAGTTCAAGAGATGAAAAGAAGAAGGAAAGCAAATATAAGAAGTATAAGAAGGAAAGAAAAGAAGAAAAATAAACCTAAATAAACAGATGTGATTAACACATCCAAAAACTAACAATAACAACGAGCACCAATGTTTAGTTATAAAAACTAAAAGGTATATTGTTTAATAGATTGAGGGAAGAGTGATAAAGGATAGGATCAGGGTTGGGACGAATGACATAAGTGGAAACAACGGAGTCAATCTTCTCCCGAACAACCGCTTCACCTTTCTTCACAGCAGCAAGAAGGTGCTCCTGTTGACCATCAATGCGAGCAATCCTAGCTTCCAACCCCTGGACCTTTGAATGAAGAAGAGACAGGGACCCTTGAATGTCTTTGAGCAGACCAGCAAGACCAGCAGTAGGGAACTGGATCCTCCTCCAAGTTAATCATGACAGCATCATCATCATCATCCTTGTTCCTAGGGGACTTTGTATCTACCAACCTTCTATTCTTCCTCACTGACTTGGTTCCCCCAGCACTCACTTCCTCAACAGGTTTCCTCTTAACCCCTACTTCACTTTTAACCTTTGTCTCTTCAACATCAAACACCACTTTACCACCCAGCACCTTCAAACTCAGCCTTCCAAGTGTATCTTTGGTCAAATAGTTCTCAGGTTCAAGTTCAAAGGATGGGTTAGAAGGGAGTTTAACATTACTCTTTTTAAAAATAGTAGTAAGAATACTACCATAGCCAACTCGGTTATTGTGGGTAATGCAATGGGTCAAATGAGTAATCATGAGGGAAGGGAAATTAATCTTTATGTTGTTGGCAAGACAATACATAAGGGACAAGTCCATGAGGTTGGCTTGGGTTCTTTTAGAGGTACGGGGCAGAATAAAACACCAAACATGTTGAAATAGGAATTTGTGAAAAGGTGAAAGGTCTTTTTGGTCCAGAGAAAAGTCAATAGACTTGCCACCAAAAAACGACAGAACTTTATAATTTGAAATTCCATTTATATTCAATTGAACCTTGCCCTTAATGTAGGTCTTGTACCCTTCAGTTGGTACATCCAGCATAGAACAAACATAAGTCATCACTTCCTTTCAAATACCTTAGAATTCTCTTAACTACTGTTAAGTAAGATTCTTTGGGATTTGATTGGAATGGAGCACATAAACCAACGCTAAAAGAAATATTGGGTCTACTTGCTGTTAAGTAAAGTAATGAACCAATCATACCTCGATATTGCTTCTCGCTTACACACTTACCATTTGAATCTTCATCTAACTTTGTTCCTGTTCCTATGGGATTGTGGTTGGTTTTTGAATGTTCCAGTCCATATTTCTTAAGCAGTTCCTTGACATATTTTTGTTGATGGATCATTGTTCCTCTTTCAGTTTACTTGATTTGCAATCCCAAAAAGAAGTTCAACTCTCCCATCATACTCATTTCGAATTCACTACTCATAAGATCAGCAAACTCCTTACAAAGAAGATCATTAGTAGCACCGAAAATTATATCATCAATATAAATCTGGACTACTAATATGTCTGTTCCATTTGATCGAAGGAACAAGGTTCTATCAACTTTACCTCTTATGAAATCATGTGAAAGCAGAAATATTGACAACCTTTCATACTAAGATCTAGGAGCTTGTTTCAACCCATAAAGAGCTTCATCAAGCTTATAGACTTCATTTGGAAGTTTCGAATTTTCAAATCCTAGAAGTTGTTCCACATAGACGTCTTTAATTAAAAAACCATTTAGAAATGCACACTTGACGTCCATTTGGTACAACTTAAATCCCATAAAGGCAGCAAAGGCAATCAAGATTCTAATTGCTTCTATTCTAGCAACAGGAGCAAAGGTTTCATCAAAATCAATACCTTCTTGTTGATTATAACCTTTGGCAACAAGTCTAGCCTTGTTCCTTACCACAGTTCCATGCTCATCAAGCTTGTTCCTGAAGACCCAATTTAGTCCTATAACCTTCTGGTTCTTCGGTTTTGTCTCCAGGTGCCATACCTTGTTCCTCTGGAACTCATTTAGCTCCTCTTGCATAGCGTTGATCCAATCAACCTCCTTGAGTGATTCTATGTGATCCTTAGGTTCTCTCATAGATAAGAAAGCGTTAAAAGCACAAAAATTCTTCAATTGGGATCTCGTTTGAGTTCCCTTTTCAATGTCACTTATTATCAATTCTAAAGGATGAGAATTTAGGTGTTTCCAAGGCTTTGGATCAAATCTCCTTGTTGCTTCTTGAGTTTCTTGTGGTGGTTGATTCACTTGATCTTCTCCTGGATCAGGAGATCCTTGATCCTCCTGAGTTCCTCCTGTAGCTTGTACCCCAAGGGGATCTGGCACAGGGTTATCATGATCAGGAACTTGCTTCTTCTCTTTTCCTGCAGGGGTTAGTTCCTCATCATTATGATTAAACTCATTAGAGCGAGTCAAACCAATTTCAAAGTTATCATTGTTACTCTGCTCTTGCCGGTATGTCTTTAGAGTAGTGAAGTGACCTCCAGTGCTTTCCTCCACAATTGTCAAGGCCGAAGAAGCATCTTCATCAGCATCAGAGTCCATGATGAAGAAAGCACCATCATAATTCAAGGTTCCACACATGTCAGATAATGGATCCTTGTTGAGAGTGCAACAGGGATCTTTACAAGGCATTATTTTGACCTTTTCTTGAGTGGAATAGTCATAAACCAGACACTTGTAACCTACGGCTATTGACATTTTGTACATTTGGGGAATTGTCTTGTGGATTAACTGGATTGGATCGCATCCATCTGACATAGAAGAGATGGCATTAATGGCAAATGAGGGCTTATGATTAGGAAGAGGGTTTTTTGTGATGTTGGGATGAGAGTCATTTGGTTTAGCGGAAGTGGATCCTAAAGAGAGCTTTCCATCATCCACAAGATTTTGAATCTGATGCTTGAGGGCCGTGCATTTTTCAGTATTATGCCCCGAGCTTTGATGATATTCACGGTTTTTGTTCGGGTCGTAGCCAGGGTAAGGATTTTTAGGGGTGGACGTGGATTCAAGGGTTGAATGAGACTGACCTTTTTTAGCTTGGAGAGAGCTTGGGAATAAGTCATGTTCAAAGGAGTAAAGTTCCTTTGTGGTCGTAACTGGAATGCAGAAGATACGCTAATGGCATGGATCGCATTAGTTGTCTTAGGAGTTGCTGAATCATTGTTTGGGGTTCTTTTGTTATTTCCAAACTTTGCATTATAAGTAGTGCCCCTAGTCAGTTCATCTTTCTTGATATGTCCCCTTTTAAAAGCATCCTCAACTAGAGTTCCCGTAGCAATCAAAGCTTTGAAAGTCGGAAAATATTGGTACGCCATATGCTTCTGATAGACAGGAAGAAGGTTTTTCACAACCATTTGCAGTTGTTCCTCCTCATTAGGCCTACTCATCTTTTTGGAGGCCTTGTTTCTCCACCGAGTGATGAATGAAGAAAATGTCTCATTAAGGTTTTGAGAAGTGGTCTCCAGATCCCTTCTAGTAACATCAATTTCTTCATTATACTTATACTTGTTTGAGAACTCTCTGACTATATCAGTCCAAGTGAATTTCTTCGTGTTCTCAAGATTGAGGAACCAATGTGCTGCGGCACCATCTAAATACTGTTGAATTAGTTGGGCCATCAAAAATTCTTCCACTCCACAGGGACTCACTGCCCCTACATACATTTTCAGGAAATTGGTGGGGCTACCGGTCCCATCAAACTTTGTCAGATTAGGCATCTTGAAACCATGGGGTAATCGTGCCTTTGGGAAAAGTGTTAACCCATGAATGTCCACCCATGGTTCAGCCTTAGTGTTGTATTCGATGCTTTGATGATGCCAAATACTTAGGTTACTTTTACTATATAGTTTTTATTTTAGCGAAATTTATAATATACCAAAAATAATGTATTGTTTATGTTTACATTTATATCTTGTGGAGAAAGATTAATTATTTAATCTAAGTCAAGATATTTAATTTATACACTTTGAATTTTTATCATATGGTATGTTTAATATTCTAGTAACTAGAATCTTTGTATAAAAGATTCTTTAAGTTAGTAGATATTTTTGTGCTTGAAAATCAGTTGGAATAGGCGTGGCATATTTTGTGGAACCACCCCCATGAAGCTAGCGAACTGACTCCAACTAACTCGCTGGAGATACTCCCACTAACGGCTAATGGAGGTAGTTTATTTCCATTGCAAAAAACGTGGAGAAAGTGCAGCGAAAAACAGGCCATGATTTCCACAACACTACAAGCTCACATCATGAAAAACGTGGAGCACTACCTATCCAAATGAAGGAAGAATTGCAGCAGCTATATAAGGAAGAAATTATTTGAAGAAAAACTTAAGAACCAAGCGAAAAAAGTCAATCATTACATAGAAAGTTTTTCTTGTAATTTCCTCTTTATTCAACATACTCATTATTGTGATATTCATAGTGTGTGGGTGAGAGAAAATTCAGAGAATATCCTTGTATTCAAGAGAGGGAAAGAAAGAGAGAAGAGAGAAAACTTCGAGTGAAGTCAATAGTGAGTGTCATCAGTTCAGGGGGAACTGAGTGACTGGAGAACAAGTTCCTAGAGGAACAGAGAAGGTCCAATATTAGGTTGTACAAAAGAGAGTCTTTTGGCCTAGTATATTAAAGAGAGTTTGAGTCAAAATCCCTCGTGGTCAAGGTTTTTCTTCCTATTGGGCCTAGGAAGTTTTCCTTGTAAAAATCTCGTGTGCTTGTCTCTTTCTAATTTCAAGTTTGTTTTAATTCCGTATTACAAATCGAAAATTTCTCCTCAACTACAATTCACCCCCCCCTTGTAGTTGGTCTAGTGTTCATACTAGAATAACAATTGATACCAGAGCCTAGTATCTCCAGAATCAGCTAACACTGAGGAGATTGTACCTGGAACAATGAACACAACGGGAGAAAAGCTTGATGAAGGGTATTCAACTCAACGCCCACCCATGTTCAATGGCAAACATTATCCATACTGGAAGAATCTTATGGAGATATTTATTAAAGCTGGAAATTACCAAGTATAGAAGGTAATTGAAATCGGTGACTTTGAAGTCACAACAAAGAACGAGAAAGGGGAGCTGGTTCCTAAACCCATTGCCGAATTCGACAAAGAGGACTTTGACAAAATGGAGATGAACAACATGGCCAAGAAGCTACTCCATTGCGGTCTTGGTCCCCATGAACACAATAGAGTCATGGGATGCAAGACTGCAAAGCAAATGTGGGAACTCCTTCAAATTACTCATGAAGGAACAAGCGAAGTGAGACAATCAAAGATCGATATGCTCATGCATAAGTATGAATTGTTTCACATGAAACAAAAGGATCCTATTCATGATATGCTCACTCGCTTCTCAAACATTATAAATGAACTTGAATCTCTGGGAAAGTTAATCTCCCCAGAGGAACATGTCCAGAAGGTACTAAGGAGTCTACCACAAGATGAAAAATGGATGGCCAAGACAACGGCACTGTTGGAAACCAAGGACTTCACAACGTTCAACATTGAACAACTTACTGGTTCCTTGATGACCCATGAGTCACATCTCGAAACTCATGAAACTGAATCATCAAAGCCTAAGGCTCTGGCCCTCAGGTCTGAGGAACAAGAAGACTCAGAAACCGATGATGAAGAAGCAGAAATGAATGTTAGAAGATTCAAGAAGTTCTTCAACAAGAACTACAAAGGAAAGGTTACAAAGAAACCAATGAAGCTAAGCTGTCACAAGTGTGGAGGCCTTGATCATTTCATCAAGGAATGTCCTCAATAGGAAAACGATAAAGCTAAAGGAAGATACAAAGAGAAGGGAAAGGAACAACAAAGATCATTTTCGAAAAATGATATGAAGAGAGCCATGGTAGCAGCATGGGGAGAGTCTGACTCAGAGGAGGAGCAGGAACAAACTGAGGAAGAAACTGCCCATCTATGTCTCATGGCAAATATCGAAGACGATGTGGAATCATCAATCCCCAAGGTAAGTTTTAATGCTATTGAAGAGGAACTTACAGAATTGAATAAAAGCCAATTAATAAAACTTTTGCTAGAAATCTTAGATGATTACAAGGATGTATGTGCAAAAAGAGATCAATCAACTAATGCCTTGAAAATCACTAAGAATCATTCAAATTGGCTTAACTCACTAAAATGTGACACTGAAAAAAGATTCTTTGAACTTTTTGACAAGAGTAGAGCTTATCAAGATGCTTTTGTAAAGGTCAAAAATGAAAATTATCTTTTGAATTGGGAACTGGCAGAATTGAAACTGTTTGTTCCTGAAGGAGCAGACTCTTCATCCAATACCAGAAATATTGCTGAAAATTTAAAAAATGATTTTGATAATATTTTTCAAGAAAATCTGGTATTAAAGAAGAAACTGGAGCCCTCAAGGAACAAACTTCCTAACCCAGTCTCATGGATACAAAAGTATCAAAACAAAGGGAGAGACGGTCTAGGTTTCAATCATAAGAAGAAGAACAAAAAGAAAAAATATGTTGATCTTCCAAGTAGTAAAATATGTTCTTACTGTGGGAACAGTGGTCACATTGTGTCTGACTGTTCCACCAGAGAAGAATGTATTGAAAGGAACACGTACCTAGTGAAACAGGTTTGGAAAATTAAGAAAGGCTCAAGTCTAACAATGGAACCCAAGCTAGACTGGGTTCCTACAACTAACTAGTTTGCTATGGTATGGGCTGAAGTGAGGGGGAACAACTTATGGTACCTCGATAGCGGTTGTTCTAAGCACATGACAGGAGATAGATCAAAATTTCTCTCACTTTCAGTCTTTAATGGAGGAACTGTGACCTTTGGAGACAATCTTACAGGAAACATTGTAGCAGTTGGTAAGATTGATAAATCTCAGTCCCATTCCATAGATAATGTATTTTTGGTCGAGGGTTTAAAACATAGGTTACTTAGTATATCTCAGTTTTGTGATAAGGGAAATACAGTGAAGTTTACTAATGAGTCTTGTGTAGTCAACAATGAAAGTACAGGAATCAAGATCCTTGAGGGAACGAGGAAAGGGAACACCTATATGGTTGACCTGAACCTTGTTCCTAGGAATAATATCACATGCTTAAGTGTGATCAAAGCTGATCCTTTTCTGTGGCACAAACGATGTGGTCATGCAAGCCTGTCCCTACTGCATAAAACTAAGTGGGAAGGACTTGGTGGTTGGTCTACCAACTATCAAGTCACTAAACCATGATGTTTGTGATTCATGTGTTAAAGGCAAGCAAGTGAGATCCTCATTCAAATCCAAGAAAATGGTAAGCACACAAAGTCCATTAGAACTTCTTCACATGGACTTATGTGGCCCTGTACGCATCCAAAGCCGATCCGGTAAGAAATATGTATTAGTCATAGTAGATGATTTTTCGAGATACACATGGGTTATTTTTCTTCATAGTAAGGATGAAACGTTTGATGAATTTCAAACCTTTGCTAAAAAGATTCAAAGAACAAGTGGTTTTAAATTAAATCATTTAAGATCTGACCATGGTACGGAGTTTGAAAACTCCAAGTTTGATGAATTTTGTAGCAATGAAGGTTTAGATCATAATTTCTCAGCTCCAAGAACACCACAACAGAATGGTGTAGTCGAGAGGAAGAACCGGACTCTTGAGGATATGGCAAGGACGATGATAATTGCAAGCGGTCTTCCGAAGAACTTTTGGGCTGAAGCAGTGAACATGGCATGCTACATCATCAATCGTGTCATGCTAAGGCCAATCACCATGAAGACTCCTTATGAGCTCCTTAGAGGAACAAAACCCAATATTTCTTATTTTCGTGTCTTTGGATGTAAATGTTTTGTACATAACAATGGAAAGGACAACTTAGGAAAGTTTGATGCTAGAAGTGATGAGGCTATTTTTCTAGGATATGCCTTGAGTAGTAAGGTGATGTGACCAAGTTATATGCGATTATAGAGTATTGAGAAGTCCATTTTACTAAGGTTTAAGGTTTAAGAAGGAGAGTTTGACTCATCTAAACCTTAGTGTGGAGAAGAGGGAGTTATGATGAATTTGCAGTATTAGAGGAGATTTAAGGATATTTTGTGGTTCTATATGCTTTTGATTATTTACAGGTGGATTAAGCTCACAAAGTTCCTTGGAGTCTAGAGTTATATGGTGGAAGCATCCAAGTTCATCTTATCTGTGGCTCTACGGCATTGTTTGTCCACCATGGGCGTTGAAGAGCCCACCTCGAGCGTTTGTGGAGAAGGTTGGATGCTGGACAGTATAGAGTGCCCGAGCTGGGCACCAAACATGCACGGCTCGCGCATATCGAGCAGAAGCAGGTGCTTGACAGCAGCCAAAGCCCGAGCCGCGCACCATCAGAGCACGACTCGCGCGCTGCGAGCGAAGCAATGAGACTGTCAGCATTGAGTCCCCGACTCGCGCGCAAGACATGCGCGACTCGCGCACTTCGAGCGAAGCTGAAGTTTTGGGCAGCAGCCAAGGCCCGAGTCGCGCGCCATAGATGCCCGACTCGCGCACTTCGAATCGGCTACGACTCTTCGGCAGTTTTCAGCTTTCCTTAGGTTTTATTAATGAAAAACGTTGTTTTGTTTGATGGCTGGCAATTTCTGGACTGAATTAGAGAGGATAGAGAGAAGAACCCTAATCCCTATTTTCTCCCTTTTTGAGTTTCGAATAATTAGTTTGAAGATTTGCTTGATGGATGCTATGTCGATTGTAGCCTAAATCTAGTCTTGAGAACGGTTAATCAAGCTTCGGTCTATTATTGTGAGGTTTCTCTTTGTTAACTTTTTCTTAATTATAATTGTGATTTCTTGATTTTAATCTATGATTGTGGTATGTATTGCAAGGAGTACTACTAGTTTATACATTCGATTTATCATTTGCTAGGATTTAGAATTGATGCCGATTCATCTGTTCTTCTTTCATGAGTAGCAATCTAGGGTTTGATTAATGAATCTGATTATTCTTGATTAATCACTAGAGAAATCACAAGTTCCAATTTGAATATGTTGTGCTAGCAATTTGTTAATTGGCTCATTGTTTCCTAGTTCGTTGATGTTCTATTGATTTGAATTTAATCTCTGATTAGATTAGATTAATCTTTAGTTCAAGTTTTATGATCATCTGATTGTGATTGTTTAACGGTACTTTTGAGGGAAAGGAATTTGATTTCCAACTTCGAGTAATTAAGAGTAAAGTTACACATTTGAGAAACCAATGATCAATAGTATGAATCGAAGTGGCCATTAACCGAACTCAAGATTCTTCTCTTCTTGATTACATTACTTTTTGATTGTTCTTTAGTTCTTCATATTTAGTTATTCAATTCTTTAATCCCAAAACCCCCATTTGATCTATTATAAGCACGAGTTAGTCCCCAAGTCTCTGTGGATTCGACCCTACTTGCCACTTATATTTATTTGTATTGGAAAGAAGAAAATAAACTTTTATCTTTGGTAGCGCGTACGACCGCGTCCCACCATAAGGCTTATCGTATCTACAATAAGCGATCAATGTGTGTCGAGGAAAGTGTCCATGTTATTTTTGATGAGACTAACTCCCTGCAGGAACAGAATCACAATGATAACTTTGAAATTGGTTTGACTCGTCCTGATGAGTTTAATCAAAATGATGAGGAACTAACCCCTGCAGGAAAAGAGAAGAAGCAAGTTCCTGATCCTGATAACCCTGTGCCTGATCCCCTTGAGGAACAAGCAACAAGAGGAACTCAGGAGGATCAAGGAACTCCTGATACAGAAGAAGATCAAGTGAATCAATCACCTCAAGAAACTCAAGAAGCAACTAGGAGATTTGATCCAAAGTCTTGGAAACACCAAAATTCTCATCCTTTAGAATTGATAATAAGTGACATTGAAAAGGGAACTCAAACGAGATCCCAATTGAAGAATTTTTGTGCTTTTCATGCTTTCTTATCTATGATAGAACCTAAGGACCATATGGAAGCGCTCAAGGAGGCTGATTGGATCAATGCTATGCAAGAGGAGCTAAATGAGTTCCAGAGGAACAAGGTATGGCACCTAGAGACAAAACCAAAGAACCAGAAGGTTATAGGACTAAAATGGGTCTTCAGGAACAAGCTTGATGAACATGGAACTGTGGTAAGGAACAAGGCCAGACTTGTTGCCAAAGGTTATAATCAACAAGAAGGTATTGATTTTGACGAAACCTTTGAACCTGTTGCTAGAATAGAAGCAATTAGAATTTTGATTGCCTTTGCTGCCTTTATGGGATTTAAGTTGTACCAAATGGACGTCAAGTGTGCATTTCTAAATGGTTTTTTAATTGAAGACTTCTATGTGGAACAACCTCCTGGATTTGAAAATCCGGAACTTCCAAATCAAGTCTATAAGCTTGATAAAGCTCTTTATGGGCTGAAACAAGCTCCTATATCTTGGTATGAAAGGTTGTCAAAATTACTGCTTTCACATGATTTCATAAGAGGTAAGGTTGATAGAACCTTGCTCCTTCGATCAAAAGGAACATACATATTAGTATTCCAGATTTATGTTGATGATATAATTTTCGGTGCTACTAATGATCTTCTATGTAAGGAGTTTGCTGATCTTATGAGTAGTGAATTTGAAATGAGTATGATGGGAGAGTTGAACTTCTTTTTGGGATTGCAAATTAAGCAAACTGAAAGAGGAACAATGATCCATCAACAAAAATATGTCAAGGAACTGCTCAAGAATTATGGACTGGAACATTCAAAAACCAACCACACTCCCATAGGAACAGGAACAAGGTTAGATGAAGATTCAAATGGTAAGTGTGTAAATGAGAATCAATATTGAGGTATGATTGGTTCATTACTATACTTAACTGCAAGTAGACCCGATATTTCTTTTAGTGTTGGTTTATGTGCTCGGTTCCAATCAAATCCCAAAGAATCTCACTTAACGGCAGTTAAGAGAATTCTAAGGTATTTGAAAGGAGGCGATGACTTATGTTTGTTCTATCCTCGAAGTGATGTGTTTGACCTAGTAAGCTATTCGGATACGGATTATGCTGGAGACTTGGTTAACCGCAAGAGCACATCAGGCATTGTCTAGTACCTAGGAACAAGCTTGGGATCATGGAGCTCAAAGAAGCAGAATAATGTTGCCTTATCCACAGCAGAGGCAGAGTATGTGGCTGCTGCTGCATGCTGTTCCCAGGTCCTTTGGATCAAGCAACAAGTAAGAGATTTTGGCATTAAGTTTAAGTGTGTGCCTATCTACTGTGATAATACTAGTGCTATTTGTATCTCTAAGGATCCATTTCATTATTCAAGGGTCAAGCATATTCACATTAGACATAATTTCCTGAAGGATAATGTAGAAAAAGGTCTTGTCAAACTTGAATTTTGTCCAACTGAAAATCAAATAGCTGACATTTTGACTAAACTATTTCCTAGAGAAAAATTCAAGAAAATTCGCTTAGAGCTAGGGATGATTAGAATTCATTGAGTGTACTACTTCAAATAAAACCCTTAGTTACAAGATTACACTAAGTGGCCAGCAACATTTTGTGAATTTGATCACTCATTATACAGTCATTGTAAAGGACTCACATTAGTCTTCATAATACTCCCCTTATTGTCCACACATTGTTGTTGAGCAAAACTTGATGAGACTTGTGTAAATAAAGCATGTACATGAATAATGCATGAGTTCTTTATTCCTTTCTTTTATTTTTCTTTTTCTCTAGTAAATATTTTTTTCCATAAATATTTATTTTACTTGTAAATATTTATTCCACTTTTATTTTTCCATTCTTTTCTTTTTATTTCTTTTCCCACTAAAATATCTGACTCTGATACAGTGCAACGCATCACATAAGTCTAAGTTCAAAGCAAAGTAAAAATTCAATGGATTAAGAGGAGAGTGAATAGCCGTCATTAATTCCTTCACAAAACCCCATAAATCTACCGCCACATAAAAACCCTGTCAAATCATCTATCTTTTCACGGCAAGATTTACTTTTTACCCAAAACCATCAACTCTCAAAACCACTCATCTTCTTCATCTTTCTCAAAACTTCATCAATGGCTCCAAAACGAAAAAATTCTGAAGAGACCAAACCCATCAAAATTTCCCTGCTGAAAAATCCTCACCTTTGGTGGAATATGACGAGAGCGATCACGAATCTTCCAATTCAAATCAAGAAACCCAGGATTCACTTGAGCAATCCTCTGGAAATGAAGAAATCTCACCAAAGAAAGAAGAGCATGTCCGCGAGGATGAAACAGAGCAAGAAAAGATCATCAACTTGCCGCTAAAAAGGGGTAAGAAAACAAAATCCTCCAAATACTTGATTGGATTCTGTGTTGATCTTGCATAGTGCAAGAAAGTTAAATGGGTAGAATTTCTTGACTTAGTGAAATTTCATAAATGGTCAAAAATTCTTTGTTCTGATGAGGGTTTGTTTGAGGCTGAAATGGGTGAGCTCTGTTCAAAGTTTGAAAATTCTGATGGTAGGTGCATGAGTGTTGTCAATAGTAAATTGGTGAAATTTACTGACAAAATTCTAGGGGACTGGCTGGATGTACCAACTGAAGGGTACAAGACCTACATTAAGGGCAAGGTTCAATTGAATATAAATGGAATTTCAAATGATAAAGTTCTGTCGTTTTTTGGTGGCAAGTCTATTGACTTTTCTCTTGACCAAAAAGACCTTTCACCTTTTCACAAATTCCTATTTCAACTTGTTTGGCGTTTTATTCTGCCCCGTACCTCTAAAAGAACCCAAGCCCACCTCATGGACTTGTCCCTTAAGTATTGTCTTGCCAACAGCATAAAGATTAATTTCCCTTCCCTCATGATTACTCATTTGACCCATTGCATTACCCACAATAACCGAGTTGGCTATGGTAGTATTCTTACTACTATTTTTAAAAAGAGTAATGTTAAACTCCCTTCTAACCCATCCTTTGAACTTGAACCTGAGAACTATTTGACCAAAGATACACTTGGAAGGTTGAGTTTGAAGGTGCTGGGTGGTAAAGCGGTGTTTGATGTTGAAGAGACGAAGGTTAAAAGTGAAGTAGGGGTTAAGAGGAAACTTGTTGAGGAAGTGAGTGCTGGGGGAACCAAGTCAATGAGGAAGAGTAGAAGGTTGGCAGATACAAAGTCCCCCAGGAACAAGGATGATGATGATGCTGTCATGATTAACTTGGAGGAGGATCTAGTTCCTACAGGATCTAGTTCCAAAGCTGTCGATTTTCCCTTGCTCTCTACTGCTGGTCTTGCTGGTCTGCTCAAAGACATTCAAGGGTCCCTGTCTCTTCTTCATTCAAGGGTCCAGGGGTTGGAAGCTAGGATTGCTCGCATTGATGTTCAACAGGAGCACCTTCTTGCTGCTGTGAAGAAAGGTGAAGCGGTTGTTCGTGAGAAGATTGACTATGTTGTTTCCACCTATGTCATCCGTCCCAAGCCCTGATCCTATCCATTATCGCTCTTCCCTTAATCTATTAAACAATATAACTTTTGGTTTTTGTAACTAAACATTGGTGATCGTTGTTATTGTTGGTTTTTGGATGTGTTAATCACATCGGTTTATTTTGGTTTATTTTTCTTCTTGTATTTCCTTCTTATTCTTCTTATCTTTACTTTCCTTCTTCTTTTCATCTCTTGAACTCTTCTATTGCTCATACCTTGCTTGTTTGCATCTGTTTTGTCTCTATATGCTCATTTACATGTTTGGATGGCTAGTATTATTAGATGCGTGCTTGAGCTACTAAGTATTTACATTGTTGTATATGATTCACTCTTAGAAAACTGCTGGGTACTTATTGTTTTTGATGATGATAAAAGGGGAAGAAGTAAAAAGGCACATAAAAATCACATTCTAGTCCTCTTCGGTTCTAGGTGATGCTTTTTGGATTTTTCTTATTCAAGACTGATTTATGTTAGTTTAGTATTAGTTTTCTGTTAGTTTAGTATTTGTTTTCTATTAGCTTAGTAATAGATTTATTTTCTTAGTCTTTTGTTAGTTTTGCTTTTTAAAGTCATTAGCTCTTGATTCTTTTGCTTTAGTTATCTTATTTTTCTTATTTTGTTTTTATATGCCTTATATTTGCCATCATCAAAAAGGGGGAATATTGTTGTATTCGATGTTTTGATGATGCCAAATACTTAGGTTACTTTTACTATATAGTTTTTATTTTAGCGAAATTTATAATATACCAAAAATAATTTATTGTTTACGTTTACATTTATATCTTGTGGAGAAAGATTAATTATTTAATCTAAGTCAAGATATTTAATTTATACACTTTGAATTTTTATCATATGGTATGTTTAATATTCTAGTAACTTAGAATCTTTGTATAAAAGATTCTTTAAGTTAGTAGATATTTTTTGTGCTTGAAAATCAGTTGGAATAGGCGTGGCATATTTTGTGGAACCACCCCCATGAAGCTAGCGAACTGACTCCAACTAACTTGCTGGAGATACTCCCACTAACGGCTAATGGAGGTAGTTTATTTCCGTTGCAAAAAACGTGGAGAAAGTGCAGCGAAAAACAGGCCATGATTTCCACAACACTACAAGCTCACATCATGGAAAACGTGGAGCACTACATATCCAAATGAAGGAAGAATTGCAGCAGCTATATAAGGAAGAAATTATTTGAAGAAAAACTTAAGAACTTTCAAGCGAAAAAAGTCAATCATTACTTAGAAAGTTTTTCTTGTAATTTCCTCTTTATTCAACATACTCATTATTGTGATATTCATAGTGTGTGGGTGAGAGAAAATTCAGAGAATATCCTTGTATTCAAGAGAGAGAAAGAAAGAGAGAAGAGAGAAGAGAGAAAACTTCGAGTGAAGTCAATAGTGAGTGTCATCAGTTCAGGGGGAACTGATTGACTGGAGAACAAGTTCCTAGAGGAACAGAGAAGGTCCAATATTAGGTTGTACAAAAGAGAGTCTTTTGGCCTAGTATATTAAAGAGAGTTTGAGTCAAAATCCCTCGTGGTCAAGGTTTTTCTTCCTATTGGGCCTAGGAAGTTTTCCTTGTAAAAATCTCGTGTGCTTGTCTCTTTCTAATTTTAAGTTTGTTTTAATTCCGCATTACAAATCGAAAATTTCTCCTCAACTACAATTCACCCCCCCTCTTGTAGTTGGTCTAGTGTTCATACCAGAATAACACTTAATCATGCCTTTTAAGTCTTCCTTGAGCTTGACTATTTCTTCCTCGACCTTAGTGGGAATTTCTCTCTCATTGTTCATAGGCTCAAGGTGAAAAGGTGACGCTACTTCCGACTCCGGAGGAGGAGGAGGCATCTGGGCATTTTGGCGTATTATGCCCAACACAGTTTGCTGAATATTATCTTGTCGGTCAAGCATAGCCTGGACAAGTCCTCGGAGCTCAACAATTGGATCAGGTGGAGGAGTAGAGTTCTATGGGTGCTCATTGTTCGGAATTTCAGACATATTGCTGAGACGTGTAGCATAGAATACAACTGGTGTAGACAAGGATGACAGTGTTACTGACAGATAACGTTCACTATGGTCAGAACTTCTGCGAATCAGCGTAGATCCTGAGTGGGCCCAGGCAGAGTTCCTATGAAATGAGATGAAAAATTAGCACTGAAATTTGTCCAGACTTTGTTTCTTCTTATCTTTTTTTTTTTTTTTTTTTTTTTGTGCAGGGAATGAAAGAAATGATATCTTTGAAAAAAAAATTATTTTACCCCAATTTCAGTTATCATTTATTAAAAGGTGCGAAACCTTGACTCTACCATTTGTTTTGGATTTTTCATTAGATTTCTTTGACTTGTTATTATCTTTTCTTTTAGACTTGGACCTTTTTATTTGCATTTTAAACTTCCACGTTTTAGACTCATTTTTCGGGATAATACACAAACTTTTTTCAAAATCAATTTGATGATATCCTTCCATTTCCTGCTGCTACAGACTTAAGAGAAAAGAGGTATAACTAGGCCTGTGTCCTTATTTTGGCAAATTATAATGCCCCATATATCGTCCTTCTTTGTGGTGATCTGCATGTATTGATTGCTTTTAAGCGCTGAAACCATAAAAGAAAATATCAAATGTAAAAGGGCCGAACCCGAAGGTTGCCTACGTATCTCCATAAGTGGATTTGGATTTGGGGAAGAAATTTTTCTTGTGATGATTGTTTTTTGAATGGAGAATCAGGCCCAACGCAGTTTTGATATATTAAAAATGAAATTTTATATAATTTTTTCTTTTTTGCAGCTGCACTCTGAAAATGAGTTGCCTACGTACCCCCTTTTAGTACATTACATAGTAGAGAAACTAAGATAGATGCATTACAACATTGGGAATTTTTGTTAGGGGATCAAGTCGCACGTAGCTCTACCTAAAAAATACAATATAAAAGCAATAAAATGATTCGGGTACTTCTCAAACTTTTTCAGACTTCAGTTTGCCGGGCGCCAAGCCATGTATTCTCTTGTTTGAATATGTCTATTCCACCTCTTAGGATTAGACTAATGTGAAGTACTCGGGTTCTTCTCAACCTTTTTCCGAATTCAGTTTGCTAGGCGTCAAGTAGGGATGGGCAAGGGTCGGGTCTGGGTCGGGTCCAACTGGACCCTAGACCCGGACCCTAAATTTTTTTGAAGACCCAGACCCGGACCCGGACCCTAAGGGTCTGGAAAAAATGGACCCGGACCCAGACCTTTAGGGTCTATAGGGTCTAGGGTCCGGGTCTAGTGTCCAAGCCTATAAATCATAACGGGAAAGAATTAGAGAAAAAAAATTAAAGAAATGCATCGAATTCATAATGAGTAATCTACTTATTTCTCTAATTAAGCTGAAGTACGCTTAAGCAAAACTTTGGAGTAATTTTGACAAATAGATCATAGCAGTAGATTTGAAATTGGGGAAGATTAGTGGGAATTTAAGTTACCTTCATGACATTAATTCTACTTTTTTTCCTTGGATTGCGGCAAAAACTTGAATTCAAGTTCACTGCCTGAATTTGAAACACCAACAAAGTTCCACCAAAATGTCACAGGCGAGCTCCGGCAAAGGTCTCCGCCGCTGCCTCCGGCGAAGAACTCATTTGGTTCGATGACTGTCGTGGCTCAAATTGCGAGTGTGGAGAGGAAAGAAGACAACCAGCCCAACAGTAAAATCGCGAATTTTGTCTTAATTACAGAGAATTATCTTCTTTTTTGTGCTAAATTTGATGCGAATTTCAGAGAAATTGGTCTGTGAGACAGAGAGGATGAATGGAGGAGACTGGAGAGAGAGGGGGGGAGGAAGAGAGAGAGACACACTGATGTGGCTTTTTTTTGTGTTTTCAGGAAATCAGTTTTTTTTTTATAATAAAAAAGGTAAAATTTATATATTAAATACGTTTAGGGTCTGAGGGTCGGGTCTGGGTCTAGAATATCTAGACCCGGACCCGGACCCTAAAAATTTCACTTGGACCCAGACCCTTAGGGTCTGAAAAAGTTGGACCTAGACCCTTAAATTAGGGTCGGGTCCAATAGGGTCTGTGTAGGGTCCTGGACCCATGCCCATCCCTAGCGTCAAGCCATGTATTCTCCTGTTTGAATACGTCTATTCCACCTCTTAGGATTAGACTAATTTGAAGTACTTGAAATGTACACACTAACAATGTTAGTCAATAACTTTTCTTTATATATGTTTTTAGCAGGAAATGGAAGAATTTCCCCTTTTTTTGAAATAATTATCCCTTTTGATTAGACACAATTTTTTTTTATTTTTTTTAAAGATTTAGACTAGTTTCTCATGTTTTAGACTACACAGTTTTAATTGCATTCTAATTCCTAAACATGACACATTTTAAACTCGTGATTACGACTCTTTTCATTTTTAAATTTTTTTTTTTTGTTTTGGGATTATATTTTCAAAACAGGATTTTTTTCTTTTTGAAATCAATTTTGTTTTTGGAAAAACCAATTTGAATGAAAAGAATTATGAAGCAAATGTGAGTTTTTTTTTTTTTTTTTTTTTTTTTTGAAAATGGCTGAGCACAATTTTTTTTTCTTACATGACACTTATGATAAATAAACAAGAATACTCTTAATATTTCAATATTCATTTCGGCGGCAATTCAGCTACAGTTAATGATTACTGAAATATTGACCGACTGAAACGGACTGAGGAATTTTCGAAAATTTTTCACATTATTCAATAGCTGAAATAAATAAAGGACATTTGTGCATTGATTCTTGTGTCCTAGAAGTCAACTAAAAGGTGATTCATTTAAGGAGAGATTATGTTAAAGTGGCCTCGAGTCACTTCCATTGTGTCCATAGCTCGCGGAAGCAGGTTTTACGCCCTTAATTTATTAATTTGTCATTCTAAAATTCTGACCCTTGCCAATAGACATAGGTATCAGACCTAATAAGAAAAATGGTTAAAAAGAGTGCATGTGTATGGATCGATAAACTACCAAGCACACTTAATTTTCACATAAGCATGCTATTTACAAAAATTAAATTGTGAATAGCCATGATTAACCTTTTTATTATATATACATATGGAAAATAACGCATTGTTCAAGTTTAAATCTCATATACTTCCAAGTGGAAGTACATAGTCCCCAGTGAAGTCGTCAGCCTGTGGTACCCTATTTTTTACTGTCTTAATTAACGATCTGAATCCCACAAAAGTCTCTCATTGGACTATGAGTTTTAGAAAACTTTGAAGTCGCCACCCTATTAGTATCTGAATAGGGACATATTTATTTAATAAATTATTTTAAAATCAATTTCAAGAAATATCATTTTAAATGATGATGACTTCATATGGATAAGGCTTTTTTGAAAATTGGTCTTTCATACCATGAGATACGGTTCGGGGTTTAGGTTAAGAGGTGCGAACGTCTGAAACTCGTCTCCTCTTCCGTTCTACACAACGAACTCTTACTAAATGCGTTATTTTCCATTTTAAAGTAATCATGGCTATTAAAAAGAAAGAAAATCACATAGCTTGCACATATACACATCAATCATTTTTATTTAGGACCAATATATCATTTGTACATGGTAGGTTTGAGCACCGAAGTTGCACTACTTACCAATCATTGCGAGATTGGAATCCACTCATGGATCAAAACCATTGTAATTCGATCTTATGTCTCACCCTAAATGGCCAATTCTATTGGGGAAGAAAAGGAAATAATAGATTATGAATAACTCACCTTTAGAATTAAACAAATCTATTAGGAATAAGGTAATCACTCCAATTAGTGATTGAAATGAGGTTAAGATAATCACCTTAATTAGCAATTAAATATGAAGGAGGATCAAGATAATCACCTTAATTAGCAATTAAATATGAAGGAGGATTGAAATAACCACCTTAATTAGTGATCACGTTTATAATTTTCAAGAGGTCTTAGAGGTTTGCTTCCTAATTGAAGGCTAATGAGAAATAGTCTTAATTGAAGATTATTAAGTCATTTCGAGATAAATGATCAATTTGAGATCAAATTTGGAGATTGTGTTTGGCTAATTGGAATTTGGCCATTTAAAGTGAGACACGTGAAACAACCTAAAATCAATTCGAAGATCATAATTACCAATCTAATTATGTCAAATTATATGATTAATCCATTTGAAGATGGAGAACAAATTTAAAATGTAAGATGTATCATCATACAATTTAACTTAATTAGATTTGCAATTTTTCCTCTTAATTGAGATTGAGTCATTTGATTTATATACTATGATATATTGGCCCAACATGCAATACTTTTAACATTGGTTGCTCATTTTATTCAAAAAAATTGTGGAATTTATTTATGAAAATTATGCATAAACATCTCCATGTTTTTCATTAATTGAGTGATGTAATAACTATTTACAAAAAAAACTATTATTACAACAATATGTACAAATTCTATGATCTATACAAAGTCTTCAATCTTGATCTTCACCATGATGCTCCTTGATCTTCATCTCCTTGAATGGGATTTGGAATTCATGTTTATTTGTAAAACTTGTGAAAATTAGAGATTAATTAACCTCTTTGATTTTGATTTTTTATGATAATTTTTATTGATTTTTATTTGCATAATACAAATGAGTCATTTTAAGAGAAACTTAAAATTTCATGATTTTTAATTAACATTTTCGTGTGAAAAGAAAATAATTTTTTTTTTATGAAACTTGAGTTAATCACTTTATTTCATTTTTTAGATTGCACTTTTGTTCTTGTACTGACTTACAAAAATCATAACTTTCTGCATAAAGCGTTAAATTGAGCATGTGATATATCTATGGATATGTCAGTGAGTTGTTTATTTTGTGTCAGAATTTCATAAGCTTTTAGTGATAACCCGAATTATGGTGAATTTTATGCCAAAACTGGTCAAAACAGGACCTTTTATTCAATTTGTTCTTTCAAATCCAACTTATTGAACTTAGTTTCAAGTGAATTCTGGTATGAACATTCTAGACATTTTGAAAGACTAGACTGGAAATTTTCACTTGAATTAGACATTTTTAAGACCATCTTTTTGTTTGTTTTCTTAACTGAAGAGAAAATCAGTGTTCTGGAATTTAGTGATTTACATGAACGTTTTTGTAAAAGTGATATAAAATTATATAAAATTCATATGAATATGATTTTTATGTTTTTGTTTTTTTGAGGTGGATTTTTATGTTTTTGAAAAGCTACTGATGTCTACTTTAAACTTGATGTTTTTAGTTTTGTCTAAATAATTTTATCTTAAACTTTATTGACAGAACTAGCTTATGTGGTACTAGACAAAATCAGTTTTGCACAACAATGTTGTATGATTTTTATTTATCTGTACAAAATTTGTTTTTTAGAAATTCCAAAGCCCAGTTACTGAAAACATCTCGAAATTCGTAGGAAAACTATTAAATCCTACAAACTATTTACATAATACAGACAAAAAATGAAATGAAATACAAAATTAAAACTGACTATAATTACGGCATCACATTTTCTTTTTGTGGAGATGTTTATGCACAACTCTTCTTGAATTTTTTTATTAAAACATGCTTTTGGTGATGAACAACAACTTGATTAAGAAAAATCACATAATCACTTTGTTTCCTAAGAGTCTTCCCATTAGAGTTGACTATTCTAGGTGGAGTGATTTAAGGTTGGGAACCTATTAGGACTTCCACATACCCAAATCACTCCAAAAATTAAAAAATGATAAGAAGAAACAAGGAGAAAGTTAGCATGTGATTAAGAAGATTATCAAGAAAAAATAACAAGAGCTTCAACTTTACCTTGCTAGCTCAATGATGCACTTCCTTTGGCAAAGTTTTACCTTTTTTGTGATTTTCTTAATTTCTAAGTGAGTTTCTAAATCCACTTAATTACTAACTTAAACTCTCTTTTTTGTGTTTTTTTTTTCTTTTGATGAACTTCTTTACTTACTAATTATTTTCCTAACTTTTACTTTCTTTTCTTGAATGAGATTTTTTTAGAAGAAGGAAGTAGAGAAGATGAGAGTAGTATTGAGAGAAATTGTGAAATTTAGTTGTTTTAAGCTCAACTTGTGTTTTGAAGTAAAAAAATGGAGGGTATTTATAGGGAAATGAGGTGGTGAATTAGGGTTTGAAGAAGGTAAAAATTAGATTTTCACCAAAAAAATCTGACTTTTTCATCCTAAATTACCTTAAGGACATCATCTTAATGACATCACTCTAATGACATTATCAAATCTCTTTGGAAATACAAATATTCTTATTCTCTTTAGATTTTTTCATCAATGAGGCAAAATCAGATTTTCAGAAGATATTCTTTCCTAAATACATCCTAATACGTAGAAATGCATTGAGAAACGTGAAAGAAGTGCTGGCTGGACCAACTGCGCTAACGCAAAGTCCTGCGCTAGACACAGCACCGTGCGCTAGGCGCACATACCTGCGTCTGGCACAGGATCTTGTTGTGCGCTGGGAGCATGGTCATGTGCCTGGCGCACAGTTTGAATCTTCCGAAAAAAATCGAATCCTTGGCTCTTGCACATTTTGGATTTGATTCTTATTCTTATTCTTTTTCATGATTCTTATTCCTTAACTAATGGATAAAAGAATGTGATTGGTGGTTAAAGAATATATTCTTATTTTTTATACAATGAACAATGACTTGACCATCAAGAAAACTGATTTCTACCGGTTTTGGGATACGATTAAATTCCTGACGCCTAATTGCTTGTTTTTTCTGTTTTTCAAAAAACTAACTTAAAACAATTAATGAAGACTCGTCAAATTAGTAAAGACGAGTATGATTATACTACAAATCATTTTATTAAACCGGTGGTTGTAGTTATTGACTACGACTTACGAAAAATTACATTTCTAAGCCGAAAATGCATGACTAACACGCGAAAAAACGAAAAACCATACGACAAAATGAAACTCGCGCTCCGGGGGCGAAACATGCATTTGACGGGGAGCGCGCTCCACGATGCATGACGATTTTCGTTATTTTTTTATTTCTTTTCAAAATCTTTATTTATCCGAAAAAGGGTTCAAAATTTGGTGTCTACAGCAGGTTGTCCATATTATCTGATCTAAGTGTTAAAACAATTATATTAGGTCTTGATTAACAATAATACAAGGTGAAAAATACTGAAATCAAGCACAAAAGTAACAATATTCATGAAGAATAAAAATAAAATAATATGAGTACGAAGTTAGTTACTATTTATAACTATTTATAGTGGCAGGATTATATTAACCATCTAAATCATGAATAGAAAGTTAGTAACTTCAATAAAAAATAGTAACAAAGAATAGAATTTTATTAAACCCTTAGCAATTATACCTTCGTTTGGGTCGTTTATATGCATGGATTGAGATCGAATATTGAATGAACCTTGAAAAAGATTTTGTTGTATTGAACGGAATAAAAGAAAGTGGTTACCTGCTTTTAATTTACGTGAGAATTGATGAGAATAGCAGTTGTGTGTTAACTTGGTTTTCTGAGAATTAGGGGTGTTAAAAAGCCGAACAGAGACCGAACATACTCAGGCTCGACTCGGCTCAAAAACGGTTGGAGTCAAGCTCGGCTCGAGCTCGAAGCGCATCGAGCCTCAAATATTTGGGTTCGGCTCGAGCTCGAGAGGACACAGTCTGATCTCGGCTTGAAATTCTGTTAAAAAAATTTTGGGCTTAGGTCCAACCGTATTGGCCCAAGTCAATAACTAATGCTACACTTAGGCGGTAGACCCAACCTTAAAGGCCGAAGTATGCCCAAGAAAGTAGCTAAGGTTTCGCTTGAGCCTAAATATGCTTTTATAACTTGGTTTCCCTCTTAGCATTGTTAAGATTTCAATGAGGGACGCCATGGTTTGTTAAAGAAAGACAACTCATCCAACCCATGCTTCTATAACTTGGTTTACCTCTTAGCATTGCTAAGATTTCTCACCCTTCTTATGCTTTTATAACTTGGTTTCCCTCTTATCTTAAGATTTCGGTGTGGGACTTCATGTTTTGTAAGAAAAAAAAGATTTCCAACCAAAAAAAGGAAGTAATGTCTTTTTAGGAATAAGACTCTAAGTGTAGTTAAATAATTAGTTATTAAGTAGTTTAATTATTAAATAATTAAATATTTTAAGATATACTTCATTCCTTTTATGAAGAAATAGAGTATAAATTTTGTTTCCCAACCAAGGTGGTACAAAATCACACTCTAAGTTGAGGTAAGG
Organism: Beta lomatogona; assembly: GCA_947646795.1. Lineage (NCBI taxonomy): Eukaryota > Viridiplantae > Streptophyta > Magnoliopsida > Caryophyllales > Amaranthaceae > Beta > Beta lomatogona. Next base: position 4,051,040 of record CANSNZ010000936.1, read on the forward strand.
AGTAGTAACTGTTTACAAATAAAATATGGTTGGTGCTTGTTTTTCTAACCAATGTGGGACTTTAGTGGAGTATTATTTAATGTCCAAGTTGGATTAAAAAACAAAATAGTAGTATAAAATAGTAGTCTAAATTTATCAAATGTGTTTGTGAGCTTTCGAGTCGAACTCTATTAGGCTCAGGCTCGGCTCGTTAAGGTCTCGAGTCGGTCCCAAACTCGAATCGAGCCCTCTTGAGCCGAATTTTAACCGAGCCGAATCCGAATAGTTTGCGAGCCTTCCTAACTCGTTAGCACCCCTAATGAAGATAGTGAAATTAGAATAAGAAGGGGTGATTATAATGATAATGCAATGATGATCATCAAAATCAATCAAATGTCTAGCTTTTAGGATTCTGTGTAGACTTTGGTATTATATGTCTTGGTGTTAGGTGATGTTGGTGATGATCAAGATGATCGTGTGATGATAATGCGTGAGATGGTTGGTATAGTTGATGGATGGTGATATGTGACGATGCATAAGGAAGTATCGTGGGTGATCATGTATAGGCGTGAGTAGGGATGGCAACGGGTCGGATCTGGACCGGGTCCAGGTCCAGGTGGACCCAGATCCAGATCCGTTTTCAGACAATGGATCCAGATCCGACACGGATCTGGCGGGTCTGAAAAAGTTGGACCCAGATTCAGATCCGACGGATCCGGGTCCAAAACGGGTTTAAAACGGATCCCAAGTAAATTCAAAGTTCATAACCATTTTTTTTGGAGTTAGCGATTCAAATGAGACAGCTTTAATGAAGTATACGATAAATATTAGCTGAATTCATGAACATAACAAAATCTGAATTTTTCACCCATGTCAAAAAATCAACATAAAAAGATATTACATTTTCACTTGTATATTAGAAACTACTCCTAAAGTCCTAACCAAAATCGCAATCATTATCATACAATGATACCCGCACAATCAGCAAAATGTTAAAATCAACATGAGTAATGTATTGAACTCAATAACTATCGAGAAACAAATTCAACAATATAAAAATTGCTAGAGTGTATTACATGTACCCATTGTATCAATTCTAGACCCAATAACTAATCAAGACTCTGAAGAAACTGTCATCCATGTTTACATCTTCTTAAGCACACTCACCCCACGACGAGCCAACTAACGAGATCAGACTCGAGTGAGCGACTGAGTGTTGGTTGTTGGGGGAGAGAGAGAAGGTGGCTAGTGGTTGTGCAGTGCGATGGTGGGTCGTATGCGAGATCGTGCGGTGGCTGAAGGCTGGTGGGCGGAGGGTTGAAGGCTGGTGGGCGGAGCATTGAAGGCTTATGGAGAGAGAGAGAGAGAGAGAGAAACAGGGGGGAGGGGAGCTGCGTGAAGGAGGGAGCAAGGAGTTAGGGTTTTCAGTGAAGCGTGAGTTTTAAAGAAAACGGATCAAATGTTTAAAGTCCATCAGCCTATTAGCCCAGTACCAAGTTAATTTTAAGAAAAACGGATCTACGGATCCGGGTCTTGGGATCAGACCCGGACCCGGGTCCGCATTCTGATGACAGGATACGGATCCGACCCATATCCAACGGGTCTGAAAATTTGGGATCCAGATCCTAAAAAATGAATCCAGGTCCACGGATCCGGGCCGAGTCTAGGATCCATTATCATCTCTAGGCGTGAGAGTATGTGAGATTGGGGAATTTTCGTGGGATCAAATTCTAATATGTTCATATTTTTCAAAAATGACCATGGAAGAATGCATTATGAGCCACCCATTTGTAATTTGGTCCCCTTTCCCATTTTCAAGGGAAATATCATATGTAGCCCTTAGGGTTATATATAAAAAGCTAAAAATGAAACTACTAAGCAATAAATATGCATAAGTTATATCAATTGATGTGTGATTGTGTTATTAATTACTCAAATAATACTATTTCAAGAAATGTATTTAATGCTTATATGTGGGCTAAATATAACATTTTCCTTTCTTTAATTATGAAAACTATTTTGTTTTCAATTTGTTTATTTACCAAAATTTATGTAAATAATTTATGAAAATCCTAAAAATAATTAAAAAATAATTTTAAAAAATTCCCAAAATTTTTAATCTCCCAATTTTTTAAGTTGTAAAAAAATTTTTGGACCCAAAAATTTTGGACCAATTTTCTCTCCTCCCTCTTCTTTATTGTGCATCTTCTTCAACCCCAACATCCCCCATCTTCTTCCCCCTTCCATGATTTTCAACTGGATTTCGACCCAATCTTCCACCTTCTCCAAGGTATGTCTAAGTACGCTAGGTTGAAAACCCGAAAGGGTGGCCTAAGCAAAAGTTACGGCACAAATAAACAAAAAAAAAAAAATCAGATCCAGAACTACGAATGGTCTGATTCCGCAAGGATGCGTAGAAACCATCATCTCGCGATCTGACTGCTTCAATGAAATAAATTAATCAAGGTCGAATGATTTGACTTTCTAGAATTCAGAAGTATGCTATTTCTAGATCCCCGACATAGACTCGAGTCTGAACCAAGGGACATCAAAGCCTTCTCCATTACAAATTTAACCCTTTTATTTTTCAATTCAAACTCTCCTTGTCCCTGAAGGACTATTTTATAATTCCATCACCTTTGGTGATATCTGATATTGCCTGTATCAACTCCCCAAAGAAGAATCTCTAGTGAAGAACTCTAAATACTCAATACAAATCAAGTAACTTCTAATCTATGCTCAGAGTGCCTAATTCAAGACAAGCTTATCCATAGTGGGGGCTTCCTATATATATGGTGATTCCTCCAAATCAAATTCCCGAAAAGTCGTAATATGCGGATCTCACTTGCAGACCCCAATTCATTACCAAAACAATTTTCGAAAATCATTATATCAATCTAGATCTCTATCAATCTATGACCTTGCATCCATCTACCTATATATCTCTATTTATCCAGATCCTGTCCTAGCCTTGCATAATCCTGACCTTGCATGACATTTCATCTATCTACTATAGCTTTGCATAACCCTGATCTTTGCATAGCTTCTCATGCATCCTTAGAGAGTCTAAGTTTGCATTATTACATCATTATGTGCCTCATCTAAGTTGTTTGCACCTATCTGCTAACATCTTCTCCTGTAGGTAATCAGGTTACTTGTAGTTATCGTCTTGTATACAAACTTTGTTTTGCAGAAACCAACGATATATAGATTAGTTCTAAACTGCAGAGCGTTTAGAATTTTTCTCGGTCCCGACACCGTATACTTTAACTTTTGGTTTCCTAAACCTCAATCAAAGTGGAGGCTTCTGTAGACACAAAATTGTGTCTCCTCATGTGGTATCCGATGATTAAACATACTATCGTCCTAATTGGTCCGGTCCAAAGGAAGACCAATCGAACAAGCTAAGCCTAAAAGCGTTTCGAAAACATAAAGACTATTTATTAAATCCAAGCCCAATTTTAATGGCCCAATTAATTAATCGTGATAATTAATTGTATTTTTCAATATTTTAATATTAATTATTCTTGATAATTAATATTTAAAGGATACTTCGAAAATCAGATTTTTATTCTTAAAGATAGCTGATTTCGAAATCTAATATTTTGAAACATGCAATATTAGATATCCTTAATTAATTTTTAAAGGATATTTCGAAAATCAGATTTTTATTCTTAAAGATAGCTGATTTCAGATTTCAAAGGATATCTTAGTTTTTAAAGGATATTTTCGAAAAGGATATCTAATATTTTGAAACATGCAATATTAGATATCGCCAAAGATCATGGAATTATAGAAGAGTCCTTCAGGGACAAGGATAGTTTTTGATTCTTTTGCCTATAAATAGCTTCATTTATTCGAACGGTTTTACATATTTTGAGACAGGATTTCCACGACTTCAACTCTCATAAAACTCATATTCAAACACTCAATCAATCAAACACATTCAAATATGCAAACACATTCTAACTCACTCAAACTCATTAATCCCTTCGAATATCATATTTTAAACTTCAAGATTGCTCATCCTGCATATCGTAATACAAGACTCGGGCGACAAAAGTATAATTCCTTAGGGTCATTTCCAATTAAAATCTTTTTTTACTAATAATTTACTTGTTGCGATGTAGATCTTGAAGGAATTAACACTATATTGTATATTCTTCTCTAATCTCTACTCTTCTTTTTATTTATTTTCTATATATCATTATTATTCATATCTATGCATGGTGTATGATTTAATGCTTTCATCACCTCACATGCTTATTATTATTAATCAAGACCTATATAATTGTTCTAACGCCTAATAAGATAACTGGACAATCTGATTAGGATCCCAGTAATTTGATTGCATAATAACATGTCACCAAAGATTAGTCTTTTGTGTGTCTCATAAAATCGACATATATTAATTTTAGATTGCATTAAAATATTACTTGATTTTTTTTATTTGCATAAAACATGACATGAGTTGATATTAAGTAGAGACAATCAATGGACTAATTTGATTCATGACCTTATTCGTACCCTCACCCCTGAACTCAATATTTGGTTCAATGACCATTAATGGAGCCATGATGGGGAAATCTACATTGGATAAATTTCTAAATCGTCTAAATCGTCCCTACGATTTCCCAATATCCAATTAGGTTTATGAGTCTTGTTTTAAAGACTTCTTGGCGACTTCCCTCTATTTCAAAACATTTTTCAAAACCCTTACAATGAGGTAATTAAATATGCGCTCACTCCGCGTAGGCGAATAAAAACACGCCCACATGATACAACTTAGAAGAAAACCCAAAAAAATTATAGTCTGGATGACAAAAAATTCTCTCGATCTTGTAAGAGACTGTCTGCTTTTAATTTGAAAGTAGAAACGACCAAAGCCCAATATTAAGAACAGAATGAACCACTTTTATGAAGACAATGACTAGTTAAATCTATTCAGTGATCAGTTTAATTTATTTAGTGACCAGCTTAATCCATTCAGTAATCACATTCTATAATCCATTATGACTAGTTTAATCCATTCGGTAAGACTACCGGGTTAGTTTTTATAATTGTCTGCGGTAGTTCGATATTCAAAAGGAAACAAAAGGAGGAGAAGAGAAATGACGACTAGATTGGTGCGAGATGTCTATGGATTATATTGGGTTAGAGTGAGATAAAATGGACTATTAGGAAAATGAGGCTTGGGTTTATCTAATTTTATGCTAAAACTAGGCCTTATTTTTTTGGACTGAACTAAACTGAAGTAAAACGGTAAGTTGAAAATAGTTAAATTGAAAATTAGATGAACTGAACTGAAAATGTACCCAAAAGAATAGAGCCCTAATATTAGCGTAGCACACCTGGATTCAAAACTCACAAGGTAGGGGTGGGTCGATTGACGCTGAGTAAGACTAAACTTCTTTCTCTCAAATTCTAGGGTTTCTAATTTCTCCATTTTCTCTCTCTCTCTCTCTCCCTGAAAATCTCTACTCTCCATTCCTTCTCCTTTCTCTTTCTAACACTTCTTACTTCCCACTTCTTCTCGGCGGCACCGCGCCTTGTTCGCGGCGTCCGCTACATTTCTCTCTCTCCTTTCGATATTTGCACCACTTATCATATTGGTTCATGGTTTCAACCCAAAAAACTGGTATTAACTCTAATTTTCTTCATCCTTCTTTTTTGTCTTTTTCTTTTGTTTTTTCTATCATAAGTGCAATTTTATTTTTATTGTGTGTTTAAATGCAAAATGATGTAGTATTTTTTTTTTTTTTTTTTTTTCCGTATTGTTGTTTGTCATCTGTAATTGCAAAATTTAGAAGTCTTACATCGCGAATAAGAAACAAATTTGCTCACTTTTTGATATTCTGATGTTCACATTTATTATATTGAAGTCTCTAATTTTTCTCTATTTTTGTTGGTGTGTGGTTTGTCTGCGATTGTGGAAAATGTTGAACTCTGGAGCTCTAATTATGTGATTGTTCGAGTATGGTTACTGATTTGGTTGGTGTTTATGGAATAAGAGGAACTTGCATGCATTTCAACAGGAAAAACGAAGGCAAAAAGGTTTGAGGTTAAGGGGTTGTGCTGATTTTTTATTGATAAATGATATGCTGAAGATTTGTAACTGTTAGACTGAGTAGTTACTCAGTGTATTGGATGTTCAAAACATTTTTCTTTTTCTTAAAAAGCTGCATCATGTAGCAAGTGACTTGCAAACTATTGTACGACTGTAAGAATGTGGGATTCACAAGGAAAAATATAACCTTTTGTGGTCATGAGTTATGAGTTCTGAAACTAGGGTAATACTAACTTGGATATGAATGAAACTAAATCAATGCTAAAGAATATCTGGGAATTGAAACTCGAATTATTTGAGCCTCGTGAAATTTAATGGTATCAATTGAAAATTTTCCCAATGTCCAGCTCTTTGGATGTTTTTGTTTGGAAAGTCTAAGCTGTAAGACTCTGACTTTATACATTTTAGAAAGGATTTTAGCTATACCATTTGTAATACATACATGAAAGAACCATATATGTTTGGAACTGTTGACCTCTGAAGGATCATATATGCCCCTTAGTGGAGCTGGCATTCTTTGACTGACTAAAAGTTTGCATATGATGATTGACATAAACAGATTCATTTTGTCTTTCCAGGATGCTGCAGCAGTTGGTATTTTTTAATATCAGTTTACTTTTCTTGATTGCTGTAGGTTGTGTTTCCATATGACCTGCAAAGTTATCAAGAGGGTGGGAAGACAGCAATATGTATTATACTTGTGGGGTTTTGGTGGCATTATTTAGATCGAGGGGTCCTCTCTCTTTTTTTTCTCGGTGCTTTTCCTAATCTCTTTATCTTGCTAGCTGTCTTAACTAGCGGTCTTAAGATTGGATGGGTTGGGGCATCTTTATGCGGGAATGATTATGCATAGAACACCTTTTGCATGTTTATGCCTACTGACAATGTTAAAAAAAAATATTTTCTTTTAAGAAACAAAAGGCCTCTTTCTATTGATCATACATGTTGGACAATATATCTTTATGCCATGTGATATGATGTTTTATCTATACAGCATGCTGCACTCGTTTTCGTTTACTGTGATTGTTCTCTTCTTAACTTAGTGTGTTTAAATTATTCTCTACACCTCATAAATAAATAAAGATGATTAAGCTTTTATTGAACATTAGTTTTTCAATGTATTTGCAGGCCCTAATCCTATGTAGATACAAAGGGTCAAGAGTGTAACTGATGTGCTGAGATATCTGGAGGATCCATACAGCTCATGCATATTGGTTCACATTTCTCGTGTCCTTGACGAAGGTAGTAAAGCTATCTATATTTTCTTTAAATGCTTTATGCAAGAATCAGTTTGGCTTATTTAGTTATTATCTGGTCAGTTATGGAGTGCAACAAAGAAGAGGCCTTGAGGGCTAAGGATATTGCTCAGAAGAAAATGGAGGCAAAAGACTTTTCAGGGGCTCGTAAGTTTGCCCTGAAGGCCCAACAGCTTTATCCTGAGATGGAGAATATTTCGCAGATGATTTGTGTGTGTGATGTGCACTGCTCATCAGATAGCAAAATGTTTGGAAATGAATTGGACTGGTATGGAATTCTGCAAATTGAACGCACTGCAGATGATATATTAATTAAGAAACAGTATCGCAAGTTTGCGCTGCAGCTGCACCCGGATAAGAACAAATTTTCTGGTGCTGAAGCTGCATTCAAGTTGATAGGGGAGGCACAGAGAGTGCTTCTGGATAAGGAAAAAAGGTCATTCTTTGACATGAGATGCAGAACATCTTGTAAAACAGTGCGACAAAATCAGCCCCCTCAGCAGACAAGTAGGAATCTCAATGTTGGAAAGACATCTAAAGTCCAGAACAATTTTGCAAGCAATTCTAATTCACATGTTAAGGGATCTAATGCTTCACATCAAGAGCCAAAACAGCCGGCTCAATCAGGATTTCCAAATGGCAGTCAAACCTTCTGGACTCAATGTCCTTACTGTGCAATTCGTTATCAGTATTACAAAGAAGTTCTAAATAGAGCTCTCCGTTGTCAGAGTTGCAAGAAGCCCTTCCTTGCCTATGATATGTATGCTCAAGGTCCACAACCTGGATCTGGTGCAACTCAGCCTGTGTTCCCTGGGCAGAATATTCCTAATGTGAGTGCCAGTAAGGCAGGATCAGAGGCTATGAACGAACAGCATACTTCCAATGCTGGGTTTCAGGCTGGGAAAAATGTGGAAGCAAGTCGGTCACAAAAAGGCAGACAGTCGGACAAAGGTCTGAGTAAAGGGGATAAACATGGGGAACGGGCATCTAAACCCTCTAGGAAAGCGAATTCTAAGAGAGGGAAGAAGCAAGAGATAGAATCCAGTGAAAGTTTTGGATCAGACAGTAGCCTAGAGTCTGAAGAGGTCGAAGTACAAACAGATACAGATACTCTTAGGGCACACCTATTTGACAGTGATGGGGATGGCTGTGCTAGAAGATCAAGCCGGAATAAACGGCATGTGTCATACAATGAAGATGTTAGTGACGATGAGGAAATGAAGAACCCTTCAAAAAAGGCAAAGGAGAGTGGACTTTCTTGTCCCACAACAGAAGAAAAAGTGGATGCTTCAGAAAAGGTGCAGCAGGTTGACCCTTCAAAGATGTTTGTTTCTGCATCTGCTGCTTTTGAGAAGAGCAAGAAAGTAGAATGCAACAAGTTTGATGTAAATGAAACTGTGGTTGAGTCAACCAAGAAAAACTTCGAAGCTGATAACGGCTGCACATTGAGTTCAAGCCCTGAAACTACACCGGAGCCGACATTTCATGAATATCCAGATCCAGAATTTTGCGATTTTGACAAGAATAGAGAAGAGCAGTGCTTTAAAGCTGGACAGGTGTGGGCTGCTTATGATACTGCTGATGCGATGCCTAGATTCTATGCCAAGATCAGGAAAGTATGTTCTCCAGGATTTAAGCTGCGGATAACCTGGCTTGAGGCGAACCCAGATGATGCAATTGGGAGGGAATGGACTAATTCTGAGTTGCCATTTGCGTGTGGTAAATTCAAACATGGTCTTTCAGAAACTACTGAAGATCGGCTTATGTTTTCCCATGAGGTCTCTTTGGACAAAGGTGGTGGTAAAGATTCTATTTTGATATACCCTAGAAAGGGAGAGACGTGGGCTATTTTCAAGAATTGGGATGCCAAATGGTATCTATCTCCTGAGAATGGCATAAAGTTTGAATATGAATTTGTTGAAATACTGTCTGAATATGATGAAACTGGTGGAATACGTGTGGGACAGTTGGGGAAGTTGAAGGGCTTTGCTACTCTATTTTGTCGTAAAGGTCAAAGTGAACTGCAAATACCAACTGCAGAGGTACTTAAGTTCTCTCACAGGGTACCTTCTTATAGAATGAATGGTGATGAGAGGGAAGATGTGCCGAAGGGTTCATTTGAGCTTGACCCAGCTTCGATAACCATGAACCTTGAAGAAATCAGTCATCCTCAACTGAATGGAAACACTTGCTCTGCTGACTTGTTGGCCAAATTTGGAGAACTGAATCCAGCTGCAAGGAAAACTGAAAAGCCATTGCCAAGTTATTACGATGATGGTAAAAGTAATCAGGGAGTGCATGGAAACAACCTAAATGGTGATGTCAATAGTCAAGACATCCCAGATCCAGAATTCTACAATTTTGATGACCTGAAGTCTGTTAACATTTTTCAGCCGAATCAGCTTTGGGCTCTGTACAGTGACACTGATGGCTTGCCGAAGTACTATGCCATCATCAAGAAAATTGATCGTCATCCACAATTCAAGGTGCAGATAGCATGGCTGGAAGCCTGCGATTTTTCAAGCGACATGATTTTATGGAAGGAAAAGGAGATGCCAATTTCTTGCGGGCAGTTTAAGATAAAAAGTGGAAAAGTGCAAACATATACAGGGAATAGTTCCTTCTCTCATGAACTACGTGCAGATTCAACCGGAAGGAAGAATGTATTTGCCATCTATCCACGGAGGGGTGAAGTTTGGGCCCTTTACAAGAACTGGAATGCTTCTCTGAAGGTCGCTGACTTGCAGAATTGCAAATATGATATTGTGGAAGTCCTGGAGTATAATATTTCTTGCATTGAAGTGTTAGTTTTAGAACGTGTCAATCAATTTCACTCAGTTTTTAAGCCACAAAAGAAAGGAGATTCTGCTCACACTAGATCAATCTCCCGAAATGAATTGCTTAGATTCTCCCATCAGATTCCTTCTTTCAGGTTGACAGATGAAAAAGGTGGTAGTTTGAGAGGCTTTTGGGAGCTTGATCCTGCTGCATTCCCTAATCATCTTTTGTACAAATCTTAGGGCATTGCTTATGTTTCGATGACTTGCCTTTTGCTGTTGTAGCTGCAATGCATCTCTACTTGGTGGGATATGAAATGCTGGAAATTGTATTTAAACAATCCTTTTAGATCTGATATAATTTGCAGCACTTGCTGAGGGATTCAGCACTTGGCATGGTTATATTCCTTCACCTGGTGAGGGTCTCTACTGTCTTGTGCCACATTATTCTAACTCTTGACATCATGGCAGGTTTCTTGCCTCTCTGATTGAATAGGTTATCAGGGGTGCTAACTAGGTGGAAGTTGATTGTCTGCTAGTTTTAGTCACATGTTAATTGTAAAGTCTCATTTTGACAGAACAGTAGGTTTCTGTTATTGTGGTGTATAAACTATGGTTTAGAGGTCTGCTGCACCTCAGTCAATGGCTTGGCTTACTGTAGTTGAGTAGTATACAGAAGTATATGTTATGATTCTACCTACTTCATATGAGTTTGGAAACGGTGACCTAAATATGTTGTTATTCATGGTTTTTTCCTGCTTTTTTTTTGGACTCCAGACCATATATGGGAAAACGTTTTAGTATCGCGTGGTTTCTACGTCTCAATAATTTATGGTCGGTTGATTACAAATTCAGTATCTTTTTTATGGACTCCAGTCCAAACCCTCTCTTTTCTTCCTCCTTCCTCACCCCACCATTGTTGGTCCTCTCTTCTTCCACCATTTTTCTTATTCTCTTCGTCCACCATAATCAGTCCTTACTCCTTCCTTTCGTCTTCCACCTTTCTCCATTGTTGTTCTTGAAGGCTCTCCATTGTTGTCAAACATTGAAAGTCCAAGACATGGTTCAAATCATGGAAATCAACCTTAATTCTTCCCCAATCGATGAAATTGATATAAGGTTGGTCAAAATTCTTGCCTTTTTTTTCTAGAATTCACGTTTTTGTTTACATATTTCTTCCTAGGGTTTTAGTGTGAATCTAATGTTTTACTTTGCCTTCTATCATTGAACTTTTTTGGGTTTTGCAGCGAATCTTATCATTTTTGGCTTCCAATTGCTCAAAATATTGGGTTTTTTTTTTTTTCACATTACACATAGATATATTGCACAATTTAGAATTTATGCAAAATTTAATGTTCATTTTTTTAAAAAATGCTATCACCAAATTATAACCAATTTGATCATGCTTGGTCTTCCAATTGCTCTAAATTATGGAATTTCTTTGTTATGAATCTATAATCTCATCATTGTTGGCTTCATATTGGTTTTTTTGGGTCATTGCACAGGATTCCATTGTAAAATTTAGTGTTTTATGGATAATTGAAGTTCACTTGTTTGAATACTATCGCCCAAAAGTTCTAGAATTTTAGATCTAATTTCATCATGCTTGGTCTTCCAATTGCTCCAAATTCTTGGCTTTTTTTTTTTGTCATGAATCTATAATTTGTGTACTAGTTGAAGTATTTCACTAGTTTCAGTTTGGGATTATCGATATGTACTTGGTTTTTCGAACCAATATATGCAATTGTGGGGTATTTTGATTTTAAGACCCAAAACAAGGTATTGATTACTTTTAGGTAATGACTAAAGATATTTAGGTCATTATGTAATACCCCTCATGATTGTTTTAATTTAGCATGCCACTCATTCCAACAATATGCATCTTTCTTTTAGGGGGCTTATTTTCTTAGATACTCCACAGTTAAGTGTGCATGAATGAGTACAATATGCCCCGGAAGAACTTGTGTTGGTTATTGAGAATAGTTGTTGACCCTAGTTGCGCATTGGTGACAATTGACTCGACTCCGTATGGATAGGTTGTTACACATTACCTAAGACATGCAATAGGCTGTAGCTGAGAAGTATATATATTTTTATCAGCTACTACATCCTTAACTCTTAAGTAATGACCTAAATACCCTTCATTACCTAAAATAAATAAATACCTTGTTTTTACGCATTGAGCATATTAGGTTATGACGTGACTTCGTTACGGTAAAAACCTCATACATGAGAGTTGTTGTAATTGATCATCAAGTTATATTACGGTTACCCATATGCTAAACACACTTTGGTTGAACAAAATTGCATATTTCATATGTTATAAATGTTTTACTCCCCTAGTTGCTTATTGATGTTTCATTTAGAATATTTGCACTATTTGGAATAGCATAGAATATTATGTTTTATTTTTCAATATATTAGAAAAAAAAAGTTATGTGGAGCATTGTTTGATTAGTCTCAATTAGTACTTTGATAATATAATTTTTCTAAATTTTTAAAAATACGTAATTATATATAATTATAGTTGAAGATGTGCATTAGAAAATGTGCAAAGTCAAACTAGGAACATCAATAAGGAACGGTAGGAATATTAATATTGATGTTTACATGAGTAACTAATTGGGGTTTTAGAAGAATTTGTGAAAACAAACTTCTCGGGCATCTCAACGACTGAAACAACCTTAAGGTGTCGAATATTGAACTTCTCTTGGAGAAATAATTCCAACATTTCCGATGAAAAAATCCAAAAGGCAAATGATACTTCGAAGACGGATGAAAGCCCATATGTGAAGGGAAGAAATGGTAATGAAAGGGCTATGAAAGTAGAATTTATGAAGTCATTAGTAATGGAACTCAAAACAGTTTGATATGAGTATGCATATCTTTATTGCCTATACAGTATGAGCGTGAATCCGACTACTTCATTGAAAAATTTTAGTTTTAAAAACATTTTGAAGTCGCTAACAAGTCTTTAAAGGAGAACTTATAAATCTAATTGGATATTTGGCAAACCAACATGGATATTATGCATTATGATGATGGATGATCAGATAGTGATGAGGAATATGCAGTGATCAATTGTGTTAAGCATGGAGTATTCAAAGATTAAAATAAAAGATCTTTATCCAAGATGACAATCATGCCTTATATACTAACTTCTTCCCCAACAAACCAAAACCATATATGAAATGTAACAGTCCTAATCTCCATCGATTTTTATCTTTTTAAAAAACACTTTTTATCTTTGACTAAAAATCAGATATATTTAAATATTTTGGTTAATTAATAAAACTAATTAATATAATTGATTAACTCTATTAATTAAAATAGGATAGAAAAGGGGTCTCAGAAAACGGGCTTTCATAAAACTATTTTAAAAAGATTTCGATGGTGGAATTTTATAAAACTATTTTTAAAACATTTTCGCAAGGGAGCTTAGGAAAATGGGCTTAGAGTATGGATTTGGCTTGAAATATGTTATTTTAGACTCGTTCTTTATTATTTCTTTGATCCATACCAATTAGACAAAGGTATTAGTCAACATCTGGTACTAACATAGGTGTAGGCGTGATTTTATTTCGCCTACGTGGTGTGAGCGCGTATCTGATGACTATCCCATTGTAAAGGTTTTATTGAAAAAATGTTTTGAAGTCGCCAATATGTCTTTAAAGGAAGACTCATAAACTTAATTGGATATCGGGAAACCGTAGGGACAAATTAGGGAATTATCCAATGTAGATTTCCCCGTCCTGACTCCATAGATGGTCAAAGAACCATAAATTGAGTTCGAGGGTGAGGGTACGAATATGGTCATAATGAACCATATACACCCATTCCTGGCCTCTACTAAATATCGATTCATGTCAATTTTTATGCAATAGAATAACCAAATAATATTTTCATGCACCCTAAAAATAATTTAGTTTACGTTGGTTCAGGAAACACATACAAGACTATTTTTTAGTGATATGTTATTAGGCAATCAAAATTAAAGGAAACCTAACAAGTTGTCCAAATTATCTGATTAATATTAGAACAGTTCTTTAGGTTTTGATTAGCAAAAATAACATGTGAGGTGATGAAAAGGCAAGCAGAACAATTAGGAAAGCATATAATAATATATAAAAGTAAATAAAAGAAGGAAAGAGGATTAGAATGTACAAAAGAACGCTTTTTATATTAAAGATCTATATCAGAAAAGAAATAGTTAGTAACTTCAATATAAAAATAATTTATTCAAGGACCCTCAGGATTATGCCATGGCTTAGGTCTGAAAAATTGACAACCTTCGGGATGAGCAATCGTGAAGCCTGAAAATATGAACTTGTATGTATGTATTTTTGTATTTGTAAGTATGAGTTTTATAGAAAAGTTTTGTAGAAAGGTTCATAAAGTATGTCGTCGAAGTATGTAAAAGTCAAGTGTTAAGTGTATGAAAATTCGTCTCTTAATTCGGAAAATTGAATAGTATTTATAGGGAAAACGGATGTGCGCTTCACGCGCCAACTGCGCCAGGCGCAGGTGGCTGTGTGAGTCACAATCACACGTGTTAGGCGCACATTGGTGCGCTTGATGCGGCATGACCAATCATCAGTGCTTTAAAAAAGAAAAAAATTGACAGCCTGTGGATCGCACAGAGAAGTGCGCTCGGCGCACGACTCTGTGTGACACACATGTCTATGTGGCAGACATGTGCGCTTGGCGCACGACCATGCGCTCGGCGCAGGCTGGTGCGCTCGGTGCACGTTGGTGCGCTCAGCGCACCGCCTTGCTTTTGACAGTTTTTTTTTTATAAAAACGCTTTTTGACGATTTTTTTTTTATCTTTTAACTCCGGAAATTTGATTTTACGGGATAACATCCGATTTTAACTATAAAAATATCTTTGAAAATATTTATTTATTAAAATAAAATAATTAATCAACGAATAATTAAATGGGCTTTTCAAAGAGTTGGGCTCAAAATACGATTTTGCACCATTAAAATATGCTTTAACACTTTTTAAAATAATTGGCTCTTCGGACTGCTGTGCCCTTGGGTTGGATCAATTAATACCGCGGCATATTTCATCATTGGGCCCTTAAATGGGGAGACACGATTATGTGTCTACAGAATTCCCCACTTTGAGTGAGGTTCAGGAAATCTAAAATCAAAGTATGCGGTGTCTGGAAGGATAACGATTCTAAATGCTCTGTAGTTTAGAACTGATCTATATACACCAGTCTCTGCAAAATAAAGTTAGTATGAGGACAATAGCTACAAGCAATTTGATCACCCATAGAAGAAGATGTTAGTAGATAGGTGCAAACAACTCAGACAAAGCAGATAATGATGTAATAATGCAAACTTAGACTCTCTAAGGATGCATGAGATGCTATGCAAGGATTAAGGTTATGCAAAACTAAGGAGGATGAGACGTCATGCAAGGTCAGGGTTATGCAAGACTAGGATGTATGCAATGTAATGCAAGGTCAGTGTTTTGCAAGGCTAGGAGATCTGGATATGTAAAGAGATAGAATGATCATAAATATATAGAATGATTTTCGAAAACTATTTTTACTAAATAATCGGGGTCCGTAAACGAGGTCCGCAGATTACAACTTTTCGGGAGTTCGACTTGATTTGGAGGAACCACCACATATATAGGAAGCCCCCACTTTGGGTGAGCTTGTCTTGAATCAGGCTTTTCGAGCCTTGATTGAAATGTAGTTGATCTGTCTTGAATCGTTTAAAGTTCTTCATTAGGGATTCTTCTTTAGGGAGTTGATACAGGCAAAGTCAAATATCGCCAGAAACCATGAAATTGTCGGAGAGTCCTTCAGGGACAAGGAGAATTTGGGAATGAAAATAAAAAGTTTAAATTTGTGAGTTAAAATAGATGTAGGTGGGAAAAGGCTTTGACATAGCTAGGTTCAGATTCGAGTCTATGTCGGAATCTAGAAAGAGTATGCTCCTGAATTCTAGAAAGTCAAATCATTAGACCTTGCGTAATTTATTTTATTGAAGCAGTCGGACCTCGAGATAAGGATTCCTACGTATCCTTGCGGAATCAGACCATTCCTAGTTCTGGATCTGATTTTTTTTTTGCACCCTAACTTTTGCCTAGGCCGCCCTTTCGGATTTTCAACCTAGCGGGATTGGCCATACCTTGAAAAAGGAGTTAGGGTTGAAAGTTTTAAGGCTTGAGGTTTTGATGAAGGTTTAATTGGTTGGGCTAAGGTAGGATCATGGATTTTATTTATATGGGTTAAGTTTTTGATCGATTGAAGGATTCGAATGAGGGGTAGAGCTTGTGTGCAAGCCCCTAGCTTGACCTTTTATTTCTTTGCCTTTGACTTTTTTTTTTTTTGCATTTTTTCCTGTGTGTTTTCTTTTGCTTTTGCTCTTTTTTTCGCACTACGAATTTTTTCACCTTTTTATTTTATTTTTGCCTGGCATTGATTTTTTTTTTTGAGGCTTGCACACAAGTTCTTTTGGTTATGGTATTGGAAGGCTTGAAGGATGTGGAGCTTTTATTTGAAAGGTTTTTTTGGCTAATGGAGATGACGGTTTATGGATGATGGAGGGAAGAGGGGAATAACTCCAGATGCAAAGTATGTCCTTTTTTCATTTTTCTCTTTTTCTTTTCAGAATTTTTTCTTTAATTAGTCAAGATCATTAGGTGATTCAAGTTTCATCATTGAATTAGAAGCATAAATGATGGCGAAAGGCGAATAAAAAAAATGAAATGAAAATGAAAAGGCTATAATGAATGAAGTCCTATAGTGACATAGAATCGATGGGAAACGACAGAAATGGCTTAGGGTAAGGACTCCCTGACTCATCCTAGGAAACCAACAATAAAATACTATGCCCTTTTGAATTGTCGATGCATTGTGCAAAAGAGTTGCTAGTGATGTTGTTTCTCGTTGTAGCAAGTATTAGAAGTCTGTTGTCATCGATGATGTTTCGCAACGTACTTGGTGTTATTTGACACTAGATGTTAGGTGGAATTATTCCGTTGGAATTCGCGGTAGAAATGTAGGTTGCACCTTTTGATTTTTCTTTTAGGTGCAGGGTTCGGCGTAGACCCTATAGAAGTGATCACGCCTCTATTGTGAAGGCGGTAGAACCTATGGAAGTGATTGCGCCTCTATTGTGAAAGCAGTCAAAAGTAATCTTCATGACTCTAAATGAAGTCGGGGTGGTGATAGTGCGCTTAACGAGCTTTAGGGTAAGCTCACAGTTTGTTCCTTCATTAGGCGCTCCAAAGTTATAATCTCTCGACCGGTCATGAACTGAATCGATTGGACCTCGCTTGTAAGTTTTATGAAATGATTTTCGAAACAAGAAATGGAAATGAGGGATGGAAAAATGGGAAATGGGAGATGAGAAATGAATAATGGAAATGGAAATAGGAATGGGGAATGAAAATGGGAAATGCATTTGAAATGGAGAATTAGAAATGATTATGAGGTTTTTGGACTAGTATGAGTTTGACCATGATGCTGACATGGGCCTAACTATATGCATATGCAGATATGGACCGGACTGGACTGGACTGGACTGGACTTTGAACTTGTAAGCAGACTAGACTCAAAAAGATTGCCTATGGACTTAGGAAATGCTAGCTTCGCTAGACTTAGGGGTGATTGGCTTCGCCAGACTCGATGATTTGGGGTTTGATGGATCTAAGATGGACTAGCTTCGCTAGACTCAAAGATTTTGGGCCATTATGGACTTAGGGTAGACTATCTTTGCTAGACTCGAGGATTTGGACTGCTATAGATGTAAGTAGGAGTAGCTTCGCTAAACTGAGAGGATGCCTTTATGGTCTTAGGGGTGACTAGCTTCGCTAGGTCTAAAAGGTGCCATCATGGTCTTAAAAGGTGAATAGCTTCGCTAAATTCAAAGGGTGCCTTTATGGTCTTAGGGATGACTAGCTTTGCTAGGTCAAAGGGTGCCGTTATGGTCTTAAGGATAACTAGCTTCGCTAGGTCAAGGGTGCCGTTATGGTCTTAAAGGTGAGTAGCTTCGCTAAACTCAGGATTTGCCTATGTGGTCTTTAAGTAATGCTAGCTTCGCTAGACTTAATGGTTTGGACTTCGTCTTATATGGGTTTGGAATTGGATTTTATTAGACTTAGGGTATGAATTGGGCCTTATATGGACCTGATTTTGGACTTAGTCCTATATTGATTTGAAGTTAGACTTGAAAATGCACATGGGCTTGACATTGGAAATGGACTAAGATTGGACTTAGATTGGAATAGACTGGTATTAGACTAGGATTCACATAAAGATGCAAATGGGTCTAGATTTTGGCATGAACTAGACTTATATGGGCCTAATATGGACTCTAATGCTAGCGGCCTAATATGAATGCATTCAAATTTAGATGGACCTAATATGAATGCAAACTGGACTCTAATGCATATGGGCCTAAAATGAATGCAAATGGATTGAATTTGGTTGATTGGAATGGATTATAGATATTTGGACTGGCTTAGAATTTTCGAAATTCGTTTTTGAAAAGGAACCCCTTGTTTTTATCTTTTGTTAGGAAAAGATGATGGATTAATATATATATATATATATACATATATATATATATACATATACATATATATATATATATACATATATAATTGAGTTCAGGTGAGAATGGTGTTTTATATGAGAAATGAGAACAAAATGTCCACCCTTAGATCATAGTTTAGTTAATGGACCAGATTAAAAGTTAAAAGTTAAAAGTTAAATGAAAATACCCAAAACATTCCCTGTTTTATCGCGCATTAGTGCTGCCCTAAACACTCTCTCTCCTCTCGTTTATTCGTTTCTTTGAGTATCACACAATTTGAACTAAATTTATTTTGTCAAAATCATCACATCTTTGTGAAATTCAGTTTTTCGAATTATTATGGTATAATTTTCAGGTACATCTCGTTTATTTATGAGGTAAATCGGAGTTTTTTCGACAGAAATTGCGGTTTTTTGTCTAACGGAGTGTAAGTATAATTTGTTTCTCATTCTTATATTTTCAATTGAATCTTTCGATTTTAATTTATCTATTTATAATTTGTTGTGTTTCGATTTTAATTCCAAATAAGTAGTTTATCAGTATTAGGTCGTTTGCTGTTGTAATTTCAATTGAATCTTTCATTTTAGGTCGTTTGTTGTTGGATTTTCAGTTTAATCGTATTCCATTTTGGTTGCTGACTTAATGCCCATGCTAATCCTCTTAGCGCTGTCATTAGTGCTTGGAATTCCGTCATCTCCTTTCAACGAAGTGTAAGTATGAATACTTTCTCTCTCTTTCACGAGTTTATGATGAATTGTTACCTGATTGAGAAAGAATGTTTGTTGACCATTAATATGGATTTGGAGATCACGTTGGTCAGCCATGATTTGTTAAGTTTCATTGAATGAAACCGCAAATAGAAAAATGTAACTATGTAAGAGAGAGAGATGAGAAGAAAAATGGGTTTGAATGTGTTGGCAGATAAACAGGACAATATTCATGTCAACTGCAGTTATGCCTCACCATTCACAACCAGGAATGGTGTCCTGGCTCTTTCCATATCCTGATGGACCTTATGCCTACTGTGCATAATACTATAATAGTCTGAGAACTCTTTGCTTGCTTCTTCACAATAACATCACCAAGCATACAGCATAACTAATGGGCCTTTATTTTAGTTGTGTTACTTATTGAGTTCTGAGAGTCAATTGCTAGAATCGGTTGATGGTAAAGTTTATGAATTTTCCTACTAATGCAAAAGGAATATTCGTATGTCTTCAAGGGACTATCTGGAGGTGACATTGTCGCAGTGCTAAAGACATACGAATAACGCCCCTGACAGGCTCATAGTCGCACATATGGCCCATCGCGACGAAATCCCCGTCTTCGTCTTCAAGAAATTAACACCCCTGACAGGCTCATAGTCGCACATATGGCCCATCGCGATGAAATCCCCGTCTTCGTCTTCAAAGGACTGTCAGGAGGTGACATTGTCGCAGTGCTAAAGACATACGAATAATACCCCTGACAGGCTCATAGTCGCACATATGGCCCATCGCAACGAAATCCCTATCTTCGTCTTTAAAGGACTGTCTGGAGGTGTCATTGTCGCAGTGCTAAAGACATACGAATAACACCCTTGACAGGCTCATAGTCGCACATATGGCCCATCGCGACGAAAGGGACTGTCTGGAGGTGACATTGTCGCAGTGTTAAAGACATACGAATAACACCCCTGACAGGCTTATAGTCGCACATATAGCCCATCGCGACGAATTTCCCGTCTTCGTCTTCAAGGGACTGTCTGGAGTGACATTGTCGCAGTGCTAAAGACATACGAATAACACCCCTGACAGGCTCATAGTCGTTGAATGAAACCGCAAATAGAAAAATGTAACTATGTAAGGGAGAGAGAAGAGAAGAAAAATGGGTTTGAATGTGTTATCAGATAAACAAGACAATATTCATGTCAACTGCAGTTATGCCTCACCATTCACAACCAGGAATGGTATCCTGTCTCTTTCCATATCCTGATGGACCTTATGCCTACTGTGCATAATACTATAATAGTCTGAGAATTCTATGCTTGCTTCTTCACAATAACATCACCAAGCATACCGCATAACTAATGGGCCTTTATTTTAGTTAAGTTACTTATTGAGTTATGAGAGTCAATTGCTAGAATCAGCTGATGGTAAAGTTTATGAATTTTCCTTCCAATGCAAAAGGAATATTCGTATGTCTTGAAGGGACTGTCTGGAGGTGACATTGTCGCAGTGCTAAAGACATACGAATAACACCCCTGGCAGGCTTATAGTCGAACATATGGACCATCGCGACGAAATCACCGTCTTTGTCTTCAAGGGCCTGTCTGGAGGTGACATTATCACAGTGCTAAAGACATACGAATAACACCCCTGACAGGCTCATAGTCGCATATATGGCCCATCGCGATGAAATCCCCGTCTTCGTCTTCAACGGATTGTCTGGAGGTGACATTGTCGCAATGCTAAAGACATACGAATAACACCCTTGACAGGCTCATAGTCGCACATATGGCCCATCACGACGAAATCCCCGTCTTCGTCTTCAAGGGACTGTCTGGAGGTGACATTGTCGCAGTGCTAAAGACATACGAATAAAACCCCTGACAGGCTCATAGTCGCACATATGGCCCATCGCGATGAAATCCCCGTCATCGTCTTCAAGGGACTGCCTGGAGGTGACATTGTCGCAGTGCTAAAGACATACGAATAACACCCCTGACAGGCTCATAGTCGCACATATGGCCCATCGCGACGAAATCCCCGTCTTCGTCTTCAAGGGACTGTCTGGAGGTGACATTGTCGCAGTGCTAAAGACATAGGAATAACACCCCTAACAGGCTCATAGTCGCACATATGGCCCATCGCGACGAAACCCCTGTTTTGGTCTTCAAGGGACTGTCTGGAGGTGACATTGTCGTAGTGCTAAAGACATACGCATAGCACCCCTGATAGGCTCATAGACGCACATATGGCCCATCGCGACGAAATCCCCGTCTTCGTCTTCAAGGGACTGTCTGGAGGTGACATTGTCGCAGTGGTAAAGACATACGAATAACACCCGTGACAGACTCATAGTCGCACATATGACCCATCGCGACGAAATCCCCGTCTTCGTCTTCAAGGGACTGTCTGGAGGTGACATTGTCGCTGTGCTAAAGACATACGAATAACACCCCTGATAGGATCATAGTCGCACATCTGGCCCATCGCGACGAAATCCCCAACTTCGTCTTCAAGGGACTGTCTGGAGGTGACATTGTCACAGTGCTAAAGACATACGAATAACACCCCTAACAGGCTCATAGTCGTACATATGGCCCGTCGCGATGAAATCCCCGTATTCGTCTTAAAGGGATTGTCTGGAGGTGACATTGTCGCAGTGCTAAAGACATACGAATAACACCCCTGACAGACTCATCGTCACACATATGGCCCTTCGCGACGAAATCCCCGTCTTCGTCTTGAAGGGACTGTCTGGAGGTGACATTGTCGCAGTGCTAAAGTCATACGAATAACTAGCCTGTCAGGCTCATAGTCGCACATATGGTCCATCGCGACGAAATCCCCGTCTTTGTCTTCAAGGGACTGTCTGGAGGTGACATTGTCGCAGTGCTAAAGACATACGAATAACACCCCTGACAGGCTCATAGTCGCACATATGGCCCATCGCGATGAAATCCCCGTCTTCGTCTTCAAGGTACTGTTTGGAGGTGACATTGTCGCAGTGCTAAAGACATACGAATAATACCCCTGACAGGCTCATAGTCGCACATATGGCCCATCACGACGAAGTCCCTGCCTTCATATGAACCTGTCATATAGTACAAAAAATACATGGGTACACATGTACAAAAAAGTGGTATGTAGATAAAATATTTTAGACTAAAAGGTGTAAAAACAAAAATCATCACCTCACTAGGCTTGAGCTTCTGGTAGACTCCAAAGACAAAACTAGAAGTGCAGTATCTCAAAATATGATATACAACAAGTCAAACAAAGTATGTCAAAATCCAAATAGTTGAAAAAAAAATCTACGTTAAAATTTGTCTCGGAAAATAAGTTGGAGGTTATGCTAAGCAAATTCTACACCTCTACAGTATCAACAACACTGTTGAAAAAAAAAAAACATTTAACTGATCCAGATGTTAGTGGTGGTACTGATCATCCAATACATGATTCATGTGGCCTTTGTTTTTATTAAAAATAAAAAATTAATGCGCATACATCTGGTAATCAAAAAGACGAGAAAAAGTGCGAAGCAAGAAATATGTTATGGTAATCTTTGAATTCCTGGACTGGAGGATGTTTGATGGAGGACGTGAGTTGAAAGAAAGCTCATGCCTTTAATTATTTACGGCAATGTAGTTAGAATCTTATACAATATGTGAGATCAATAAAAAAAAGGACAATTTGCTTCGTTAAATCATATGGAAGCCAAAGAAAAAAAAAATCAAAGTATCACAGCTTGGTGTCGTAGACTACCAAAACGAAGGCAATAAAGAAAGCAAAGTAATTCGATGGTCATGATCGTTGGTGATGATCATGGCAAACAAACAGACAAGTAATAATTAAAAAAGAGAAAGAGGAAGGATCAAAGCTGAGTTTGTGTCACAGTTATATGTAATTCATGGTGTCAAATTGTGAATACAAGCAATCAATGGATCATGTATGAGATCATTCTCATCACAAACAGAACAATAATGAAGAAAAGCGAAGCCATTAAACAAATTTGTCAGCCAACACTTTGGTTGTGATATTCGTGATTGATGATGATCCTGGCATATAACTCATACAAAAAAAAAAGAGTATGTAATCTTTGTCAACGGCAGTTGAGAAAACAAAAAAGGAAAGAGAGAAGAAAAGAGTAGAACATGCATGGGTTTTCTAAAATTATGAAGTTTAATACTTGAAAGAAAAAAAAAATTCAAAGCAAGATCATGATCTCACGGTGATACGCATACAAATCATCAAAGCACCCCATGTGGTTGAAGGAATATGTCCTTAGACATCCCGGCAATTACTAAATATAAAAGGAAATTATTATAGAGATAATTAATTACGTTAGTTTAGTAATCACATTTACTTGCTAGAGAATAAATGTTGGTTAGTAGAACAATATTGATTGTACCTACAACTAAGTTAACCTAATCCTATGAGGTCACACATTGCAGTAACTAATTGAAATAAGGAAACCGGCCAATAGGAGAAAGTAGGGTTAGGTTAGGTCTCTCTCTTCTTTTATTCTCCTACTATTATAAAAGGTGATAATAGCAGAGAGAAAAAGAACGTTCAATTTGACAGTAACATTCAAACTGAAAAGAGAGAGAAAACCCTACTGTTTCCCTTTGGAAATCCGGCCACCCTCCCTTAAAAGCAAGAGAGTGAAATCTGTTCATCCTCTTCCGTTCTAGCAAACGTGGGAATTCAATTGGTGCTCGTGGACTAAGTAGAGGGACATCAATTGCTGTTCTTTGATCTCTAGCACTTGTAATCCGGTGGAAAACACGCTACAAAGGTTGTACATTCTTTTCCTTATTATGTGATTCATATTTTTGTTATGCATGCGATCTTGTGATAGATGTTAGGAAATTTGTTTCCTGAAATTCCGCTATATGCATCTATATATTCCTACAGTGGTATCAGTTTTGCCTCTTGCATAATGATTATATGATCATGTTCATGTGGTTTATGATTATTTTTATTCAATTTAAGTAGGGATTTATTTATGGATTAATTTGCATAATTAATATGGTGATATTAATTGATTGGAAGTTGTTAAAAATTTGTTTTAAATTATAACTATGCTCAATTTTCGACACCTTGTTCAACTGTTGATCAATTTTATAGTTAGATTTATGATTAATGGAGATTATAGCATTAAATCTAAATAACAAAATTAAGATTCAGATTTTAATTTGTTAAATAAAATTAATCTAAATGCTACGTGAACTGAATTTTTGAAAGACAAATTTGTTGTAAAATTTCAGTTTTCACTTAGTAAATTTCGGATTTCTCATCTTGATGAGATCTAAACTCCAAAATTCTGATTTTAGTTGTTGAATTTTCGAAATTTTGGCCCAAATCATCTCTTAACCACAACTTTGCATAAATTTTCACAATTAAATTCAGTTTTAATTCATGTAATTGTTGCATAAATTAAATAAGGAGTTTTCGGCAACCATGGCTGGGTGGCGCATCTCACCGGTGCAGCCACGGTGGTTTGCGACGAAGTTGTGCGTGGGTGAGAAGACGCCGACTGGGCAGCCTTGCGCTGCGCTGGCGGATGTCGCGGCCTGCTGGTCTTGTTCTGGCTGGCTGCGCGGCGAGCTGCGGTGGTGGGGATTCCCTGCTGCCGTGGCTAATCGGTGAAAGGAAGCCATGTTTGATGGCTGATTTTCTGGGTCGGTGGTGTTGTGCGGGTTTGGCGGCAGACGCGGCTGGCGTTGTGCGGCTTGCTGCGGTGGTGGGATTCATTCCTGCTGCCGTGGCAGATCTTCAATCAGTTGAAGATCTCTGGTCATGGCTGAATTCGTGGGTTGCAGTTCCTCATTTCATGGAACTTTGTTACTGCAGTTGACTGCAGTTTCAATTATAAAAAAAAAAAAAAAAAAAAAAAAAAGGGGGAAAGAAAAGAAAAGAAAAGGGAAGGCATTTAATCAAGGAATGCAGTTTTGTGCTGTTAGTTGATCAATTTTTTTTTTTTTTCTTTTTCCTTTTTCTTTTTAGTTTGAGCATTATTATTAATTTCCAATCATGCAAATTAAAATTTAATTTGATTAATTCCATAATAGGTTCTAATTGAATTAAAATAAGGTATTTTCCTAGAGTTAGTTTACTACTTAAATGGTTAAGTACTATAACTAATATGGAGCGTTTTTGCTTTAGTTATTTCTTAAATTTGCTAAGTTTAACTAAATTGACATGTTTTCTATTAATTGTTAATGACATGTTTTATTTGCTTATTAATTGTTAATAAGTGATTTTAATATTTATTTTATTATGATATTATAAATGCTTGGATGCTTAATATAATATGTTTGATATTATGTTTCGCATGTTGTGACTAGTATGGCCCAAAACTAGGATAGAAAATACGATTTGCGCATCGTTAAATTTTATGTAAATTAAATACGATCTGCGTATCGTTTGTATTTTTGTAATTTAAATTTACATTATTTAAATTATAAATTATTTATGTAATCACGAATGAAGTTCCCTGGAGAATTAAGGATGGAGATCCATGAAGATTCAAGGAGGAATTCATGAAGATTAGCTTTCCTAAGTTTAGGGGCCATACTAGGATCACTTTTAATTATACTTATATTCATTTATTCATTTATGATGTTTAAATGCTTGCTTAAGTTTATATATGTATGGTTATTTATGTTATGTGTTCACTTTAAATTAACCAACATAGTAAACTTAGGTCCCCAACATGTAATATTGAGTTTAATTGCTTTTCCAAACAACACCTATAACGCCTTAGATAGTGAGTAATAGGTTCTGCCAAAGCAGGGTGTTGCTCATTTTATCCGGGGATAGTAGGGTGGGTTTTTTGAAACTTACAAGTTAATGTTTGGTTTAACTCAACAAAATCATCAAAAGACAAAGTTTTGGGTTTTGAAGCAAAGAGATAGGAGTAAACAAGGAGTTGTTAACCTGTCTACCAAGAATTATAATTAGTTATAATTAGTAAAATGTTTACTTACCTCAACTACTATAAATTGAAGGCAGGGCCAAAGTCCGTTTGATTGTAGTGGGAGGGGCTCTTGGTATTTCTTTATTCAATAGGGGACTCTTATTTTGAATAAAGGGTAGTAGTTAATTAAAATTGTTTAATTGCTGCTTTCTTGATAAACATTGATTGAATCTTGCTTTATTATTCTTTTGTTGTAGTTATCATGTCTGGTTCAAACAACAACAACCACCCCGGTTTTAATTTGCGCTATTTACTCGAAAAGGATAAACTAACTGCTCATAACTTCCTAGAATGGGAAATGGCTGTGAGAATCGTTCTCAGAGCTGAAGGAAGGGAAAGTGTTCTTGATAATCCTCTCCCTGCACCCCTGCTAGACACTGCTACTCCAGCTGAAAGGAGAGCAAGACAAACCATTGAGGCAAATTCTGTGCAAGTAACATGTTTGATGCTTGCTTGCATGGAACCAGAATTTCAAAAACGTTTTGATGGTCTGGACGCCTATTCCATCCTCCAACAAGTTGAAAACTATGTTTCGGAAGAACGCGAGGCTGGAGAGGTTTGAAGCTCATTGTAAGTTCTTTGGAGTGCAAGTTAGGAAAAGGAAAACCCGTTGGTCCGCATGTGTTCAATATGATTGGACACTTTCAGATCATGGAAAAATTGGGCTTCCCTTATCCCCCCGAACTAGCAACTGATATTGTGATCAAATCCTTGCCTGAAAATTTTCAAAATTTTCAGTTGAATTTTTACATGCAAGGAGGGGAGGCTACCTTGCAAGAGCTGCATGGTATGCTTACTCGAGTCGAAAGGAGCTTGCCAGCTGAACCTGAACATAGGGATGTTCTAATGGTTAGGAAAGGCAAGCAATTCAAGAAAAAGGGGGCACCTCAGAAGAAGAACAAGGGCAAGGTTGTTGCCACTGATGATACTTCAAAGCCAAAGGCCACTCCTAAGGCAAAAGTAGCAGCACTACATGAGTGCTTCCACTGCCATAAGATTGGCCACTGGAAGAGGAATTGCCCCAAGTATCTGGAGGATAAGAAGAGTGGTGCTTCAACTTCAGGTATTTATGTTATAGAGATTAACTTATCTACTTCTACTTCATGGGTATTTGATACTGCGTGTGGATCTCACATTATTTGTAATGTGCAGGCACTAAAAAGAAGTAGATCATTGAGCAAAGGAGAAGTGGACCTCCGCGTGGGCAATGGAGCACGAGTTCTTCGCTTTTAGCCGTGGGAGATTGTAGTCTACTTTTACCTTCTGGTTTAGTTTTAGAACTTTATAATTGTTATTATGTTCCAACTATTACCAAGAATATTGTTTCGATTCCGGTTTTGGATTCGGAAGGTTTTTCATTTCAAATTAAGAATAATTGTTGTTCTGCTTATTTGAATGATTTATTCTATGTCTCAGCTAAGTTATCAAATGGTTTATATGTGCTAGACTTAGAAACCCACATCTATAACATAGACAGCAAGAAACCTAAAACAAATGATTCAAACCCGACATACCTATGGCATTGTCGATTAGGCCACATAAGTTCAAAGCGTATTGAGAAGCTTCATAAAGATGGAATTCTCAAATCATTTGATTTCGAATCATTTGATACTTGTGAGTTTTGCTTAATGGGGAAAATGACAAAGTCACCTTTCACAGGTTCAAGTGAAAGGGCCAATGACCTTTTGGCCCTCATACATACAGATGTGTGCGGACCCATGAGTACGTTGGCTAGGGGAGGGTACAGTTACTTCATTACTTTTACCGATGATGTGAGCAGATTTGGATTTGTTTACCTCATGCGGCATAAGTCGGAATCCTTTGAAAAATTTAAGGAATTCCAGAATGAAGTCCAAAACCAACTTGGGAAGAAAATTAAGGCATTACGATCCGATCGTGGTGGTGAATATTTATCGCAAGAATTTGGTGATCATTTGAAGGATTGTGGAATACTTTCACAATGGACTCCACCAGGAACACCACAGTTGAATGGCGTTTCTGAAAGAAGGAATCGAACTCTACTTGATATGGTTCGATCCATGATGAGTCTTGCTGATCTTCCTATTTCATTCTGGGGATTTGCGCTTGAAACGCGGCATTCACACTTAACAGAGCACCATCCAAAGCAGTGGAAAAGACACCATATGAAATGTGGACTGGAAACGTTCCAAAATTGTCTTTTCTAAGGATATGGGGTTGTGAAGCCTATGTAAAACGTTTACTTTCTGATAAGCTTTCACCCAAATCCGATAAATGTCTCTTTGTCGGTTACCCAAAAGAGACTAAGGGGTACTACTTCTACAACCAAAACGAAAACAAAGTGTCTGTTGCTCGTAATGGTGTCTTTCTGGAAAAGGAGTTTATTTCCAGAAAAACAAGTGGGAGAAATGTATATCTCGAAGAAATTCGAGATGAGCAACAAATGGATGAGGTTAACACCTCATCAGAGGCGGCCCGGCATGAAAATGCTCAGGAGGCGGTGCATTCAATTCACGCACCTCCTACCGTCCCACTTGGAGATACTCCGTGTGAAGTCACTCAACCTAATGAGGTAGAAACTTCTTCTGTTGTTCCCCAACGTAGGTCTAGTAGGACCATCATTCCGTCAAAGAGATATATTGATTTCCTTTTGACTGAAAGTTCTGAAATAACGATTTTAGAATCAGAAGAACCTACTAGCTACAAAGATGCTTTGGAGAGTCACGACTCCGACAGATGGCTTGAGGCCATGAAATCTGAAATGGATTCCATGTCTGAAAATCAAGTATGGGACTTGGTTGATTTGCCTGATGGGGTAAAACCCATTGGATGCAAATGGATTTTCAAGTTGAAAACAGACAAGGATGGAAACATTAGTGTTTTCAAAGCAAGGTTGGTGGCGAAAGGTTTCAAACAAATTCATGGTATTGACTATGATGAAACCTTCTCACCAGTAGCCATCTTTGAAGTCCATTAGGATAATCCTTGCGATTGCTGCCTTTCATGACTATGAAATATGGCAGATGGATGTCAAAACCGCTTTCTTGAATGGATTCTTGAAAGAGGATGTGTACATGACACAACCTCAAGGTTTTGAAGATCTAGAAAATCCAGGGAGGGTATGCAAGCTTAAGAAGTCCATTTATGGACTAAAGCAAGCATCAAGGAGTTGGAACCTCAGATTTGATGAGGCAGTCAAGAATTTTGGCTTTCTCAGAAACGAAGAGGAATCTTGTGTATACAAGAAGTTAAGTGGGAGTAGTATTACTTTTCTGGTCTTGTATGTGGATGACATACTTCTCATAGGAAATGATAAGACCATGCTTGAGTCAGTCAAGGAATGGCTTAAAAATTGTTTCTCTATGAAAGACCTAGGAGAGGCAGAGTACATATTGGGAGTAAAGATCTATAGAGATAGATCGAAAAGGCTAATTGGGCTCAGTCAGGAAACTTATATTGATAAGGTTCTTGCAAGGTTCAAGCTGGAAAACTCCAAAAGAGGTTTCATTCCCATGCAACATGGCATTGCACTTGGCAAGACTCAGTGTCCTTCGAGTCCTGATGAGGTCAAGCGTATGAGTAATGTTCCCTATGCTTCGTCGTAGGATCCATTATGTATGCCATGATTTGCACTCGACCGGATGTTGCATATGCTTTGAGTATATGCAGCAGATACCGATCAAATCCAGGAGATGCGCCTTGGATTGCGGCAAAAAACATCCTTAAGTACTTGCGAAGGACTAAGGATAATTTTTTGGTTTATGGTGGAGATAGTGAGTTGGTTGTTACTGGATACACCGATGCAAGCTTCCAGAGTGACAAAGATGATTTCCGATCTCAGTCTGGTTTCATATTTTGTCTCAATGGAGGAGCTGTGAGCTGGAAGAGCTCTAAGCAGAGTACCATCGCGGATTCTACAACAGAGGCTGAGTATATTGCAGCAGCTAATGCAGCAAAGGAAGCTGTTTGGATCAAAAAGTTCATTGGTGAGCTTGGTGTAGTTCCTAGCATTGAGAATGGCATTGAGTTGTATTGTGACAACAATGGTGCCATTGCTCGACCTAAGGAACCCGGATCGCATCAAAGGTCTAAACATGTGCTCGGGAAATTCCATCTCATTCGAGAAATCGTTGGTAGAGAGGATGTGAAAGTAAGCAAGGTTCATATGCGAGGATAACGTAGCAGATCCTCTGACTAAACCGCTTGCTCAACCTAAGCATGAGTGTCATACTAGGTCTATGGGGGCTTAAGCATATGGGAGAATGGCTTTAGGTTGTTTACTTCATGTTTACAATTGTAAGGACATTAATTATGCTTTGGATGTTTATCAATAAAAATCTGTTTCTTATTTAATTGTTTGGTTTAGTATTAAATAAAATGTCCAAATAATTTGTGCTTTCAAATAGGATTATCGAAAACGTTTTGATATTGGAACCCTATAAAGTGAACTGAAAATCACAATTTATTTAAAGTCCCTAGTCTAAATCACTAAATTGGACATAAGTGATTTATTTAAAAGACTAGTATATAATTAATTGATAGCGCAGTTCCATGGGCTATGGAGACATAGAGATGTCTAATTGATTATATGGATGTATATTTGATACATTGAGACTTGACCTAATTAGATTCTAAAAGTAGAATCGAACTACTATATTTAGTGGATTCCTTAGACATGAGTATGTCTTAATAACCACAACATAATTAGTTTAACTTTGACACTGTTAAACGCCGCGCCGTAAAAGGAGGTTATAAAGGTAGTGATCAGGTGGGCTAAGAATTGAGTGGGAGTTATGGTCATACAAGACTGGATAAGTCCTCCTATTAAATAGGAATGGTGTCTGGGCCTCTTGATGAGCGAGAACTGGAAAATTGCATGGCCATGCGGAATAGGATTAAAGAGTTAATCCTTATTTGAGCAGTTCGAACTCAGCGATCAAGGAACATAAATTTGAAGAATAACATGGTGTTATCAAATTTGGCATTAAGTGACTTAAGGAATTTAGCATTGCGCTCTTGTCTTCGGACAAGTGGGAGATTGAAGGAATATGTCCTTAGACATCCCGGCAATTACTAAATATAAAAGGAAATTATTATAGAGATAATTAATTACGTTAGTTTAGTAATCACATTTACTTGCTAGAGAATAAATGTTGGTTAGTAGAACAATATTGATTGTACCTACAACTAAGTTAACCTAATCCTATGAGGTCACACATTGCAGTAACTAATTGAAATAAGGAAACCGGCCAATAGGAGAAAGTAGGGTTAGGTTAGGTCTCTCTCTTCTTTTATTCTCCTACTATTATAAAAGGTGATAATAGCAGAGAGAAAAAGAACGTTCAATTTGACAGTAACATTCAAACTGAAAAGAGAGAGAAAACCCTACTGTTTCCCTTTGGAAATCCGGCCACCCTCCCTTAAAAGCAAGAGAGTGAAATCTGTTCATCCTCTTCCGTTCTAGCAAACGTGGGAATTCAATTGGTGCTCGTGGACTAAGTAGAGGGACATCAATTGCTGTTCTTTGATCTCTAGCACTTGTAATCCGGTGGAAAACACGCTACAAAGGTTGTACATTCTTTTCCTTATTATGTGATTCATATTTTTGTTATGCATGCGATCTTGTGATAGATGTTAGGAAATTTGTTTCCTGAAATTCCGCTATATGCATCTATATATTCCTACAGTGGTATCATCATCAAATGAAAAAAAAACAAGAGTTGAAGTATACCTGTTGATGTGGCAGGGTTGAAGGAATCGTCGATGGAAGATTGTCTCTTGGTAATTGTATTTATATGCTATGGTAGTAAACCCTTTACCATCAGGATTTCGGCTTCTAATAGGGTGATGATAGGGAGTTGGCAAATTATCCGTTGACAAGAAAAGATGAGGCAGATGAGGCAATTGATAACAAGATAAAATTGTCGACTCGACTTCAAAATCCGAGACCTCGTCACACCGAAACACAATAAGTCGTGTTCATGACATGGTCTCGAGGGGGCAATTTCTATACACTAAAAATTTATTAGTGTTTATATCAAAACACATTCGACTGAGATTCAAGCTTTTGTCAGCCCTCATTCGAATATACCCAAACAAAACTCAAACTTAGGTTGACGTTGACAAAACGTCATCCCACATTCAAACTCAGGTTGGCGTTGACAAAACGTCACTCTACACTCAACTCCACGTCGACATCAACACGTGTCACTCTCAAGTTACAGAACAAAATCAGAGAACTTAGTTTATTTTCATTATAAACTGTTTATAGAGATTGTACTCAATACATTATTGAGATAAAGATTATTTGTTACGCTCGGTGGGACTATCTCTACCTCTCATCTCTGTTTCGTCATCAACAACAAATCTGAGAAATGGCCTCAAGCAAAAACATCTCTCAATCTTCTGAAAACTCTGCCGACACCTTACGAAAATCTGTAACGTTGGGTGACTTTATGGATGACATGACTCTTGGTTTTCGCACTAGAGGAATGAAAAAGGCTGCTGTTGCTGCCGCTGCTGCTAAGCTTCGAACTGCAAATGTTCCTACCAGGCAGAGAAAACTCTTTAAGCCTACTGCTGCTGAATCATCCATCATGCCTAATTCACACAAGGAGCGTGAAACCTCCGTGTTTGGCTCAACTGCTTTGGCTGAACACGAGCCATCATTCATTGCTTCTCAAATATGGAAGCAACTCTCATCTAATAAGTCAGACAGGCTGACCGTTCACACTAGCCCTTTCTTTGATCCACTCAATGTAGAGAGCGACAATGAAACAAGTGACGATATTCTTGACTCATCACCTCTAACGATTTTCGACTTAGAGGAACCCTTGTTGTCTTCACAATCGAACATTGCTGCTGTTATGGTGACCTCAGCTAAGACAGTTGAGGAACAACTTGCTGAAATGAATAGCCAACTCCAAAAATTAATGAAGGATGGAGAAGAAAAAGATGCTCAAATTCGACTCCAAAATGAGCAAATCGCTGCCCTCAACAAGAAACTTGAGGAAGGCGACGCAACATCAAGACAAGGTGATGAAAGCGAAGGGGATAGTGGTGAAGACGCTTGTCGCCCACCGACAGCTTGACAACTTGAGTTATTGATAGCTCACGCTGTCAAAAATCAAATTGGAGAAAGTTCTCAAGGCAGTCATTGCAATGTGAAGCCTTATACCAAAAGGATCGATAAGCTGCAGATGCCTTTTGGCTATCAACCCCCCAAGTTTCAGCAATTCGATGGGAAAGGAAATCCGAAGCAACACATTGCTCACTTTGTGGAAACATGTAACAATGCTGGTACCACAAATGATTTCCTTGTCAAACAATTTGTTCGTTCTTTGAAAGGCATGTCCTTTGACTGGTACACAGATTTACCCTCACAATCCATCGACAGTTGGGATCAAATGGAGGAGGAATTCCAGAACAGGTTCTATAGCACTCGACGTATTGTAAGTATGACTGAACTGGCTAAGACTCACCAGTGGAAGGATGAACCAGTCATCGATTACATCAATCGTTGGCGTGCATTGAGTCTAGAGTGTAAAGATCGCCTAACTGAAGTCTCTGCTGTTGAGATGTGCATTCAAGGAATGGATTGGGACTTGCTTTATATCCTGCAAGGTATAAAGCCTAGGGCTTTTCAAGAATTGGCCACGCGAGCTCATGACATGGAGCTTACCATTGCCAACAATAGAGGCAAAAGCAACACTTCTTCAGAATACTAGAAAGAGAAGAAGGATTTTAAGAAGACTGACAAGACTGCCAAAAGTTCGACTAAGGAGTCAATGTCAATCACGACCTCCTCGCCTGTCAAGATATCTAGCAAGGCCGTTACTGAAAAGAATAAGGGTTCATCTTCTCAAGAACCTAGGAAAAATAGGCCAACCTTGAAAGAACTCCAAGCAAAAAAATATCCATTTCCAGACTCTGATTTATCAGGGATGTTAGATGATTTGCTTGAAAACAAAGTCATTGAAGCTAAGCGTCCTGCAGAGGTCGGTAAGACTTCCGATCCTAACTACTGTCGGTATAACAGGTTGATTAGTCATCCCATAGAAAGTGGATAACACTTAAGGAGAGAATTATGCAACTTGCAAAGGATGGGAAAATTATACTGGATTTTGATGAAGTTGCTGAAGCTAATCACGCTTCCGCGATGTTAGATTCTTATTGGGAGGCTTAAACTCTACAGTTTGGGAGTTTGGAGCTAGTAATTGTACATGTGCTGCGACCGGTTCTCCAAGTTGATGATGTGCCATCTGTTGAGCACAGTGTCCCAACTGGCAACCAACATGAAGAGGACGACGAAGGGTGGACGTTGGTCACTAGAAGGAGGCCTAGACGACAGTCAAAGCCTCAACCAAAGTCTGTTTGTCGTAAGAAGAAGCATAAAAAAAGAAAGGGCTCAAAACGCTCGAAAGGAAATAAAAAATCAAAAAAACATACCAAACAGCAGGTACTGCCAATTGACTTGCTCACACAAGATCCACTTTCCCCTGTAACCTTAAGAGAATTCTTTCCTGAAGATTACTTCACTACGGTTACTGTTAATGCTACCTCATTTGTTGAGGATGAAGAAGAAAAAGAAGAAGAGGAGGATCAAGAGCCTGTTAAAGAAAATGAAATCTCTGTTAAAGTGATTGTTCAGCATTCAGGGACAGAGATAGATCCAAAGATATTGGCTATCTTGGAGGCTCTTCCTACACGTATGGGATGGAGGCAGATCTTTCATTTGCCTCGAGAAATGTGTCGACAGGTGGCTCTTGCACTTCAGCACCTAGAACTATACCTTGACAAAGTGAAGGATGCTGGAGAGCCAATAGAAAGTTCGGCTAAATGCACGTCATGTAATTTTGCCTTAGCCTTCACTGATGAAGACTTATTGTTGGGTTCAAAGCCTCACAACCAATCCTTGTTCGTTTCTGGTTATATTTTCGGCCAGAGAGTGAATCGTATCTTAGTGGATAGGGGTTCATCTGTCAACATCATGCCAAAATCCACCATGACTGATTTAGGGATCACTATGGAAGATCTTTCTGATAGTCGTCTAATGATCCAAGGATTCAACTTGAACAGTCAGCGTGCCATAGGAATAATACGTCTTGACCTTGTAATGGGAGAGTTAACATCATCTACTCTCTTCCATGTCATAGATACAAAGACGTCGTAAAAAATGTTGCTTGGACGACCTTGGTTGCATGAAAATGGGGTAGTCGCATCGACCCTCCATCAATGCCTGAAATTTTATCGTGCATGCAGGAAGAAAATAAATGGGGATGTCAAGCCCTTTAGCACGACAGATTCGTACTTTGCCGAAGCTAAGTTCTTTCAAGATGGGGAACCCTCAAGTGAAATGTTGCCATCTAAAATTCCTTCAACAGGGAAAAGGGGTACAAATAAAAATGGTGATATTCCCTCGTCTTCAAGCTCTAGCGAATCAGTGAGATGCAACAATGCAAGGAAAAGGTAAAAGAAGAAGTTGTTGCTCAACCCATTAAAGCAACAAAGAAGGCAGTAACGACTCCGGTCTTGCGATACATCCCTAAGTCACGTCGTAAGGAAGGGGAGTCACCTTTTGCAGGGTGTCAGGTTATGAAAGTAGAGCCAAAGAAAGAAAAAGGAGTAGATGAGACTACTCTTCAATGTTTAAAGCAAGAAGTGGTTGTTCCTTTCCCTAGAGCCAATCACAATCAAATTGCTAAGCCTCCAACCTCACAATATGTTGATCAATCTAGGAGAAAATGGCTTAACAAGGGTAGGTTTGACCCAAATGCTTATAAACTCTTGGCGAAGTCTGGTTATGACTTCGAGAATCCAGCGCCTATGGGCAATGTCATTGAGGTTGATCCTCATGGAATTAATGACACACAAAAGAAATTGCAAGAGTATGGCATTGAGGTACGTCCGAAAAAAGTAGGCTTGGGATTTGAAACCCCAACACCCATCAAAATTTCTGCACGGCGTAGAGGGACAACCTCTTCTTCGCAGTATATTACTGCGGAGGAAGTTGAAGAAAATGAAGATGAAAATAATGTGCCTCAGCCAAAAATATCGGTCTTTGACCGACTGCAGTCTCCTGTCGTAAAGGACCATACATCGGTTTTTGACAGACTCGGTGGACACGAGCTAAATGAAGGTGCGAAATCTAAAAAACAAAGACCCTTGCAAAATCTTCGATTTTCTAAGAAGAAAGCATATGTCTTTAAACGTCTTGGTGCATCAACCTCAATTGATAAACAACAAAGAGGGTTAGTACTAAGTCGCATCACAAGAGGGAAAAATGAAGTCAAAGGCGATGACGCACCTCAAAGTGTTATCCCATCTCGCATGAGGCGTACACAGGTGGTAGACATCATCGAACATGCACCGTTGAAAGCCAAAAGGTAGTGTCATAGTGTTAACAAACCAAAGCAGTTCGTCTAGTCAAGAAAAAGAAAAGGATGTTGAATTTGTTTCTTCAAACCATATCACAGGGCATGAGGCTTCTGAAAGTGACGAGGAGATGGAAACAGATGAGGCCCCCAAAACTCTTGAAGATGGGGGGCAAGCCACCGTTGACGAGTTAAAAGAGTTAAACCTTGGAACTCAAGAAGAGCCACGTCCTGTCTACGTCAGCGCTTTTCTTACCCAACAGGAAGAACAAAAATATTCCAAGTTACTCTCTGACTACAAAGATGTATTTGCATGGAGTTATAAGGAGATGCCAGGACTCGATCCGAAAGTCGTCCATCGCTTAGCCATCAAAAAAGGTGGCAGTCCAAAGAAGCAATCCCAAAGACGCTTCAGGCCAGAATTAATTCCCGAAATTGAGGCAGAAGTAAACAAGCTCATTGATGCAAGATTTATTCGCGAAGTCAAGTATTCTACTTGGATAGCAAACATTGTGCCAGTACGGAAGAAAAATGGACAGTTACGAGTTTGTGTGGACTTCCGCGACTTGAACGAGGCATGTCCGAAGAATGACTTTCCACTCCCAGTAACGGAAATCATGATTGATGCCACCACTGGTCATGAGGCTTTGTCATTCATGGATTGTACCGCTGGATACAACCAAATTCACATGGCTCCTGAAGATCAAGAAGCAACAACATTTCGTACCCCTAAAGGGATATTTTGTTACAAGGTCATGCCTTTCGGCTTGAAAAATGCCGGAGCTACATATCAGCGTGCAATGCATAAATTTTTTGAAGATATGATGCATCAAATTGTGGTGTGCTATGTAGATGACTTGATGGTAAAGTCTAAGAAGAAGGAGAATCATCTGCATGACCTCCGTAAAGTCTTTGAAAGACTACGGAAATGTCAATTAAAAATGAACCCCCTCAAATGCGCATTTAGCGTCACCTTAGGAAAGTTTCTAGGCTTCATTGTCAGACACAGGGGTATTGAAATTGACCAAGCAAAGATCAAGGCCATCCAAGAGATGCCTGAACCTAAGAACCTTAAGGAGTTGCGTGGCCTGCAAGGGCGTCTTGCTTACATTCCAAGGTTTATTTCTAATCTAGCTGGAAGATGTCATCCCTTCAGCCATCTCATGAAAAAGGATGCCCCGTTCAAATGGGATGACTCATGTAAAAATGCCTTCGAAAGTATAAAGAAGTACTTGTCTTCTCCCCCTGTCTTGGGGGCACCAATAAAAGGGAAACCACTCATCCTTTATATCGCAGCACAGGACCTATCTTTGGGGGCAATGTGCGCTCAAGAGCAAGAAGATCGTAAGGAGACAACTCTTTACTACTTGAGCCGAACTTTGGTGGATGCTGAATTGAATTACTCACTTATTACAAAAATTTGCCTTGCTTTGATTTTTGCTATTAAAAAATTAAAGCATTACATGCAGGCTCATACAGTTCATGTCATCTCAAGGTCTGACCCGATAAAATACATTCTCTCAAGGCCCGTGTTGTCTGGCAGACTTGCAAGGTAGGCTATGCTTTTAAAACAATATGACATTGTGTATGTCCCGCAAAAGGCTGTCAAGGGGCAAGCAATAGCAGACTTTTTCGCAGACCACCCAACTGCAGAATGGGAGCTTTCCGACGATCTGCCAGGTGAAGATGTGTTTTTCATTGAAATACTCCCACCTTGGAAAATGTACTTTGATGGAGCCGCTCGTCATGACGTTGCAGGAGCTGGATTTGTCTTCGTTTCTCCAGAAAAACATGTACTGACATACTCTTTCGTGCTAACTCAACTTTGTTCCAATAATATGGCTGAGTACCAAGCACTCATAATAGGCCTCCAAATGGCAATTGAAATGGGACTTAGAGATTTAGACATTCATGGGGACTCCCAATTGGTCCTAAAGCAACTGTCGGGTGAATACGAAGTCAAAAAAAATGATCTAATCCCCTATCAAAGACAAGCGTCACAATTGCTTGACAAACTTGATAACATCAAGTTAGAACATGTTCCAAGGAGTGCCAATAAGATGGCTGACGCGCTCGCTGGGCTTGCAGCCACTTTGGCACTTGGGGCAGAAGAAACAATGTCTGTACCCGTTTTCATACGATCGATTGTCGCTCCTGATGACGATGATGTTGACGAATATGCTGAAGAAGTCGACATAATCTCTGTCTATCAAATCGACAAAGAAGATTGGCGTCAACCAATCATTGATTATTTGGAACATAAAAAATTGCCAAGTGATCCAAAACATAAGACAGAGATTCGTCGTTGAGCCTCACGGTTCATATATTATAAGGGGACTCTCTATCGACGATCCTTCCATGGTCTTTGGTTAAGATGTCTCAGAGATGAAGAAGCAAAGCAAACCATGGAGGAAGCTCACTCTGGAGTTTGTGGCGCTCATCAGTCAGGTCCAAAACTGCATGACCGTATTAAAAGAATGGGTTACTATTGGCCAACCATGGTACAAGATAGCATGGACTATGCAAAGAAATGTGAAGCTTGCCAATTTCATGCTAACTTCATTCATCAACCTCCAGAGCCATTAAACCCCACAGTCGCATCTTGGCCATTTGAAGCATGGGGACTTGACGTAGTTGGCCCAATTACACCAAAGTCATCTGCTGGACAAGCATATATTTTGGCGGCGACTGATTATTTTTCTAAATGGGCAGAAGCCATCCCCCCACGTGAAGTGAAAAAAGAAAATGTTGTTGACTTCATTCGTACTCACATCATCTACAGATATGGTGTACCCCGACGAATTGTCACTGACAATGGAACACCATTTTACAATAAGTTGATGAAAAGCTTATGTGAGAAGTTTAAATTCACACAACATAGATCATCAATGTACAAAGCACCTGCGAACGGCTTAGCTGAAGCTTTCAACAAGACACTTTGTAGTTTGTTGAGCAAAGTGGTTACCAAGTCCAAACGTGATTGGCATGAAAGAATAGAGGAAGCTCTATGGGCATACAAGACGACATATAAATCAGCAACACAATCAACCCCATACTCGTTGGTGTATGGCGTTGAGGTCATTCTCCCCTTGGAACTTCAAATTCCATCATTGCGAATTGCCATACAAGAAGGCTTGACTTTTGATGAAAATGATAAACTTCGACTTGCTGAGTTGGAGGCGCTTGACGAAAAAAGACTCTAAGCACAACAAAAATCTGAGTGCTACCAAGCTCGTCTGTCACGCGTTTTCAATAAGAAAGTTCGACCTAGCTCCTTTCAAGTTGGAGACATGGTCCTAGCCATTAAAAGACCCATCATTATTTCTCGCAAGACAGGAAGTAAATTTAGTTCTAAATGGGATGGTCCATGCGTTGTCAAAGAGGTATACACTAATGGGGCGTATAAAATTGTTGACGCCGAAGAATTACGTATAGGGCCTATCAATGCCAAGTTTCTGAACTACTACTTATGAAAATTGAGAGCATTGTTCAACTCCTAAGCAAGAGGATAAACTGCATATGTTGAAAGAAAATATATGATCTTGAACTACGTTGGCTTGATCCTGTAAAAGTGATTCGATAATTCTTTTGCAAGTACGTAGGCAACTTGGGTAACAAAAAAAAATAATAATAAAAAAATACTCAAGTGCAGCCACACCAAACAAAAAAAAAATGCAATACTCCTGGCCCGCAAGAGTATAAACTGTCAACGGCAAAACAAAAAAAAATGCAATACTCCTGGCCCGCAAGAGTATAAACTGTGAACGGCGAAACAAAAAAAAATGCAATACTCCTGGCCCGCAAGAGTATAAACTGTGAACGGCGAAACAAAAAATAATGCAATTGTTATAGTACTCCTGGCTCGCAAGAGTATAAATTGTGAACGACTAAATAATAATGATAAAAAAGGATGTGTTCATCTTATCAAAAAAAAAAAAAAAAAAGAAAGAAAGGGACAAAGTCTCTATCCATCCACTCAAAGGGTTTGATTGCAGACTGAAGCTCGAAAAGGTTCACCCTATGTTGTTCAAGTTGGGCAATCTCATCAGTACTCAAAGATGGAGTTGCTTCCAACTCATCCAAAGTCCGCTTTGCAGCCTTTATCTGTTCTTCATAGGGTTTTAAAGAGGTCTTGTTAGCTGTCAATTCATCAGTTAGATGGATTTTCTCCTCACGAGTTTTTTGTAATTCAGCTTCGAGATCATTTATCCTTTTCGTGACTGCCGCATCATGCTCCTCTAATAGTTTTTGCCTCTCTTGCTCTTTAACAATGTTGGACTCAGCTTGTTTCAGCAACTCCGACTGAGCACGCATGTCATGCTCCACCTGCTCTGACCGTTGGCGCCCTGCAACTTCTGCTTCTAAAGCAAGATAAGACTTGACAGACCAGAAATAGGAATCGACATAACATTTCAGCGGACGTGGGTCACCCTTAAGGTTTTGTATGCCTTTATACACCATGCGAGCTTCTGCATATTTTTCCTCAACCTCAGAAAATGGTGCTTGTTGCAGCATGGTCAGATAGCTTGCTCCGATGCTTCTAATAGCATTGGTAAAGATGGTGGAAGAATTAGGCCGTAGACAAAAAGTGTTAGAAGATGCAGTAGGAACATGAACACCCTTTATAGCGTCACCGAAGGCGTTCACAGCGTTTGGATGAATATCCAAAGCCCTAGAGGGAACTTCAAGAGAATTGGGACCCTGAATTGATCGTTCACTGCGAGTTGAGGAAGATAGGCAAATTGGATGAGTCTGCTTCAATTGGTCCCCACTAGTCGAACCCTTTATGATCCTCAATTCCTTTCCTTTTCTGGTTGGAGGATGGATATTGCCCTCTACAAGCATATTACCATTTACAATGTCTTGAATGCTCGCATGCAAGTCAACGTCACCGTCCTGAAAGGAAATAAATAAATAAAAGGAACCAATTAAATAAATAAATAAATAAAATAAAAGAAAAGAAAAAGAAAGAAATCGGACTTACTAAATGAAGATTGGTAGGAGGAAAAGGAGAACTCGGTATGTTGTCAAAAAACTCCCCAAAGCTCGATCAACTTCATGAGCATGGGAGGTTGACTTCCTCTTCCCATTACGTTTGTGTTTAAAATTAACATCGGACTCTGTGTCACTGGTGTCTGCGCCATCAATAGAACCATGATGATTTGCTGTTTGTTTATTACTGTGGTTGTCAGGGGTACCTCTAAGACGTGAACCATCATCTTTTGGTTGACTCAAACGTTTTCTGTCATTATGCCGTTGATCTTGCTTGGACTTTAATGCATCAGTTAAGGCGCTCGAACAAAGAATCTGAACATTCTTCCTTAAATCTCCAATAGTCACTTTAGGCCACCAGCTAGCAAATTCAGATGTCACCATGTTTTTCCAGTCCAGTGATTGGCATGGTGTAAAAACACGAGACTGACTTCCTGTAAACAAAAGCAACGTCCAATAACACAAAGCCTCATAGTAAGACACCTTTCGTTCTTGTACATCACGGCGCAGTAGACCTGTGTAATCTTGGCAGTAACCAAATTGCCTCCCAAATCGATGGGGGAGTAGGATTCAGCATGAAAAATGTCACAGGAACGCAAGACGAGGTAGCCTGATCGAAGAGAAACCATATAACTGAATTTGACAGGGTCCAACTGACCATCATCATGCAAAACGTCATGTTTGTTCTTATTCAACATGGTGCAACCCACGTTAATTGATGCCCCTGCATGTATAAGACTGTGAGCATCCTTCCATTAAAGAGTTTTGACCCTTGTGCACCTGAATATATAACCATCAAAGGACCAGGTGGAACAGGGTCGGCGTCATGGTGAGTGTTGAAATAATATGCTAGCCAACCATAAAGATAATGAGCTGGGAAGAGGGTTTTTGAGAAAGCTGGTTTTGGAGCTCTTGCAATAGCATTCAAACCGTGATATATACTGGAAAGCACAGGAACTGCAAGACTAAAGGTTTGCCCACATGCCATCAAGGTAGCAATCTTCAGAGTCGGGGAGCACAAAAGTCATAACCAACAAGATATAAAGGCAGCAACATAAGTATTTATTCTTCTATTCACAGCTTTGATCCCGAGAAGGTCAAACATATCTGATTATGCCTTCTCCCAAACAACTGGCTGAGTTTCAATGTTTACACTAGGATTAGCGGTAAATTTGGGGCGAGACTCAGAGTACCTTCGCCTCTTGTTAGGTTTCTTGTGAACTCTCTTCTGTTTACACCAAAAATCAATCCAGCTTTGAGCACTCACACCTTTCCTAGAGTTGGCGTACTTTTGCTAGAGTATGATAAACAACAAACAGTATCTCACAAGCTTGAGATAATAATCGTTTCCCCTCTGTGTCTCGAGCACGCATGATGTTGTAGCTAGGGACTGTCTCATCATAAATCTTTCCAACAATAGGTAACCCTCCAAATTTGTACATGTCCCACAATGGAATAGACCAATCGCCAGTCATGGTATGAAATGTATTGCTAGTAGGGCACCAGCTCTCACAGAATGAGCGAATGATGTCAGGGTTCTTGTCATACAAATAAAGAGAAGCCTGAACTGCAAAGTAAATAGAACAAGAGTCAAGAACTGCTCCAAAGCGAGATAGAACGTCTTTGGTCCACTCCCAATAGCTAGACAAATAAAATGCCTCGCCCAACATTCGCAAATTTTTCGAACCCCACAACACCGAACCTGAAATGATACTGCGGCCAAGAATTGATGAAGATGTAGGAAGTTCAAAGTTGTCTCGAAGAGTGCTCTTAAGGACGTACATCGGAATTGCGTCACGGGACCCCTTGTTTACCTTTACTGACATTTCACTCAGTAATGATCCTTTGTCAATGTGCGTCTGCATGCCGTCAGGACGAAGTAGTGATTTGTGAATAGCGAAATTAGTGCCAGTCCGTAGATCAGCTTCTTCATTGTCGATT
Organism: Beta lomatogona; assembly: GCA_947646795.1. NCBI lineage: Eukaryota > Viridiplantae > Streptophyta > Magnoliopsida > Caryophyllales > Amaranthaceae > Beta > Beta lomatogona. Next base: position 4,094,651 of record CANSNZ010000936.1, read on the forward strand.
AAATAGAGATGAATGTCTTCACCTCTCTTAAATTCTTTGAAGTACACCATCCTAAAAAAAAAAAAGTTGTGTCAGAAAAATAATAATAAATAAACAAAGAGGGGAAGGGTTGGACGCTGCGTCTTCATCTTCAAGGGACTGTCTGGAGGTGACATTGTCGCAGTGCTAAAGACATATGAATAACACCCCTGACAGGCTCATAGTCGCACATATAGCCCATCGCGACGAAATCCCCGTCTTCGTCTTCAAGGGACTGTCCGGAGGTGACATTGTCGTAGTGCTAAAGACATACGAATAACACCCCTGGCAGGCTCATAGTCGCACATATGGCCCATCGCGACGAAATCCCTGTGTTCATCTTCAAGGGACTGTCTGGAGGTGACATTGTCGCAGTGCTAAAGACATACGAATAACACCCCTGACAGGCTCATAGTCGCACATATGGCCCATCGCGACGAAATCCCCGTCTTCGTCTTCAAGGGACTGTCTGGAGGTGACATTATCGCAGTGCTAAAGACATAAGAATACCACCCATGACAGGCTCATAGTCGCACATATGGCCCATCGCGACGAAATCCCCGTCTTCGTCTTCAAGAGACTGTCTGGAGGTGACATTGTCGCAGTGCTAAAGACATAAGAATACCACCCCTGACAGGCTCATAGTCGCACATATGACCCATCGCGACGAAATCCCCGTCTTCGTCTTCAAGGGCTGTCTGGAGGTGACATTGTCGCAGTGCTAAAGACAAAAGAATACCACCCATGACAGGCTCATAGTCGCACATATGGCCCATCGCGACGAAATCCCCGTCTTCGTGTTCAAGGGACTGTCTGGAGGTGACATTGTCAAAGTGCTAAAGACATAAGAGTACCACCCCTGACAGGCTCATAGTCGCACATATGGCCCATCGCGACGAAATCCCCGTCTTCGTCTTCAAGGGACTCTCTGGAGGTGACATTGTCGCAGTGCTAAAAACATACGAATAACACCCCTGACAGGCTCATAGTCGCACATATGACCCATCGCGACGAAATCCCCGTCTTCGTCTTCAAGGGATTGTTTGGAGGTGACATTGTCGCAGTGCTAAAGGCATACGAGTAACACCCCTGACAGGCTCATTGTCGCACATATGGCCCATCGTGACGAAATCCCCATCTTCGTCTTCAAGGGACTGTCTGGAGGTGACATTGTCGCAGTGCTAAAGACATACGAATAACACCCATGACAGACTCATAGTCGCACATATGACCCATCACGACGAAACTCCCGTCTTCGTGTTCATGGGACTGTCTGGAGGTGACATTGTCGCAGTGTTAAAGACATACGAATAACAACCCTGACAGGCTCATAGTCGCCCATATGGCCCATCGCGACGAAATCCCCGTCTTCGTCTTCAAGGGATTGTTTGGAGGTGACATTGTCGCAGTGCTAAAGGCATACGAGTAACACCCCTGACAGGCTCATTGTCGCACATATGACCCATTGTGACGAAATCCCCATCTTCGTCTTCAAGGGACTATCTGCAGGTGACATTGTCGCAGTGCTAAAGACATACGAATAACACCCATGACAGACTCATAGTCGCACATATGGCCCAACACGACAAAGTCCCCGTCTTCATATGAACCTGTCATATAGTACAAAAGATACACGGGTACACATGTACAAAAAAGTGATATGTAGATAAAATATTTTAGACTAAAAGGTGTAAAAACAAAAATCATCACCTCACTAGTCTTGAGCTTCTGGTAGACTCCAAAGACAAAACTCGAAGTTCAGTATCTCAAAATCTGATATACTGCAAGTCAAACAAAGTATGTCAAAATCCAAACAGTTGAAAAAAAATCTACGTTAAAATTTGTCTCGGAAAATAAGTTGGAGGTTATGCTAAGCAAATTCTACACCTCTACCGTATCAACAACACTGTTGAAAAAAAAAATTTAACTAATCCAGATGTTAGTGGTGGTACTGATCATCCAATACATGATTCATGTGGCCTTTGTTTTTGTTAAAAGTAAATAAATAAATGTGCATACATCTGGTAATCAATAAGACGAGAAAAAGTGCGAAGCAAGAAACATGTTATGGTAATCTCTGAATTCCTGGACTGGAGGATGTTTGATGGAGGACGTGAGTTGAAAGAAAGCTCATGCCTTTAATTATTTACGGCAACGTAGTCGGAATCTTATACTATATGTGAGATCAATAAAAAAAAAGGACAATTTGCTTCGTTAAATCATATGGAAGCCTGTTGTTGACTACCAAAACGAAGGCAATAAAGAAAGCAAAGTAATTCGATGATCATGATCGTTGGTGATGATCATGGCAAACAAACAGACAAGTAATAATTCAAAAAAAAAAAGAGGAAGGATCAAAGCTGAGTTTGTGTCACAGTTATATGTAATTCATGGTGTCAAATTGTGAATACAAGCAATCAATGGATCATGTATGAGATCATTCTTATCACAAATAGAACAATAATGAAGAAAAGCGAAGCCATTAAACAAATTTGTCAGCCAACACTTTGGTTGTGATATTCGTGATTGATGATGATCCTGGCATATAACTCATACCAAAAAAAAGAGTATGTAATCTTTGTCAACGACAGTTGAGAAAACAAAAAAGGAAAGAGAGAAGAAAAGAGTAGAACATGCATGGGTTTTCTAAAATTATCAAGTTTAATACTTGAAAGAAAAAAAAAATTCAAAGCAAGTTCATGATCTCACGGTGATACGCATACAAATCATCAAAGCACCCCATGTGGTATCATCATCAAATAAAAAAAAAAGAGTTGAAGTATACCTGTTGATGTGGCAGGGTTGAAGGTTTCGTCGATGGAAGATTGTCTCTTGGTAATTGTATTTATATGCTGTGGTAGTAAACCCTTTACCATCAGGAGTTCGGCTTCTAATAGGATGATGATAGGGAGTTGGCAAATTATCCGTTGACAAGAAAAGATGAGGCAGATGAGGCAATTGATAACAAGATAAAATTGTCGACTCGACTTCAAAATCCGAGACCTCGTCACACCACAAGTCCACAACACAATAAATCGTGTTCATGAGATGGTCTCGAGGGCGCAATTTGTAGACACTAAAAATTTATTAGTGTTTATATCAAAATAAATTAATTATTATTGACCTAAAATAAATATAATTGGTCCAATTTAATTAATTTAGCCCACCTAAATAAATTATCCAAAGTAAATCAAACAAATATAATTTGGGTTGTCAACTATTTGGGCCAGTCAACATTATAGTCCAAATAAGATGGCCAAATGACAAAGGTTAAAAAAAAAAAAAAGACTTCCAAGTCATAAACGGGCCTAAGCCCATAAACTACCAAGTCCATGAAGGGATTTCCATTCCCTATATATAGGCCTCTTCTCCTTCAGTTGAGGGAACCAAAAAATCATTATTCTCAAGAGCTCATAAATTTCTCTTGGAATTCTCTCTGCAAATAGTCAACAAGCACATCAAATCTGTGCCGACTGTTCAGATACACTTAAACACATTCGATTGAGATTCAAGCTTTTATCAGCCCTTATTCAAATACACACAAACAAAACTCAAACTCAGGTTGACGTTGACAAAACGTCATCCCACATTCAAACTCAGGTTGGCGTTGACAAAACGTCACTCTACACTCAACTCCACGTCGACATCAACACGTGTCACTCTCAAGCTACGGAACAGAATCAGAGGACTTATTATTTTCATTATAAACTGTTTACAGAGATTGTACTCAATACATTATTGAAATAAAAATTCTTTGTTACTTTGTTTCCTGTCTTATTTATTTTGACTCGAAATTTGTGTATACAAATGCTTTTCGGTGTCACAGTCTCAATGGAGAATTCAGCTGCAAACTAACTTCCAGAAATGATCTTTGACACATGGTTTTTGTTGAGAGCCTTCCATATTCCATAGCTCCTGTGTAGACCTGGTTATTGGACGGGTCGGGTCAGGGTCAGTGCGGGTCGGAAAGCGGTTTGGGTCATAAGAGGGTCGCCTCGTAAATGTCCGATAGCGGGTTGGGCCAAATGGGTAGCGGACCGATAGCGGGTCAATAATGGGCGGGTCGGTAAACGAGCAAGAAAAACAAGGAACAAAGAGAGCCAAAAGTGAGTATAAATGAATGCAAATCCGAATATGTAATTGCTTTTACAAAACCTATTTTATTTTTCAAAATTATTAGGTTTCTTTGTCGGTCCTATAATGGCCCTGTCCAATAATGACCCTGTCCATTAAAGCCTTGTCCAATAAAAACCTTGTAAAATTGACCCTAACCCTTTAGCCATTGGGCTACCCTGTCCAATAACCAGGTCTACTCCTGTGACACCATCTAATAGGAGAAGCCAGACAAATAAATCAATGGAACTGGGAAGTTCAAATGATTCGAGCTATGAATCAACAGTGAATGAATTCGTTTCCATTGAAGGAAAAGGGGAGAAGGTTCCCAAATTGCGCACATTTCCGGTTCTGTTCTCTGAAAAGTATGGTTATGACGCATTTGGAAAATCTGCCAATATCTATAATGATGGCTGCTTGGAGCATAGAGAAAATACTTTGGCAATCAAATTTGAATCATCTATCTCTGTTTCAGGAGGAAATGATTGGATAATGAGCATAATTAATATGAAAGCTAAATGTCAAACATAAGTCGAAAGATCTGATCAGTGTAATTACCTCTGGTCCCTCATGTTCTTTTGCAGTTTCTTGGTGATGTTGGTTGTATGGCCCTTTATCTTTTAATATTGCAGTCCTTAGCTGTAGATGAGCTAATATGCAGATTAAGGTGGAATTATTGCATGTTTTGCAGACACTAATATATAATGTAAATGTTGTGTGTGGTTTTACTCGTACTTAAGACCTATTAGCTCAAATGGTAGAGCATTGTGCTATGCACAAGATGTGGGTTCGATTCCCACATAGGTTATGAAATGACAGGTTACCAAACATACAGGAGAAGAATTTAGTTCAATAACACTCATGTACACTCAAACCAAAATTGAAAATTTCATTATTTTGACTGAAATTAGCGTAATTTTTTTTTTCTTTTTTTACCACCTTATCTGCTGAAAAGCAAGATTAAATCCTAAAAGCGTAACAAGACCATGTAACTAAGAAGTGCTCGAAGTGACAAATAGTAAGAGCATGTGTGGGAGTCGAACCCACATTTTTGTGTATTTGCAAACACAATAATCTACCAATTGAGCTAACAGGCTATTAAGTTGCAAATGTAATTACAATACCATGTAAACAAGTCTTGACATAACTCTAATTAGTAGTTCATTAGATTGCTCTCAATATTCGCAATATTGGTTTGTAGCTGAAATTGTTTAAACCAAATCACCTTTTATATGTTAGATGAGATAGTGTATGAAGCAAGAAAAGTTGCCTCTAGCATAAGCTTCGGCCTCCCACCTTCTAACCTTGCAACCATAACTGCCATATCATGCAACTGACCCTCCAGCTTTTTCTTGTCTTGCTATAAAGTTTTCAAAAATTCAAGATAGATAATTTTCAAATATTACCAAACAGGAAAAAGAAAAAGGAAATGTCACACAGTTGGAACTTAGAAGTTGCTTTATAGAGGAAGAGAACGAGAAAAATAAAATTCATGTTAACTTTTGTCTTCCAGCAACAGAACTAATTAAAGGAACTCAATAGAGATAATTCTCAACTCAACATAAAATGCAGCATCCATGTCGCTGATATAGCAAAACAAGGATATGACACATTTCTAACAAAAGTAAGACAACAAGCTTTTAAGAAAGTGTGATGCGTAAGCTATAAGATTATAATACGTAAATGACATTATTAGATCCCGTGTATGCTATAACTCTAATTAGTTCTTCCTACAACTCTAAACAAATGTTGCTATAATTTTAATTAGTACTTCATATAACTCTAAACAAGCATTTATATAACTCTTAAATACTACTTCCTACAACTTTAAACAAGTCTTGACATTAATTATTAGTTACGATAGCTCTAAACAAGTGTGGACATAACTCTAATTACTACTTTCTGTAACTCTAAACAAATGTTGCTGAAATTCTAAATAGTACTTCTACATGTCTAAAGAAGTATTTGTATAACTTTAATGACTTCCTATAAATTCTAAAAAAGATTATGTGCAACTTTAAACAAGCATTGTTATACTATAAAGAAGTATTGTTATAACTCTAAACAAATATTCTTATAACTCTAGTTAGTAGTTCCTACAATTCTAAACAAATGTTGGTGTACCTCTAATTAGTACTTCCTATAACTCTAGACAAGCATTGGTATGACTTGTAACTGCTACTTCCTACAATTCTAAACAAGTGTGGACATAACTCTAATTATTACTTCCTTTAACTCTAAACAAATGTTGCTAAAATTCTAACTACTACTTCTACAACTCTAAAGAAGTATTGGTATAACTCTAGTGACTATTTCCTATAAACTCCAAATAAGATTTAGTATAACTCTAAACAAGCATTTCTACTATAACTCTGAAGGAGTATTGCTACAACTCTAATTCATTCTTCCTATAACTCTAAAAAATATTGCTATAACTCTAAAGAAGTATTGTTACAACTCTAATTAGTTCTTCTATAACTCTAAATACATATTGCCATAACTCTAATTAGTTTTCATAGTTCAAATGAGCCAACATCACTTGAATACAACACACACCAAAGGAACTTGGGGAAACAAAAACAACTCAAAAAAATGATCAAAATTCAACATCACAGTCTTTGCATCTGATAAACAGAGAACTTGAAGCAGACAAAAAATGATCAAAGTTCATAATACTCGTTTTTCAATTTCAACTCAAAGCCACTCAACGTTCATACTATTCAATTGAACTACCTTCGACTACTATGTCAACAAAAGGAAAAACTAATTCAGTTTTTGTTCTTAATGAAAATAATATACAAGTACAAGTGTATAATAGGATGAAAATAAAGTTTCCGAAAAGACAAAAATTATAATATAACACAATATAATCTATACCTGCAGATTCATTGCGATGAGAGCGGTCAACGTTAATGACAGCCGTGATAGGCCATTCTCTGACGACGAAAGCGTTATTAGAGTTACAATATTTGTTCATTAGAGTTATACCCCTGAAAAAACTTTGAGCCCAAAAAAAAAAATTTTTTTTTGATTTTTTTTTTTAATATCCTTTTCTTGGAGTTACATCACTTTTTCATTAGAGTTACATCACTTGTTCATTAGAGTTATAGCGCGTAAAATCAATTCTCATTTCTCATGTAAGTATGCAGTCTCATATGAACTCACTTCTCTTTCTCTCTCTCTCTATATATATATATAGGTGGTATGATGATGATTAATAAATATTTTCGAAAAAGACAAAATAGAAGAGGGTGTAGGATTGATTTTGAAAAATGTATGTTTTTGAAATTAATTGAATATGGTAAGGTAAGATTGATAGGGAAAAATAGGGAGGAGGTAGACATGCATTACGACTCTAACTCTACCATGACCACTTTTTTAGATGCACTTTTTAGGACATACTCGACCTTGAATGCAGACGGACCGAACATAGGATCGACCACCACGACTACTAAATCGACGAAAAGCATGTGATGCACTCACTACGTGCGCCACAAAGAGGTGCGTCTGGCACAGGAGTACTGGTGTGCCAGGCGCGCACTACTCCCCGGCATGTTTTTCGGAGGTTTAGGCGAATTTTTGGCCAATTGACGATCTTTTATTTGTTATTTAGACACGATTTTTAGACGCAATGTATAACAACAGTTTTGATAAAATAATAGCAGACAAAAATTGCAATAACAAGCAAATGTCATATAACATGGATGCAATAGTTCTCAACCTAAAGATCAGTTCTATGTTAGAAACTATGGTTAGGTTTACGTTCAGGCTGAAAAAGGTCCATGACTAAGAGATTGACCCTAAACTTCGTACCTCTGCTTAAAGAGGTGGCTACGCACGTGTAAGACGCACTCCAGTTCTCAAGTCAGGAACAAGAGAACAATGCCATGGTTGGGTAGGTTTAATTTACTTATGACTAAGGTCCAACACTATCGCTCAGGAAGCGTTTTGGAAGGACAAAGCAAAACCCCCCGGGGGTGGCCTCACACATAGAACATGCGCTAATGAGGCAAGGTAGATTGTCCTTATAGTGGCTTAAACAATAGCCATGCATATGCAAAACTGTATGTCATTCTGAAGCATAAAAAGAGTATGAATTGTATTTGTCGAGTTTCACCCACTCATTTAAAAAAATTATTATTATTTTTAAAATCCTTCCCAGTGGAGTCGCCAAATTGTACACGTATTTTTATTTCGCTTACGCGGTGTGAGCGCATATTTGACTGCCCCGTTATTAAGGTTTTATTGAAAAATGTTTTGAAGTCGCCAACAAGTCTTTAAAGGAAGACTCATAAACCTAATTTGTCCTACGATTTCGCAATATCCAATCAGGCTTATGAGTCTTCCTTTAAAGACTTGTTGGCGACCTCAAAACATTTTTCAATAAAACCTTAACAATGAGGTAGTCAAATACGCGTTCACACCGCGTAGGCGAAACAAAAACACGCCTACAATAGGGAGACAAATTTATGTGTCTACATAAATCCTCACTTTGATGGGGGTTTGTAAAACTGAAAAGTCAAAGTATACAGGGTAAAGACGAAGAACGATTCTAGATGTTCTGAAATCTAGGTACACTCTTTGTAACGTCGGTACCTGCAAAACAAGTATAAGTTTGCAGAAACAAATATGTATAGTGAATGATGTATGAAAGGGTATGTTGAGCTTAATTTAGCTCAAGGCGATGTTGATTTGTAGTGATGTCGTCGGAATGCGCACATGATCCGTCTGACGGTTGTCTCTTATAGAACCTACGCTCTTTGGCGGCATATAACCCGTGAAGAGTTGTTAAACGTTTTCGATGTCGTTGGTATGCGCAAATGATCCCCTCTGATGATTGTCTCGTATAGAGCCCGCACTCGTTAGCGGCATATAACCCGTATAGAGTTGTTGAACGTTGTCAATGTCGTTGGAATGCGCAAATGATCTCTCTAACGGTTGTCTTGTATAGATTCCGCACTCGTTGGCAGAATAAAGCCCGTATTGAGTTGTTGAACGTTGTCGATGTCATTGGAATGTGCTAATGATCCCTCTAATGATTGTCTCGTATAGAGTTTGCGCTCGTGGGTGGAATATAATCCGTATAAAGTCTTTCGTTTGTCGATGAAATGATCATATTTTCAGAATGGAAAGAATACAAACATGTAGATAAAGAAAATTAATAGGGTATGCCTATACTCGGGTGATGTGAGTGCTAATGTATGGATAGCAAATGATTTGGTCTGTAAAGAGTGCCTTCTAATACTCTAGGCTTAAAGGAGCTTTTGTGTATGTATGTGTGTGTGCATATGAATCAATGACTAATGGAAGGATCCTATGACTAATGATGTGAAATGATATGTACGCAAGCTAGACGCAGTGATTGTTGATGCAACATATAATGCATGTAATCCAATGGATGACATATGTATATGTTGACTTATACCTATAAGTATGCATGTGAAGCGCTATAAGGTAAGATTTATGCAAGCTTAGAGATGGTTTAATTTTGGAATATTGCTTTTGAAAAGATTGGGGTTCCACAAATAGAGTCCAGATATCACAACTGTTCGGGGGTTTGATTTGGATATTATTAGAGAAATGGATGCACAATATCCTTATTTTGGGAAAAAATTGACTCGAATTGAGTACTTTGGTTGATCTTGATTGAGACTGCGTCAAATTTCACTAAGAAACATGGATGAGTCACTAAGTCCGTGAAGGGAAAAGAGAGCTTGGATTGAAAAATAAAATGTTTGAATTTGTCACTGAAATTAGATGTAGGTGGGAAAGGCATTGACGTAGCTAGGTTATAACTCAAGTCTATGTTGGCAACTGGAGAGAGTATGTAGAAAGTCAAACCATTTGAAAATGAACCTTTGAAGTTTTATTGACGTGGTCGGAACTCGAGTTGAGGATTCTTACATATCCTTGACAGAATCAAACTAGTTGTAGTTCTTGATATTGTATTTTTCTGCCCTAACTTTTGCATAGGCCTCCCTAACAGGTTTTCAACCTAGCGGCTGGTCATACTTTGGACAAAGGATTTGAGATTAAAAAGTTGAAGGGTGGATATTACAAGTTCAAATGGTTGGTGTGGTGTATGATTTGATATTGTAATGGAGGTATGAAAGGTTAAGGTATGAAGGTTGATGAATTGATTTGAAATGAAGAGTAAGGATTTAGGAATATAATGAAGTTTAAATGGTACTCCTTCTGTTTTTTTTATCTTTCTCACTTAGAATCTTGGTACTATTCATACTTAGAGAGAATCTTCTCAATTTTTTTCAATTTATAAGAAAAAATATAGTCATGAGGGGTCTTGTTTGATTCGTCTCAATTAGTACATTATTAATATTCAATCCTTATAATTTTTACTAATATATAATGAAAGATATTTAAGTTCAAAGAGGTGTATTGGGAGACGCGCACATGATAGTGAAAATGATAAAAAAAAAAACAGAGGGAATATTTTGTAAGTGAATGGTAAAGGTCAAGGTAAGTGTTTTGTCCTTTATTTGTAGAGGAGGTAATGAAGCTAAGGTTAATGTATTGTTTTGGAGAGGTTTGGATGAGGGGCCAAAACTTGTGTGCAAGCCTTTAAAACGCATTTGTCTCTTTCTTTTTAACTTTTTCTTTTGACTTTTGAGATGTCTTTGAACTTTGACCTCATTTTGATTTTGGTTTGAAAAGGAACTTCTAAATAGAAAATGGGTTAAGGAAGAGAGATATATAAGTGTTTGGATTGAACTAGCATAAGGTTTGGGTAGATGCAAATGTATGGATGTATGATGCATGTACAGGACTAGACACTAGACTAAACTGGGCCTATATGGATACATGCGAGATTTATGAACAGGATTGGATACCCTATATGATTGCATGATGGGCCTAAGCTAACATGGATGCATGATGGACCTATATGACTAAATGGATTAGACTGAGCTTAGAAGTTTCAAGAACCATTTTTTATACCTGATCAACTCCAGCCCGGCCCGGTCAAATTTTTTTTTTTTTTTGGGCGGGCTTTGGACAAGCAAAAAAACACTTTTTAGCCTAAAAAATGGGCCCGGCCCGTTTTGGCCCGCAAAAGCCCGCTCGGCCCGGCCCGAAATACCGGGCTTTGGGCAAAAAAATTTGGCCCGGATTTGGGCCCGGCCCGCAAGATGGGCCCTTTTTTTTTGTTCGGCCCGGCCCGAACCCGGCCCGGCCCGGTGTTTGATCAGGTCTACCATTTTTTAAAAAATTGGACCCCATCTTTTAATTGAAAAAAAGATGATGGAGAAGGAAAGTGTTTGAGGATAGATAGAATTCTATATAAAGATGAATAGTTGCAATGCCATGAAAATCTAAATGATATGGGGACTCTACTGACTTTAGTCTCCTAATATGCACGTATGAATTTTTAATTTTTTTTCAAATGTTTGCAAGTAGGACTTGATGCATGATTCTATCTATGCGTTCGAACCTACTAAGGTTGCCTGCATATCCCAATGAGGGAATCATATCGCTTGTAGTTCATGACTGCTAAATACAAGATGCATGATAGCAGGGAATAAAGAATTATATGCAATGAGACTCCGAAATGCTTATGTACTCTAGTTATGCAAGAAGTATATGAATGATGGATTATGCAATGCGAAAATGACTCTATTATGAGTGCATTCCTAATGGATATGTAATTCTATGGACTTTAGAATCCTAAACTTGATGGACTTCTGAGGATGCTAGACTCTTAAGACGGTAAGAATTCTAGTGACTCTAGCCTTCTAAAATGGACGAAATTCTAATGGACTTAGACTCCCATTATGCATGGACTTCTATGGATTCTGGACTCTTAAGATGGCAAGAACTCTAGTCCTAGACTCTTTAGTTGGATAGACTTAAGAAAGACTAAGACTCCTAACATGGATGGAGTTAGACAAGACTAAGAATTCTAGATGGAAAGAGACTAGATGAACCTAGACATTTTGGACTAAATGAACTTCTAATAGACTTAGAAAATTTAAATGGCTTAATTTAACAATAATATGGACACTATAAAAAATCCTAAATGATATGTATAGAAAGGATAATATAATATACATGAAAAGATAATTGCAATGAACCAAAAATTGAGTTCGGGGTGAGGGTACAAATATGATCATGAATCAATCACCCATTGCTGGTCTGTAGTAAATACGATTTGTAAGTCTAGTTTTATGCAATTAAGCAACCAAGCAATTAATTTCAAACGCACTAAAAATTAATCTAAATTGGTTTATTAAACATATAAAAGACTAATTTGTTAATGATTCCTTGAATTAAATGCTCAAATTACAAGGTACCTAGCAGATTGTTCATATTATCTGATTTTGTCGTGGGAAAATTTATTTAGGAATCAAAATAAGAAAAAGAAATATTTGTACGTAGATATTTACAATTGAATGCAGGAGTACGTAAACAATCTACATCATGAAAAGAAAGTTAGTAACTTAAATAACAATAAAGAAAACAGTGTATTATATTACAAATACGTTCAGAAATTATACCTTCGTACGTGTTGTTTATTTGCATGAATCTTGGTTCGAATATTGATACGAGCCTTGAAATTATTATAAGTTGCGTTTAGTTTTGGCGTGGGATTGGAAGAATAATCAAACAAATAATCTCCTTTGATGAATCCATACTATATCATTGGAATACTGCAATAAAGTTTTAAACTTGTATTTGTAGAAAAATTTAGGAGACTAAATTAATGTGAAAGAGTGATGTATGATGATGATTATTAATGGCAATAGTGTAAATGTTGTTTTAGTTGTAGGGTTAGGCATAGATATTAGACATTCTGATGATGGATGATCAGATAAAGATGAGGAATATTTTTTTTAAGGTAAGAAGAATCCTCAGTGTTGTCTTTCGCACAGATCCCCTACTCAGAGGCCTATTACAAGCCAAACACCCTCAACCTCCTTCCCTTTTGAATCTCAAACAAATACTTGGGGTAGAAATTGAACCCTAAACTTTACTAGGAAAGATGGGAAAGCTCACCACTTGAGCCAACCCCAATTCCTAGATAATGATGAGGTATATGAAGTGATCAATTATGTTAACTATGGAGTATTTAAAGGTTGAAGAAAAAGATCTTTATCCAAGATGACGATCAGGCCTTATATACTAACTTCTTCCCCAACAAATCAAAACCATATATGAAAGGTAAAAGTCCCAATCTCCGTCGATTTTTATCTTATATCTTATATAAAAATAGGATTCAAGGTTTGGTGTAAAAGGGCATGAGCACCGCTTCAACTTCTCTCAAAATCACAACCATGCCCTCTTTCTACCTGTCTTCCCTTTTTTTTTTTTTTTTCCTTTTTTCCTTTTTTTTTTCTTATTTAGTCGCATAGATCTTCCCACCTATTCCCTTCTAACTTCTAAATCCTTTTTCTTTTGCTTATACTTTTTATGTTATTTTTTCTTTTTGTTTCTCTACCTTCTCATTTAAGTCTTTTTTCCTTTTGTTTTTATAATTGATTATTGAGACAAGAAGCATTCATATTGTTTCATCTTTGCGGAGTGTGTGACCAAAGTAGTGAGTGATTGTTCAAAGTTCAAAGGAGATTATAAATAGTGTTACTTCTATCAAACTAAAAAAAACTTAAAGATTTAAGTTAGAGCTGGTAAATGGGTCGTGTCGGTTCCTTCGGTAGACGGGTTGAACACTCTCAGTCCTAACCCGACTTATTTATTAAACGAGTCAACAATACTCAACTCTAAACTGAACCATTTCTTAAACGGGTTACCGACCCGTTTATCAAATGCGCATATGTACATAAACTTAACAAATGTACATCATATATTTCTTAACCTCCCTCTTATATACTAATATCTTACCTAAATAAAGCAAATCGAACAACTAAAGAAGAAATCTTTTTTTTTTTTAAAATATAAAAACTATTTCAGACCCAACTAATAATATTCATAGTAGAATAGTAGTTAAACGGGTTGTCGTGTTAGATTCGGGTTAAAATGTTCGACCCTAACCCAACCCTTTTAATAGGGTCGGATCGGGTTAACCCGCTTATTTAAACGGTTTGAAAACCTTGACCCATACCTGCTAATTTCGTGTCCGATTAGCAGGTCGTGTCAATGTTTACCACCTCTAATTTTAGTGGTATCAATTTTATAATTTTGGTATCAGGTTTGTGATATGACCATTTCTAAGCTTATGTCCACGATATATTACCTTCACTCCAATTTGCTTACAATATTAGGGTTTTCTTACCTCCTATTACATAGCTTTAGCATTTATATTTTCTATTATATATAAATAAAAATTAAAACAAGCTGATATTTTATTTGACAATATACATAGAGACAACTCTAACAAGATCTCATATGACTATGTTTATCCTTACATATTGATCATACGAGGTAGTTAAAAGAGAGTGTATGAATAGTATAAAAGTTCATTTGTTGCAAGTAATTCATCAAAATGGAGAAAGTATTATATTATGATAGTAACCCCTTTCCTGTCCCTTAGCTTGTCTCCACCCTTGTGCAAAGACATGATAATAGTGAATTAATGATGTTGTAAAGTATAATTTTCTTAAGGTCAACCTTTTTGTATATTATTATTATTATAACTCTGAAAAATAAAGAAGGATATACATATAGCATCTTGATATAATACATTAAAGCAATACAAATAAAGATTTTATTATGAACAAAAGAAAATTAAACCCATTAATAGAAAGCAATACTTTTAAGATAGTTCTTAAAGGATTACTGTAGTAAAAGTTTTGAAACAATTGATGATAGCACATTATCAAGCGTACCATATATTTACAGAACTACAAGAGATTGTAGTTTAAATCATCTTTGTATCCTCATATGACATCAAGTTATATAGCTATTTATAAGTGATATGTTGTAACACAATTTTCATTGAATCAAAGACAAATTATACAAATCAATAACTCGCATCATTCCAAGCACCAAATTCATCCAATTAACCAATAATAGACAACTTTTAGCTTGTATATTTAGACGATGAATTTTTCCAGACTACAAAGAGAAATTCCTATGGTTGTTGATCAATTTGATATAATAAATTATTTAACATAGTAATTTCTTAGTTAACAACATGACATAATAGGAAAATTTTATATATATATATAACACAAATCGAAAAAATAACTAGATTTATTCTCTAGGATCAGTTTTAGAGTGTGTACGACATAAATTCAAAAATAGCATGTTTTGAAATTGGAAACTTTACCAAATACTAAGATCCAATACTATATATAGTAACTCGTGAAAATTGACTATATATAGACTAATACATACTTTCTCCGCCCCATACTACTCCTTACTATATATATCGAGGCACATAATTTTGGATGATTTATTATTATCTGGTTATCACCAGTCATTATTTATAGAAAATGAAAATGTGAGGAGTTAGTGATATATCATTTTATTTTGAGGGAGAGAGTATCAGGGGTGTAAATGATGACTGAATAGATCTCGAGTAGCTTGCAAATGTATCGTTATATAAGCAACCCTAATGTAGAATATATGTTGAATTTAAATAAATGGATATTCGAGTTTCTCACGAGTTTTGGAGTCGAGTATCGAGTTGCTCAACTCAACTTAATTGTCATCATCTCGAGTCGAGCTCACTCGAGCCGAACTTTGAACGAATTTTAACCAAGTCGATCTCGAGTAGCTCGCAGGTTGTCTTGTCTCATTTACAGTATTGGCTACCATGCTTAAAATGTAGAAGAATATAATTAAGATAGTAGTGGTGTCATATCCAAAATAAAAGTGCAAAGAGTAATTTCAGAAGAATGAGGATGAAAAATGTAAAAAACAGTATGAGATGGAAGGAATAAATATATTATAAAGACAAGATCCATGTCGACAACGTAGTTATAAAACTTAAATTGACATTTATCATGCATATATTTGAGTGTTTTTGCTATCAAACTACATATACCATATAGTGTTGAAAAAATAACCATGAACATTACTATTTTTGCGGTTAATTCTTATACATTTTAATATTAAAGCCAACATCAAAAAGAGGTTTAAACTGTTTAGCATATAGGATCCCCTTAGCTACAAATAAATAAAAAAGTTTGTTTTCACGGTCTCACCTATCCTACATAAAAGGCCTAAAATGTACCAGCATATAAACACTAATGTACAGTGAATTACCAAAACACTAATATGACGTACGATCTTATATTAGATTTATATCTATATCTATTTTTAGAATATTAAGTTTTATATTTTCTCTTTAACTCATACTATGTCTCATATTAACTGATACAGTTTGAACAACATAAATCTAAGTGTTTTTATTTTGTTATCGGTAGTTCATTGTAGATACACTTTTTTAAAATTGTAGTCAATGGGTTGTGGAGCCTTAACTTTTTTGAAGTGAGTGAGAGAGTAGTTTCTCAATTATTCTGTGGGTCCCTTATAAAGAGAAAGAAATAATATAAAATTTATGGGACTTATCAATCGTGAAATCTTATCAATTAGCGTGGGACGAGCAAAAATCGAAAGTATATCAATCAATATGAGATCGAGGAAGTAATATATAAATGAAGATATTAATGGTCAAATATGTCCATTAAAGATCATAAAAATCAATATTGAAGAACAAAATGATTATGTATTTAAAGTTATAGGTGTCTAGATAATCTATATATAGTTTTTAAAAAATAATGCTTCCACCACTGATAAAAGTCAATTTTCTGTTGGTTAGGGGTGTTGAAGGAATATTTCTTGTTTCGTATATTTTTTTGGCGTTTTGTCTGCTAACAATCCTTTTGATGGTGGTAATAAATTGATGTATAGTAAATAGTTTATATGCAATTTTCTTAAAGAAAGCCTCAAGGAATCTCATCCCAAATATGCCTTTTCCTCTAAGACATCATATTATTACTATACCACTCTTATTACAGTGGAGTGGTAATGTATCATAAATCGATAATGAATTAAATTTATGAATAGAAATAATATTTGGGAGTGGAAAAGCACTGTCATAAACATTGTTACGAAACTTGCGATCCAGCGGCTTATGTGCTATGAATATTCTAACATGCGGAATTCAAATTTTCGACATTTCAAAATTTGAAAGCAATACAAATGAGATGAAATAAAAAAAAGGAAATAAAAAGAGGTTTTATATCTTAATTCCTGAATTGCCAATGTTTAATATATGGGCTTTGCTATTCATAGCCGACTTTAAATTTTCGAAAAATTTGAAATCTGAAAAAATTGAGGATATCTGATACCCAATATCCAAAACTTCGGTCATGTTTATTTTCACACTATATTTCAAGAAAGTAAAAAACGAACATGAAGCATATATGTCAAATATAACCATTGTTTCGAATATTGGATTGAATATTCAAAATCCAAATAATATTAGCTGATCATACTTTTGGACTTCCTACTTGAAATCTTGATGCAGTTCACAATTATAGATAATCTTCTAAATTCTTTTTAATATATAAGAAAAAATATTGTCAGGTGGGTACGGTCTTGTTTGATTCGTCTCGATGAATACTTTATTAATATTCATTTATTATAATTTTTATTACGTGCAATGAAAGATATTATAGGTTAAAGATGTGCATTGGCAAACACGTACAGTTAAAGTATGAAGAACCAAAAATACAAAGGGAGTACTAAATATT
The DNA here is from genome assembly GCA_947646795.1 of Beta lomatogona. Taxonomy (NCBI): domain Eukaryota; kingdom Viridiplantae; phylum Streptophyta; class Magnoliopsida; order Caryophyllales; family Amaranthaceae; genus Beta; species Beta lomatogona. The sequence goes on from CANSNZ010000936.1 coordinate 4,112,455, forward strand.
CAATAATCCAAAAATCAATATTTGGTACGTGTTCTAATATTAAAAATTTCAAATTGGATAACCTTTTCAAATATGATTTGATCAAATTGGATTCAAATCAAATGATAATGATATTTACATTTTAAATTAAATGTCCTCAATCTTAACTCGTGGCAGTTTTGAAGAGGGAAAAATATTGTCTGCATGAACTTAAAGCCCAAAAACGGAAAAGGAAAATAAATTTAAAGAAAAGAAATGACATGGTCGAAATTTCAAGAAAAGTTGAGTCCAAAGATTGTCTCGTAATATATGATATAATTTGTTAGAATAATTGTATCTTATATAATGATATATTATTTTTGGTGTTTATATCTTAATTTATTTATAATCCTATTTAAAGTTTAACTTTTACGAATCTATAAATACTTGTACCTATGCAAGATTTTATTCCATATATAAAACTGTTGTTAGACATTCATGTTGGCTACCGCGTGCGTAGCACGCGGTTGTCCAACTAGTCTCTTTAAAAAACACTTTTCATCTTTGACTAAAAATCTGATGTTTTGAAATATTTTGGATACTTAATCAAACTAATTAATATAATTAATGAACTCTATTAATTAGAATAGGCTAGTAAAGAGGTCTTAGAAAAAGGACTTTTATAAAACTATTTTAAATGTTATAGGAATTTTTTTTGGAACGACAAAGCTTTAGATGCTAAGTCTCCAAATTTCATAGGGTGGGATAAAATTTATAGGCCTAAAAAATTTGGAGGTTTGGGTCTTAGAAAAGCTAAGACTACTAATATTGCTCTCCAGTTCAAGCTTCTTTGGAAGATTTTGGATTCTTCTCAAAATATATGGGTTAATCTAGTTAAGAGAAAGTATTTAAAGGACGATGATTTGTTTTCTTATAAAGTCAAAGCTGATGTTTCCTGGCAATAAAGAAAACTTATGGGGCTAAGAAGCTCCTTTAAAAAGGGACTAAGATGGAATGTAGGGAATGGTGAGAATATTTTCTTTTGGTATGACAATTAGGTTTTTGATTATCCTATTGCGAATATTTGTCCTGTAGTTAGTGGGACTGAAAGTATAAAAGTTAGTTATTTTATTAATCAGGATCGCCAATGGGATTCATCTCTTCTTGCCTAATTTATCCGGTTAGCTATTTCCACGGCAGTGGTTAATTTTTTTATTCCTAGTAATCAAATCCCTGACAAAATGTTATGGGGCCTCTCTCCAGATGGAAATTATTCGGTTAAGTCAGGTGTCGATCTTATTCAAGGTCTCAAGTTGCATTCGTATGAGCCTACAGTTTTTCATTGGATCTGGAAGCTGAAAGTTCCCACAAAAATTGAATTTTTTATTTGGAAAATTTGCCAAAATGGTCTTCCTACAAAGAAAAGATTGGAATTAAGTCATGTTTTTCTTCCTTTGGAGTGTGTATTATGTAATTACCATTCCGAGGATGCCTCTCATCTTTTTTCTGGTTGTTCGTGTGGTATTGATGTATTTGAGGATCTCAATAGTCATAAGAAGTGGGTCTCCCTCCCAATTATGTCAATGACTCTTCCTTTGTAAATCACTTATTAAAACTGAAATCTTGCTTTTCGATGTCTCTAATTGAGATTTTTGCTATTTCTTGGTGGTTCATTTGGTATAACCGTAATGGGGTTGTAACACTCCAGAATTTCAAAGCGAAAAAGAAATAATAATAGTATTATAACATCGTCTTCTAGGATTGTCACTACTACAAGAAAACGTTTAAATAACTAAGTGATAAAACCAACATAAATAAATAGTACAAATAAAATAAATTATTTAGATTAATATCCAAAAGAGAAAACTAACTCTTAAACTAACTAAAAGTCTAGGCCTAAAACATCTAACATTTTAATGCTCACATCTCAGCCCGAGCCCAAAACCAAAGAAGATTCCCATCAACATAACCTCCAAAAAAATATACAACAAATATCCACAATCAGTGGGGAGTAACTAACAGCTATCCCAGCTCAATTAGAATTCAAATAGCAATTTTAAGTAAAGTTAAAATAAATGTTACTACACAACAACATGCTTCTAATAACAATAAGTATATATATAAGGTTACTCATTCACTAGAATTAACATGCTTTAAATAAAGTAAATCAACAATAAATAAACTTAATATGAGCATTATAAGATCCATAATATAAGCCTCCAAAATAAAAGCACAAAATAATATAATAGGTTTTGAGAAAGAGCAGAACGCCAGTAGATCGCAACCCACTTCCTAAGGTTTGTCAGATCGAAATCTCCAGACAGCCTATGGGCTTACGTTCCCTACTACCTGTGTCTAAGAATGGCCAAACTCCCGATGCAGGATAGTACCCAGCTCATTACTTCCCAACCTCTCGGACGACAACAATTATAGCAGGTAATACCCCTAAATCGCAACCTAGGTGGTTGGCATGTTCTTCACCGGGGACTACATCTATTCCACTGGATATCTTAATCTCAATAAGATAGTTCCACAAATAAATACAATAATTTATCCAACCATTTATTCATTAAATATAAATAATAAGGATGCCCTTCAGGCCTTACACCTAAAATCAGAAGAATCGCAATCCAGAAGTCTCATTTCAACGATATATATTCTTCTCAATTAAAGTAATTGTAATTATAATACTAATAAAAATCATTTCACCCAACTAAAAAGAATAAACCAACATCAAAACATACTTATACACCAAAAACACACTATAGTCAAATACTACTGTAACACCCCCACCAACCCGAACCCTTCTTCATTTAATAAAACTCGAGATGGGGGAAAATCCACGAGGGTTCGAATCAACGGGCGTGCTACCGCCGCACTTATCTCCTTGGAAATAAATGCAAGGCTAGATTAAAGCATACTAAATTCAAATAAATGAATCCTTACAACCAAGTATATTGTTCCTTAAATATTATTAATTACTAAAGTAATTCAGAGTTCCAGCGGAAGCTAAATCATAAACTAAGTGGATGACAACTCTAAGTGATCTCCCTTTTGTTCCCCCGTCGATCACCCACCTGCACAAATACATTGAAAAGAAACAAGAGAGACAAGCTCCCAAAAATCAGAAAAACTGAGTAATTCCAACTCCATCCCGTAAAATACTTAAGTTGAAAATATATTGTAAAATAGTAGGTTAATAGGGTTAGAAAGCATAACACACATACACACATGTATATATATATACAATGATTAATCACATAATTAATTTCAATTAATCCAATTATTTAAGGAGAGGAAAGAGAACGCCAGTAAGCCGGGTTCAATCCCCTGTAACCACTTACTTCAACATTGTAGGCCGGGGTCAATCCCCTGTAACCACCTACGGATAACAAAATGGCCATAATAACAGAGTCCCTAGTGTGCACACCCCTTCTACTTGGATCACAACAAGATAGAAGGAAGACAAGTAACAGAAAATCAGCATAGTAACCAGAGAACCTGTAAGGGTCGTTGAACCTCTCATACAGGGCAACCTGTTCATCATTTCCCTCCGATATTTCACTTTACGTGATTAACATCTTTTAATTCAAGTCATCACATAAATCACGTACACAATTACGTCATCGTTATTCAGTCCAGTGTGAATATATTTCATCCATCATAATCTCAATCCATTCATAGCGGTTTCAATAACTCATTTCACAACCATCACTTGAGTTCATTTATCACTTCTGATTCATAATCATTTCATTATCACAAGTTCTTACTAATTCCAACTTTCTTAAAATTTCAATAATAATAATAATAACGGTAATAATGATGACAATAATAATAATAATAATAATAATAATAATAATAATAATAATAATAATAATAATAATAACCATAACATTACTAAATGACATTAAGCGGTTTTAATAACGTTATAATAAACATATTTGTCATATCGTATATCGTCCATAGTCATGATTCATAATCGAAATCGATAGTCGTCGTCCATTTTGTCATTCGTTTTCATAATCCGCATTAAGTCAATAATCCATAATTATAGTCCATACATATATATTTTATAAGCACATAATAATCACATAATCAATTAGTTTTACACTAACGGGATCTATGATTAGATGGACATCGGAGATTAACTCGTGACGCGTGCCCAAAAGTTAGATTCACGAACCGATTAACACTCTTGATATTCCTCGTCTACGCAATCGGAGTCTACAATAGACATTAACGAGATCTAAGTTAGTTACCTAAATAACCCCTTTTTATATAAAATAAACAATTTAAATAATTTAAATATCTTAAAGAAATTCTTAATGATTAAAGTTTATGGTTTTCAAATTACTTATGAAATCATTTTAAGTACTCAAAGATTACTTCAACTTGATTTTCATTAACTTAGACGATTATTTTAAACATAAAAACTAACTTTATTATACTTCTTACTTTATTTTAGAAAATAAAAAAAATACTTTCAAGTTATAAAAGACTAAGTTAATTAATCTAAAATACCAACTTAATAAAGTAAGTTAATATAATTATAGGATACCAATCCAAACCAATTAATCAAAACTAAACATTGTTTTGTTATTAAAAGAAAAAGTCAAAGTCATATAAAAAAAAGAGAAAGGGGGGCGAATACTGATTCTGTGAATCAGTTGACATAAAGCAAGAGAAAAAAAAAATGAAGGAAGGAAGGAAGAACAGGGGAGGCGAATCAGTGGGGGAAGAAGAAGGTTGGGCGCTGGAGTTCGAGCGGTGGACGGCGAAGTTTAGGCTGCCGGATAGGCTCGACGGCTCAGGAGGGCGGCTGGGCGCGGGTTCCTGTCAGGGAGCAGCAGAGGTGCTGCAAGGGAGGTTGTTTGGGCTGGGCAGGAGAAGGTGATGGCTGGCGGTTTGTGGTTGCAGTGCTGCGATGGTTTTCTGGGTGGTCGTGGTGGTTTCTGGTGGGGCTCGGTTGTTCCAATGGTGGACTGCAGTTTTTTTTTTTTTTTATTTATTCCCAAAACAAAATTCAGAAATTAGAAGAGGAGAAGGGAAGAAGATTGAAGCAAACCTTTGAAGTTTAACTTGTTTGCTTGAGCAATTGGGTGAATGTGTTTGGGTTGCTATTTATAGGACAAATTTTCTGAATTTGTGGAGCTTAGTCAACCTCCATTAATGGAGGAAGTATGGTGTTGAGATTTTATTTTCTGATTTTGGGGGATTTTGGACAGAAGAATTGAGGTTATAGTAGATTTGGTGCTTGATTTTTGAACTGTAGAATTTGTGGAAAAAAAATTTCCTTTGGCTTGTTGATTTTTGTACATGAGGAAGGAGGAAGGAGGAAGATGGTGATCTATGATGATCACGTTTTCTTTTCTTTTTTTTTTCTTTTTTTTTGTTTTGTTTTCCTTTTTCTTTTTTTGGCTAAAAGACATATGGCTATGGACTTGTATTTGGGCTTTGGATTACTAAAAATGGATGGACAACTTGAATGAATAAGAATGCCCACAACTAAATACACCTTTCAATTACCATATTAAAATACTTTGAAATAATGAAAATGAATAATTAGTTTATTTAAATAAAATATATTTCAATTAAATCATTTAAATAAACTCGTTAAATAATTCAAAACTAAATGAAATTATTATTTTAATAAACATAGTTATCAAATAAAATCGCATTATCATAAAATAAATTTTAAGTGGAAATAATATTAAATCATATAAATAATAAAATACGCTTTCAAAATTCGGGGTATTACAACTACAACCACTACACTCTCGTTGTCTGAGTTTGGGTACAAGGTTAATTACTACGTTAGTTATAATACCCCCTGGTATATAACTCTTGGCGAAATGGTACTAAAGACAATATTATTCTCCCTCGAGTACTGTAACGTCGACAACTTAGATATTGATTAATGAAAGTACAACATTATTATACTGTCAATTTAATTACAAACAACAATACCATCATAAATTAAATAAGACACTCACAATATAACTATAAGTAAATATATCATTCGACTCAATAATAAAAATAAATAAATAAATAAAACATGCAACAATTCTTCAAAAAGCTCCATATATCAAGATTTCACCTCAAAACAAGTCTAACATGCTTCAACACAACAAAGTACGCCTTCTGAAATGGTTTTAAACATAAGCAGCAACTTCAAATAGACATCACTTTTAGAATACCCAATATTTTGATGAGATTCCAATTGAATTTTAAAGCTTATCTCAATAGCTTTCCAACGAATGTTTATAAGCTCAATTCCGATGTAAAACGAGTGAGATATGACACTTTGAACATACACTCTCCAAACTGGTCGTGGGGCGCGAAATAGTTCGCTGGCCGCGAAAAGCCATATGTTTCTTTTCCTCATGCACAACAGTAGGTATGCTATTTCACCCGAATTTTCACCACTTATACTCATACATCAAAACGAAACATACCCAAGCCAATATATGATTATTACCATACAAATTAACTAGTTTAACAAGAGGATTAACACGAAACATATATTACATATCCCCAAACATGATAATTTCCAGATTATAAATCCCACCAAATTACACCCAAAACTACACCAAATGACAATACACTCAATAAGACAAATACTAATGCATGAACATAACTTCAAGGCTCTAATTCCTACCATTCACAAGTACTTTCATGCTATGAAAACAACAAGATACTTAGCGGTAATCACATAACAAAATAGGCTTAACATTAGGCACATAAGACTCCAAATGAAAATAATCCTAACATGATTCTAAGCTACAAACTTTTATCCTAACGTGCTAGAAGAGACGTTAGTTACCTTGATTTTAGGTGGAAAGTAATACTAGAATGGCGGAGAAAGAAGAGAATAACATTGCTCCCGAAAACTCCAAGAAAACCGGATGACTCGACTGCTTGAAACGCAAACTGAGACCAATTCTTCCTGTATCTTCAAAAACTGATGACACCACGAGCAAGATCTCTCCGAGTAGATGAATTTCGACTACTCACACGCCCAATTCCGATAAGAAATGAAGGAGATACGAGGCAAACAAAATGGGTGTGCAGAAATGGCCGAAAATGCAAAGAGAGAAGAAGAAGAGTTGTGAAGCACGTTTCTTCCTGAATGTTTCCAGCTTTTGGAAGGGGTTAAAGTGCAGAAAGTAATGAGATTATTCACCTCACTAAGCAAAGAGTTTAAGGGTTCATTAAGGTGGCTTAATGGGGGGTTAATGGTGGCAATTGATGGGGGGTTTATGAAGGTTTGACTCCTCATCTCTTGGTGGTTACAAAGCTGAAATGGAGATGCTCATCCAATGTTTTTACACCTAGAATTTCGGACCACAAAGTGTATAGAATGGGCTTGCAATTTCGTTACGTTGGTCGGTCCAAAATATATTTAACGCTTAAAAAGAAAATCACACGCTACCTAATTTTATGGAATTACTAACTATATGATAAAATAAATACACACATTCTATATATAACTAATGAAATTACTAAATAAATATATATGCACTTTAAATTGATAATCACAACAACATAATTCAATAATTAAATAATTATACACTTTCAAAATAGTTTTTAATAATAAATTATTTTATTTTAACGGAAGATATCATTTTAATGTAAACAACGGCAACAATAAAGGGTCACAATTACGGGGTGTTACAATCACTCCCCCTTAAAAGAGTTTCGTCCTCGAAACTTCAAAACAACCAAGAGATCAAAAGAAAATACTCTAGATAAGGAACATTAAGAAAAACACAAATCAATGGATTTTAGTTAAGAACTAAACAACTTTGCGGGTATAAAATTTGATAACTCAAATAATATACATTTTATTTTGGAAGACCAAAAAGAGTTATATAGTAAGGAAGCATGGTAACAACCATCATTTATAAAATGTGAAAGAACCAAAGACAAGTGGAAAGTTTAAGGTAAAAACGGTTGCACAATAAACTATAGGTAATTTTTGCAAAAGAAGCAGGAATAGATATTTACGTAAAATTATAAAAAGAATAAATTTGATAATACATAGATATTTTTAGAAAAGAAACGAAGAAGCAAAAGTTCGTAAATTGATAGCGAAACCATGTTAAATAGAGATAACCGCACAGGCTTATATTCTAACTAAAGAGATAAGAACACTCTAATAAAGAGTAGCTAACTGCTTTATTAAAATAGCACTAACGAACTCAAGTCATGACATACGTTATAAGAGTGTACGTCCTCCTAAACATATATATGAAATTTAAAGTTTGCAAAAGAAATTGATAACTTTAAAATAAATTTCACAAAGACGAAACACTAGTAATAAATAGGCGATAAAGTAATAAATTATAAGCAACAATTATAAAATTTTCCAAGTCGACACAAATGTGCATGGAACCACCCATTGCAACATAGTATCAACAAAACAATATTTGAAAGCCTTCTTATCAAATAGACATTAAAGTTTACTGGAATCACCCAATATAAACTTAATATCAACTCAAAAAGGAAATTAAATCAAAATAGATAAAATGTGTCAACTTATCAAATTGACATACAAGTCAAAGGAATCATGACTTAATATCAACTCAAACAAGTTTAAAATTTGGACTGAGTATATAAATTTCCTTTTCAAAGAATATAAAACAAAATAGCTAAAGTCAAATAATTAAATAAGAAGTAAAGAAATAAAACAAAACTTTGCTATAAAATGAGCAAGCACTAAATATTTGGATAAGAAACAACAAATAGTAAATGAGATCCTTTCACGCATTTGAGTTTGAAAAAAAATAATGCTAATAAGAAAAGTAAATTAGTAAGTAAAGTAAAAGTTGTTGAATGTTAACCTTTAAAATAAAATAGTTTACATCTACATTTCTATCTATAACCCACAATAACTCATCAGGGTACTTTTATTTTCAAAGAATACAAAACTTATTACCATAATTAAAGGATAAACAAGGATTAGCATGAAAAATAAAAAAATATTAAAAGAAAATATTTATAAATATAGATGGTCAAAGACGGTAAGAGAAATTTGAAGAATATCTCGAAAGACAATTTCAAAACCCCTTTCTTTTTCCAAACCATTATAAAACAATTGAAATTAAATGTGTTTCAAAAGAGTATGTCAAAATATTAACAATAGAAAAATTTGAAAGTCAGAAAATAACTCTAATATAGGTATGAAATTTATTAAGTTCAAAGATCTAAAATATAATTTGGAATATAAACTCAAACCAAAAAGTTTGTAAATAATAAAACAGATGCGTTGTACTCACATAAAATCAACACTTATTTGGAAAATAACAGAAAATATATACCGTCTCACATAATAACATATACTATCAAGCAACCAGCAAATAAAATAATGCAATGCAACACACATGAGTATATTAAAATAAAATTAAAGTTTATCATTAAATAGCAAAACACAAAACAAATTAAACACACAACTAAACCGAGAAAGCTATAAATTGCTTCGCTTTCGCTGCGCACTCTGATAAAAGAGAAAATAAACGGTTTTTTCACCATATACCCCCGACAAATTGGAAAATTCACCATATACCCTCAATGTTTCAAATATGCACCATATACCCCTGAGTTTTCAAAAACGTTCACCATATACCCTTTTCCTAACTGCCGTCAACTCACCGTTAGTTGTATTTACGATTTTGCCACCATTAAACCCTAACCCTAAAATCCTAATACCCTAATCCTAACCCTAACCCTAATTATAACCCTAACCCTAACCCACCCCTCACCCTAATCCCCTGCCAGCCCAACCCCCACCCTCTCCCCCTCCCCTCCACTCAACTCCACCGTCACCGCCCTCCCCTCCCCTCCATCCACCTCCACCACCGCTGCCCCTTCCCCACCCTCTCCCCCTCCACCGCCACGCCCTCCCCCTCCCACGCCGCTACCCGTCCCCCACTCCCTCCCGTCGATCTCCACCATCTCCACCATCATCTATTCGAACCACCATCTCCACCATTCGAACCATTCGAACCACCATTCAAACCACCATTCGAATCAAGCCCGGAAAAATCGAGCCAACCAAACCCGGAAATCCAGCCACCCAAGTCCGGAAATCCAGCCACCCAAGCCCAAAAATCGAACGGCAAGGGGCTGCAAGAGAGAGAGAAAAACCGGCAAAGGCTGCGAGAGAGAGAGAGAAAAACGCCCACCCCTCTTCGTTCACCGTTGATTTCCCCCCCCCTCTTCATTCACCGTCGATTTCCCCCAGAAATTCGAAAACTCCCCTCTTCCTCGTAGCCCGAAATTCGAAAACAGAGGGGAGGGGGCTCGGTTTTGGGTAGACGAAAATAGAGGAGGGAAGGGGGGTGGGGACTGGGGAAATCGGTGGTGGAGGGGGGGGGCGGCGCCGGTGGAGGGGGCTGCGTGGGGTGGGGGGAGGGAGGGGTTCTGCGGGGGATGTGGGGGGGGATGGGCTGGGTGGTGGGAGGGTGGGGGGGGGGGTGGTGGGAAGGTTATGGTTTAGGGTTAGGGTTAGGATTAGTGTTAGGGTTAAGGGGGTTAGGGTTTAGGGGGTTAGGGTGGCAAAATTGTAAATAATCCTAACGGTGACATAACGTCCGTTACCAAAAAGGGCATTTGGTGAACAGTTTTGAAAAGTCAGTGGTATATGGTTGGGCGGGCCGCGGATGTGTCGTCGTGCACCGCGCCCGGCCAAAGATAAAATTTCTCCTACTCTCTTTTACACTAAGGTAGTATAGTGGAAGTAGGGGTCGTATCCACAGGGAAACAGGGACGAGTTTAGTACTTAGCGTGATTCGAAACCTAGATTAAGCTAAGGGCCGAGAAACCTAATAATAATAACAAAGGGGGGTTTCAAGTAGATTATAACTAAACTACAACTAACTAGCATATAAACAAAATGAGAAATCAATTATAGGAAGATCTTGAATCCGATTAACATCCACTTCAATTCATTATCGATCATTTAACCTCGACTCTAATTATTTCCATAATTATCTATTGTTGAGAATTAATCTCGCATTCTCCTTATTCTTAGTTGAATAGCACGATCAGCGTGACTATAAAACCCTAACTAAAGGATAACCTAGTCCGATCTGCGTCTAAGTTCAATCCGATAGCAGCAATAAACACAGAGAACCAACAGACCTGCTAACGTCATACAAGCGATAAACGTTCAACAGTTGATTCAATTTCTCCAAGAAATAACCAAGACGATCTGCATCTAAATTACTCCCTAGTTTGCTACCAATTGATAAAAGAATAAAACAATCCGATTCTATTCTTCAATCTAGCATTAGATTAATTACACAATCAAACTAGTAATATTCCTAGCATAATCATGCAAAAATCATAGAAAGCAAGCATAGAAATTAAACCATAATCAAAGGAATTAAATAGAGGGGAAAGATCTCACAATAATGCTTGAAGCTCCATATTAATCTCGTTCAAGAACGGTTCAAGCTACAATCGGCATAGCATAAGCCAATCCCATAATTGAAATCTACAAAAACTAAATTAGAAAATAAAAACTAAAAAGAGAAGACAACAAGAGAGGAGTGGAGTTTTGGAAACTCCATCCCCTTGTGGCTGCTGCCCCCTAGGTCTAAAAACAAAGTTTAGTATTTATACTAAGGCTCAAAAGTCAGCCGTCATTTAAACCGCCATAGGGGTCGCGAGGTGCGGTACAGGTCGCACCGTGCGATGAGCTACTGCCTTCGCAACGAGCTGAAGAATTGGGCCAAACCACGCAGGTCGCACCGTGCGAGAATCCTAGCGAGGTGCGAGCAGGAGGTCGCGAGGTGCGACAGTCCTCGCGAGGTGCGAGCTGGCTTGCTGGGCGGGTTTGGCTCGAGCGCTGGGCGCGCGCACATGGGCGATGGGCGTGCGATGGCCTAGCTTGCTGCTGGGCGTGCGATGGCTGTGCGATGGGTGAGCTTGGCGTTGGGCGATGGGCGAGCGATGGCCTAGCTTGCTGCTGGGCGTGCGATGGCTGCTGGTGAGCTGGGCGTTGGGCAATGGGCCGAGCTTGGCTTGGCGAGCTTGTGGCTTGTGATGCTCGGCTCAAATGCATTTTACCTTGGAAGCTCGGAATGCATGACATTAACACAACTTATATCGCAAAACTCCGAACTTCCGCTAAGGATGATTTTTATGCAAACCTTAACAATTACGAACAAATCCCTTAGCAATGTGCACCTAAAATACCACAAGAACATCGTATAACTTGAGCGCATCAATGGTGCATATCTGAAACATTGAGGGTATATGGTGAATTTTTCAATTTGTCGGGGGTGTATGGTGAAAAAACCGGAAAATAAATTACACGTAAGAGGCCTTGCAAATAAGATTAGCAAACTTGGTAGACTAATTCCACCAATAATATAAGTAACTATACATATAATATATGCTCCATAATCATGAGAGCACCCCATATTCCCATAAGGCTTCCCTTTACTTACTCTACCCATCACACTCTCATTATAGTGAAACTACTAAACTTAATTTTAAACAAATTTTATCTCCTATGGCTAACTAATAATTCTAAAGAATCCCCCCCATCACACTCTATTTTTCATGAGTTTAGGAGCGTTTTGCTCTGATACCAACTGTAACACCCCAGAATTTCAAAGCGGAAAAGAAATAAATAATAATAGTATTATAGGACGATGGCGGAAACATCATCTTCTGGGCATGTCACTACTATAAGAAAACGTTTAAATAACTAAGTAACAAAACCAACATAAATAAATAGTACAAATAAATTTAATTATTTAGATTAATATCCAAAAGAGAAAACTAACTCTTAAACTAACTAAAAGTCTAGGCCTAAAACATCTAACATTTTAATGCTCACATATCAAACCGAGCCCAAAACCAAAGAAGATTCCCATCAACATAACCTGTAAACAAATATACAACAAATATCCACAATCAGTGGGGAGTAACTAATAGCTTATGTAATACCCCTCATGATTGCTTTAAAGGGATTTAGCAGGCTACTCATTCCAACAAGATGCATCTTTCTTTTAGGGAGCTTAATACCTTAGTTACTCTACAGTTAAGCGTGCTTGGCTGGGAGTAGTCTTGGGACGGGTGACCTCCTAGGAAGTTTCTCAGGGTGCACATGAGTGGGGACAAAATGCGCCGGAAAAACTTGTATTGGTTATTGAGGACAGTTATTGGCCCTGGATGTGCATTAGTGACAATATACTCAACCCCGGATGCTGCGATCGCGTGCTGATCATGTGGATGATTAATCCAAGGTTAGTCGCCTAGTGGGGGGAGGATTCTTGGCTGTATCACCGGCTGCGTGTCGAATATCTGATTAGTTTCCAGGCTGGGGCGACCCACAGGCTGTATGCCGAATATGTGGAGTCCTCAGGCGCAACGAGGGCGTTGCTGTCATCAATGTGGTGGTGTATGTAATATTCCTCATGATTGCTTTAAAGGGATTTAGCAGGCTACTCATTCCAACAAGATGCATCCTTCTTAACAGTGGAGTAACTAAGGAATGAAACTCCCTAAAAGAAAGATGCATATTGTTGGAATGAGTAGCCTACTAAATCCTTTTAAAGCAATCATGAGGGGTATTACATACACCCCCACTTGAGGACAGCAACGCCCTCGTTGCGCATGAGGACTCCACATATTCGGCATACGGCCAGTGTGTCGCCCTAGCCTGGAAACTAATCAGATATTCGACACGCAGCCGGTGATATAGCCCCTGAATCCTCCCCCGCTAGGCGACTAACCTTGGATTAATTATCCACATGATCAGCACGCGGTCACAAGGTTGCTCTGAAACCATTTGTAACACCCGACCCATCCGGAGTCGATTCTATCGTCACCAATGCGTATCTAGGGCCAACAACTGTCCTCAATAACCAACACAAGTTCTTTCGGCGCATTATGTCCTCACTCATGCGAAACCCGAGAAACTTCCCAGGAGGTCACCCATCCCTGGACTACTCCCACCCGGGCACGCTTAACAGTGGAGTAACTAAGGAAATGAGCTCCCTAAAAGAAAGATGCATCTTGTTGGAATGAGTAGCCTGCTAAATCTCTTTAAAGCCATCATGAGGGGTATTACATAAGGTGTTACAAATGGTATCAGAGCAACCCTGCGACAACGTGTTGATCGTGTGGATAATTAGTCCAAGGTTAGTCGCCTAGTGGGGGAGGATTATGGGGCTATATCACCGACCGCGGTCTCGAATATGTGATTAGTTTTCATGCTGGGGCGACCCACATGTCGTTGTGGCTGGCCGAATATGTGGAGTCCTCAAGCGCAACGAGGACGTTGCGGTCCTCAAGTGGGGTGTATGTAATACCCCTCATGATCGCTTTAATGAGATTTAGCAGGCTACTCATTCCAACAAAATGCATCTTTCTTTTAGGGAGCTTATTTCCTTAGTTACTCCACAATTATGCGTGTTTGGATGGGAGTAGTCCAGGGATGAGTGACCTCATGGGAAGTTTATTAGGGTGCGCATGAGTGAGGACAAAATACACCGGAATAACTTGTGGTGGTTATTGAGGAAAATTGTTTACCCTGGATGCACATTAGTGACGATAGACTCGACTTCGTATAGGTCTGGTGTTACAATTGCTCCCTTCCAACACCCCTCTATGACTAGTTGAAAGGCTACATCTCCCTTGTAGTACTCCTTAATGAGATGAAACCCAAGCAACCTTGAGTTCAAGACACCAAGAAGAGTGTATCTCCTCGACAAAGCATCTGCCACAATGATATTCTTACCTTGTTTGTATTTGGAAGAGAATTGGAAGGATTGTAGGAACTCCACCTACTTAGCGTGGCATGGGTTTAGCTTTTGTTGGCCATGAATATACTTCAAAGCCTCATGATCCGAGTGTAAGATGAAGTGACTAGGCCTCAAATAGTGACTCTAATGATCCAAAGCTCTCACAATAGCATAAAACTCCTTATCATAAGTCGAATCATTCAACCTAGCTCCTCCTAACTTCTCACTAAAGTAAGCAATTGGACGCTTCCTTTGCACTAACACATCACCTATTCCCATTCCACTAGCATCACATTCAACCTCAAAAGGTTGTGAAAAATCCGACAAAGCTAAGATAGGTGTAGCCCTAAGCAGCTTCTTCATAGATTGAAACTCCCCTTGAGCGGCTTCACTCCACTCAAACTTTCCCTTCTTAATACATTCAGTCATAGGACCAACAACACTAGTAAAGTTCTTCACAAAACGTCTATAAAGCGAGGCTAACCCATGGAAAGCTCGAACTTCAGTAACATTGGTTGGAGTTGGCCAAGTTTTGATAGCTTCTACCTTGGAGGGTTCCACTGATACCCCATCCTTTGAGACTATGTAACCAAGAAAAGTCACACTAGCACACGGAACAAACACTTCTCCAACTTGCCATACAACTTCTTCTCCCTAAACACCCCAAAGCATATCTCAAATGTTGTAAGTGATCCTCCACACTCTTGCTATACACCAATATGTCATCTAAGTTAACTACTACAAACTTACCAATGAAAGACTTCAACATCTCGTTCATAAGCCTCATAAATGTGCTCGGTGCATTAAGCAACCCAAATGGCATCACAAGCCACTCATATAGCCCTAACTTAGTCTTGAATGTTGGTTTTCACTCATCTCCCTCCCACATCCTTATTTGATTGATAACCACTTCGAACATCTATCTTGGAAAAGGCAGTAGAACCATGTAACTCATCAAGCATATCATCCAACCTTGGAATTGGAAACCTATACTTTATAGTGATGTTGTTCACGACCCTAGAAACAATGCACATACGCCAAGTTCCATCTTTCTTTGGAACCAAGAGTGTTGGGGCAGCACAAGGACTCATACTATCCCTTACATACCCTCTCTCCATCAATTCTTCTATTTGGCGTTGCACTCCTTTGTTTCTTGTGAATTACACCTATAAGCAGCCTTATTAGGTAGTGAGGCTCCTGGAACAAGGTCTATTTGATGCTCAATCCCTCTAATTGGTGGCAAACCAGGTAGTAAGTCCTCGGAAATACATCCCTAAACTCCTCTAAAACCTCCTCTAACTCCTTAAGCAACACAATAGGCTTATCTCCCTCCTTGATGACATTAGAGAGCAAAAGAAAAGTCCTACCCTCCTTTTCAAACTCCACATCAAATTGTTTCTCATCTAGAAATAGGTTTTGATTAGGTTTAGATGTGTTTGTGAGAGGTTTTAGTGTTGTTTTCTTGTTACCTATGATTGCTATGTACACATTAGCTCGCCCATCAAACTTGTAATATCTATCAAATTGCCAAGGTCTCCCCAATAATATGTGATAAGCTTCCATACTACAAACGTCACATAATACTTCATCTTGAAATTTACCAATAGACGAAATAAGGGCTTGTTTAGTTACTTTAATGTCGCTTCCATCACTAAGCCAATGCAGCTTGTAGGGTTTTGGATGAGCTCTAGTTGGCCACTTCACCTTGTCAATGAGAGTAGTAGAGACAACATTAGCACAACTCCCTGTATCAATAATAAGATCATATAAGCGGTCCTTCACCAAACACCTTGTGAGAAAGATTCTTTCTCTTTGAGTATCTAGAGGCACTGGTTTTGTATGAAGAGCTCTCCCAACAATGAGTTGTTTGCCCTCCATCATAGGCTCTTCCTTCGAATCTGCCACAAAAGCTTGCTCTTCCCTTGCACTCTCCTCCCCTTCATCAGTTTCCACCTCTTTCTTAGCATACTCCTCGTCAATCTCCTGAATATCCCTCAAGGTTATGACTATTGCTTGGACAATATTTGATCACATGTCCATAACCCTTACACTTAAAGCAAATTCCTTTATCTTCTCCAGCAAGAGGAACACTAGTCTTCTTCTCATCCTTCTCAAACTTGTCGAACTTGGGTGTGAATTTGGTGGTGGAACTACATCCCTTTTCTTCATAGGTGTTAGGATACGATCTAGTGTAGGGTTTAGAACTCACGACCTTCTTCCCCTTATCATGCTTCTCTACCTTCATGGCAACCTTGCACACCTCTTCAAAGGACCAATAAGGTTGGATTTCAACCTTCTTAGCCACGCTCCTCTTCAAGCCAGTAATGAATCTAACTATCTTATGCTTGGTTCTCTCCTCTAGATCACACATCATAGTTAGTTTCTCAAATTCAGTGACATACTCTTGAACAGAGAAAGAGCTTTGCTTCAAAGATTGGAGCTTTAGATACATATATTGCACGAAATCACTCGGCAAAATCTTTTCTTTAGACGCACCTTCAAAGCTTCCCAAGACTCAAACTTTGCCTTTCCTGCTTTTCTCCTCTTAGCTTTAAGGTTTTTAAACCACAAGTCAGCATAACCAGTGAGTTTTAGAACAAATACCTTGAATCTTTTTCGGTCATCAAAGTCCTTATAATAAAAAACTCTCTCAATTCTTTAAATCCACTCCAAGAGCTTATCGGGTTTCATGGAACCATCAAATTCCGGCATATCCAACCTCAATCCCCTATCATCATCCCTAGATCCTTGATTCCTCTGCCTAGGGAGCCTTTTTACTTCTTCCTCCTCATCTGAACTTGAATGGTTGGCCGACCTTCTACTCCTAAAAGGACTAGGAGACCTATGTCGACGCTTCACGAGTTGCACAACCATGTCTAGCCTTTGCCGCAAATCTTTAATCTCCCTATCCCTCCTTATGTTGTTGGCTTACTCCAACGTGAGTCCCCTATGAACTCTAACTTCATTCTCCTCATTGTGTGGAGGTGAATCCCCCATGGTGAATAAACCAAAAAGAACTTGGTTTCAAACCAAATAGGACTTGGTATGTGCGCTTGGCGTGGGCGCTAAGTAAGCCTTGTGTTCTTCGCTCCTTCTTGTGTTACTTTGATTCTTGATGAATCTTGTGGGTCTTGGATGATTTTTCTTTAGTCAATCAATCCTTAGGGTGAAGACCTTTATTAGAACTTTGTAAAAAATTTCGAAATCTTGAAGAAAAGACTCGTTTTTGAATCGTTTATTGAAAATTTCTTCTCTCGACCAGAACGTAAACTTTCGAGGTTAAAGATGGATGAATGGATGTGTATGAGTGTTGGATCGTTATGGCTGGATGTTTACGCAAGTATAATACCAAGATGATATAAATTAATCTACGAAGATCAAATATAGTTGCGGAATAACGTGTGTAACAATGGAAGTTATGGTTGGTTTTGATCAAAATGGATGAACAAGTGAAAGATAGACTTAGTTTAGGTTTCCTATAAAGAATTTAATCACCAACGAATTAAACTAAGGGTTTGAAAGCATAAACAAACTAATCACCAACTTTCAGATATAAGAGAATACTTTAAAGTACTCGAATTAAGGTTAAAACTTAATAACATTCACTAATGAAACTCGAACTACAAGTTAGGCTATATACAAACAAATCAAACTCCTATTATGCTTAGACAAGTCCCTAAGTCATTCTCCTATTGTAACACTTAAGTAAATAAGAAGATAAACATAAAAGAGTCTTAAGGTGTTCAAAACAAGAAAACCCTATTCCAAGTAGAATAGTAAAAACTTGTTAGCAAAAATACTAAAACAACTAGGATATGAAGAGTCCTAATAAAACTCAACTAAGGCATGAATCACACGCCAAACTTGCTATGCTTGCTGTCCAAGGTTAGTCACCATGCAAACCAACACCTTTGTAGTAACAAACCCTAAGAACGAGCCATGCATGCTTTCCAACTCCAAGTGAGGTACTTTGAAGGAAAGGGCCATCAATTGAGCATCATCTACTCCTGGATCAGTTGTGATTGCTCTAATTGTAGTTTTGTTATTTTGGACATTTGTTAGGTCAAATAGGAAACTTGGTTGCTTCAGGGTGATGGATATTACTAATACTTTTTGTAAATCTAACTTTAAATACTTTCTACTTCGAATTATGTAGATACTTTGAACTTTTTGAATCTGACATGGGTAGGTGATTATCTAAATGAATTTAGCGGATTACTTAATAATGAAGTTCCTTAATCAAGTTCTAGATGCATTTAGAATTTTCCTCTCATACAGTTACATAATGTCCTTAATGAGTTTAGGTGTAACTAATGCAGTTGCACAATGAATTACTGAAGGTCTGAAATTTTAGGTACACTTTCTACTTAAAAATATACTTCCTCTGTTCTTTTTGTATTGCAACAATGAGATTTTTACACTATTCACTCACCACCCTTTCACTATCTCTTGTGATTTTTACGTAAGGAAATTATAGTCATGTGGGATCTTGTTAGATTCTTCTTGATTTATACTTTCAAAATAATTTTTACTAAAAATAATAAAAGATATTAATAGTTAAAGTGGTGCATTGGCAACCGTGAAAACTTTATTGTTGCAATAGAAAAAGAATGGAGGTAGTATATGTAGTCCTTTTTTGAAACTGGCATTATTAGGGGATTACCTAAGTTAAACATTAGGTGATCACCTATAATCGACTGATGCTCTTGATGCGCTTCAAATTCAGCTCTCATACAAGTACATAATGTCCTTAATGAGCTTAGGTGTTTAGCTAACAACTTCAGCATAATTACGTTAAGCATGAAGTTATGGGTACACTTTATAAATAAAAAATAATATATGTGAAGTACGGTTTGAATATGATATGGTTAGGTGAATAGAAAAATGACTTTAGGTGATCACTTATACTTGACTGATGCAGTTCCTTAATGAAATTATTGTTGCACTTAAAATCTTGCCCTTATGCAATTACATAATATCCACAATGAGTTCAGGTTGTTAGCTAATCAATGCAGTTGCACAATGGATTACTTGAGGCATGCAGTTTTAGGTACACTTTCTACCTTAAAATATTTTATCTCTAGGTACTTTGATCTTTTTTGAATTTGGCATTGTTAGGTGATACCTAAAACTTTATGTCATCACCTATACTTGAGTGATGCTCTTGATGCACTAAAAATTCTGCTCTCATACAACTACATAAAGTCCTTAACGAGTTTAGGTGGTTAGCGAACCAATGCAGTTGCACAATGAATTACTTGAGGCATGAACTTTTAGGTACACTTTCTACTAATATATATGAAGGTACTTTGATCTTTTTTAATTTGGCATTATTATGTGATTACCTAAACCTTAAGGTGATCAATTATACTTGACTAGTGCTCTTGATGCACTTAAATTCTGCTCCCATATAGCTACATAATGTCCTCAATGAGTTTAGGTGGTTAGGTGGTTAGCTAACCAATGTAGTTGCACATGAATTACTGAAGGCATGAAGTTTAGGTACAATTTCTACTTAAAAATATATATATTTAAGTACTTTGAACTTTTTGGAATCTGACATTGTTATGTAATTACCAAAAACTTTAAGTGATCACCTATACTTGACTAATTCTCTTGATGCACTTAAAATTCGTCTCTCATAAAACTATGTAATATCTTTAATGAGTTTAGTTTTTTAGCTAACCGACGTACTTGCACAAGGAATTACTTGAGGCCTGAAGTTTTAGGTACACTTTCTCCTTAAAAATATATATGTAGGTACTTTGAGCTTTTTTTGAATATGTCATTGTTAGATGATTACCTAAAACTTTAGGTGACCAGATATAATTGACTAATGCTCTTGTTGCACTTAAAATTATGCTCTCATATAGCTACATAATTTCCTTAATGAGTTCAGGTGGTTAGCTAACCAATGCAGTTGCAAAATGAATTTCTTGAGGCATGAAGTTTTAGGTACACTTTCTACCTTAAAATAAATATGTAGGTACTTTCACCCTTTTTCAATCTAGCAGTGTTAGATGATTACCTAAAACTTTAGTTGATCAGGGATACTTAACTGATTCCCTTGATGCACTTAAAATTCTGCTCCCATACAACTACCTAATCTCCTTAACGAGTTTAGTTGGTTAGTTAAGCAATGCACTTGTGCAATGAATTTTTTGCGGCATGAAATTTTACGCACACTTTCTCCTTAGAAATATATATGTAGGTGCTTGCACCTTTTCTGAATATGGCATTGTAAGGTGATTACCTAAAACTTTAGGTGATCATACATACTTGACTGAAGCTCTCAAAATTCTTCTCTCATATAGCTACATAATGTCCTTAATGAGTTTAGGTGGTTAACTAACCAATGCAGTTTCAAAATGAATTACTTAAGGCTAAGGTAATAAGTACATTTCTACTTAAAAATATATCTGTAGGTACTTTTACCTTTGTATTAATCTAGCATTGTTAGGTGATTACCTAAAACTTTAGGTGATCACCTATACTTGACTGGTACTCTTGATGCACTTACATTCTGCTCTCATAGAGCTCCATAACGTCCTTTATGAGTTTATGTGGTTAGCTAACCAGTGCAATTGCACAATGAATTACTTGAGGCCAAGTTTTTAGGTGCACTTTCACCTTTTCTGATTCTGGCGTTGCTAGGTGATCACTAATAATTTTAGGTGATCACCTATACTTGACTGATGATCTTGATGCACTTAAAATTCCGTTCTTAAACAGCTACATAATCACCTTAATGAGTTCAGTTGGTTAGCTAACCAATGCAGTTGCACAATGACTTACTTGAGCCATGAAGTTAAAGGTACACTTTATACTTAGAAATATATATGTAGGTACTTTGACCTTTTTTTTTCTTGAGGGATAATGCCAAGATTTTCTTGAATGTCTTTAAAGCCACTACAATTGCAAGTACTACTTTTAGCGTCAAACTGCCACTGTGATTTGTGAATGCTTTTTATCAGAAAAAGCCAGGTACCCTATGTCCCAACCCGGTAAAGGTACTTGATTCGCGGGTACCTAGTTTTCTCGGGTCGGGTCACCGGCTGAAGGTCTAAATAGTCGGGTACCCGGTTATGAAAACCTCTACACGATGATGACTAATACCTCTGTCTAATTGGTTCGGATCAAAGAGATAATAAGGAACGAGTCTAATATATAATATTCTAAAAACCCATATTTTAAGCCAAATTTCCTAAGCCCGCTTTAGAAAATATTTTTAAAATAGTTTTATATAATCCCACTTTTGAAATTTTTTAAAAATAGTTCTATTTTTATTTTTTTATAAAAGGAAAGAAACAACTAGGGTGGGTCCCGAGATTTGGGCCACCCTAAAGCATCCTTGTGGATGATTACAACGAAAGGGAAATCATGAACATGAAACCAATAAGTAAGAATAGATGTCGTGTGACCTCGATGAGCCATCCAATTTGCAGCAGCATTAGCCTCCCGAAACGCATGACAAATCTGGATATCCTCAAACAGCTTTAAATCTTCAACTGCATCTAAAATAAGGGACTTAATAGACCAGGGAATTTTCCAAATATTTTTTAATAGATTGGATAACAACCAAATTGTCACCCTCGATAATAAGTTTACTAATGCCCAAAGAAATAGCCCCTCTAATTCCTTCTCTCAAACCTCTAGCTCTAGCAACAAGGATAGAAACCGTCGAATCCAGAGCACCAGCACTACATAATAAAACTTTCCCTTTTGAGTCACGAATAACAAGACCAAACGAAGCTTGACAATTTGGAATCTTTGAACCATCAAAATTAACTTTGTGATAGTTATTAGGAGGAGGACACGAACTTACCTGATCCCTAATCTTGGAATTACCCGGAGATCCACAACTCTTCTTAGTAGAACACAGATAGAGCTTAACATCGATTTCATCAACTGAACCTCCAAGAAGCCTAATCTTATGCACATATGCTCTAATCATCGCACTAACTTTAGCTGGAGAACAGTTTTCTTGACGGAAAATCACCCCTTTAACACCCCAGAATTTCAAAGCGGAAAAGAAAGAAATAATAATAGTATTATAGGACGATGGCGGAAACATCGTCTTCTGGGAATGTCACTATTACAAGAAAACGTTTAAATAACTAAGTGATAAAACCAACATAAATAAATAGTACAAATAAATTAAATTATTTAGATTAATATCCAAAAGAGAAAACTAACTAAAAGTCTAGGCCTAAAACATCTAACATTTTAATGCTCACATCTCAACCCGATCCCGAAACCAAAGAAGAGTCCCATCAACATAACCTGCAAAAAAATATACAACAAATATCCATAATCAGTGGGGAGTAACTAACAACTTTCCCAGCTCAATTAGGATTCAAATAGCAATTTTAAGTAAAGTTAAAATAAATACTACTACACAACAACCTGCTTCTAATAACAATAACTGTCCTTAATAACCAACACATGGTATCATAGCAACCCTAAGACCGCGTGCTGATCGTGTAGATAATTAATCCAAGGTTAGTTGCCTAGTGGGGGAGGATTCTGGGGCTATTTCACCGGCTGCATGTCGAATATGTGATTAGTTTCAAGGCTGGGGAGACCCACAGGCCGTATGCCGAATATGTGGAGTCCTTAGATGCAACGAGGGCGTTGTTGTTCTCAAGTGGGGGTGTGTGCAATACCCCTTATGATTGCTTTAAAGGGATTTAGCAGGCTACTCATTCCAACAAAATGCATCTTTCTTTTAGGGAGCTCATTTCCTTAGTTACTCCACAGTTAAGCGTGCTTGGCTGGGAGTAGTCCAGGGATGGGTGACCTCCTGGGGATGAAGTTTTTCGGGGTGCGCATGAGTGAGGACAAAATGCGCTGGAAGAACTTGTGTTGGTTATTGAGGACATTTGTTGGCCCTAGATGCGCACTGGTGACGATAGACTCGACTCCTGATGGGTCGGCTGTTACACCTTACCCATACAAAGTCGAGTCTATCGTCACCAATGCACATCCAGGGCAAACAACCATCCTCAATAACCAACACAAGTTCTTTCGGTGCTTTTTGTCCTCACTCATGCGCACCCTGAGAAACTTCCCAGGGGGTCACCCATTCCTGGACTAAGGTAATTCTACCTGCCAAAGATACATATTTTGATTTCCATCCCGTTAAGCGCCTATCAATTTTTTCACAAAGATGAGCATAAGTTTCCCTTGTAATAGGACGTGTCAAAGTCGGCATGCCTAAGTACATTCCCAAGTCATTCGTCACATCCATGCCTAAACTCCCACTGATTTCCCTCTGCTTGCCTATAGGAGTATTATACGAGAAGTACCGAATACTAACCCTCTACCCAGAAGCAGCACATAATCGATTAAGGCAATTGAGAATGATCGTGGCTTGTTCTATTGATGCTTCCGCAAACAAAATAACATCGTCGGCAAAAAATAAGTTGATCAACATAGGACCCCTAAGACTAGCATGAATGGGTTTCCATTTTCCACCAACTATTGCTTCCTCCATGATTTGGTTAAGATGCTCCATACATAGTACAAAGAGGTAATGAGACGCAAAGGGAAGTTCATTTCAACAAGTGTGTGTCTCTAATAAACGACCATTTAAGTCGGTCATAAGATTTTTCGAAATCTATTTTGATTGTCATGTATTGTTTTCCGCTTTGTTTACGTCTCATAGTGTAAAGAACTTCTTGCACAATCACTATATTGTCTGTTATCTGCCTTCCAGGAACAAAGCTTGTTTTAGTGCACGAAGTGACTTTAGGCATGAGTGGTTTAATCCGGTTAACAATGGCTTTTGTTATCATTTTGTAAGCCATGTTACACAAACCAATCTGCCGGAATTGGGATGGAGATTTCGGGTTGTCAAGCACATGAAATGTGTCATTTAATGAAGGAGGTAAGTGTTTGCCTTCTAAGGCTTCCAGAACCATATTGTAGACTTTAGGAGCAACCGTAGTCCAATTTTTTTTGGTAAAATAAGGCCTGGAAACTGTCGGGCCCCGGGGCCTTGAGTGAGCCCATGAAGCTTATGACTTGATCAATATCACTTGTAGAGAAGGGTCGGGTTAGTTTGTCCCAATATGCCTTTGGATACATACTACGTTTTGAAGTTACCATCATTTGTAATTACTGCTTTTTGGATATTTGTATAACTATTCAGTTGAGATGTTTAGTATAGATAGTATGTTGTTCATTGCAG
Organism: Beta lomatogona; assembly: GCA_947646795.1. NCBI lineage: Eukaryota > Viridiplantae > Streptophyta > Magnoliopsida > Caryophyllales > Amaranthaceae > Beta > Beta lomatogona. The sequence goes on from CANSNZ010000936.1 coordinate 4,137,364, forward strand.
AATCATATTTGTTCATTACAAAGAATACTAATAATGATAACATATATATTCATCACAATGAACATATAAGTAATTTAAAAAAACACTTTGAATAACTTGAATGAACAAACTATCAATTTGAATCAGCAAAAGGCTGAATGAACTCAAAAATGAATCAAATGAACAATTGTCAATTTAAAACATATTTCGAAATTTGAAAAATTCGTAAGTGTTTTAGATTTTGGATTTTGAAAGTCAACGACAATTTTGAATTTTGAAAAATTTGTATACATATCGAATTTTGGAATAATTCGAAAATGTTCACTCCGAAATTGCAATTGTCCATTCAACAAATAAAATGTGTTCATTACACTGCATTTTTTATTGGAATCAACTAGATGTTCTTTTGTTTTTCTATTCTAAAACATTTTGAAATTTGAATAAGTCATATATGTACATTCCGAAATTACAATTGTTTAGCCAACAATAGCGTGTATTCATTATACTACAATGTCCATTGAAATAAATTATTGAGGAAAGAGAAACTGAGCTCAGTCCCTCAAAACATAACAAAACGGTAGTGTTTTGTACAATGCGCACCATGAGGAAGGTGCAACCATGTGTACTTTCGAATTTGCAGTATTTTCATGGCCGTCACCTAGCTCAAAAGGGATCCTAAAAATCATATACTATGTGATTTAGTGATCACCATAAGTAGTTTAGGTAATTACCTAATATGATTCTTTATGCTCAAAAGTTGACAAATTCCAATCAAATCCTCTCACTTACTCATTAACTCAATATCACGGGGGCATGTGTGCATGACATACATACAACTTTATGACTATTGTTGTAGCCTAACATATACGGCTCCCTTAACGACACGTGGGCTCATCAGAGCCGTACACATGCCACCCTAGTTAATATGGAAAGAAGGCTTAATCTCTGGGCTATACTCAGTTGGGTTAAAAGGTTGATTTTCTGGCCCAACAGTCAGAACCCAGCACTACAAGGTGGCTGCAGGAGAGTCGTTAATAAACCTTCACCAATCATGGCCTGCCACGTGTCATGATCTGATTCCCCAGCCAATCAGAAGCCACTATTCTAGGGCATATTTTAAGGATAGCTGTCAACTTGCTATCACTATAAATATCCCTGAAATCAGGAGAAAGAGAATTCAATGCAAACAGTGTAAAGTTACTCTGATAAAATACTCTCTCACTTCCTCTCTCTATCTCTACTTTCTCTTACAACTCCTGATATCTGACTTAAGCTTCGGAGGGGGAACCACCACCCAAACCTCCAGGGTGGGTCCCTTTCTTGCAGGTTCGGGAACGAAGCCCAGGCTTGGACTAAAGAAATTCAGACATTTGTTGCACAAGTCTCCAAAGAAGAACATCGAAGGGATACAAATTTACTTGCTCGACAAGGAAGCTAGGCTTACAGCTTACTTGGTGGATAAGTAGATAAAACATTTGGCGCCGTCTGTGGGGTGACGCAACGATGACTGATTGTCAATCATCCAACATTGCCAGAAATCGAAGTTTTCAAGTTAATGTCGAAGATACGGTGGAACATGAAAGACCACCTAGAGGAAGAGATAGACCCCCGTCCATTGTCAATGTTCCTGGACCAAGTTAGCAACCCGTCATCCAGATGAATCTTGATCGACCAGTGACTGCCGCCCATCTAGAGAATGTTCTGAATGATTTTCAGACTAAGATGGCAGCGGTCGTCCAGGAATAGATCAAAAGCAATATGCTGTTTTTTCATCATAATCCGGAGCCAGTCGCTAACAATCCACCTCCACCTAGGGGACGTTCCCAAGTAGATCGTCCAGGTCCTAGTCGACCGGATCGTCAGGAACAGTATGGAGGACGGCAAGAGGAAAGCAGCCAGAGGATGGTGATCAGTGAAGAAAGATGGACTGGAACCTGGTAGTAAGGACCCAGGACCATGTTCGTCCAAGCGGGCACCGAATGGAAACAGATGCCAGAGAATATCTAGAAGCAAAGAAAGTTGCTGCATTACAACGATCAGCTACAAGATCTACACCATACCTGAGAGACCCTCATTTGAGGTTGTCGTCCAGAGGGGAGGGACGAAGTTTAAGTCACTCACTTGTTCATCCACGACAAGAGAGGACGGTGGTTCAATGAATGGTCTACAAGCGTCCAAAACCAGCCAACACTTCATCTAATCCAGTGATAAGAGAATATCGAAAAGAATTCATACCTATTGAGGGATAGCTGGGAGCCCTCCAGATCAATTGGCCTACTCCTTTCTCGGCCAGAATCATGGAGGCACCTCCCTTCCCTAAGGTGAAGCTCCCGACAATAGAGCCTTTTGATGGAACCACTGATCCAGATGATCACCTGTCTGCTTACAAGCACCAAATGTACGTCCAAGGAGTAGACGATGCTACCTGGTGTAAGAATTTCCCGGCTACTCTAAAGGGTGTGGCTTAGAAGTAGTTCAATAATCTCTCCCCTAATTCCGTCAACAACTTCACCGAACTCAGTTTCTTATTTACTAGTCACTTTGTTGCCAACAAGCAAGAACAAAAGACAAGCATGCACTTAGGCAAGGTCGTCCAAGGACCTAAGGAGGCTCTTAGAAGTTATGTTAAGAGATTCAACCTAGAAGCTCTCCAGATTCAAGATCTTAATGCCGGAGTAGCCTTTGACGCCTTCATCAGGGTCTTTAAGTTTGATCTTGTTAAAAAGAAAATCACTACTCTTGCTGAGGCTTTGAGGGAAGCCGAGGCGTTTATACACGCCACCGAAGTGTGTGCAGAGGCAAAGCATCCCGAGTCCAAGAAGCCTGACGAGGTTGCTCATCTAAAGAAGAGAAACCCCGAGAAGGCCGAGACTTGGGCTATAACCTCCACCACTACTTCGTCTAGAAGAAGCAAGAGGAACGAGGCTGAGCCTTCTTCATCTACTCCTATCGAATTCAGCAAGGATCAATACTCCATCCTCATGGAGATAAAGGATCAAGATGAGTTGAAGGCTCCGGCTGAGATGAAGACTCCTTACCGGAACAGGGATAAGAGCAAGTTTTGTCACTTTCACAAGGACTGTGGTCATGAGACTAATGAATGCAAGCACCTTAAGAAGGCTTTGGAAGATCTAGCTCGAAAAGGAAAAATTAACTCCTATTTGCCTCAAAGGGGAAGGAAGTTTCAGAGGAAAGATGATCGGCAGGCTAAGAAGAAAGAGAGTGAGAGCACAGACGAAGATGTTGTTCTTGTAATCTCAAGAGGATTTGCGGCGGGAGGTCCAACCAATAGAGGTTACAAAAACTACCTTAGGGAACTCGGCCAAGTCTTGTTAGCTGATCAGACGAAGGCCGAGCCATTCCCAAAAGTGGTGGTTAGTGAGCAAGATCGGGGCAAGCTGAGGACACCCCATGACGATCCTTTGGTTGTGGAAATGAAGATCGCAAACCTAAGAGTAAGAAGAATTCTGATTGATACCCGGAGCTCGACGGACATCATTAGTGTTGATTGTTTGTCCAGGTTGAAGTTTGACGAAAGGAACTTGGTTCCCGTCCACCATCCCATCATAGGGTTTGGGGGAGGAGTCATCCATCCCATGGGAACGGTCACGTTGCCCGTCCGAGTTGGTGAGAAGGAGGCATCGCGGACTATGTTTGTCAAGTTCTTAGTCGTCCGAGATTTGACGGCTTATAATGTCGTTCTTGGACGACCAACCCTGAATCATGTTAAAGCCATAATAGTAACTCACTTGATGCTTATGAAGTATGAGTGTGATGATGGCAAGGTTGGCTCATTGTATGGAGACCAGTAGGCGGCTAGGGAATGTTACCTAACTACCCTCAGGCCGTCATCATGGGTAGCAAGCAATGAAGATAAGAATAAGACCGAAGACAGAAGGAAAACGTCTGAAATTGAGAAAGAGAAGACGAAGGTGGCTGGAGAAAGGAAGGCGTCTGAAAAGTTAAAGGAGCCTAGAATGGTCATTGGGAGCCCTCAGACGATAATTGCCCCCTCAAGGAAAACGTATGAGCACCTCCCCAACAAGAAGAGAAAGTATGAGCCCATCAAGGAAGAAACTCCCTCGTCTGAAGAGGTGATGGCCATCATGGGACTGTCAGTAGAACGTCCAGAGCCTGTGGAGGCTCCTGAAGAGGTACGTCTGGATGAATCTCGTCCAGAAAGGACCCTCAAAATTGGATCTTCGCTCAGTCCTGATTTGAAGGGTCATCTAATCCGCTTGCTGAAAGAATTTCAAGATGTGTTTGCCTATTGTGTTGAAGAGATGCCCGGAATTGATCCAGAGGTAGCCGTCCACCGGTTGAATGTTGATCCCAATTTAAAACCTGTTCGTCAGAAGAAAAGGCACTTAGGACCGGCCAGAAATCAGGCGGTCGACCAAGAAGTTCAGAAGTTGTTGGAATCCAAATTCATCAAAGAAACCTATTATCCTGACTGGATAGCAAATGTGGTCATGGTGCCAAAGCCCAATGGCACTTGGAGGATGTGTGTAGACTATACTGATCTCAGCAAGGCTTGCCCAAGGACAGTTTCCCTCTGCCCAAGTTGGATCGTCTAGTGGACTCTACAGCCGGCCATGCTTTGCTGAGCTTCATGGACGCCTATTCAGGTTTTCATCAAATCCCGATGTGGCCAGAGGATCAGGACAAAATGTCCTTCATTATTGAAAAAGGACTGTATGGCTGGTTGAGGATGCCATTTGGCCTACGCAATGCCCCGACCACTTTTCAAAGATTGATCAATACCGTTTTTCAGCCACAGTTGGGAAGAAACATGGAAGCATATATTGACGATATGATAGTCAAGAGCCAGCAAGAAGAAACTCATGTTGGTGATTTGAGATAAACTTTTGAAACCCTCAGGAAACACAAGCTAAAGCTGAACCCCAGCAAATGTGTCTTTTGGGGTTTTGTCGGGGAAGTTCTTAGGGTTCTAGGTAGATCAGAGGGGAATAGAAGCTAACCCTGAAAAGATTCAAGCTATTCTAGACATGAAGTCTCCTTCAAAGATAAAGGAAGTACAAAGACTGACGGGTTGCTTGGCTGCTCTTGGACGTTTCTTGTCTAAGTCAGGCGACAAGTGCCATCACTTATTTGCCACGATCAAGAAAAAGGCCAAGTTTGAATGGACAGCAGAGGCAGAGCAAGCCCTTCAGCACGTCAAAGATCACCTTCGGCAGCTGCCTAGGTTGGTCAGTCCAGCTGAGGGGGAAGAACTGTTTGTATACTTGGCTGTGTCCACTCAAGCTGTGAGTGCCGTCCTGCTGACTGAAAGAGAGTCCGTCCAAGTTCCCATATACTTTGTGAGTCATGTGCTCAAGGATGCGGAAAATAGGTATACTCCAGTTGAGAAGTTTGGATTGGCTCTCGTCATGGCCAGCAAAAAGTTAAGGCCTTATTTCTTGGCGCACAGTATAATCGTCTACACTGATCAACCTTTGAAGCAAGTTCTACAGAAGATGGAAGCCGCTGGGCGAATGCTAAAATGGGCGGTTGAGCTTAACATGTTTGATATATCATTTGAACCAAGGAAAGCCATTAAGGGGCAAGCCTTGGCAGATTTTATAGTTGAGCTTACTCAGCCAACCATAGAGCCAATATCTGATCCAGCTAAAGGAAGGAAGCATTGGACGCTCATGGTTGATGGATCGTCCACAGTCAATGGATGTGGGGCAGGAATCATTTGTCAATCTCCCGAAGGGAACAAGTTTGAATATGCATTAAGATTCCAATTCAAAGCGTCCAATAACGAAGCTGAATATGAAGCACTCTTAGCTGGAATCAAAATGTGCAAGGCGGCTGGAGCTTTAGAGATTGAGGCCAAGTCGGACTCTCTCTTAGTCGTCAGTCAGGTTAATGGAGATTTTGAATGCAAAGAAGCATCAATGAGCAAATACATGTGACTGATCAAGGATGAGATTGAGCCATTAAAACGATTTGTTCTTGACCAAGTGCCAAGGTCAGAAAATCATCAAGCAGATGCTCTCTCTAAATTGGCCAGCTCGGCTGAAGGTGATGTGCCAAGAACAGTTTTTTGGGAAGTCAAACCGAAAAAGAGCATTGACCAAGGGCAGATCATGTTTCTTAGCCGAGGGGCAGTGTGGATGGAGCCCATAATAGAATACAAGAAGACGGAACGATTGCCTTCTGACCCTGTAGAGGCTAAGTATGTGAAGGCTAGAGACAAGTGGTTTGAGTTATGGGATGAGACTCTTTACAAGAAGTCATTCAACCGACCTCTCCTCAAGTGCATTACCAGGGAAGAAGGTCTAGAGGTTCTGAAGGAACTCCATGAAGGAGCATGTGCATCTCACATTGGGGGAAGAGCTTTAGGAGAGAAGGCTTTAAGGACGGGGTACTACTGGCCTACCTTAAAGGAGGATGCCTTAGTCTATGTAAAGAAGTGCGACAGTTGTCAGAAGCATGGAAACGTGCATCAGAAGCTGTCCAACTACTGAACTCCCATCTTGTTCCCTCTGCCTTTTGCCAAATGGGGCATGGATATACTAGGACCTTTCCCTTTGGCCGCTGGGCAAAAGAAGTTTGTGATAGTGGCAGTTGACTACTTCACTAAATGGATAGAGGCAGAAGCCATGCGAGGAATAACAACAAACGATGTCAAGGGCTTCATCTGGAAAAACATTGTAACTCGTTTTGGCATGCCTCAGTCCATCGTCTTTGATAATGGTCCACAGTTCGAAACGCCTAAGCTGAAAGATTGGTTGTCAGAAAGAGAAATCAAAGCTCACTTCGCTGCAGTCGCCCACCCACAAACCAATGGGCAAGTCGAGTCCTTCAACAATATTCTATCAAATGGAATCAAGAGGAAGCTGGATAACGCCAAGGGACAATGGGTTGAAGAGCTGCAATTAGTGTTATAGTCCATCAGAACCACCGCCAAAAATTCTACAGGAGAGACGCCTTTCATGTTAGTCTATGGCACTGAAGCCGTCTTGCCCATTGAGATTGAAGAACCCACCCTGCGAGTCATGTTGTACACAGAAGATGCCAACTGGGCTGCATTAGGCACGGCTTTGGACCAAGTGCTAGAAGTCAGGGGCAATGCCTTGCTAAGAATGCAATTGTACAAGTTGAGAATGGCTCGGGAGTTTAACAAAAGAGTTGTTAGACGACCACTCAAGGTGGGGGATCTTGTTCTAAGAAAAATGGAGGCGGTTGGACGAGCTAAGGAGCTAGGGAAGCTAACACCAAACTGGGAAGGACCTTATCTGATTATCCAAGAGCGGCGCAGTGGGACTTTTCGTCTCCAAGATCTAGATGGACGACCTATACAACGTATTTGGAATTCAGATAATTTGAAGAAGTACCACGTCTAACTCAGTTCACTGTCAGATACCTATAAGGTAGTTTGTAGTTACTCCAAAGTGCCACGGCACATGTTAGGAAGAAGAATTGTATACATGCATCTTGGCATTTAGTCGAGCAAAATCCATATAATGCAATTCCTACTTTCTTATTTCTTTGTTTATTTTCACCAAGTTAATTCACTTTGGGGCATTAAATCAGTTACTCGTTTAAAAGTGATAACTTGGACAAAAATACAAACAATAATAGAACGTCAAAATTACTCACTTCTATGCCGAACATCACTCCCTCGAAGAGACCGACCAAAAATATAACACATACATGGCCGTCAAACTGACCAAACTCTAGTAAGATTAACGTCAAAGTCTCTGAGAGAAAGCTGGCCTGAAATAAGACCTTAGTAAATGATACTTACTTTCAAAAGCACGGACAGCTAAGTAGTCCAGACCCTAGTAAAGGATCACTACTTAATGACGAGTGTTGCTCCCTCAAGGAAGCCGGCTAAAACATGCTCTGAACATGTATCTCAAGCTCGTCCATCAATTTCAACAGGCTCGGCCAAGGATGGCCGCTCTCCTTCTTGGACTTTGGCTCGCCCACCATGTGCGGTTGAGCTAAGCCCAAGAAAGGGGGGATGATAGAAGCCTATAGGACGAGCTAAAGAGAAAAGGTCGTCCAAAAACCAGGAGGACCTAGGCAATAGATGCCCTTGTGATGGTTTAATACTGCAGGACGAGTGTTAGTAGCTCGAGTAAAACGGCTAGAACGTGGCTCGTCCACAAAAACAAACAGGTATTGGCCGCTTTCCCTCTTTGGGCGAGACTCGTCTGTATAAGCAGACTGTCCAAAAATCTAGGACGAATCCCACTAAATACTTGGATACTCTACGGACGATTGGTAATCGTCCAAGGCCAAGGATGGCAATCATCTCCTGCATACATTTTGTAAACCGCCCCAGACGAGTCTCTTTTGGCAAGTCTGTTTGTTTCATTCATATTATGCAGACCGTCCAAAAAATTCAGGACTAGTCTATTCTTGTACTTGGAGACAATTTTTAAAGATTGAAAATCGTCTAAAGGTAAGCAAGCTGCTCTTTCCTTAAACATTTGCGCTGGACGTCCAACAATCATGACGAAGTTAATGTTATACTTAGTCAAAGTGGAATTGTTGAAAATAAGAGACAAGCAATTGGCAAAAGTACTTCATATATATCATAAGCAAAAATTTACAACTTAAGACTATTGAAGGGCTAAGACCACAACGGCAAACAAGCCAAGAAACTTAGGAGAATAAACCTAAAACTAGGCATCATCTTCAGCGCGAGTTTCTTGGTCGTCTTCAGGCTTCTCATCCTCAGCTTCAGCTTCGTCGTCGAACTCTAAAAACTCCGGAGGTTCCTCGGCGCATACCATAGGCCGATGGACACTCTGTTGATAGTCCAGACGACGTACAAAGCTTGGGACCTCATCAGCATCAGCCAACATCTCGAAGGCCTTGACGGCCCAGTCCTTAGATGTTTCGACGACTTGCACCAACCCTTCCTTGGCATCGTTGAAGGCCTTGGCCGCCTCCCTCTCTAGACGGGCAGTTCTCGCCCTCAGGAGAATATTCTCCCTCCTTAGCTGGACAGCGGGAAGAAGAGCAGCATCTCTTTCACCCTTTAGATCTGTAGAGACGGTATCTATGATCATCTTCAGGCGGTCTTGCTCCGTGTACAGATCGTTGATGGTAACAAGATAAATCTTGTTCGTGGATTCCAGGTCTGCTGATCTCTTCTCCAAAGCGTCCAGTGACTGACGATGAAGGGTATTGACCATCTCAATGTCATGGATGGCCTTGTCGCCTGCCGTTGTGTCAAGGTGGACGAGTTTCTTATTCTCTTTTCTCAAGTCCCTTGCCCATTCTTCAGTAAGCATGCTGCGAGCAAAAAGCTGTTGCAATAAAAACAAAACAAGTCATTAGACGAGTTACAAAAAGGAAATAAATATACGTAAGTATTAAACCAAAGCAGCAGTAAGTTATACCTCAGCAGCAAGTTGTGACATGTAGCCCACATGCCCGGCCGATGCTCCCCTTAATCCTTTGGTATAGGATTCAGGAAAACACTTGAAGAGCTCCTGCTTAAGCCAATCCTTTTCAGCCTTTGGCATTTTAGCAAAAGCAGGAGAAGACTCCTCGTCCGAGTCTATGGTAGGAGGAGCTGCGGGTATAGCGGGGCCTTTGCCCTTATCTGAAAGGGGGGGAGAGTCAGTTATCTTGATAGGAAAGACGATGGCTTGTCTATTGGACGGACTCATGGACCGTCCACCGACCCGCATCGTCCTAACTATATTCGGGTAATACGACTCACCAGACGAGATTGATGCAGTCCTAATAGCTAGCGGCATCTGAGGCACCAGCATGGCCACCGAGCCGCTGAAGCCCGAGTAGTTCTCAGCCGCCGTCCCCTGTTCTGAAACAACCAAAGCCAATGCTGTCTCTGGCCTGACTTCTGCCAAGTCAGAAGGCAAAGCGTCCAACTGACCGGTGGGGTCAAAACTCTTCCCCTCCCCGGCCGGAGTGGCAGCAGAAGGCTCCTCTTTAAGAGCCTTATCTTTTGGGGGGGCATGGTTTTTTCTCCAACCCCACTTGAAGTAGCCTTCTCCGTCTTCTTTCTCGTAAAGCCCTTAGGCTTTTTTGCCGGAGGCTGGTCCGTGGCCGCCGTAGGCCTCTTTTTTTACGAAGACGACTTCCCTGGGGGGAGTTTGTTTGTTGGAGCATTTTTCTGCAAAATGTGGTCAAGTTAAGACATTGAACGTCCAAAGAGAAGTCTAAAATGATTAAGTGTAAGGCTTCAGACGAAGTTAATGCAAAGAAGGAGGCCGTCCAAATGGAAGATAGACTAAAATGACCCTCGTCCAGGGACCGGAAATTACCCCTTCGTTCAGTTTCAGAACTCAAGGAAATTCATACGAGAATGGCACAAAGAAGGTGGCCGTCCAAGCATGGACATGTTCCTTCTTCAGGCTATCCTCGTCCAAGAAAGGGAATAAAGTCTTGGACGAGTCCAAAAGGTGCTCTTCCAAAATTATCCAAAACTTCAGACGAGAATGGACCAAAGAAGGTGGCCGTCCAAGTGTGGACGTTCTCTTCAGGCTATCCTCGTCCAAAAAGATCAGGAATAAAGTCTTGGACCAGTCCAAAAGGTGCTCGTCCAAAATTATCCAAAACTTCAGACGAGAATGGCCTAAAGAAGGTGGCCGTCCAAGTGTGAACGTTCTCCTTCTTCAGGCTATCCTCGTCTAAAAATAAAAATCTCAGACGAGTACGGTCCCAAGAAGGTGGCCGTCCTATCATGGACACTTTCCTTCTTCTGGCTATCCTCGTCCAAGGAAAGACTTTCAAAGTTACAGACGAGAATGGCCCCAAGAAGGTGGCCGTCCAAGCTCGGACGCTTTCGTTCTTCGGGCTACCTTCGTCCAGAGAGAGTTCCGATTACTTGGACGAGTCCGAATGGCACTCGTCCAAAGACCATAAACTCTCAGACGATAATGCCCCAAAGGTGAACGTCCTTGCTTGGAAGTTCTCCTTCTTTGGGTGATTCTCGTCCAAAAATTGGATGCCAATTCCAGACGAGCAAGAATGATCCTCGTCTTAAAAAAAAAAAAAATTTAAAATTACCAGCGTCTCAGCCCTTTTTTCGGCGCTTCTTTTGGCATATTCCTTCCACAAGTTGTCTGTGAATTTAGACATACTTATGTCTCCCGTCCAAGAAGCTTTGAGGCGAGTTCTGGCCGAGTCTGCAGCAAAAAGACAAAAAACTGGTTAGTCTAATGAATTATGGACGAAGAGTTTTACTTGGAGGATTTTGAATATATACCATTATCATCGGCCAACCGCAAGCCGGCGGCCACCAAGAAGCCGTCTTGGTAAAACATTTCTTTAAAAGGTATCCAGTTAGATGGTCCCTTAAAAGATCGTTGGCCGGGCCTGAAGTACTCCTTTACTTTGAAGTACTCCACCACTTCTTCGCCGAAGCTATCCTCCAGGTCCAGCTAGGACTGCTTCCACCCCGTATTCGTGACGGACCGATTGAAGAATCTATAGCCCTCAGTGGCCGAATCATTGGCCGCCTTTAAGAAGATGAAGTCGACCTTGCATTCATGCATCTTCGACGGCTTTCCCCAAGCCGTCATAAAGCCGGGACGGTTGCAGATGCTGAGCCATTCCCCGTCCACGGCCCCAGGTACCTTGGCCGCATAATGGATGTGAGTAAAGGCTTGAAGGGAAAGGGCTAAGCCGCGCAGTTCGCAGACGGCAATGAACGTCAAGACGTTGTGCCAAGCGTTTGGAGCCAGCTGATTATGGCCGATGTGATAGTACTGCAGCACTTGTTCTATGAATTCATGGAGAGGGAACCTCAATCCCGCGTCCAAGGCCAGTTTGTAGACGGCGAAATGGTTCCTGGGAGCGCTCAGGATCGTCGCGTCTTAATTTGGAATGACAAAGGAAAAGTCTGGCATGGGCATGTAGGACAATAAATAGCTAGGGTCTGGGCCGATTTTCTCTAACCATTTACGATTGACCAAAATGAAGCCGGGGTCAGAGAGGGGACCTAGACGCCTTCTAATTTCCGACGAGGTAGTGGAAGCCTCGTCTGACTCTTCGGCATTATCAGACTCACTGACGTTATTTTCATCTTCGCCGGTTTCCTCCATGTTGGTGTCCCTGCCAGAAGTACTGGCCTCAGGGTTTATTTTGGTTTCTAAAATGTGTTCAGGGGAAGGAGGATCGTCGAAAGGCCCAGCACTTTGAACCTCTCTTGCCTCGTCTGGCACCCGTCCATTAGATTCCTCCATATCCGAACAATTTGACGGGATTATTACCTTTCGTCTTAGACGGGCCGTTTGCTTGACGCGAGCCAAATTACCCTGCACAGGTAAAGACTGGGTCGTCTGACTTTCTCGGCCAAAACCATGAAAAAATATATACTCGGCCAGAAGAGGCCCAACTCTAGAATGTGCCGAAGAAGAAGTATCGGTTCTAGGGTCAAGGCAAGCTCTTGCTCAGCTAGGATTATTTGACGAAGAAGATTCCATTTTATTGATTTTCTAAGAAAAAATAAAGAATAAAGAAGAATGAAAAGAACAAAGAAACGATATCTGCTAAGAACGTCTGGACGATTCGGTGAAGAATGCTGAAGCTGGACGATCTCTCCCTCTCTCTAGAAAAGTTCGCAGAGCTCCTCTCTCTAGAAAAGTTCGTTCAAGGTGTGAAATGATTAAATGTTCTCACACCCAGAGTATTTATAGGGGGTAAAAAACTTGTGGAGCCGGTCAGAAATGACCGAAGAAAAGAAGGTAACGGTCAGTTATGACCGGTAAAATCCTGGAAAGGGCGCGTCATTTCCTTCATTTTTGAATAAACTACCTTCTGTAAAACGGGCCTTAACCGCCAGATGGGCCAACAAAAAGCTACCTTGGGTAAAAGGGCCTTAACCGTCAAATGGGCCAATAGTGAAAGCCCTTTTAGGGGCAAATGTTGTAGCCTAACATCTACGGCTCCCTTAACGACACGTGGGCTCATCAGGGCCGTACACGTGTCACCCTAGTTAATATGGAAAGAAGGCTTAATCTCTAGGCTATACTCAGTTGGGTTAAAAGGTTGATTTTCTGGCCCAAGAGTCAGAACCCAGCACTACAAGGTGGCTGCAGGAGAGTGGTTAATAAACCTTCACCAATCATGGCCTACCACGTGTCATGATCTGATTCCCCAGCCAATCAGAAGCCACTATTCTAGGGCAGATTTTAAGGATAGCTGTCAACTTGCTATCACTATAAATACCCCTGAAATCAGGAGAAAGAGAATTCAATGCAAACAGTGTAAAGTTACTCTGATAAAATACTCTCTCACTTTCTCTCTCTATCTCTACTTTCTCTTACAACTCCTGATATCTGACTTAAGCTTCGGAGGGGGAACCACCACCCAAACATCGAGGGTGGGTCCCTTTCTTGCAGGTTCAGGAACGAAGCCTAGGCTTGGACTAAAGAAATTCAGACATTTGTTGCACAAGTCTCCAAAGAAGAACATCGAAGGGATACAAATTTACTTGCTTGACAAGGAAGCTAGGCTTACAGCTTACTTGGTGGACAAGTAGATAAAACAACTATAGTTGTGACCACAAGCACGATTAACAATGTTCTAATAGGATTTTATGTTTGAATAGTGGACCAATTCGATCCAATTGAATTTTCTTCCGTATTCATTAATGCAATCATGTTGTAACACCTCATAATTTTGCTCCTAGTTTTTCGCAAAAAGTTTTCCCTAAAACTATTATTTTCATTAAATTGGTGATTTTTCTTTTTATAATTTATTGGGAGTCGAAATATTTTTATTATATGGTGTGCTAAGTGTGTGTGTTATATTTATATTTATAATACAATTTATTAGAATTATTTTCGTTATTAAGTATTTTTTTTTTAAGTTTAGACGCGATTTAGGAAGTTATCGATTTATCGCATAACAGACTTTTTTCGCATGGATCTTTGATGATTTGGGCCGAAAATATTTGGTGAGAGATGGGCTTGGGTCAACCGGCTATGTGGAGGGAAAGGGAGATATTTTTCTTCTCTCATTTTATTTTTGTGACTCTTTGCATTTTTGTAACCTCCACTCATCATTTCTCTTATTAAATCCTTTTTATTTATTCTTTTAACCATCCAAAAATCTGATTAAAATCAGATTATCTTAGCTGTCCTTCTTACAAGTTTCGGACATCATCATCTTCATCATTCTCTCTCAAATTTTTCTATTTCTTTTTTTCATCAATTGTTCATAACTTGTTCTACTCGCCTCATTCTTTTATGTGGTGCTTTGGCGTTTGAAGAAGAAGAAAGGTGCACACATATATCAGGATTGTCCAGTAGTTTTCATCTCGCCTCCGATGATCAAGGTAACTAGTAGTTATCTTAGAACGATAGAGATTTAGGGTATTTTTTTGGGTATTAGATTATTATGCTAGAAAATTGTTTAAAATACTTTTTATCTGAAATTATTGATGAAAATTTACGAGGGTGTTCTTGATGTATGCTGTGTGAATATTATGTGTAGAAAAACAATTTTCATTTGAGTTTTCTTATTTATTTGATTTATTTGGTAATTCGTGTGTTTATGGCTTATTTGTAAAATAGTGAACGAATTTTATAATTGCTGAAATCATTTTCTGTGAAGCATGTTATGTGTGTAGTATGTCTTTCATGCCTTAGAATAATTTTTTTTCAACTGTTTACAGACTTATTTAATTGAATTCTTTATTTTTACAATTTTATGTTTGTTGGTATATAAATCGTGAATATTATATTTTGAGGCCAAAAAATCTGTTTCTTTGCATAATCTGTATTACCGTAGGTTTATGCATGTTATGTGAATTTTTTGTAATGTTTGTGCGTTTATTTCTATTTTTAATTATTTTATTGGCTTTTATGAGTATTCTGTAAATTAACGTTCAAAATTACTTTTAGAGTCCGAAAACTAGAAATAAAATTTGTACCATGTCAGTAGAGTTATAATTGTCGTATGATAATTTTTGTGGTATTTTACTGATCGGTTTTATTAGTTTAATAATTTATTTTTTGTTAAGAGTTTGAGGATATTCTTTTTAATTATTTAAGGGTTTAATAATAAGAAATAAATTTTGACCTTTCATGTTCTTGGTTTATGCGTGTATGTTTTGCTGAATTAATTAGCCTTGGAGTTAATTGATGGTGACGTCAGACTCACGCTGATGCGTCAGACGGATGTTGGTCCATGGGCTAGACGCACAGGATAGTGCTGAGCGCAAGCTCATTCGCGGAGCGCACAGTTTTGTGTTGTATGATTTTTCGTATGTACTTGTACGTATGCTTTACTTGAAGTTGGTGATCTTAGATGATGTGATTTATTAGTGGTTGATACTGTTAGTGTTGTAAAAACTACTCCCTCCGTCCCAGAATAGTTTGAACACTTTCCTTTTATGTTTGTCCCAGATTAGTTTGAACACTTCCATTTTTGGCATAGTGCCACTATTAATATATTATTTCTTTTAAACATCTTTGGCCCACACTCTACCTTTTATCAATAAAAAGTCACCCAACTTTCTCTCTCCCTTAATAAAAAATACCCCACCAACTCCTATCACATCTACTTTTTAAATAAATAACATTTGATAACCACACTACAACTTATCACCTTAAACTACGTGTCCCAACAAGTGTTCAGATCTTTCTGGGACGGAGGTAGTAATTTATTATCATTGTTGGTGCTTAGTAATGTTCATAGTATTTCGTGTTTGAGACATTTGTTGTAAGTTTTTAAGTTACTATTTTGAGAAATTTAGAAGAATTATCTTTGTTGAATTATGGGTATAAGGCCAGGTGGCATCCCTTTGACGAATAGTTTTGAGATGAATGATACTTTTATGATTTTATTTTTGAGATAAGAACATCCGGTGGGATAGATGTAGTACCCGGTGAAGAACATGCCAACCACCTGGTTTACGAACTAGGGGTATACCTGGGTTAAATGTGGTCGTCCGAGAGGACAGGGAGTTCTGCGTGTTCTACCCTGCATCGGGAGTTTGGCTATTCTTAGACAGATGCAGTGGGGAACGTAAGCCCATAGACTGACCTGGAGATTGCGATCTGACAAACCTTAGGAAGTGAATGGCGATTCACTGGCATTCGGTTTCTAACTCAATAGCTTGTTGTACCTTTGCTTTTATTATTATTTAAGTACGCTTGAGATGATTTATTCATCTATCTTATTTATTTGATATTTACTTTCAATTGTATTACATGTGAGCTTAATGATTTTGGGTGCATGCTATAGTTGTCTTAACCTTATGTTTTCCTTTCTTATTAATCTATGTCTGAATTACACTTTGATTTCTTTTATTCTGGGAGAATTGCTAGTTACTCCCCACTGACTGTGGAATTATTTAATATATCTTTGCAGATGGAAATGACCTCTAGACTTGTGACTGCTTGGGCTAGCAGAGTGTGGGTTAGGAATGAGAGGAAGCTGTTCATAGTCTTTTTAGTAGATGAGTTCTATGAAGACAATAGATAGTCTTATATTATGATGGGTCTCAAGGACATTTAGACTAATTTGAGTTTTTGTGGGAGACTTGCATGTCTCATAGCTCTTGGATGATGCTGTGTTTTGACCATGGTTTTGGGTTGTTCCTTTATGATTAGAATTATAATGTTTTGAGATATTTCTTTTGGAAGCTATGAAAACTTCAGTTTGAGGTTACCTTTATTTTATTTTATAGAGTAGTATGTCGTCCTAACGTTATTCCTGCTAACGTCTTTTAGTATTTTAAAAGTAGATATTGCTAAGTATCTTAGTAGTAGAAGGACGGGGTGTTACAGTTGGTATCAGAGCAAAGTTACCCGAGAACCTTACTTAGTCACTAAGAAACTCCCGAAAAATGTGTAGTTGAAGTAACTAGGATCACTATAATCTTAGGCTTCAAGGAAAGTAGTGGTAAGAGGGTCACTTGGGTAAGAAACCACGGGAAAATATTTTTCTTACTTTGATGTGATAAGTTGTTATTTACAACTAATAATGTGTTAGGTAATGATTGTTTAACTTGTGTTTTTAGAATGTCGCCTCGAGGATTGATAGGTGCTAGAAAGGAGGCTGCCCGAAAAAGGCGCCAGGCACTTGAGAACATTGTCATAGCCATGGCTAATCGATCCACTGCTCCGTCTAATGGGCAATCTGTCTTCGATCGATTTGACCATCACCGTCCGCCTACTTTTAACGGGTCTTCTGATCCTGTTGTGCTAGAAGGGTGGGTAAGGGAGACAGATAAACTGTTTGCTGCTACTGGTTGCCTTGCCGCTGAAATGATGCCTATTGGTTCCTACTATCTGAAGTTGGAAGCTGATAACTGGTGGAACACTATTCGTGCAGGCTGCATGGCTACACCGGGTTTTGGATGGGAAGAGTTTCGGGTTAGGTTGAAAGAGAGGTTTTATCCTGATGAGCTCCGTTGGCAGAAGCAAGAAGAGTTCCGAACTCTGTCTCAGGGTACTCTAAGTGTGCAGGAGTAAACTGATAAGTTCACCGAGCTGTCAAGGTTTGCTACCACTGTTGTACGTACTGAAACTGAGCGTGTAAAAAGGTACATCAAGAAAATGGATCCTAGGGTGAAGACCCATGTTCTGAGTTCAGGTGCTTCGACGTTTTAAGGAGCCTATGAGATAGCCCTGAGTATTCATGCCTCTTTGAAAGAGGTATATTTTACTAAGGTGGTTGCTGCAAAGAAGCCTGCTGCTACCTATGTGCAGTTTCCGGCCAAGAAGCCGAGGTATGAGCCGTCTGGTCGAGGAGGTTATCAACAGGGTTCTGGATCTGGTTATCGTCCGAGCTTTGATCCGAGCAAGTGCCGAATATGTGGTAAGGCTGCACATCTAGGGAAGAACTGTGATGGAACGACTGTTGTTTATTTTTATTGGAAGGAGGTGGGGCACAAGTCTTTCCAGTGTTTTAAGAATCCTAGAGCTCCGTCTTATTCTGCTGGTCCTGCTAAGCCAGTTTATTCTTTTGCTCCTCCGAAGAACATGATTTATGTGATGACGCAAGCTGACGTCCATCCTGATGTCATCTCAGGTACTTTTCTTGTAAATAGTACTCCTGCTTTTGTTTTGTTCGATACTGGTGCTACGGTATCTTTTGTTGCTAGTTCCTTTGTTCGAAAAGCTAATCTCTCCTCTAGATCTCCTGTTAATAATCTTATATCTCTTCCGTCTAGTGAGAATTATCCCTGTCATTTTGAGTTAGCGTGCCTGTTAGCATTATGGGTTCTGAGTTGCCAGCTGATCTTAAGGAGTTTGCTATGTCAGAGTTTGATGTGATTCTCGTAATAGATTGGTTATCGAAGTATCATGCCTACATTCAGTGCCGCGATCAGAAGGTGGTGCTCCGAGATTCTAAGGGGAAAAGGATTTCTTATTCTGGCATTGTGGTGAAGAAGGGTGTTACGTGGGTGTTCGTTCTGAGAATGCGAAAGATGTGTCAGAAAGGTGATGTGGTACACTTTTGCATGGTGAAGGATTTATCATCCGAAGAGCAGCTCGAGAGTATTCCGGTGGTTCCGGATTATCCTGATGTATTTCCTGAAGAGTTGCCTGGTATCCCTCTTGAAAGAGATATGGAGTTCTGCATTGATTTAGTGACGGGTACTGCTCCTATATCTAAGGCTCCGTATGAATGGCGACGTCTGAGTTGCAAGAGTTGAAAACTCAATTGCAAGAACTGATAGATAAGGGTTTCATAAGGACTAGTGTGTCCTTAGGGTGCTCCTGTTCTGTTTGTCAAGAAGAAAGACGGGAGTATGTGTCTGTGCATTGATTACCGTGAGTTGAATAAGGTAACGATAAAGAATAAATAACTGTTGCCTCGCATTGAAGATTTGTTTGATCAATTGAAAGGTACTGGGGTATTTTCCAAGATCGATTTGTGATCCAGTTATCATCAAATCCCCGTTAAGAAGGAAGATATTCCGAAGACTGCTTTCCGCACTAGGTATGTGCACTATGAATTTGAAGTGATGCCTTTTGGTCTCACAAATGCTCCTGCTATTTTCATGGATCAAATGAATCGCTCTTTCCACGAGTACTTGGATACTTGTGTAGTCGTGTTTATCGATGATATTCTCGTTTACTCTAAGGATGAGAAGGAGCATGAAAAGCATTTGAGACTGGTGTTGGATGTTCTGCGCAAGCAGAAGTGGTTCGCAAAGCTGTCTAGGTGCGAGTTATGGCTGAAGGAAGTTGCTTTTCTGGGGTATGTAATCAGCAAGGAAGGAGTTAAGGTGGATCCCGCTAAGATCAAGGCTATTGTCGAGTGGGAGAGTCCTAAGAATGTGACCGAGGTTCGGAGTTTTCTGGGTCTTGCTGGTTATTATAGGAGGTTCGTTCAAGATTTCTCCAAGATAGCTCAACCTCTGACTCACTTGATGCGCAAGGACTTGAAGTTCATCTGGTCTAAGGATTGTGAAGGGGAATTCAGAAGCTGTAAAAGAGTTTGACCTCTGCTCCTGTTCTTACTCTGCCATCTGAGGGTGTTGGGTATGAAATGTTCAGTGATGCATCGAAGAATGGATTGGGTTGTGTTTTGATGTAGCAAGGGAAGGTAATAGCCTATGCTTCGAGGCAGCTGAAGGTGCATGAGAGGAATTACCTGACCCATGATATGGAGTTAGCGACTGTGGTGTTTGCACTTAAGATATGGCGACACTATCTGTATGTTGTTCCGTGTAAGATGTATACTGACCACAGGAGCCTGAAGTACATCTTCACTCAGCGTGATCTTAACATGAGGCAGAGAAGGTGGCTGGAATTGATCAAGGATTATGATCTGACCCTGAATTACTAAGAGGGTAAGGCGAACAAAGTAGCGGATGCTCTGAGTCGCAAGAATAAGCATTCTTTAAACGTTGCTATGGTGGTGCCTCCTGAATTGTGTGAAGAGTTTCGCAAGCTTGATATCGAGGTTGTTCCTCAGGGTTATGTGTCTGCGACGTTGGGTTCTATGAGTGCTGAGCCTGAGTTGTTCCAGGAGTTGAGAAGCAAGCAAAAGGGTGATCCGAAACTAGATAAGATCTGTGAAGCAAAGATGCAAGGTCGTGTAGAGAATTTTGAGATCTGTGCTGATGATAGCTTGAGGTTTATGGGGCTTTGGTGTGTGCCCAGTGATGGTGAGCTTAAGAGAAAGATTCTCGAGGAAGCTCATAATACTCCTTATTCCGTTCATCATGGTGGTGACAAGCTTTATAAGGATCTGAAGGTAAATTTTTGGTGGCCTGGTATGAATAAAGAGATCGCCGAGTTTGTAGCTAGGTGTCTGGTCTTCCAGAAGGTGGAAATTGAGCATCAGAGGCCTGGTGGTTTGTTGCAACCTTTGTCTATTCCTGCTTGGAGGTTCGACTCGATCTCGATGGATTTTCGTGATGAGTTTGCCTAGGGCTGCTGGTGGGAAGAATGTTGTGTGGGTGATTGTGGATCGTTTGACCAAAGTGGCTCGTTTTATTGTGATGAATAACACTTGGTCTATGGAAGAGTTGGCTGAAGCTTATGCTAATGAGATTATTCGTCTTCATGGGGTTCCCAAAGACATTGTCTCTTACCGTGATCCGCGATTGCTATCCATTACTGAACCGCTTTGCAGGAGGCTTTTGGTTCGAAGTTGAAGCTTAGTACTACATTTCATGCAGCTACCGATGGTCAGACTGAGAGAACTATTCAGACCTTAAAAGATATGCTTCGTGCTTGTGCCTTAGAATTTCAGCAGTCTTGGGTCAAGTCGCTTAGTCTAGTGGAATTCTCTTATAACAACATCTATCAAGCTAGCATCCAAATGGCTCCGTATGAGGCTCTCTATGGAAGGAAGTGTCGTAGTCCTATTTGTTGGAGCGACATCAGTGACTCATTGATTTTGGGCCCGGAGTTAAATCAGGATACTATTGAGCAGGTGAAAGTAATTCAAGCTAAAATGAAGGTTGCTCAAGATAGGCAGAAGTCGTATGCAGATTTGCGTCGGAAACCTATTTCCTTTGTGGTGGGATATAAGGTGCTTCTTAAGGTTTCTCCTATGAAGGGAGTGATGCGGTTTGGTCAAAAGGGCAAGTTGAGTCCGAAGTATGTAGGTCCCTAGAGATTCTTGAAAGGATTGGGGAGGCCGCGTATCGTTTGGCTTTGCCGCCAGAGCTGTCGAAGGTTCATGATGTATTTCATGTGTCGCAGTTGCGCAGGTTTCGTAGTGATCCTTCGCATGTGATTCCTGTTTAGTCGGTCCCAGCATGTGGAGGGAAAGGGAGATATTTTTCTTCTCTCATTTTGTTTTAGTGACTCTTTGCATTTTTGCAACCTCCATAACCCCCCTTATCATTTCTCTTATTAAATCCCTTTTATTTATTCGTTTAACCACCCATAAATCTGATTAAAATCATATTATCTTTGCTGTCCTTCTTACAAAATTTCGGACATTATCATCTTCATTATTCTCTCTCAAATTTTTCTATTTCTTTTCTTCATCAATTGTTCGTAACTTGTTCTACTTGCCTCATTCTTGTACGTGGTGCTTTGGGGTTTGAAGAAGAAGAAAGGTGCACACATATATCGGCAATGTCCAGTAGTTTTTAGCTCGCCTCCGACGATCTAGGTAACTAGTAGTTATATTAGAACGATAGACATTAGGGTATTTTTTTTGGTATTAGAATATTACGCTAGGAAATTGTTTTAAATACTTTTTATATGAAATTACTGATGAAAAATTGACGTGGGTGTTGATGTATGCTGTATGAATATAATGTGCAGCAAAATAATTTTCGTTTGAGTTTTCTAATTTATTTGATTTATTTGGTAATTCGTGTGTTTATGGCTTATTTGTAAAATAATTAGTGAACAAACTTTATAATTGCTGAAATCATTTTTCGTGAAGCATGGTATGTGTGTAGTATATCTTTCAACCTTAGAATAATTTTTGTCTACAGTTTACGGGTTTATTTAATTGAATTCTTTATTTTTGCATTTTCGTGTTTGTTGGTATTTAAATCGTGAATATTATATTTTGAGACTAAAAAATCTGTTTCTTTGCATAATCTGTATTACCGTAGGTTTATACATGTTATGTGAATTTTTGGTAAATTTTGGGCGATTATTTCTATTTTTAATTATTTTATTGGCTCTATTGAGTATTCGGTAAATTAACTTTTAAAATTATTTTTAGAGTCCAAAAATTAGAAATAAAATTTATACCATGTTAGTAGAGTTATAATGGTCGTATGACATTTTTTTTGGTATTTTACCGATTGGTTTTATTAGTTTAATAATTTTTATTGTGTTTTTGTTAAGAGTTTGAGGATATTCTATTTAATTATTTAAGGGTTTAATAATCAGAAATAAATTGTGACCTTTCATGTTCTTGGAAGCTGATGATTTGTAGGTTATTGTGGTTATTTACTTATGATTGAGTATCATTATGTTTACGTTTGGTTTATGCAAAAATGATTAGTTGTGTACGTTTTGCTGAATTAATTAGCTTTGGAGTTAATTGATGGTGATGTCAGACGCACGCTGATGCGTCAGACGTAGGTTGGTCCGTGCGCTAGACGCACAGGATGGTGCTGAGCGCAAGCTCATGTGCGGAGCGTACAGTTTTGTGTTGTATAATTTTTCGTATGTGCTTGTACGTATGTTTTACTTGAAGTTGGTGATCTTAGATGATGTGATTAATTTGTGGTTGATACTGTTAGTGTTGTAAGAACTCTTTTATTATCATTGTTGGTGCTTAGTGGTGTTCATAGTATTTCGTGTTTGAGACATTTGTTGTAAGTTTGTAAGTTACTATTTTGAGGAATTTTGAAGAATTATCTTTGATGAATTTTGGGTATAAGGCCGGGTGGCATCCTTTTGACAAATAGTTTTGAGATGAATGATACTTTTATGATTTTATTTTTGGGATAAAAACATCCGGTGGGATTGATGTAGTCCCCGGTGAAGAACATGCCAACCGCCTGGTTTGCGAACTACGGGTAAACCTGGGTTAATTGTTGTCGTCCGAGAGAACAGGGAGTTCTGCGTGTTCTACCATGCATCGGGAGTTTGGCCATTCTTAGACACATGCAGTGGGGACCGTAAGCCCATAGATTGACCTGGAGATTGCAGTCTGACAAACCTTAGGAAGTGAATTGTGATTCACTGGCATTCGGCTTCCGACTCAATAACTTGTTGTACCTTTGCATTTATTATTATTTAAGTACTCTTAAGATGATTTATTCATCTATCTTATTTACTTGATATTTACTTTCCATTGTATTACTTCTGAGCTATTGATTTTGGGTGCATGTTATAGTTGTCTTGACCTTATGTTTTCCTTCTTATTAATCTATGTCTGAATTACACTTTCATTTCTTTTATTTTGGGAGAACTGCTAGTTACTCCCCACTGACTGTGGAGTTATTTAATATATCTTTGCAGATGGAAATGACCTCTAGACTTGTGACTGCTTGGGCTAGCAGAGTGTGGGTCGGTAATGAGAGGAAGTTGTTCATAGACTTTTTAGTAGATCAGTTGTATGAAGACAATAGAGAGTCTTATATTATGCTAGGTCTCAAGGACATTTAGACTAATTTGAGTTTTTGTGGGACTTGCATGTCTCATAGCTCTTGGATGATGTTGTGTTTTGACCATGGTTTTGGGTTGTTCCTTTATGATTAATTAGAGTTATAATGCTTTGAGCTATTTCTTTTGGAAGCTATGAAAACTTCAGTTTGAGGTTACCTTTATTTTATGTTATAGAGTAGCATAACCGTCCTGACGCTATTTCCGCTAACGTCTTTTAGTATTTTAAAAGTAGATATTGTTAAGTATCTTAGTAGTAGAAGGACGGGGTGTTACAGTTGGTATCAGAGCAAAGTTACCAGGGACCCTTCATAGTCACTAAGAAACTCTCGGGAAATGTGTAGTTGAAGTAACTAGGATCACTAGAATCTTAGGCTTCAAGGAAAGTAGTGGTGAGAGGGTCACTTGGGTAGGAAACCACGGGAAAATATTTTTCTTACTTTGATGTGATAAGTTGTTATTTACAACTAATAATGTGTTAATGATTGTTTAACTTATGTTTTTAGAATGTCGCCTCGAGGATTGAGAGGTGCTAGAAAGGAGGCTGCTCGAAAAAGGCGCCAGGCACTTGAGAACGCTATCTTAGCCCTGGATAATAGGTCTACTGCTCCGTCTAATGGGCAATCTGTCTTCGATCGATTTGATCCTGTTGTGCTAGAAGGGTGGATAAGAGAGATGGAGAAACTGTTTGCTGCTACTGGTTGCCTTGCTGCTGAAATGGTGCCTATTGGTACCTACTATCTAAAGCTGGAAGCTGATAACTGGTGGAACGCTATTCGTGCAAGCTGTATGGCTACACCAGGTTTTGGATGGGAAGAGTTTCGGGTTAGGCTGAAGGAGAGGTTTTATCCTGATGAGCTCCGTTGGCAGAAGCAAGAAGAGTTCCTAACTCTGTCTCAGGGTACTCTGAGTGTGCAGGAGTAAACTGATAAGTTCACCGAGCTTTCAAGGTTTGCTACCACTGTTGTACCTATTGGAGCTGAGCGTGTAAAAAGGTACATCAAGAAAATGGATCCTAGGGTGAGGACCCATGTTCTGAGTTCAGGTGCTTTGACTTTTCAAGGAGCCTGTGAGATAGCCCTGAGTATTCATGCCTCTTTGAAAGAGGAAGATTCTGCTAAGGTGGTTGCTGCAAAGAAGCTTACTGCTACCTATGTGCAGTTTTCGGCCAAGAAGCCGAGGTGTGAGCCGTCTGGTCGAGCAGGTTATCAACAAGGTTATGGATCTGGTTATCGTCCGAGCTTTGATCCGAGCAAGTGTCGAATCTGTGGTAAGGCTGCACATCCAGGGAAGA
Source organism: Beta lomatogona (assembly GCA_947646795.1). Classification (NCBI taxonomy): domain Eukaryota; kingdom Viridiplantae; phylum Streptophyta; class Magnoliopsida; order Caryophyllales; family Amaranthaceae; genus Beta; species Beta lomatogona. The sequence goes on from CANSNZ010000936.1 coordinate 4,162,132, forward strand.
ATTGTGATGGATCGACTGTTGTTTGTTTTTATTGGAAGGAGGTGGGGCACAAGTCTTTCCAGTGTTCGAAGAATCCTAGAGCTCTGTCTTATTCTGCTGGTCCTGCTAAGCCAGTTGATTCTTCTGCTCCTCCGAAGAACATGATTTATGTGATGACGCAAGCTGAAGCCGATGTCCATCCTGATGTCATATCTGGTACTTTGCTTGTAAATAATACTCCTGCTTTTGTTTTGTTCGATACTAGTGCTACGATATCTTTTGTTGCTAGTTCCTTTGTTCGAAAAGCTTATCTCTCTTCTAGATCTCCTATTAAGAATCTTATATCTCTTCCGTTTGGGGAGAATTATCCCTGTCATTTTGAGTTTAAAGGCGTGCCTGTTAGCATTATGGGTTCTGAGTTGCCAGCTAATCTTAAGGAGTTTGCTATGTCAGAGTTTGATGTGATTCTTGGAATAGATTGGTTATCGAAGTATCATGCCTGCATTCAGTGCCGTGATTAGAAGGTGGTGCTCCGAGATTCTAAGGGGAAAAGGATTTCTTATTCTGGCGTTGTGGTGAAGAAGGGTGTTAAGTGGGTGTCCGCTCTGAGAATGCGAAAGATGCGTCAGAAAGGTGATGTGGTATACCTTTGCATGGTGAAGGATTTATCATTCGAAGAGCAGCTCGAGAGTATTCAGGTGGTTCAGGATTATCCTGATGTATTTCCTGAAGAGTTGCCAGGTATCCCTCTTGAAAGAGATGTGGAGTTGTGCATTGATTTAGTGCCGGGTATTGCTCCTATATCCAAGGCTCCGTATAGAATGGCGTCGTCTGAGTTGCAAGAGTTGAAAACTCAATTGTAAGAGCTGATAGATAGGGATTCATAAGGCCTAGTGTGTCTCCTTGGGGTGCTACTGTTCTGTTTGTCAAGAAGAAAGATGGGAGTATGCGTCTGTGCATTGATTACCATTAGTTGAATAAGGTAACGATCAAGAATAAATATATGTTGCCTCGCATTGAAGATCTGTTTGATCAATTGAAAGGTGATAGGGTATTTTCCAAGATCGATCTGAGATCCGATTATCATCAAATCCCCGTTAAGAAGGAAGATATTTCAAAGGCTGCTTTCCGCACAAGGTGTGGGCGGCACTATGAATTTGAAGTGATGCCTTGTGGTGTCACGAATGCTCCTGCGATTTTCATGGATCAAATGAATCGCTCTTTCCACGAGTACTTGGATACTTGTGTAGTCGTGTTTATCAATGATATACTCGTTTACTCTAAGGATGAGAAGGAGCATGAGAAGCATTTGAGACTGGTGTTGGATGTTCTACGCACGCAGAAGTGGTTCGCAAAGCTGTCTAAGTGCGAGTTCTGGCTGAAGGAAGTTGCTTTTCTGGGGCATGTAATCAGCAAGGAAGGAGTTAAGGTGGATCCCGCTAAGATCAAGGTTGTTGTCGAGTGGGACAATCCTAAGAATGTGACCGAGGTTCGGAGTTTTCTGGGTCTTGCTGGTTATTATAGGAGGTTCGTTCAAGATTTCTCCAAGATAGCTCAACCTCTGACTCGCTTGATGCGTAAGGACTGTAAGTTCGTCTGGTCTGAGGATTGTGAAGGGGAATTCAGAAGCTGAAAAAGAGTTTGACCACTGCTCCTGTTCTTACTCTGCCATCTGAGGGTGTTGGGTATGAAGTGTTCAGTGATGCATCGAAGAATGGTCTGGGTTGTGTTTTGATGCAGCAAGGGAAGGTAACAGCCTATGCTTCGAGGCAGCTGAAGGTGTATGAGAGGAATTACCCGATCCATGATATGGAGTTAGCGGCTGTGGTGTTTGCACTTAAGATATGGCGACACTATTTGTATGGTGTTCCGTGTAAGGTGTATACTGACCACAAGAGCCTGAAGTACATCTTCACTCAGCGTGATCTTAACATGAGGCAGAGAAGGTGGCTTGAATTGATCAAGGATTATGATTTGACCCTGGATTACCAATAGGGTAAGGCGAACAAAGTAGCGGATGCTCTGAGTCGCAAGAATAAGCATTCTTTAAACGCTGCTATGGTGGTGCCTCGTGAATTGTGTGAAGAGTTTCGCAAGGTTGATACGAGGTTGTTCCTCAGGGTTATGTGTCTGTGATGTTGGGTTCTATGAGTACTGAGCCTGAGTTGTTCCAGGAGTTGAGAAACAAGCAAAAGGGTGATCCGAAGCTAGAGAAGATCCGTGAAGCAAAGATGCAAGGTCGTGCACAGTTTTGTGCTGTATGATTTTTCGTATGTGCTTGTACGTATGCTTTACTTGAAGTTGGTGATCTTAGATGATGTGGTTTATTTCTGGTTGATACTGTTAGTGTTGTAAAAACTCTTTTATTATCATTGTTGGTGCTTAGTGGTGTTCATAGTATTTCGTGTTTGAGACATTTGTTGTAAGTTTGTAAGTTACTATTTTGAGGAATTTTGAAGAATTATCTTTGATGAATTATGGGTATAAGGTCAGGTGGCATCCGTTAGACGAATAGTTTTGAGATGAATGATACTTTTATGCTTTTATTTTTGAGATAAGAACATCCGGTGGGATAGATGTAGTCCCCGGTGAAGAACATGTCAACCACATGGTTTGCGAACTACGGGTAAATCTGGGTTAATTGTTGTCGTCCGAGGGGATAGGGAGTTCTGCGTGTTCTACCCTGCATCGGGAGTTTGGCCATTCTTAGACGCAGGCAGTGGGGAACGTAAGCCCATAGACTGACCTGGAGATTGCGATCTGACAAACCTTAGGAAGTGAATTGCAATTCACTAGCGTTCGGTTTCAGACTCAATAACTTGTTGTACCTTTGCTTTTATTATTATTTAAGTACTCTTGAGATGATTTATTCATCTATCTTATTTACTTGATATTTACTTTCCATTGTATTACTTGTGAGCTTAATGATTTTTGGTGCATGTTATAGTTGTCTTGACTTCATGTTTTCCTTTCTTATTAATCTATGTCTGAATTACACTTTGATTTCTTTTGTTCTTGGAGAACTGCTAGTTACGCCCCACTGACTGTGAAATTATTTAATATATATTTGCAAATGGAAATGACCTCTAGACTTGTGACTGCTTGGGCTAGCAGAGTGTGGGTCGGTAATGAGAGGAAGCTGCTCATAGTCTTTTTAGTAGATGAGTTCCATGAACACAATAGAGAGTCTTATATTATGCTAGGTCTCAAGGACATTTTAGATTAATTTGAGTTTTTGTGGGAGACTTGCATGTCTCATTGCTCTTGGATGATGTTGTGTTTTGACCATGGTTTTGGATTGTTCCTTTATGATTAGAATTATAATGTTTTGAGATATATCATTTGGAAGGTATGAAAACTTCAGTTTGAGGTTACCTTGATTTTATTTTATAGAGTAGCATAACCGTCCTGACGTTATTTCCGCTAACGTCTTTTAGTCTTTTAAAAGTAGATATTGTTAAGTATCTTAGTAGTAGAAGGACGGGGTGTTACACCTGTGGGGTTTGAAAATGAAAAATATTGGTCCGGTGTATGTATGAGGTCAATACAACCTTATGATTCACAAAAGTGACATTTGCGTGGACCCTACTTATCTCAATATGGTAATTATAGATCATATACATTGTCTTTTGGTAGTTCAAGCGCGAAATTTCTTTCTTTTTGTATTTCCGGAATATGAGTGTGTGACTTGTTATAATCGGTCCTATTGATAATACAGAAAATGAGTCTGTCATCTTATCCTGATAGAGATGGTTCTACTTGTCGAATATTCATTTTGGTGGATTCAAATTTAAATTGCTCCACTATTGGAAATAATGACACCTATTAGAACATTGCTAACAAAGCCTATGATTACAATTAATCATCCTTTCTATAATTGGAATCTTCCAATTCTCATGAATATCTTTCCTTTTGTTTTAAAATGGTCAAGTTTTGCTATATATGGACATAGGTAATGAGTAATGACCACAATGTTCTTAACTAATTTTACATCATATTCACAGTTTGATAATACCCTAAATTAGTTTATGTAATGACCAAATTGTTGCAGTCGGTAGATTCAAGCCAATTCGTCTTCTTCCTCGCTTGATTTTCTCTCTCCTTAGAAATTGATATTAGCACACTTCTATAGCCATGAATTCATAACACCATGATGAAATCTAGTCCATGGAAGTAAGTGACAAAGTTCTTCAACAACCTAACTCATGTATTCAAGCCAATTCATCTCCATCTTCATCTCCTACCTCACGCAAATTTTTATGTCTTCTGAAATTGACTTTAGCACATTTCTTTAGCCTTAAATACGGAACAACATGATGAAGCTAGTCCATGGAAGTAAGTTTCAATAACCTACAACAACCTAATATATGTAATTTAGCAATAAATGAAATCCTTCTTTTTTGAAGACCTAGAATTTCTAGGTTGGGTTTTTCTCTTTCATACACCATTTGCTCGTGCTTAGATCTAAAATTTTGGCCAACTTCCAGGATCCTTATTCTATTGTCTACATTCCGGCATAATGAGGGTGTAACAACATACACGTATTCTGTTTTATCAAGTTTGTTAGTTTTGACGGGAAACTCTATTACCTTGTATTTCTGGTATAAATAGCTAACTTCAGCTGTAATAGATTCTCATTCTGAAATTTAATGACAATAATCATCTTCTTATCTCATTTTAATCTCTCTATCTCTCTATTTTCTACCTTCTCTCTACATCTCTAACCTCTTTTCTATCTGTCTATCTTTTAAAACTCCTTAATACTTTTCTATTAACAGTAGCTACCCAGCATACTGTTACATTGGTATCAGAGCAAACTCGGCCAAATTCAATTTTCTTTAAGCTTCTTTCTATTCTGGCACCTGCAACACGCAAGTTGTCCGCCATGGAAGAGCAGTTGAAGCTTCAGGCAAGTAGGCTGGAAGCTCAGCAAACTCAAATTCAACAATTTGAGGAATCTATGAAAGCTATGATGCAAACATTCTCAGAAATGAATGAGCGATTGAAGGAAGCAGAAGCAAGTTCAAGAAATGGGTCTCCTTCTCCAAGAAATCATGAATTCAATCGAGTTCAAGGGTATGTTCCTAAATTGGATTTCCCTAAATTTGATGGAAATAACCCTAGAATGTGGATTAGAAAGTGTAACAAATATTTCACTCTGTGCAAAGTTGCGGATGATCAGAAAGTTGATCTTGCTTGTTTGAACATGATTGATAATGCAGAACATTGGATGTCTAGTTACATTGTTAACAGGAAAAATGTAGACTGGACTGAGTTTGTTATTGACTTGTCAGCCAGATTTAGAGATGAAGTAGGGGTTAACATTGTAGAAAAATTTAATAAAGTTGCTCAAACTGCTAGTTTAGAAGAATATGTGAATGAATTTGAGGAGTTAAAGTCTTTGATGTTGCAGCAAAATCATGTTCTACATGATTCTTATTTCTTGGATTCTTTTATTGGTGGACTAAAACCCAATTTAAAACCCTTTGTAAGAGCTTTTAAACCTGTAACAATGGATGAAGCAGTTCATTATGCTAGGTTGCAAGAAGAAAATATAACTGCTAATCAAGCTAAGCCAACATTTTCATCTTCCTAATACACAAAACCAGTTTTGCCACCCCTTTTACCTACTCCACCTAATTCCTCTAAACTAAACTCTATACAACCCACTTATTCCAAGCCTTTTCAACCCAGTTTTCAAAGACCCCAAATTAACATTTCAAAAGAAGAAAGAAGGGAAAAACAATTGAAGGGTGAATGCTACTTTTGTGATAAACCTTATGAGAGGGGACATAAGTGTAATTTGAGGCAAACTCAATTGTTCTTGATTGAGATTCATGGAGCAGAAGAAGAAAGAAGAGGGAGATGAGCAGTGTGTGCAAGGATATTTTGAGGCTGAAACTGTGGAGCCTTGTATTTCAGTTACAACCTTGAGTGATAGCTATAACTATTAAACCATGAGAGTCAATGGGTTGTTTGGCAAGAAACCCTTACATATATTGGTTGATTTTGGGAGTACCCATAACTTTTTAGACTTAAGTTTAGCTAAGTCCTTAGGTTTACAACTGGAACCTGTTGCCACACAAGCTGTTACTGTTGCAGATGGCAATCACTTAGCATGTCAATTCATTTGCAAAGATTTTAGATGGAAGCTACACAACTTTGAGTTTCAATCTGATATGCTGCTGATACCCTTGGGTAGTTGTGATATGGTGTTGGGTATCCAATGGCTTAGTGAATTGGGTACTGTCAGGTGGGATTTTAAGAGGCTGGTTATGCAATTTGAGTTTAATGGTGTGCAACATACCTTGCAAGGTATCCCCCCTAAAGGTGTGAAGACTACTATGGGCACTCAGAAACTGTTTACTCAGTCCGTTCAATTGTATTTTATGCAATTGGCTAGCACAAACATTGATAATTTGAGAATTATGAACTGTGCAAGTGATGATAACGCTGATGTCCCTGCTGAAGTTCAGGCAGTCTTGGATAACTACTCAGATATTTTGCTGCACCTACATCATTACCTCCTTCTAGGGGAGTATATGATCATAGGATCCCTCTGGAGTTTGGTACAAATCCAATCAATATTAGACCATATAGATATCCTCTCAAACAGAGAGATATCATTGAAAAATTGGTTTATGAAATTGAAGAACAAGGCATCATTCAGCCTAGTTGTAGTCCCTTTGCCCTGTTGTATTGGTTGGCAAGAAAGATGGCTCCTGGAGGCTATGTGTTGATTATAGGAGTCTAAATCAAAAGACAATTAAAGATAGGTTTCCTATTCTAGTGGTTGATGAGTTAATTGATGAGTTATCAGGGGCAACAGTGTTTAGCAAGCTTGATCTCAGGGTAGGTTACCACCAGTTGAGAGTATGCAAGGAAGATGTATTCAAGACAGCTTTCAAAACTCATAATGGGCACTATGAGTTCTTAGTTATGCCTTTTGGCTTAACTAATGCTCCAGCATCTTTCCAAGCTTGGATGTATCACATTTCAAACCTTTACTTAGAATATGTGTTTTAGTATTTTTTGATGATATTTTAGTTTACAGTCCTAACATTGCAGATCATATCTCACATTTGCATTCAGTTTTGCAATTGATAAGGCAGCATCTTTTATTGGCAAAGAAGAGCAAATGTGCCTTTGCAATGAATAAAGTAAAATACCTTGGACACTTTATTTCAGGCACTGGAGTCCAGACTGATCCAAAGAAGATAGATGTTGTGTTGAAATGGGTTGTTCCTACTTGTGTCAAGGAATTGAGAAGCTTCCTTGGCTTAGCTGGTTATTACAGGAAGTTCATTAAAGATTATGCTTGCATTAGCAAGCCCCTTACTTCCTTATTAAAGAAAGGAGAATTTGTTTGGAATCCAGATGCCCATAAAGCTTTTACACTCCTCAAGCGAGCTTTAAGCTCAGCTCTTGTACTTGCATTACCTGACTTTTCTCATCCCTTTGTTGTGGAGACTGATGCATCAAATTATGGAATATGGAATAGGAGCAGTGTTGATGCAGAATGGACACCCCTTGGCTTTTCTCAGCAGGTCCTTGGGTCCCAAATGGAAGAAGTTGTCAGTCTATGAAAAAGAGCTTCTAGCTCTTGTTACTGCTGTTCAGAAATGGGAGCAGTACTTGTCTGGTCAGCAATTCATCATTAGAACTGACCAGAAAAGCCTCAAATGGCTTTTACAACAAAAAAATTCTACCCCTTTTCAACAATTTTGGCTTTCAAAATTGATGGGAATTGATTACATTATTCAGTACAAAAGTGGGAGTGACAATTTGGTTGCAGATGCTCTTTCCAGAGTCTCTGGTGCTGAAGTGTTGTGCTTAGCTCTTTCTGTCTTGGATTCTAATTTACAGCAACTCATCCAAAAGAGCTATGAGTTAGACCTTAATTTTCAACACCTTCTTTCTGATTTGCAAAATGGAGTGGTGATTCCTTCTTTTTATTTACAAGATGGTCTGATTAGAAGGAAAAAGAAGTTGTTGATTGGTCCTGACAATTAATTAAAGATAGCAATTCATCAATGGTTACATTCATCTGGTATGGGAGGCCATTCTGGGAGAGATGCCACCTTAAAAAGGGTTAAGTCTCTTTTTTATTGGAAAGGTTTAACCAAGTTTGTTACATCTTTTGTTAGAAATTGTTTGATTTGTCAAGCTAACAAAAGTGAAAATGTAGCTTCTCCTGGATTATTACAACCTTTACCAATCCCTGAGGAAGTGTGAATTGATGTTTCAATGGACTTTAAATCTGGGTTGCCCAAGTCTCATGGCAAAGATGTTATCTTTGTGGTAGTTGACAGGCTGAGTAAGTATAGCCACTTTATGGCTTTAGCTCATCCTTATTTAGCTGAAACTGTTGCTCAATGTTACCTAGATAATGTCTTCAAACTACATGGATGGCCAAGGTCCATTGTAAGTGATAGAGATTCAGTCTTCTTGAGCAGATTTTGGCAAGCCTTATTCACCATTCAAGGGATAGATCTACTTCTGTCATCAGCCTACCATCCTCAAACTGATGGCCAGATTGAGAGAGTTAACAAGTGTGTGGAGTCTTTTCTGAGGTGCATGTGCAGTGAGAAACCAAAAGACTGTAGTTTATGGTTACCTTTTGCAAAATGGTGGTACAACACCAATTTTCACACTTCAACACAAGTTACTTCTTATGAGGTAGTATACAACCAACCTCCTCCATTACATTTACCTTATCTTCCTGGAGAGACTTCTGAGGTAGCAGTTGATAGATCAATGCAAAAGAGAGAGAGAATGATTCATATGCTCAAGTTCTTCCTTAAACGAGCTCAAGATAGAAGCTGATCATAAAAGAAGTGACAGAAATTTAGATGTTGGTTCTTGGGTTTGGCCCAAACTACATCCCTATAAACAGAAGACTATGAAATCTTCTACAAATGAAAAACTTGCTCCTATATACTTTGGACCTTTCAAGGTGCTTGCCAAAGTGGGCTAAGTAGCTTATAAACTTCAGCCACCTAATGATGCTCAAGTTCATTCAGTTTTCCATGTGTCCCAATTTAGGCTATGTAGAGGAGAATTACCTGCTATCACTCACATCCCTACTTGGCTGCAAGGTTCATCTGCCACCTCAGTCTTACAACCAGCAGCTGTTCTAGAAAAGCGGGTAGTGAAGCATCAAAATGCAGCACATGCGCAGTACCTAGTACAATGGGAAGGTTGTCCTGTTTCTCAAGCTACCTGGGAATGGGCACAACACTTTGAATCCACTTATCCTACATTTTCAATACCTTAAATTGATTTTTAATTGATTGAATTCATGTAATTGATTCAACAATTCAATTTACAAGGGGGAAGGGATGTAACAGAATACAGTTATTCTGTTATATCAAGTTTGTTAGTTTTGGCGGGAAACTCGATTACCTTGTATTTCTCGTAAAAATAGCTAACTTCAGCTGTAATAGATTCTCATTCTGAAATTTAATGACAATAATCATCTTCTTATCTCATTCTAATCTCTCTATCTCTCTATTTTCTACCTTCTCTGTATATCTCTAACCTCTTTTCTATCTGTCTATCTTTTAAAACTCCTTAATACTTCTGTATTAATAGTAGCTACCCAGCATACTGTTACAGAGGGATTAAGTTTTGTGCTATGAACATAAATGACGAATAAGGTTGAAGAAAAGAAGGATGATGAAAGGAGGAAAGAAAAAATATTTCACTCCACAAAATATTCTGGAAATACAATTTTCGAACTTTTTCATATTTTTTGAAATCTATTTAATTTTTTGGAAAAATTGACAACAGAGGTCTCAACTTTGGGTGATAGTTTTTAAAAGGTCTGAACTATTGATTAACCTGTGTAGGTCCCAACTTTAGGGGGTCTTAACTTTTAGCGGGCCTGAGTGATTTGAAACTGGCTTAATAGGTCATCACTTGTAAAACTTGGGTCACACCAGAAGGGTTAATTGAGGGAGGGATGTAGGAACTAGGTGAGATTTTTTAAAAAATCGTCAGTTTTAAGTTACCGAGGCCCGCTAAAAGTTAAGACCCCCTAAAGTTGGGACCTACATAGGTTAATCAATAGTTCAGACCTTTTAAAAATTATCACCTAAAGTTGAGACCTTTGTTGTCAATTTTTCCTAATTTTTTTTGGAATTTACAGGAAATCATCTAAAATGATTTTTGAAATCCCCTTTCTATTCCTCTCATTCCCCTTTCTAAAATGTCAATTAGGACTTTCTCCTTACCTACTTAAGAAAATTATAGGACAAGGACATTGATGCTGGATGTCATGAACGAGCTCACCCGCTTAGCTACCTTGGAAGAATATATGACAGAGCAGCTACATATTGTGCATAATAAAAAAAAAAAAACCCACGATTTCTCCTAACCAAATATAATAGCACCTGACCTTGATTTTATAGTGGTTATAAATAGTGGTAATGGTAATGAAATGTAGTGTAAAGTTGTATAGATGTTCACATGTCCATGACCATGGGAATGAAACTTCATCACAAAACATGGGTTTCCCTTTATAAATTTCCATTACCACCCAATATCACCTTCCCACGTGGTAATGAATAGTAACGAGATTTTAAGAAGAAAATGGATATCTTGGGATGAAGTATCATTACCATTGGTAATGACATTTGATTTCTTGTACAAATTTACACTATAATGCATTACCATTACTACCATTTAAAACCTCTTACCAAACGGGACACAATAATGCTAGTTAATTAACAAACTCAAACTAACTCCTAACAAACTTGTTACCTGCAAAGTCCACACAACAAATATCAGCGATGCACCAAAGCATAGATAAGCCAAAAAGAACGCATCTCTGATTCAAAACACAACGCCAGACGCTTATATATATATATATCAGATTTATACAAAACAATTGTTATTTCTATACATAGACAGGATTCCTCTATAATAAGGTATCTCTACAAGATTCAATATTTACATAATCTCTGCTGCAGAAAGCAGATAAGCCAGTTTTTATGCGACTTGCATCTGGACTGCTTCTGAGCTCATATGTACAGGTTCCGCAACTCTCCTAGTTTCTGGCATATCATCGACATCTATATCCAACTGATTTACTGAACGGACGAAAGCTGTGAACAAAGGAAAATGCTTTGGGGAAAAGAAATCTGCTCCCATTCTCTGATACGTGAATGAATCTACCACTTCGTTGTCTTCTAAAAGAGTTCCCTTTATTTTTTCCAAACCCATCAGTCACTCTAGGAAGCGACAAGTTTTCGCCAGCTATGGCAACTCCATGCTTTCTGCAAGATCCCTCAATTTGTAATTGTAATGACTGAGGACTTGATCCATTTGGCTGGTGCGCGTCTGACAGGTCCATTCCTGGCAGTATTATCCTGCATGAATTCTTGGCAAACATCTCAACCAGTGCTTCATATCCATCCCTGTTAAGGGTGTTGTAAAAACCAGCTGTCAACTCCGAAGGATGGGACCGAGTGTTGTACCATGAATGCACCAAGGGCAATTTTCCAGAAACGATTACTGGACTTTTACTGAAAACAGCTGACGCGAGCGAAATAATGCGATTCCCATGAGAGATGAGCTGGTTGGAGTACCATGAAAGAAAGAAGTCACCATATGGTGTCTCCCAAGATCCACCATCATTAAAGAAGCTGCTCGCAGAGGGAAGCTCATCGTACGTAGGAACATCATGAGGTCCACCAAGGCCCCACATAGGATTTCCCATCTCTTCAGCGTGCTGCTTTAGATGTCCGAGCATGTAATTATCATAGCACTGAAATTCTCCAACACCTGAGTGGTTATTGTGTTTTTTTGCTTGATGGCATGAAGGGTATCGAAGCTCACCATCAGGTCCAAGCCCTATTGTGACACCCTGAAAAAGGCAATGGAAAAGCCACTAGTTAGCAACAATTCTACCTCATCAAAGTGTGATTATGATCTGTACTGATGCAGTTATCTGTACTCACAGTAATAGTGGATCCCATGAATGGTGCGAATGTTGAGTTGAAGCTCTCACAGAAATCTTGATACATTTGGATTGGAGATCTGATCTACGGTCAAAAATAGGCAAATCATCAACAGCTAATGATAAACATTCTTTGTATTGCCTCCCTGCACGGTCCGTAAAGTAGATATTTGGTTCAGCTTCACCAACCCGAGACACCCAATCCGGTAGTGGTATCCTTGGTTCCTGTGATGCATGGAAACAGAGTGCTACATGCAGCTTCAAACCCATTTGTTGGACCATGTCTGCAATAGCAAGGTAACTGGACCAGTCATATTTTCTCATAGCATCCTTCTCAACAATTCCCCACCAAACAGGAAGTTCGACACCATCAACACCCATAAGCTTCAAGGCTTGTAAGCCAGCAGTTATAGCTCTCTCATGATTGACTATGTTACTCTTTGACACCGTATCCAAGGGTAACCCAACAAAGAGTCTCATGCCATCTACCTAAATATTCAAATCATTTGTATTATGAAACAGTTCGTAGACTTAGAAAAAAAAAATCGAAATCATCGAGTTGAATTTTAAAGATTAGGATATGAGAATACGTAAAGAACCAACCCTAAAGGGATTGAGGTGAAAATTGAACAAATAAAAAAAATTCCTGCAGTATTCACACCTTTTCTCGATCCCTTTTTATTTAGATAAAAAACTTCAGTTTAGTTGATAAATATTCTTCGCCGTAGCTTTTGAGCTTCTTTCTCGGCCTTTGTTCACAGAAAACATAACATAGAACCCTGTTCTTTTGAACTTATTTTGGTTGAACTGAACTGAACTTATTTTTGCTGAACATAACTTATTTCTACTTATTTTTGCTGAACTGAACTTATTTGAACTTATTTTTGCTGAACTAAACTTATTTTTGCTGAACTGAACTTAATTTTATTTATTTTTGCTGAAAATAAGTCCAAAAGAACAGGGCCATAGTCGTACAACTACCCCTACTAATATCAATCTAAATTATCCAATCAACTATCAGAAAGAGGAAAGGTCACCTTCTACTTCACTAGTTCACCCACTATTAGCCCGCAACAAAGTGACCCAATAATGATTTGACCTGCTATTGACCCACACCGCCCCGCCCAATAACCAAGTTTATTGCTAGAACTCAGCAATAATTTACTCCATAATACAGTTGAAAATTTATACTACCTCCGTCCCAGAAAGATCTGAACACTTGTTGGGACACGTAGTTTAAGGTGATAAGTTGTAGTGTGGTTATCAAATGTTATTTTATTTAAAAAGTAAATGTAATAGGAGTTGGTGGGGTATTTTTTATTAGAGGAGAGAGAAAGTTGGGTACCTTTTTATTGATAGAAGGTAGAGTTTGGGGTCAAAGATGTGTAAAACAAATAATATATTAATGGTGGGACCATGCCAAAAATGGAAATGTTCAAACTAATTTGAGACAAACATAAAAGGAAAGTGTCCAGACTATTCTGGGACGGAGGGAGTACCAACTAAGGCTCCGTTTGGTAGGGCGAAAAACATTCTCTTGGAAAACTGTTTTCCTCTATTTCCAATTTTACATTGTTTGGTTTGCAAAGGAATGTAAAACCATTTTCCCTTGGAGTAAAATTGCTCTCCCAATGATGAAAAACTATTTTCCCTTCAAAATAAAGGAAAAACTGTTTTCCTTCCTTTTCCTTATCTCTCTTGTACACTACTCTCACTACCTCCTTACTTTCCCTTTCATTTTCTTTTCTTTTCATCATTTTTCTTCTGTGGAACCAAACAACGGAAAACTAATTTTGGAATTGTGTTTTCCATTGTAAATTGTTTTCCATGTAAATCATTTTACACTGAAAATATTTTACACCCAACCAAACGGAGCCTAAGAGTGTTCCGCTAAGTGTAAAACATTTTCCTTTGTTTGGTTTGTAAAGGGTGAAAAACAGTTTTTCAATCGGTTGAAAAAAGTTTACGCAATGGTGGAAAACATTTTATTTCTCAAAAGGAAGAAAAAACACATTGTCCTCCCTATTCTTCACCTTTTTCCCATCCATGATCCACACTCCCCCATTGCATTACATTCTTCCTTTCCTCTATTACTTTTCAGGTAAAGAACCAAATAACGGAAAACTAAGCTACAATTGTATTTTCCCTTATTAATATCTTTTCAAGGAAAATCATTTTCCATCCATCCAACCGAAGCCTAATACATTAAAATATTTTACAAGCAAAATCTTAAACTTCGACGTACCACTTAGCTCTATTTCTGGTTCAAAAGAAAAAACATAAAACTTCCATGGAACTTAAGTCACCCATTTTTTATTTCACACAATCACTACCAACTAGGCAAATACCTATTCCGTATTCTCTGGATCAAATTAAATTTTACTATGATGGCATTTGCTACCGCATACAATAAAAAATGGAACTAAAATTAATACTTTCTCCATTCCTAAATAATAAGTATAGTGTTACATTCACTTTTCCTACGTAACCTTTGATCATTGATATCTTTAATTGGGCACATGTCAAAATATTTTAAAAATATACATTGAGACGCATGTGCCCCTGTGTATATAATAGCTAAAAATAGAGTATAAGTTAGTTAATGAATAGTGTCAAGTTTTAAAACTATAGAGAGTTGCATTAGATCGAAAAGTGTTGCATTTATTTTAACACGGCGAAATATTTCAATATGGAGTATTTTTTTTTTTTCCAAATGAAGTATTCAAAAGAAAAGAAAACAGTAAAGAATTTATAAAATAGAGAATACAAAGCGAGAAAACTCACAGATTTAAAGCTTCGAAGAGAGCTTGAATTATCCTTCTCTTCAACAGAAATAGCATCAGCTTGCACAGCTCTAAGAGTGAATCGAAAACCATGATTACTATTTTCTGAGTTCATTAATTGACCAAAACAAACCCTAGTTTTGGAAATCAACATTTTATTATTATAATTATTTCTAAGATTGAAAAACCACAAGTCTCTCAGATTTTCATCCTTTCCAATCTTCATCTGAGAATTTCCAATTAGTGATACCTCCATGCTTAATCCAGCAAATATAAAGAGAGAAGAGAGAATTTTGGATTTCAAAGTAGAATTTTTAAATTTGAGGGGAGAAAAAGATGAGGATTGAGGAGAGAGAAAGTATGAGTAGGGATTAGGAAATTGTGAAGGATTACGATGGTTAAATAGGAAAGAGAGGTGGGCGAGATGTGGTGAACCACCAATTTTATTATGCCATGTTGGCTACACGCGGCGGTGAACTTTAGCCGCAGAAAATGGTTATGGCTTCGGAATTTTCATCTTTTATAGTAATGTTTTTTCCTCATTTACTTTCGTGGCAGGTATAATCTTAAAAACTCTTGAGCACGGGTCAGGCTGGCCGTTCATCGTATATTCGGGTGTATCATATGAATACACCTCAAAATTAATTTTTGCTTATTTAGCACTCTCTTTTTTAACACATTTTGTTCATTTGGATGATTTCAAATGAGCAATGAGCAAAAAAAAAAAAGTCTATGGTGTATCATGCTTACAGTAAACCGGATGTATTATAATATTTATAAGCCGGGTTGTGCCATGCGGCAAACTGAGAAATCAGACCTTATGGACATTACGCACGGTCTAAAAATAAGATGAGGAAAATTTATGACGTGTTGAGTTCGTGACAAATTTTTAAAAGCAGGGTTCCATGACTTGTCTGTCCCAGAAGTTGTACCGGTTAGGCCTTTGTTATTAATTTTGCTTTTTTATACACGATGTGTTCATCCAAAAATTTCATAAACGATGTTCGTCAATAACCCCATTACCTTGCATATGATGACGTATAGGGCTAGTAGCTGACTCGTGCAAGGCCATGCCCAAATTTATGTCGAGCCATACTAGCGCAACCTAAATCTAATATTAATTAACCATTTAACCAGCACGTGGCCAATCATCCCTATCTCCACAAATTATCTTCTGATAGCATTATTCTAGGCATCGAAAATTGTTATCAATGCAATCTTAATTATCGAAAAAAGTCGCCAACAAGTTTTTGATGGAAAACTCATTGATCATAATGCAAAATTCTAGGTTTGAGAGTGAGTTACATATATGGTCATGAATTATATTAACTAAAAAAATTGATTTTTGTTTAATCTAATTATATATTAATTGCAACATGAGAAAATCAAAGAAATTGTACGTGATAGCCTTGTATTTTGAAAATTTTTATATGGTGGAAAAAAATATGCATTCTTCCCAGTGACACTGTGTTATAGAGATACCTACTAACGTGAAATTAATGATCTCATTTTCGTTAAGTAGGTGTTCATTCTGTAATTTGCACTCCTCCTTCTCTCTTTGTTGCTTTCATGGCTTCCTTCCCGGCTTCTGCCTTCATATTAATTACGCAACAATTATTGAAGATTAAAATCCTCAAACCCCAAGTAATTTTTTCTTCTCTTGGTTTGCTTTTTCTCTCTCTTACCTTCGAATTTCAGTCAACCAGTAGTGTTAATTAAAAATAATAATATTTGATGAAAAGACAATAAAATATTTGAAAATCATTATGTTTTTTTGAAGTTGGACCCCTTTCGTTTTTATATGAAAAAGAGTGCATGGATGTAAATAGAATTATATATGTAATGCGTAACGACCTAGGCCTTAAGAGCAAAGATTAATAAGAATAAGAACAAAACAAAGCAAAACAAAATCGGTTCGAACAAAGTTCAAACAACCACCTCTTTTCCTCTCCCAAATACCACCAATTTAAGATGTTGGTATTGCTATTACAATCAACAATAATCTACTCACAAGTATAACTTTCAATTCTATGAATGACAAGCCTAAATAAGGAAGATTTTATATAAAAAAGAACCACGCAGGTTCAAGACTACAACAAGAGAACACTCTCTTCTCTTTAGAATTTACAACTCTCAAAATGAACAACCAAGAGTTATCTTCGAGATCAAGTGAGATGCATTGGTATCAGAGCAAGAACAAGCAATTGTCCAAGCTTAGGAGCAAGTTACACTTGTGTTCTAAAGCTAAAGTTCTTTTTGTTATGAAATTAATTAGAGTTTTAATGTCCCTTAAACCTTCTTATTTTGTTTAAGTAGAATTAATCAAGTTTAGTTAGAAAAGTTAGTAAATAGTAAGCAAAATCAGTTTTTGCGGTTTGCATAGTTTCACTTGTAAGCTAAATTTTAATGCTTAATGGATGTAATTAAGGCTAAAATTTATATAAGCAAGCAGGTAGCACAAGTGGGAGTTCACATATGTGCTTAATCAGCTTGCTTAGGCCGACCTTGAGCTTACCTATTGAAGAAGGAAAACACGCAACAACACAACTAGAAGCACGACTTGCAACGGTCATATTGCAGCCTTCTGTGACAGGCCCGTTGTAAACACGCCAAAAATACCTAAACTACCCAATATATGGTAGGTCTAGGGTCGAATCCACAAGGAAGTAAGGTTAATCAAAGGTTAATTCGCTACTTATGATGAGCTAAATCAATTTTTGAGGTTTTTGAAGGATTAGTAACAATTGCAAAGTCTAAAATGACTAGGAGATTGACAAAACAAATTAGCAAAACAAAAAAAGAGCATGATTCAAGGATAAAGGAACTAGGTGATTAGGGGATTCACTAACACTCAATCCAAAAATCCAATCATCAAATTCAAGGGGAAACAAATGGGGGATCACAAGAGGAAATCATGCACATAGGAACTCTAATTACTCTCTCGAGCTAATTAAAGGAGCTTAATTAGTCACTCATAACCTATTCTCATGCCATGATCAACTAATCTACAAGATGATAAATCAAGCTTCCCTAAACTAGAAAATACCTATTTTAAGGGATATTCTAGTCTAGCAACCAAACTTAGTCTATCTCTAACTTCATCTCTCGATCATTCACTAGGGATTCCAAATAAGCAAGTAAAGTGGTGATCAATCACCCATCAAACCAAATCAAGCAAGTTTAATCAACAAGCTAGTTTTACCCTAAATGTTAACCCCCTAACTTAGATTTAGGATCCAAAGAGTAAATGAAGGCTACATCCCTTCCCCTAGTAGGAAACTACTCACAAATCATGGAAAAAGCAAACCAAAACTTGAATTAACTTCATCACCATAACCATGGAGGAAAGAGAAAAAGGGGGAGATGATCAACTAATAAAACAAGATCTAAGCAAACAAACCATGAACTAAACAAGATTAGAGGAAGAGAAAATAAAATAAATAAGAAATTACCAACTTTTAATCTTGCATAAATCTGAAAATGGAGTTCCAAAGCTTCAAACTTCAACTTTAAAAAAAAATGAAAGAGTTTATCTTATATAGTCCTAAAATAAACAAAGTTTAATTACAAGAAAACCCCCGTACAAAAATCGAAAGGAAAAGAAAACGTTCCGGAAAAACCCTTCCACCTGGGCGGGTGACCCGACCCGAGCGCTCGGGTGGACCTGACCCGGGTGGGTCACTTAAACGACTCGGGCGGGTCTTTCATCAGGAAAGAAGATGTTTGGCTCGAAACTGGCACGGGCGGGTAGTCTCGTCAAGAAGGAAATTAGGCTGCTCCCTTCACTGACCCGGGCGGGTCAAACTCAGTCAAACAACCCGAGCCTTCGGGTTAGTCTCTTGCTCTTCTTTTTTCCTCTTTTGAGCCCTTTGATGCCTCGTTTCTTCAATTCCTTACCTCGGGCTTGTGCAAATGTCCTCAAAGCACAAATCCTCAAAGTAAACGAAAACACCCAAATAAAATGCACAAAGGAGGAGTATTGCACAACATTAAAGAAAATAGAAGGAAATTAGGCTAAACTAACCTAAAAGCTACTACAAAATCAACTAAAAACTATTAAAAAGCCAAGTAAATAAACTATACATCAGGCAACACCAATTTTTGGTCCGATAGTATTGTGTGACCACTCATCGGAAAGCTCTTCAAGTCTACAAGAACCTCCAATTTGTTTCGTGGCCAAATGATCAACCAATCAAACGTTATAGCCGAAATGTTGAAGGTTTGGTGATCAACAACTTTACAAAGTGTTCTAGTTTGTTTTGTCTTGTATTTATTTGTTGATTTTAATACTAGCTTGGATTGGGATCCTACTTTGAATCGTAGGGGTTGGTAGAATCGAATCGGTGGGATCGGATCGTAGTATCGTAAGATCCTACAATTCGGTAAAATAGAGATAATTATGCTAAAATATGGTGAGAATATCATGTTAAAAATTTACACATAGGAAATAACGACTTATTTCATTAACAAAAGGTGATAGTTTTTCAATACTATAAGATTGAAGTAACATGCAACCAAAATCTAATAGAAGAAATATAATATGTGAAATTACTTTATGATTTTTTTACGATAGGATCGGATCGTAGAGTCGTAGGTACGTTAAATCGTATTAAGATCCTACCATGTGATTTTTTGTGGTTGGGTAGGATCGAAAGATCCTATAAAATTAAGATCCTACGTAGGATCGGGAACGGTGAGATCCTTCCGGATCGTAGAATCGTAAGATTCAGAACGGGATTTTAACAACAATGACTATAAGTACCCTTGAGGTATTCATTTGTAGCATAAGTTGTGTTGAATGAAAAGTTAGAGTGTGATACTATAAGAGTATCAAAGACTCAAACTTTCATTTTAACACAGTAGCTTTTTCTCTATTGTTCTCTCTATTTCATATTAATCCTTTGTGTATGTTTGTTGTCTAACAGCACAACAGATTACAAGGAATAAATACTAGGAAGATTAAATCATGACCTAGGAGGATGTGTCCACATTAGACAAACCTCAGCTCACCAAATCAGCCTGGGGACACTACAAGCCAAAAAAAAATACAGTTGTATATTACCCTATATTACGACTGCATATAATAGCTCCATCTAGCATTATAGTAGAGACTAAGCATTATAAGGAGTATTCTCAATACCCTCCCTGAAGTTGGAGCAAAAGCCACAATACCCATTGTAATACTCCGTATTTTTGGGAGTTATTCTTTTATAAATAAGGAAATATAAAGAATAAAGTTGAAAGTGTTTTTAATATTATTTACATAATAATATAGTTTGAGTAAGCATATAGTTATAATTTAAATATAGCTTGGCCTCGTTTTATTTTCCAAAATAAAATAAGAAATCGGAGTTTGAGTTGGAAACAAATCCTATTAAACCTAGGTTTATAATGCTATAAATAAGAGAAGAAAAAAAAAGGAATTAAAACCCTAACTTTTACTTTCCTTCAGCTGTTTTACCCAAGAGAAATTTTCTCTCTCCTCCTCTTTTCTTCTCCACGTTCTTTTTTCCTTCTCTCCTTTACTGTTCACCTTATTCTTCCCGTGCATCTGGAACCTCCCCTCGCTGGCATTCTGTCACCGGGGGTTACTTCCACCGAAGGTCATGCACGAGGCTCCGAGGCTGGGTTCGTTCGCGCGGGTTCGCGTCTAGTGGCTCGAGTGTGAAAGTCGTGTGGGCTGCTCGTCGAGGTTCGCGAGTCGTGCGGCGGTGCTGCACGTCCAGTCGGGCTCGCGAGTCGCGCAGTGGTTGTGCTGGAGTTCGCAGGATGAGCGGCGCGGTGGTTGTCGCCGGAGACACCAAGCACTACGGTATATTCTAAAAAAACAAATTTCTTTTCTTTTCTACTTTAAATTAAGTTATGAAATCTGATTTTATTATTCTTATTACCTTTGATTACGTTTTGGGTGATTATAACTAAAGTATAGAATAAAGTATCAAAAATCAGATTTATAATTATGTTTTGGTTCTCAGGGTAACTTACCTCTCCAAATCTGATTTTTATAATACTTATAAATGTTTAAGTTATGTTGTTGTAAACAAAGCATGTTATAAGTTAAAAGCAATCAGATTATTAATACTAGTTCTTAGGATGGTTTATTCTTAACTCTGATTTTATAATACTTACATATACCAGTTAGGTTTTCGTTGTTATGAACAAGTATAAAATAAAGTTAAAAGAAATCAGATTTTGCATGCATATTAATTAGTTTCTAAATATGTAGTTTCAATAAAGTTTATGAAAAGGAAGCTTAACCAACAAGAACGTTTATTTTATTATTCGAAACACTAAGTTTTACATAGTTAGTTAAGCTGGTTGTATTTTAATGATATCAAGGACTGAGAACTCAGTTACTTTTATTATTCGATTAGGTCCCAATTTCATAAGCGGAGCGTTTTAAGTAGTCAGCAAAGATTCTCCGTTACAAGGTACGTACGCGTACTAGTTCAGTTCGTTACATTAGTATCATGTTTAGGTTATGATTGTTATATTGGAACCTAGAATCATGATAGGGAACTGTGGTTGATAATGATTGTTGAGATTGTTTGGTAACATGAAGTCAATTGGAAATCTGCTTGTATGTCCTTGTTGTATGACTTGTGAAATAGAATAAATTGTTATTGGAATGCGTAATTATATCGTATCACAAGCATGAAATAAGATGTTGGGTTGGAATGCTATGATTAATAATTGTAGCGAGGATTTATAAGAGGTTGCTTAAACTAAAGGATTTTATATGATGTTATAGAAATCATATGCTTAATGTTGTATGAATGAGTATCGCTAAAAAGGATTGTTGGCAATAAACTTGTAGCCGGATTCCCTACAAGTAATGAACAATAGGGGGAGTGTGAGACTTGTTCTACACTCCTACGCAGGCCTACTGTGACGACAATAGTGTCCTTATAAATTTTGATAACTCAAGTAGGTGAAAGGTTCCGTACGATCTTGAGGGTATGCATACTAAGGTGATGGATGTGGGACGGACCTGCATTTCCGATGATGAGGGGAATAATAGGACATTCATCGCAGTGATTGGGGAAGATAATGTTGAACCTATACTTGACTTGGAAAATGAGGAAGAGGGAGATCCTAATGAAAATGGGCCTGCTCAAGAGGGAGATCCTAATGGAAATGAGCCTGCGGAAGGGGACCCGATTAAGGAAAATGGCCAAGAAGAAGAAGAAGAAGAAGAGCCCATAGAAGAAGAACCTTTGGAGGAAGATGAACCTGTAGAGGATGACGAGCCTTCTGAGGACGAAGCTGACATGGAAGAAGGAATAGAAAATCCTAACTCAGATGACGAAGCTCACCATTATAGTCCCTAGTTTCTTTTGAATATATAATTAGGATTAGAAAATTTAATTTATTCGTTTACTTCAGTTTTAATAAGGCTTGCATGCCAAGTAGCAAATTAGCATTCTTTTATTCCTTTCTTTATTCATATTATGTCCTCCTTTGAAACAATAATTTTTTTTCCTTTTTCAATAATAATACAATATTTTATTTCTTGTATTATGTGATATAAGTCTTATTTGATATGTTTTATTGCAAGTCAATAGAGACTGAATGATTGTTCGCAATAAAGACGTGTTGTATGAACGTGCAAATGTGTTATAGTTAAGTGAATCGACGATTATGTGTGTGGCACCGAAACGGTTGTGTGTCAATTTTCAGCGCAGAATGGTTCGTCAGGGCGGCACGCCTGATACCTCTCTGAATGTCGAACAATCGATTCATGATCTAGTGCAGATTATAGCTAACCTAGCCCAAGGACATAACCGGGATGGGGATTTGTCTGAAAAGGTTGCCCGTAGGAACCCACCAGTACTGAATGGGAAAGGGGGGCCGGAAGAATTGGAGAACTGGGTTGGGGAGTTTGATAAGCTTTTCTTTACCCTCTCATGTCCAGATGACAAGACAGTGCCCTTAGCAAGTTATTACCTACAGGGGGATGCCCACTTTTGGTGGACTCAAGCTAAGGACAACCTCTTAAAACAGTCTGACTTTTGGTGGGAAACTTTTAAGAAAGCCCTGAGGGATAAGTATTACCCACCATACCTCAAAAAGCAGAAAGCCCAAGAGTTTATGATGCTAGAGCAAGGGAACCTATCTGTTGAGGAATATTACCGCAAATTCATTGAGCTGATGAGGTTTGCTCCTGAAATTGCCCCTACTGAGGAAGCTAAGGCCTCACGTTTTGAATTAGGGCTCATCCTTGACTTGCAAGGGAGACTGGGGGGAGATACTTTCACCTCGTTGGACCATATTTTTCGCAAAGCTGCCCACCTATATGCAATAAGGAAACGAGAGGAAGGAGGTAAACAAGGTGAGAAGCGAAAGGAGAATCCAAACCCCGAGGTTCAAAGATTTGAAAAGAAACACCATGGGAACCAGAACAATCAAACCTCCCAAAGAAACTTTGGAAAGGGACCCAACAACAACAACACTCAACACAATAACAATAACCGCAACAATAACACCAACAACCGCAGACCTGAGCGTGTGTACCGGTGTAAGAAGTGCCCAAACAACCATCCTGGGAGAGATTGTGAGGGTAACAAAGTGGAGTGTCGTGAATGTGGGAAATTGGGGCATAGGGCGTACGAGTGCTACTCACAAAATAAGGTTAACCCCAATGGTCAGAAGAAAGGGAACTATGGAGACAAGCCTAGGAATGGGAATATGATGGTGGAAATGCATACAATGGGTCAGGGAACTCTAATTACTCCAAACCACCAACTAATGCAAATAATCAAGCACCAACCGGGAACCAAGTGACCAACAACAATGATAATAAGGGCAAAAGGAAGTTGTATATGATGACGACTAGTGAAGAGGAAGCTCGTTGGGATGTTGTCAATGGTATTTTTTCTATCAACTCAATTCCTGTTAAAGTATTGTTCGATTCTGGAGAATCTTTGTCTTTTATTGCCCATACAACTGGTAGAACTCTAGCACTAGTTGAGTCCGAGGCAAATTCTATGCCTATAATTATTCTGTCTGGGGATACTGTTAATTGCTCTAAGAAATTCCTGAATGTCTCACTGAAAGTAGGGGAGGGCTTCTTTCTCCCGATCTAATAGAGTTTAACTTATAGAACCTATACGTCATTTTGAGGATGGATTGGCTTGGGAAGTACAAGGCTAAGATAGACTGTGATGCACAGAAAGTGGAACTGAGAGATCCTTCGGGAAAAAGGATGTCATGTAGGAGAATACCTCGAGAACCTGGGATTAAGGTAATCAATGCCTTGCAACTTAAGGGTTATATAGAGAAAGGATGGCCTCTATTTATGTTTTCTGTGAGAAGGGTTGAGGATGATCCATTGAAACCTGAGGACGTCCCTATAGTCAGCGAATTCCAGGATGTTTTTCCTGAAGAAATACTTGGTATGCCGCCAAGGAGAGATGTAGAGTTCACTGTTGACTTAGTACCTGGAACTGGACCTATCTCAAAAGCCCCATACCGAATGGCTCCAGCATAAATGAACGAGTTGAAAAACCAGTTGGAAGAACTACTAGATAAGGGGTACATTAGACCTAGTATGTCACCATGGGGAGCCCCTGTCTTATTTGTGAAGAAGAAGGATGGTAGTTTGAGGTTGTGTATAGACTACCGTGAGTTGAACAATGTCACTGTGAAAAAAAATATCCATTACCTAGGATAGATTACTTGTTTGACCAACTTCAGGGTGTAGGGGTGTTCTCCAAAATAGATTTAAGGTCTGGTTACTATCAGCTGAGGATTGCTGACCAAGATATACCTAAAACTGCCTTCAGGACTAGGTATGGACACTATGAGTTTACCATCATGCCGTTTGGGTTAACCAATGCACCTGCTGTTTTCATGGACCTCATGAATAGGATTTTTCGACCCTACCTCGACAAATTCGTAGTCGTGTTCATTGACGATATATTAATCTATTCAAGGAGCAAGGAGGAACATGAGGTACATTTGAAGCTTATTTTACAGACACTTAGGGAGAACCAATTGTATGCAAAGTTTTCGAAGTGTGAGTTTTGGTTAGAAAAAGTGTCATTTTTGGGTCATTTCGTCTCTAAGGAGGGTGTGTCAGTAGATCCTGCAAAGATAAAAGCTGTGAGTGAATGGCCTACACCAAAGAATGTCATAGATATAAGGAGTTTCTTGGGTTTAGCCGGTTATTATAGGAGGTTTGTGAAAGACTTTTCGAAGATAGCAAAACCCATGACTAACTTAATGAAGAAAGACTGCAAGTTTAATTGGACTGAAGACATTGAGAAAGCCTTTGAAACACTCAAAGAGAAACTAACCTCAGCACCTGTGCTAGCCTTGCCTAACGGGTATGAGGGGTATGATGTCTATAGTGATGCTTCAAAGAATGGGTTGGGTTGTGTTCTTATGCAAAATGGAAAGGTCATAGCTTACGCATCCCGTCAACTGAAACCATATGAAGTTAATTACCCAACACATGTCCTAGAGTTGGCCGCAATTGTCTTTGCCTTAAAAATCTTGAGACATTACCTTTTACGGGGTGACTTGTCGAATTTTCACTGATCACAAAAGCCTCAAATACATCTTCACCTAGAAAGACCTTAATATGCAACAACGCAGGTGGTTAGAGCTCATTAAGGACTATGACTTAGACATTCAATACCATGAGGATAAAGCAAACGTTGTTGCTGATGCATTGAGTCGTAAGTCTAGCCATAGCCTGAACACCTTGGTAGTTGCTGACAAACTTTGTGAAGAATTTTCTAAACTCCAGATTGAAGTGGTTCATGAAGGGGAAGTGGAAAAGCTATTGAGTGCCCTAACCATCCAGCCCATCTTCCTAGATGAAATAAAAGAGGCTGGGGATGTGAAACTCGATCGGGTCAAAGCAAAACTTAAGGAGGGAAAAGCAGAAGGGTTTGAAATCCATGAGGATGAGAGTATACGCTACAGGGGTCGGTGGTGTGTCCCGCAAACAAGTGAGGAGTTGAAGCAAAAGATAATGAGTGAAGGTCATAATACGAGCTATTCCGTCCACCCAGGGGGGGATAAGTTATATAAGGAACTCAAAAAGATGTTTTGGTGGCCTGGAATGAAGAGGACAGTAGCCGAGTTTGTTTCCAAATGTCTGACGTGTCAAAAGTTTAAGAGTGAACACAAGAGACCTCAAGGCAAAATCCAACCTCTTGACATTCCAACATGGAAGTGGGATTCGATATCCATGGACTTCGTCGTAGCCTTACCTAGGAGTCGGGGAGGTAATAACACAATATGGGTGATAGTGGACCAATTGACCAAGACTGCAAGTTTTATACCCATGAAAGACACGTGGAGTATGGAAGCCCTAGCCAAAGCATACATTAAGCATGTTATTCGATTGCACGGAGTACCCACGAGTATAGTGTCTGACAGGGATTCGCGATTCCTTTCTAATTTCTGGAAAAAGGTTGAGGAAGCATTTGGTAGTGAGCTATTAATGAGTACCGCCTTTCACCTAGCTACAGACGGTCAAACAGAAAGAACCATCCAGACCTTGGAAGACATGTTAAGAGCTTGTGCCTTAGAATACCAGGGATCATGGGAAGACCATTTGGACCTCATATAGTTCTCATACAACAACAGTTATCAGGCTAGTATCAAAATGGCTCCATTTGAAGCGTTGTATGGGAGAAAGTGTCATAGTCCTTTGTGCTGAAACGATAGTAGTGAGACAGTGGTGTTAGGTCCTGAAATGAATCAAGAGATTGTTGTTCAAGTGCGAGTCATTCAAGAGAAGATTAGGGCTGCACAAGACAGGCAGAAGTCATATGCGGATCAGAAGCGAAGGGAAGAGAATTATGAAGTGGGTGAAAAAGTGTTGTTGAAGGTGTCCCCAATGAATGGGGTGATGCGCTTTGGGAAGAAAGGGAAATTAAGTCCTAAGTTCATAGGACCATATGAGATTTTGGCACGAGTAGGCAAAGTGGCTTATCGCTTAGAATTGCCAAACGAGTTAGAAAGGGTCCACAACGTGTTTCACGTATCTCAACTCCGAAAATACGAACCTGACGAGTCGCAAGTCCTAGAACCTCAAAACGTCGAGTTAAACGAAACCTTGTCCTATGAGGAGAAACCCATCAAAATCCTAGACCACAAGGTGCGTAGTACGAGAAATAAGAACGTCAAAATTGTGAAGGTGTTGTGGAGAAATCAGAATACTGAAGAAGCCACATGGGAAGCAGAAGATGTGATGCGTCTGAAGTACCCTGAGCTTTTTCAAGAGGTAGGCGAGTTACGGGGACGTAACTTTTCTTTTAAGGGGGGAAGAATGCGATAGAATTTCACGCTTCACCTAAAGTTTGCTTAAGTCTGTTATTTATGTGTATTATTGCTTATGTGACTTGCGAAAACTTGAAAACACTTGTGAAATATTGGGACTTAGAAGTGGAAAAGATCGTCGTTAAGACTGGCTACCTCAAAGTTTCGGGACGAAACTTCCTTTAAGGGGGGAAGCCTGTAATACTCCGTATTTTTAGGAGTTATTCTTTTATAAATAAGGAAATATAAAGAATAAAGTTGAAAGTGTTTTTAATATTATTTACATAAGAACATAGTTTGGGTAAGCCTATAGTTATAATTTAACTATACAACTTATTTTCGTACCTAATTATATTATAGCTTGGCCTCCTTTTATTTTCCAAATAAAATCAGAAATCGGAGTTTGAGTTGGAAACAAATCCTATTAAACCTAGGTTTATAATGCTATAAATAAGAGAAGAAGAAAAAAAGGGAATTAAAACCCTAACTTTTACTTTCCTTCAGCCGTATTACCCAAGAGAAATTTTCTCTCTCCTCCTCTTTTCTTCTCCACGTTCTTTCTTTCCTTCTCTCCTTTACTATCCACCTTATTCTTCTCGTGCATCTGGAACCTCCCCTCGCCGGCGTTTTGTCACCGGGGGTTACTTCCACCGGAGGTCGTGCACGAGGCTAGGTTCGTTCGCGCGGGTTCGCGTCTAGTAGCTCGAGTGTGAAAGTCGCGTGGGCTGCTCGTCGAGATTCGCGAGTCGTGCGGCGGTGCTGCACGTCCAGTCGAGCTCGCGAGTCACGCAGTGGTTGTGCCGGAGTTCGCAGGCTGAGCAGCGCGGTGGTTGTCGCCGGAGACACCAAGCACTACGGTATATTCTAAAAAAAAAAAATTCTTTTCTTTTCTACTTTAAATTAAGTTATGCAATCTGATTTTATTATTCTTATTACCTTTGATTACGTTTTGGGTGATTATAACTAAAGTATAGAATAAAGTATCAAAAATCACATTTATAATTATGTTTTAGTTCTCAGGGTAACTTACCTCTCCAAATCTGATTTTTTATAATACTTATAAATGTTTAAGTTATGTTGTTGTAAACAAAGCATGTTATAAGTTAAAAGCAATCAGATTCTTGATTATTAATACTAGTTCTTAGGATGGTTTATTCTTAACTCTGATTTTATAATACTTACATATACCAGTTAGGTTTTCATTGTTATGAACAAGTATAAAATAAAGTTAAAAGAAATCAGATTTTGCAAGCATATTAATTAGTTTCTAAATATGTAGTTTCAATAAAGTTTATGAAAAGGAAGCTTAACCAACAAGAACGTTTATTTTATTATTCGAAACACTAAGTTTTACATAGTTAGTTAAGCTGGTTGTATTTTAATGATATCAAGGACTTAGAAAGGAGTTGCTTTTATTATTCAATTAGGTCCCAATTTCATAAGCGGAGCATTTTAAGTAGTCTGCAAAGATTCTCCGTTACAAGGTACGTACGCGTACTAGTTCAGTTCGTTACATTAGTATCATGTTTAGGTTATGATTGTTATATTGGAACCTAGAATCATGATAGGGAACTATGGTTGATAACGATTGTTGAGATTGTTTGGTAACATGAAATCAATTGGAAATCTGCTTGTATTTCCTTGTTATAGGACTTGTGAAATAGAATGAATTGTTATTGGAATGCGTAATTCTATCGTATCACAAGCATGAAATGAGATGTTGGGTTGGAATGCTATGATTGATAATTGTTGCAAAGATTTATAAGAGGTTGCTTAAACTAAAGGATTTTATATGATGTTATAGAAATCATATGCTTAATGTTGTATGAATGAGTATCGCTAAAAAGGATTGTTGGCAATAAACTTGTAGCCGGATTCCCTACAAGTAATGACCAATGGGGGAAGTGTGAGACTTGTTCTACACTCCTACGCAGGCCTATTGTGACGACAGTATTGTCCTTATAAATTTTGATAACTCAAGTAGGCGGAAGGTTTTGTACGATCTTGGGGGTATGCATACTAAGGTGATGGATGTGGGACGGAACGAAATCGTATTTACATTCCATCTAATAGACCAAGTTGTCTATTAAGGATTAAGTAGCCCGTATGATTCTAGAAAGATGATGGTGCCCGTTCGATGCCAATTAAACGATAAAAATGAATTGTAATATTCTTGTAGTATCATGTCTAGGAATGGTTATTATTATTCTGTTTATGTTTAATGTATTATTTAACTGTTTATGTACGTACTCAGCATAGCTGATTGGTTGTTATTTGTGATGTTTGTTGACCTGTGACGAACCATTGATATTTCAATGGGGAGCAGATTAGGTATGCTGGTGATGCTGCATGAGTTTCGGCATACGGGGGATATTTTCTGGTTTGTAAACTCTTAAGTGTTTTTTTTGAACTTATGGAATTATTAGTATTCGTAGTTAATGGTTTGAATAAAAGGGGTCCATGGTGATTCCCGAGTTGTAGTTTAAAGTAAACATTTTATTTCCGCTGCAATGTAGTTTTCTTCATAAGGAGTTGTTAACGTTTTAATTTTAATATGCCTTGCGTTTCACCGCGGCGGTAACACTCCCAAAGTCGATGCAAGTATTTTTGACGTGTATGTATTTGGGGGTGTTACACCCACCTTGAAAGATAAATGGTTTTGTTTCTGCTCACTGAGGGACTTGGTCGTCAGGTCAGCTAGTTGAAGGAAAGACTTAATGTGTAGAACATTCAAGAAACCATCCTGGATGTGATGTAATACCCCGAATTTTAATCTCGTTATATTAGCTACTAATTATGTTTATTAGCTTAATTGTGTCCTAAAATTTTCCAATATATTTTCCTTATCATGATTTTGAGATTATGTTAAAATGTTTAAGATTTACTAAAAGGTATATTATATTTATAAAAGAAAAAAGAACATAAAATGAAAATGTTGACTTTCTCCTTCTCCCACCCTTCTTCTTCCTTCACCTGGCAACCAAATACAAACATCATAATTTTTCTTCACTCCTCAATGAACCGACTTACTCTACCAAGTCCATTGTTTTTCTTTAAGTTTCTAGATGCCCATCCATGGTTTTGCAATTCCATCAAACTAGCTCAAGGTTTTCGAGTTTCTAGAAGCCCCAACAATGGCTATAAATAGCCATGCTCATCACTTAAACCATTCACTCATTCATCAACATCCCACCACCTCTAAATCACCGGCAAATTGCCTTTTAATTCGCCGGAAACCACCATCAAAAGAAGCTCCAAATCCCCTTTTTTTACCACTCGCTCTCTCCTTTGCCGTACTATTTTCCCCAATTTTTGTATCTTACAGTCGGAATTTTCCCAAACTTCTTTCATGAAAGTTTTAGCTCTCGAAAAGTTATTGAATTTAGACCCAAAAAGCACTTGATTCAGAGTTCGAAGCAAGGATATTTGCCCTCCTGAAGTTTTCTGTTATTTCTGTCTTGTTCCACCAGCACCGCCACTTGTGTTTCGAGCTACCATTTCGTTGATGCTATTGCTTTCTTCCTCTTCTTATTTTCCAAAGCCCAAGAGTCAATTACAAATTTCATGAAGGTAATATTATAGCCCATTATCCTTATAGCTAAAGTTTGATTCTTCTAACTCCTGATTTCTCACGTAAAGAAAAAGTCATTGGTACAAAATGGGACTTTTATTTCATAAGAGTACTTATAAATGATGTTTTAGTCAAGTAACTATTTCTTGCTTGGTTCACCAACAACTGGTTTCCTTGTCATTTACCTTTTTCATTGCCTTCAGCCTTTGTTTTTCTTTTTGTTAGAAATGTATAGATATAATAGTGAGTAACCGGATAAATGATCTTTCAAGCACATACTTATACGCTTTCCTATAAGTTATTTACCGACCCACTAAGAATAACGGAGTATCACGGTAATACTTATGAGATACGAAGAAGAAACGTTGAATCTTGGTTGTTGACAAGAAACAATTCCAACAAGTGTTTGTAGTTTGATTTTGTTTAGAGAAAACATAAGAGAATTTCATTCTCTAAGCAAGTATAATGGAATAATGATTTCTCACTCTCTCAAATACATATGACACATCCCTATTTATATTATAGGAGATAGTTAGAGGAAATGCCCGAAACAAGGTGTCGCTTCACACCAAAAGACACATTTAAAACCTCTTAATTCATATTATACTTATACTCCAACATCAAGTATAATAAACATCATATATATAACCTACGAACACATTTAACTACAAATGTTCCAACACTTTTTTCTTTCTTCCCCTAGTTTTCAATTTCCTTCAGCCATGATATTACTTCATTTTGGGAGCACTTCCCATTATACACCAAAACACATCAAAAAGGTCAGTTGCTGTTGTATGTTCTAAATTTCTTTTCATTCAATTGTAGTTATATGAATATATAATATTTAAAATCTTCTACTTATCATTGATGGTTGAAAGCACCTAGTTTAACTAGTGCTTTTGAGTAAAGTAAGTTTGATCATTTCAATGGGTCTTTTAGTATGAAGTCTCGTATTAGTTATTAGAGAATAGTTACTAATCTAACGTTATTGTTATGGGTATTTGGAGGAGCATTAAAGAGTTTGAGCATTGTTACTTGGAAGGTACCACTAATGCTAGTTGAGGTTAAGGAGACTAAAACAGGATTGAGGTAACCTTTATGTCCATTATTTATGCTTGTCCGTATATGATGTATGTAATCTTATATATGTGACCGAATGTGTGATTATAATTATGTGATGCTAATTATGTGGTATGACGACTATGTTACAATAATTATGTGATTTTATGCTATTAAGTATGATGTATATATGATATCACGAATACTATATGTAAATCTCATAGCCAAATTATATATGATATGTTATGTAGTTAAATGATTCATGAATTATGGTTATCTGATGTCTTATAAGTTATGATAATAAAAGTGGATGGTTCTGCTGGCTTGGAGTTATGAATTGAACTGGGAAATGGGCAAGTTACAGGTGGAGGAATTCTATTACGATATACGAAATGGACCAAAATGGTCGAATGTTAATGTTTAAGGATGACAAAAGTTAAGCTCTGTTCGAAAACATGTACTTGCAAATGAACTAAGCTCACGTAAATGGTCCTTGCCATCAGACTATTCAATGCTGATGATGATGTTCTCTGATAATAATTACCAAAATGTTATAATGTATACTTGTATGTGAAAATTAATGTTTATGAACTAAAGCCGTTTTTACGAGCTGGAGCAAAGTTACTGAGTTTTCCACTCATTTTAGGTTATTTTTCTGTGTTTTCCCTTTTCTCTTTTTTTAGTAATTATTCAGGTATTATGAAGATAGCTCAAGTTCAGTTATGACAAGGATGCTCTAGAAAGATTATGTTGAAGTGACTCCATATAAATTTGGGATATTTAGGATCCTGTGTATAATGGGTAAACATTACTATTTTTAATCGAGCATATGTATATTTAATAGACCATTTTAGGCTATTATTCTATGAGTAGGCCCTAACCCACATGCTTAAGTTCAGTTTCCGCTGCCAGTTAAGGCTATGTATTTTCTGAGGCGTTAAATGTGACCTCTCGCATAATGGCAGTCCACCTTTAAATGCTTTGTTCTCTCATGAAAAATGGGATTGTGAGCTAAGTGATTTGCTTATTTGTTATCAAAATAGAGATCAATTGGTTAGGGGTATGTTGAAATAACCTAAATCTCCAAGGATGCCATAGATCCTCACTATTTCACTTGTTCTTTGGGACATACACTTGTACTCTGCCTCAGTAGAGGGTTTAGAGACAGTTTTCTGCTTCTTGGTCTTCCTAGGAACACACAGTAGCCAATGAGTGATCTAGAACTGAAAGCACAACTGCCTCAGTTGGAATCACCGAATGATTTGAGTGTGAGGATTGAATTATCTGGATAGAATAGACCCCAATCTAGGGTACCAGCCAGATATTTAATTACATGAATAGCATCTTGAAGATGAGGTCTTCTAGGCTCACTCATAAATTGGCTTAATTGTTGCACATTTTATGATATATCTGGTTTGGTAAGATTAAATAGAGCGATTTGCTAATGATGCTCCTGTAAGTCTCTGAGTCTGGCATTAACTCCCCTTGATCAGTGGATAGCTTCATTCCTTTAGGGAAAGAAAACTTAGCAGGCTTGTATCCCTCCATACTAGTGGACTTTGGAATGTCAGGATGAACTCTCTTTGATTAAGCATGATTCCTTGAGGATTTATTGCAACTTCAATCCCCAAGAAATATCTCATTTCTCCAAGATCTTTCACAGTAAAAGCTAAATCCAGGCTTTGCTTTACTATTTGTATCTCAAATTCGTCATCACTAGTGATCAAAAGATCATCTACATAGACAATAATAAAGTTTGTTTCCCATCAGCCTTCTTTGAGAACATTGAATAATCTCTTTTTTACTGAGTATATCCATGAGCTAAAAAATTCTTTGTAAGCTAAGAATTCCACTGCCTAGAAGCCTGTTTTAATCCATGTAAACCTTTTTAATCAGCAAACTTGTCCCTCTTTTTCTGCTGCATATCCTTTTGGAGGTTTCATGTAGACTTCTTCTTCTAAGAAGCCATGAAGGAAAGCATGGTTTATATCCAATTGGTGTAAATTCCAATTCAAAGTGCTTGCAAGAGCAATCAAAATTCTCACACTATTAATTTTGCCATAGGAGAAAATGTGTGCTTGTAATCTTTCCCTACTATTTGCTTGTCCCCTCTGGCTATAAGCCTTGCTTTTGGCTTATCTATCTCTCCTTCTGGAGTTAATTTTATCCTATACACCCATTTACAATCTATAGCCTTTTTTATCAGTAGAGACATCAACCAGCTCCCAAGTTTCATTCTCAGTTAAGGCTTTCAACTCAACTTCCATAGCTTGAAACCATCCCTCATCTTGAGATGCTTCTGTGTAATTAAATGGTTCTATGACTCTTAAAGCATTGTTTAAGGAAGCTAGATATTCTTGTGAATTATATATGTAATTTTCCAACCTTGTTGTATTCATGTTGGCATAACGTTCTGCATGCTTCATCCATGGAAAATCAAGAACATAATCTTTGTATTTGCTGGGAAGAGTTACTTCTCTACTTGACCTCTTGCTTCCTTCCTCTTCATGGCTTGCCTGTTGTCCAAGACTAGGCTCCATTGTTGTTTCTGCTGTTGTTGGTGTGTGTGATTCCTACTCAATTAAGTCATTGAACATATTATCACTCCAATCATCAGTCTGAGACTCATTGCTCATGACATTATTTCTCAAAGCATGCAGAAAATCATTATTCCTGTCTTTGAGAAGAAAAGGAAAAACTTCCTCTTTGAAATCGACATCCCTGCTGACAAATATTATGTTGGTTTCTAACTCCATGAGTTTATATCCTTTTTGACTGTAAGGATATCCCATTAGCACACACCTAATGCCCCTAGGAGCAAATTTATTAGTGGGCTTCTTGCTTGGACTGGCATAGCATAGGCTGCCTATCACTCTCGAGGCCCATACTCAAGCTCCTTTTTCATCATTATCTTATATGGAGTATCCCAATCTATCATTGCACTATGCATGACACAGATCAGGTGAGTTGCAGCTAAGATGCACTCACCCAATAGATACCTTGGTAATCCAACAAGTAATTTCAAGGATCTTGCTAATAGCAAGAATCTATGTTTTCTCTCAACTCTTGCATTTTGTTGTGGTATACCTGCAATACTTCTCTAGTGTGTTATCCCTTTTTCACCAAAAATCTTTCCACATTCATTTTTAAAGATTTTAGTAGCATTATCACTTCTCAAGGTCTTTACCTTGGTATTCAAGTGAGTTTCTACATGATGAGCAAAGAAACTGACTAATAGTCCCTTCACTTGTTCTTTATATGATGACAAGTGAGTCCACATCACCCAGTTATAATCATCTACAATAGTGAGAAAATATGTTGCACCTGTGATTGTCTTGGTCCAATAAGGAACCTAAAGGTCAACATGAAGTAAATCAAAGATTTTATCAGCAATGGATTTACTAAGAGTGAAAGGTAGCTTGTGATGCTTAGCCATAGAACAAGTATCACAAAAATTATTGTTTAAGTTCTCACATTTGCAAAAGCTCAAATGTTTCATCTTAGAAGTTGACATATGCCCAACCTAGCATGAACCAAATTCAGTTTTCTTAAATTATTACAAGAGCGCTCATATTCTTTCTGTCTCTACTCTACAACAAAACAGGCTTGATTTCTTCCACTCTTCTTTTCATCCTCCAACTTATACAGATCACTCTCATTTTTTCCAAAATAAACTGCTCCTTCAATGGAATGGCCTTGTAGATAACATCCATATTTATCAAACAACATCTTGAAATCATTCTCTTTGAGAAATCTACTCACATATAACAAGTTATATTT
Organism: Beta lomatogona; assembly: GCA_947646795.1. Classification (NCBI taxonomy): domain Eukaryota; kingdom Viridiplantae; phylum Streptophyta; class Magnoliopsida; order Caryophyllales; family Amaranthaceae; genus Beta; species Beta lomatogona. The sequence goes on from CANSNZ010000936.1 coordinate 4,197,542, forward strand.
GAAATTTTTTATGTACAACATATCTTTCAATGTTATTTCATCATTCAGTTTCACGTCACCTACTTCTTTCACCAGTTTTACTTTCCATCAGGAAGTCCCACCTTAACTTCCTTGTCAAGGAACTTAAGGTTACTGAAAGAACCCTTATTCCCTGTCATATGATCACTTGCTCCTGAATCTATCAGCCAAGTGTTTGGAAAACATCCATTAACAAATTTTGCAACATTAGAAACAACTTCATTACCCGCAAAGTTGCTTGAACTTGCAGTAGCTAAAGACTATCTCTAATTCATTGCTTTCATCAGATCCTGAACAAGAGAAACAATTAAGTGTTATCAGTCTTACTATTGTTGTAACCTAAAAATGAAAGGTTGATGAGCGGACATGTGGACCAATCAGGGGCCTCCATGTGTCCTTGCAAATGGAGGGAAAATGGCCTTTTTGAAAGGGATTATTCCTTCTGATATTTTAAGCCCATTTCTGGAATGAAGGCATAATCAAGCCCAAACCCCAAAAAACGGCTGCATATGATTGGCTGAATTACCACCTCCAATCAATGTATGCCACGTGTCGAATTCTGATTGCTCAGCCAATCAAATGCCCCCATTCTAGGGTGACATCAAATGGCAGCTCTCAAATTCCAAACACTATAAATAGTCCCTTCAAAATCAGGTAAAAGGTAGATCATTGAATACTGTGCCATTACTCTGTTGAAATGTACTCTCTATCTCTAAACTTAATTATTTACCTAAACCGACTTACGCTTCGGAGGGGAACCACCACCCAAACCTCCTGGGTTGGTTTCCTTTGCTGCAAGTTCGGAGCGAGGAGTGAAGGCATCGCTAGCACAAGTCCCTCTAAGAACATATTGAAAGAAGAAGAAGCAGCTTAACTCTCAAGTGAGTATAACATTTGGCGCCGTCTGTGGGGAGACGCAGTGATGACTGATTGTCACTCGTCCAACATAGCTCGAAATTGCAGTTATCTCAGGTTGTGGTAGAAGATACAGTGGATGATGTTTACCCCGAGGCCGAGATAGACCCCCGTCCAATGCTCCTAATGTTCGTCGAGAGCCTATCCTCGAAGAGAATCTTGAACGTCCGGAAACTGTTGATCTGGAAAATGTGCTGAGTAACTTTCAAACAAAGATGGCAGCAGTCATCTAGGAACAAATTAAGAACAATATGCTCTTCTTCCAAGTGAATGTAGAGCTGGTTGTTCCCAATCCTACTCCTCCCCGAGGGCGTTCTCAAGAGAATCTTCTAGGTCCAAGTTGACCTACTCGTCCAGAAGTTTCTAGAAGGACAGCCAAAGAGAAGTAACCTGTGTGTAGTGAGCAGTGAAGGAGGTTAGATTGGAACTTGGTGGTAAAATCTAAGGATGATAGGTTTTCGAATATACATCGGATGGAAACAGATGCTCGGGACTATTTGGAAGCAAAGAAAGCTGCTGCCTTACAGCGATCGGCCATAGGGTCTACTTCGTATTTGAGAAATCCACCTTTGAAGATATACTCCCGGACAGAAGGAAGAAGTCTGGGTCCTTCTCTTCTTCGTCCACGTTAGGAGAAAATAATGATTCAGCCGTTGTCTATCGATGTGCAGCCCCAACAAATACCTCATCAAACCTTGTTTTGAAGGTGTACCGTAAGAAGTTCATACCCATCAAAGGGCAGCTGGGAGCTCTCCGTATCAACTGACCAACTCCTTTCTCCGCCAGGATAATGGAGGCTCCCCCTTTACCAAAGGTTAAACTCCCTAAAATTGAGCCGTTTGATGGAACGACTTATCCTGATTATCATCTTTCTGCCTACAATCACCAAATGTATGTTCAGGCAGTAGATGATGATACTTGGTGCAAGAACTTTCCAGCTACTCTGAAGGGAGTAGCTTAGAAATGGTTTAACAATCTCCCTCTTAACTCTTTTAATTACTTCACTGAACTCAGTTATTTATTCACAAGCGACTTTGTAGCAAATTGGCAAGAACAGAAGACTAGCATGCATTTGAGGAAAGTCATTCAGGGTCCAAAGGAGGCTCTTCAAAGTTTTGTTAAGAGGTTCCATCTAGAGGCTTTGCAGATCCAAGACCTTAATGCTGGAGTGGTCGTTGATGCTTTATCAAAGGGCTAATGCTGGGAAGTTTTAAGTTTGATCTCATCAAGAAGAAGGTCACCAGCCTTTCAGAGGCCTTGAAGGAGGTTGAAGCATTCATACATGCTACAGAAGTTTGTGCTGAGGCTAAACACCCCGAGTCCAAGAAGCCTGAGGAAGTGGCTCCGGTAAAAAAGAACAACCCAAAAAAGGCTGAGACTTGGGTAGTGACCTCCACAACCACCTCGTCCAAACAAGGAAAGAGAAAAGAATCAGAAGCTTCAGCCGACCTAGTAGAATTCAGCAATGATTAATATTCTATTCTTATGGAGATAAAAGATCAATATGATCTCAAGGCCCCAGCTGAGATGAAGACTCCTTATAGAAACAGGGATCGGAGCAAGTATTGTCATTTCCATAAGGACTGTGGGCATGAAACCAATGAGTGTACGCATCTTAAGAGGGCCCTGGAGGATTTGGCTCGACAAGGAAAGATGAACTCGTATTTACCCCGAGGAGGAAGGAAGTTTCAAAAGAAAGATGATCGTCAAAACAAAAAGAAGGATAGTCAAAGCACAAACAAAGATGTTGTCCTGGTCATTTCTGGTGGGTTTGCAGCTGGTGGACCTACCAATCGAGGGCACAAAAACTATCTCCGTGAGCTCGGCCAAATTCTGTTAACTGACCAGACAAAGGTCGATCCCTTTCCAAAGGTGGTGGTCAATGAGCAAGACTAGGGGAAGTTGAACACCCCTCATGATGATCCTCTAGTTGCGTAAATGAAGATAGCAAATCTATGGGTGAGAAGAATATTGATTGACACTGGAAGTTCGACAGACATCATCAGTGTAGATTGTTTGTCTAAGTTGAAGTTTGACGAGAAAAACTTGGTCCCATTTCATCACCCAATCATTGGGTTTGGAGAAGGAGTTATGCATCCTATGGAGACGGTAACTTTGCCGGTCCGGGTAAGAGAAAAGGATGTCTCGCGAACTTTGTTCAATAAGTTCTTGGTCATCAGAGATTTAACGGCCTATAATGTTATCCTTTGACTACCAACTCTGAATCATGTTAAAGCAGTCATTGTTACTCATCTTATGCTCATGAAGTTTGAATGTGACGGAGGGCATATAGGGACGTTTTATGGAGACCAGCAGGAAGCCAGAGTATGTTATTTAACTACTTTAAAACCATCGTCTTGGAAGGACGAAGAGAAGGACCAAAAGAAGGTTGCTTGTGAAGGGAAAGCGGTCGAGATCATAATGATGCAAACAGCCTCACTGAGAAAGACAAGAGAAAATTCTCTGATGTAGTTTATGATATGATTCCGTGAACGGAATCTAGCTTAGTTCCTCACAAGCTTCACTCACTTATGATTCCCTAAGGGTTCTAACTCTAATACCTAGGCTTCACTCACCAAGGGTTCGAATTAGGATGTGCTCTGAGATTAAGTTTATTAGCTTCACTCACTAACTCACTCAAATCTCACTTAGTTTTAGGTTTCACTCGCCTAACACTAAGGTTCTTGTGTTTAGGTTCACTCCCTAAAAACAATCAAGTCTTGGAAAAATCCGTCCAACACTTACAAAGACAAACAGTCTGAAAATTTAATCAACCAAACTTACTTAGCCTCATAGGACTAGGCATGTATTTATAGAAGAAGAAGCAAGAAAACCTTGCTCCCCAAGTACATCATATGCCACGGCCAACATAGAAGGAAATAAGGAAATTTTCCCCTAAATTGAAGCCTAGAATCTCGCACAAAAATAAGGAAACAAGTGATTTAGGAAAACTCTGCAAAAACTTTCCATAAATGTAACAGCCCGCTCTTCCGGGCTGCTAATGAAACACACTCAACAACCACAAACTAGAATCAACTCTTAATTAAATAAAATCGCAGCGGAAAAATATTCTTAATTACACCAATATCTTAACTAAATTCCCAAAATATTATATATACAACGAAATATCACCAACTATTCTCGAATTAGCTATCTAAAATACAAACTCAATCCATAATCTAAATCTTAATCTCGCTCCGACAACCTTCCAATTCCGAGCTCTCAATACACAACCTGCAAATTTAGGGAAGAAATACAAAACAAACAAAATTCCAAAATGAGTGGAAAATTCGTAACCTTTACTTCAGCCCGTTAAAAAAAAAACCTTTATTTATCAAACCATTTTCATCTCGTCGCAACGCTGGCATAGCTTATTCTCTTAATCAAATCAGTGGCAAGTATGGGATTTGGACAAACGCTGCCTCCAAGGTTCGTTATGGAGCCCAGCAATACTACCCCCGAGGTTTGTTATGGACCGTAGCCGACCATATCAGGTCAAAAGAGTAACCATCCTCCACCCATACCTTGCCCACTTTCTATTTTCAGCTCATAAACAAAACCAGCAAAACAGTTGCGTATTCATAATTATCGAATGATATTTCCATAATCAAATCACAACACATGCATACCGTGCGCTTGGCGCACAGCCTTGTGCCTGGCGCACCATACTGCGTCAGACGCAGCTTTTCCTGACACGTGGCACTGTGCCACACACTGTGCCATGCTCCTGACGCACAGCTCTGCGTGAAGCGCAGGTTTCTTTCTTATCTTTTTCAAAGCGCGTACCACATGTATGCTTTTTACTGGTCATGTCGCGTCATATGCTTGCCACGTCAGCTGCGCCTGGCGCAGCTGGCGCGTGAGGCGCAGTGCCGTTTTCCCTATAAATAGGCCCGATTTCCATACAGATTGAAAAACGGATTTTTCACATAACACTCGACGAATACTTTACGAATCTCTCTACAAACTACAAAACTTTCCTACAAAACTCATACATTTCAAACACAAATACATTCAATCTACATACTTTCAGACATTCAGATTTCCAGGCTTCACGATTGCTCGTCCCGAAGGTTGTCAATCTCGTAGGCCCAAGCCACGGTATAATCCTGAGGGTCCTTAAATAAATTATTTTTATATTGAAGTTACTAACAGTTTTCTTTCTTGATGTAGATATTTAATGTAAAATCGCTCTACTGTATATTCTAACCCCTTTTCTATGCTTTATTTTACATTATTATTATTCTTGCCTTTGTATATTATATGCTTGCCCGATTATTCTATGCATGTTATATGATTGTCCCTGCATTATTGCTTTTATCACCCACATGTTATTATTGCTATTCAAAGACCTAAAGAACTGTTCTAATATTAGTCAGATTAATTTGGACAACCTACTAGGTTCCCTGTAAATTGATTGCCTAAGTAACATATCACTAAAAATAGTCTTTTTATGTGTTTCCCGAACCAAATTAGACTAAATATTCTTTGGGTGTATAAAACATTATTTGATTATTCTTTGGCACAAAATCTGTAATGAATCGATATTTAGTAGAGGCCAACTTTGGGCGAATGTGGTTCATGATGACTATATTCGTACCCTCACCCCCCGAACTCAATATTTGGTTCATTTTGACTATCTATGGAGTCATGACGGGGAAATCTACATTGGATAATTTGTCCCTACGATTTTCCCATATCCAATTAGGTTTATGATTCTTCCTAAAAAGAATTGTTGGCGACTTCTTTCAATACAAAACAATTTTCAATAAAACCATTACAATGGGGTAGTCAAATCTAATACGCGATCATCCTGCTTAGGTGAAATAAAAACAAGCCTACAATTTGGCGACTCCACTGGGGACGATTTAAAAAAAATAATTTTGTTTAAATGAGTGGGTTAAACTTGAAAAATACGATTCATTCTTATTTTTATGCCTTAGAATAATACACTATTTGCATATGTATGGCTATTGTTCAGCCACCATAAGGACAATCTACCTTGCCTCATTAGCACATGTTCTATGTGTGAGGTCACCCCCAGGGGGTTTGCGCTTTGTCCTTCCAAAAAGCTTCCTGACCGATAGTGTTGGATCTTAGTCATAAACAAACCTACCCAACCATGGTATTGTTCTCTTGTTCCTGACTTGAGACTGGAGTGCGTCTTACACGTGGCCACCTCTTTAAGCAGGGGTACGAAGCGTGGGATTAATCTCTTAGTCATGGGCCCTTTTCAGCCTTAACCTAAACCTGACCAACAGTTGAATGTAGAACTAGACTTTAGGTTGAGAACTTTTGCATCCATTTTACCTGACATTTATGTGTGATTGCAATTTTTGCTTACTAATATGCTTTACGTCCGAAATTATTGCAAATCACGTCTAAAACAAATCGTCGTTTTCGCCAGAACCTTTGTCAATTTATCAATACGCGTGCCGCAGAGCATTGCGCCAAACGCATTATATAACACCCCTGAATTTCGAGTTACCAACTAAATTAAATGATATTAAAATTCTACAGAATAATAGGCAATGCTACGTCTGAAATATGAACTGCCTAAAATTTAATTTAGGACTCGCGTCCATTATAAACCTCCTTCAATAAAACCAGCACTCCAAATTCTCAATAATCCTTATCCAGCTCAAAAGGATCCACATCCATGCATAATTACCCGAAATTCCAATAGTGTTATTCCACAATTATTGCGAGAATAACCGTTAAGGATAAGCTACGTAGACTGATTCTAAGTCAAAGCAAAACTTAATTAAACTATTACAATCCAGTCAAGTAAAGGTTTAGGTGAATTAATATTTACAACCTTAAGTTCCAAAATGATAATATGTATACATAAATAGTGCAGCGGATAAAGAACAACTATAACTTTAACTAGCAAAAGTTGGTGGAACGTTGCTCTCAGCCCACACTCCATTCCCAACATGTAAGATCTTCATATACCTGCACATATCGGGCATGTAGTATCAGCCAAACTGGCTGAGCAAGATTCATACCGTAAAGCCAAACATATATACAGGTAGGATAATAATATATCCTACAAATCATCTTCTTTTGAATCAAAATAATAAGTAGCAAGCTTTATAAAACCTTTTTTTGTATTCCTTTCTAAATCAAATCCTTTCTTTATTTTCCTTAACACAAATCCTTTCTTTCCTTTACCTTCACAAAGAGGAGTTATAAACCTATGGAATGGAACAAACTTTCCTTGCCTTTGGGCTAGCTAGGCCTTTCGGATAACTTATAGACAAAGACCCTAGTGTGCGCACCCCACAAACGGCCAAACCGTAGCAGAAAATCTAAGTCCGAGGCACTGATTAACATGCCCCCCCAACTAATTTGTGATGTCGAGACAAACCCGACAAAGTTCCATTTCCCTGAGATACCACTCAGGGAATCTCAACCATTTTAAAATCAGAAAATTATTTCTTTGAGATACCACATAGGCAATCTCAACAACTTGAAAGCACAAAACCTATTGTAACTTCTTGTATATGTGGTTAGGAAACCAAACTTTCTACCTTGGTCAATCATAACCAAAATAAGATACATACCTTTTTAAAACTTTTCTCATAGCTATAGAAAGTTTCGGTAAGAATCTTATCTTTGCGAAACACACAGTACCGTGATTATCTTAATCAGTACGGCTCCTCAATGAAGCGAAATCTAATATCTAAATATATATATATTCAATAAGTAATAATAGACTTGGTTTAACTGGTTACTGAGCTTTGATTAACTATGGCTTTATAAATATCAACCTCTTACTTCAAATGACATAACTAACTAATACTAACAATACTAGAACTCTCACTTAGTTTATATAAAATCAACACTAAGATTTATTATGTATATTTGAATACTCAAAATCCCATTTCAAAATATATACTCCCTCCGTCCCAGAATACTCTTTACACTTTCCTTTTTCATCTGTCCCAGAATACTCTTTACACTTCTATATTTGGATATGACCTACTATTATTTTAATCCTTTACCTTTTAATCATATGCCCACACTCTCTCTCCTCCAAATAAAATAATACCACTCCTATTACATACCAACTCTAACCATGGCCCACATTCTCTCTCCATAAAATAAAATAATGCTACTTTTACTAACTACTAACTCCTATCACATCTACTTTTCAATAAAATAACAATTGATAACCAAACAACAACTTATCATCTAGAAATACGTGCCTTGATAAGTGTCAAGAGTATTTTGGGACGGAGGGAGTATATATGAAAGTCTAGAGTTTACCCCAACTAATTCCACATGAAAATAACATGCATTATATTTAATTTCAACAGAAACTTAAAATAGGGATAACTTTCTCCTATGAACTCCAAGTGAAACGTTTCTTGAGCCTATCTTAGGTGAAATTCCGATACGAACAACTTTTATGAAATAGTATTTTGGCTAAAAACGCCCATAAACTGTCGAAAAACACAAATTACGAATCTGACCTGTAATTCCTACGAGTTACAGTTCTTGTTGAAAAACTTATTATTAATAAGCAAAAATTCCTTTCAATCAAGCTACAACCAACACTCATAATCAAACCCCCAATTTAATTTATCTCAAGAATCCTAAACTAACAAAACCCCAGTTCGAAATCAAACCAAAACTGAAATTAAAACATGACAAAGAATCTTACTTGATTAGGGGAAGGTAATAGGGTGGAATTACTCTATAAAAGGAACCCCAAAACTGCTCTTTGATTTGATTCACGACCCGAAACCGCAAGCCCCAAAACTTTTCCTCTTTGAAACCCCCACAAAATCGAGAGATAATGAAGGTGGATGAACAACACTCAATGATTGATGAAGTTTGACAAAATTTCTTGTAAGTTTGATGGAGTGGTTGAAGGTTGAAGACAATGAAGTTAGGTATTGAGGGTTTTGGTTGGGAGGAACTAAGGAGTAGTATTAGAGACCCTCCTCTTTTTCTTTTCTTTTGTATTTTTGTTTTTACTTTCTCTCTCCTTATACTAGTATGGTATATATTGGTACTTAACCTAGTAAATCTAGGATTTTGTTTTGACCACCTCTAAAAATAAAGTCAAATGGGAAACAAAATATATTTAATGAAATAATTTAGTAATTTTTTTTTTGATAAACTAAAATAATATAAATTATTACTAAGCAAGTATAAAAATACGGGGTGTTACAATCTACCCCCATTAATATAATCCGGAGACCTACTTCAAGTGGTGAATTTTCAGTAAAATCTGCTAATTGGTTAGCTCACGATTTGCCTAAAAGACCTCCGTGGCTTTTTAAATGGATTTGGAAGCTGGATATTCCTCCCAAATTACACTTATTATTTGGTAAATTTGCCACAATAGCCTTGCTGTGAGAGCTACTATGTTTAGTAGAAAAATTTTGCCAACAAATCTTTGTCCTCGATGTAATTCACAACCTGAAAATATTGACCATCTGCTTTTCCATTGCCCAAATTCCCAAAGTATTTGGCAACTTGCGGAGATTACTTCTTGGTGTTCCCCGCCAATGTCCTTCCATTCCACTTTAGACTTCTTACAGGATTTCAAAGGTAAGCATACCTAGCCGAAATGCATCTTTCTTTTCTGGAGCATTTGGAAAGAGAGAAATTCTATTATTTTCAACAATGAAAAGTGGTGCCCCCAACGTGCCATTCACCGAGCTAAATTTGCTCATGAGGAATGACAGTGCCGATTACAAGTTGATACTTGTCAGGCTATTGGCTCTCCTCTTAGAGGAGCACCACCCCCTTCCCCTAACCCCCTTCCCTCGGCTACTCTTGTAGCCTGGGATCCTCCACCTCACTCATTCTTCAAGTTAAAATTCGATGGTTCGGTTCGTGGTTTGGAGGCAGCTGCTGGTGTCATCATCCATAATTATGAAGGCCAGCTTCTTCACGCCAAAGCCTTCAATCTTGGCCACTCTTCTGTTCTCATTGCCGAAGCCACTGCACTACATCAAGGTATCAAGATTGCTTTGCATTCGGGTATTCACAACATAATCATTGAAGGGCATAACCTCTTGGTCATCAACGCCATTAATAATCTTTGTTCTACTCCATGGAAGATTGCTAATATTATTGCTGATTGTAAGCTGATGCTCACTCAATTTGCCTCGTGCCAAGTCAGACATGTGTTCAGGGAAGCAAATCGTGCTGCTGATTGGATAGCCAATGTAGGACATTTAGTAATGTCTAGTTTCGATATTTCTCCTTGTAATAACTCTTCTCTTACTTTCATTCTTGTATCCGACAGGGTAGCCTAATGTTCTTTTCTTACCTTTCAAAAAAAAAAAAATTAAATAAGTTTCGTCCCGAAACTTAGAATATTACTCAAATGCTTAAACTTGTACTCTTGTTTCTGAAAACAACTCATTAACTCTATAGGTTAGCCAACTACTATCACCCTGGATAACATCTCCAACAACCAAATCATTTCGGAGGACATCTCCGGCAACTAATTCACTTTCTCATAGATCAATTCAATTTATCACCTTTATAACCAAACAATCATTCCAACTGATATATTCATACCATAACAAGTAGAACCAGCACCTCATAGATCAATTCATTTAATCACCCTTGTAGACATACAACCATTTCAACTAAAATGTTCATACTATAAGAAGTAAAACATGCAACATATTACAAGGTTTACCATAAAACTTTACCATAAAACTTCTAATTATACACGAATTATGTATACTGTAGACATTAAGGTATACATCACATATGAAATCATAACAGCTTTTAGCACCAAACACACAATTGGCACGAAATCTACCCCCCTAAAAAGGAAGTTACGCCCTCGTAACTAACAATAACATGAACAAGATATGAGGACACATAAAATATGTGACATCCTCGGTCTTACGAGTAGTTCCTCGGCGTTTTGGCTTGACCACAAAACCTTTACTATCCATTTCTCAACCCTATGGGTCTTACAGATCTATTGGTCTAGAGTCTCAACTAGAACTCCAACTATCACCATATGAAGAGTTACTAATACGATGTCATAACTAAGAAACATGGAATACATTACAAACACAATCAACTATCCTTTCAAGGATCACATATGGACCGATAAACTTAGGAATCAACTCCCTTACTAAGGCTTAGACACGACGCGAAAGAATCTAAGTCGAGCTAAACCGAACCACTACCGTCATACTCGTTGGACTATGTCGTAGAGTGTGGAATTCGATTCATAACTATACTATGGTTCACAAGCGCTTCAAATAATAACATAGGATTTTCTCAAAAATTTGGCAGAGTTTCCTTTGTAAAATGGACAACTCGAAATGAGAAAACGTGTTCAAAATCTGTTACAATCACAATACATAAAAGCATTTCCAAATCCAGTACTCAACGCTTTCGCGGAGTAACAACTAACCCGAACCGAGAGTACTATCTCTCTTCTAAAAATAGAAGTAAAGACTCATAGAATATGAACTCACCATTACATGATTGGGCGTACTCGCCTAAGAAAAACGTAAAACAATTCATAACTCGACGTCTAGAACTTCAACGTGAAGTTTGTAACACCCCGTAATTTTCACCCTTTATTTTTGGTGTTTGTTTACATTAAAATGATATTTTTCGTAATAAATAATCTATTATTTAGATTATTTTGGAACATGTTGTGAAAATATGTATATATTTTTTTATATGTTGTGATATATTTATATATATTTATTTTAAGTTGTTAGTTAATTGTTTTAAAGATTATAGTAGTTTCGTTATTTATTTAGGCTTTTAGGATGCGGTGTTGTCGCGTAACGTTTTTGTAACGTTGATGGACCGACTTGGGATGATGAAATGGTACATCACGTGTGGCGTATCATGCTGGCCGAAAATCAGCAATTATGGAGTGGAGGATGAAGAGTTTTGGTGCTTATTAAGCTAACCTTTGGAACTCTTGTAACCCCCTATTTATTTCCCCATTAACCCACCTTTATAATCACCCTTTAAACCATTACTTAATGAGGTTATTAATCAGGTTTTTGCTGCATTCTAACCCCCATTTTCGCCCAACCCGTAGAGAGGAAGAGAAAGAGTTCTTCTCTCTTCTCGGATTTTCGTCCATTTTTGCACACCTATTTTGTTTGCATCATATCTCCTTCGTTTCTTACCCGAATTGGACGTGTGAGTAGTCAAAATCCATCTACTCGGAAAGATCGTGCTCGTGGTACAATTTGTTTTTGAAGAAAAGGAAATACGCGACTGCAGTTTTCGTTTCAATCAGACGAGTCATCCGGTTTTTGTTCCCTGTCACACCTTCACGAAATTAACCATATCCGGAGATCTAACCGTTGGATCATTCTCAAATTTGAACAGCACGTTTATACCATCTTGATATTCACTTTGACCGGAGCGATTGTGACTCCTATCTTTCAATCACCGGAAATCATGATCGGAATAGAGCAGTACGAAATGAGATTTTTCAATGTTCAAGAAGAAAACGCCTAGTGTCTTGTTGCTACAAATTATCGTTCGTTGTGCTTTGGGGTTAGAAGATAATTGGATTGTATGCGTAACTCTTAACTATCTCTTTAGACTCAGCTCTCCTCCCGACGTTTCAGGTAACTTGTAGTTATCTTAGAACGATAGAGATTAGAGTATTTTTCGGTATTAGATTATTACGCAAGGAAATTGTTTAAAATACTTTTTGTATGAAATTATTGATGAAATTATACGTGAATGTTCTTGATGTATGCTGTGTGAATATTATGTGTAGCAAAATAATTTTCGTTTGATTTTTACTATTTATTTGATTTATTTGGTAATCTATGCGTTTATGGCTTATTTGGAAAATAAATAGTGAACGAATGTTATAATTGCTGAAATTATTTTTAGTGAAGCATGTTATATGTTTTATATGTATTTCATGCCTTGTAATAATTTTTTTCTACTGTTTACAAGTTTATTTAATTGGTTTATCTGTTTTTACATTTTCGTTTATGTCAGTATATAAATCGTGAAAATTATTTCTGGAGGGCGAAAAATTTATTTCTTTGCATATTATGTATTACTGTGAGTTTATGCATGTTATGTGAATTTTTGGTAATTTTTGGGCATTTATTTCTATTTTTAATTATTATATTGGCTTTATTGAGTATTCTGTAAATTAATGTTTAAAAATACTTATACAGTCCGAAAATTATAAATAAAATTTTTACCATGTCAGTGGGGCCATAATGGTCGTAATATAATTTTTGTGTTATTTTACTGATCGTACTTATTAGTTTAATAATTATTATCGTGTTTTTGTTGTGAATTTGAGGATATCCTTTTTTATTATTTGAGAGCTTGTTAATCAGAAATAATTTGTGATCTTTTATGTTCTTGGATGCTGGTGTTTAGTAGGTTGCTGTAAGTATTATTGGTATCATTATGCTTATGTTTGATTTATGTAAAAATGATTAATTGTGTACTATTCATTTATTTAATAAGCCTTGGAGTTAATTGGTGATGCATTTCTGATTGATACTGTTAGTGTTGTAAAAACTATTTCATTATCATTGTTAATGCTTAGTGATGTTCAAAGTATTGTGGTTGGAGATATTTGCTGTAAGTTTGTAAGTTACTACTTTGAGGATTTTTGAAGAATTACTTTTGGTGAATTATGGGTATAAGGCCGGGTGACATCCCTTTTGACGAATATTTTTGAGCTGAATGATACTTTGATGATATTTATGAATTATGATTTTATTTTTGAGATAAGAACATCCGGTGGGATAGATGTAGTCCCCGGTAAAGAACATGCCAACCACCTGGTTTGCGAACTAGGGGTACACCTGGGTTAATTGTTGTCGTCCGAGAGGTCAGGGAGTTCTGTGTGTTCTACCCTGCATCGGGAGTTTGGCCATTCTTAGACACAGGCAGTGGGGAACGTAAGCCCATAGACTGACCTGGAGATTGCGATCTGACAAACCTTAGGAAGTGAATTGCGATTCACTAGCGTTCGGTTTCTGACTCAATCACTTGTTTTACCTATACTTTTCTTTTTATAAAAGTACTCTTGAGATGATTTATTTATTTTTATCCAATTCACTTGCTATTTATTATTCAATTGCGTTATTTGTGAGTTATATAGAAGTGGATGCATATTGTAGTTGACTTGACTTTATTCTTTCCTTTCTTACTAATCTATGTCTGGAATAGACTTTGATTTCTTTTGTTCTGGGAGAACTGCTAGTTACTCCCCACTGATTGTGGATGTTTGTTGTATATCTTGTAGGTTTTGTTGATGGGAATCTTCTTTGGTTTTGGGCTCGGGTTGAGATGCTAGAATGAAATGATAGTTGTTTTAGGCCTAGACTGCTAGTTAGACTTTTTCTCATTTGGAATACTCTGAATTAGTTATTTATTGATATTATTTAATTAATTTGGTCTCTTAACATAGTTATTTAAATACCTTTGTATTAGAAGTGGCATTCCCAGAAGACGATGTTTCCACCATCGTCCTATAATACTATTATTATTTCTTTCTTTTCCGCTTTGAAATTCTGGGGTGTTACAATTGGTATCAGAGCAAAACGCTCCTCAACTCTTAAAAAGAGTTGCTAATGATTCTTTAGAATTAGGGTTTTTCTACATAGTGCCCCCTTGTTTTACGAAATTATACATTGTACCCAGCCTTTTTGAACTTTCCATACTGTACCCCTAAACTTTCTAAACGTCACACACAATACCCTTACTAATATAATATCCTACCTTAAACGTCACTTAGCCTTCAATTTATCAGATCATATCCTAAACCTCATTCAACAAACAAGGCTAAAAAATCCTACTCTATGCCCACAGGATAAGAAAGTCCCAAAATCTATAGTTTGATATCTTGTATAAGGGTATTTTGTGTGATATTTAGAAAGCCTTGGGGTACAATATAGAATTTCGTAAAACATAGGGGCACTATGTAGAAAAACCCTTAGAATTATTAGTTAGCCGTAGGATATAAAATTTGTTTAGAGTTAAGTTTAGTTGTTTCACTATAATGAGAGTGTGATGGGTAGAGTAAGTAAAGGGAAGCCTTATGGGAATGTGGTGTGCTGTCATGCTTATGGAGCATATATTACTTGTATAGTTATTTGTATTATTGGTGGAATTAGTCTACCAAGTTTGCCAATCTTATTTGCAGGGCCTCTTACATGTAATTTATTTTCTCTTTTATCAGAGTGCGCAGCGAAAGCAAAGTAATTTATAGCCTTCTCGGTTTAGTTGTGTGTTTAATTTATTTTGTGTTTTGCAATTTAAAGATAAACATTAATTTTATTATAATATAGTCTTGTGTGTTGCATTGCATTTATTTTATTTGCTAGTTGCTTGATAGTATATGTTATTATGTGAGACAATATATACTTTCTGTTCTTTTTCAATTAAGTGTTGTTTTTTTTATGTGAGTACTACGTATCTATTTTATTATTTACAAAACTTTCTACTTTGAGTTTATATTCCAAATTATATTTTAGATCTTGGAACTTAATATATTTCATAACCATATTAGAGTTATTTTCTAACTTTCAAATTTTGTTATTGTTAATATTTTGACATACTCCTTTGAAAAACGTTTAATTTCAATTGTCTTCAAATTTCTCTTACCGTTTTTGACCATCTATATTTATAAATATTTTTCTTTTAATATTTTTATTTTTCATGCTAATCCACTACTACAGAATTCACGATTTGCGTCTGACTATTTGCGTCGGACAATAGAGCAACTGACGCAAATAACATATGTGCGTCGGATCCTACAGAATATCTGACGCAAATAGCCAAGAAAAATTATAAAAGATTGTTTTGCGTCGCACGAAGGCTGGAAAACGACGCAAAAGGGGTCACTATGTGCGTCGCATTAAGGGTACCTGTGACGCAAATAATCATCTGCGTCGCATGGGCCTTGGTCCGACGCAGATGGTGCACCATGCATGCTAATTGCTAACCAGCCCAAAATGTGCGTGTGGTCATCTGCGTCGGACCCTTGCCATGCGACGCAGATAGTTCAGCCCAAATGTACACAAAAGTACCATGCATGCTTGAAGCAGCCCGGTCATCTGCGTCGGACCCTTGCCCCATGCGACGCAGATGACTTGACCAGCCCATGTGCGTGTGGTCATCTGCGTCGGACCCTTGACCATGCGACGCAGATGACTCGTTTCAGCGAATTTATTTTGTATCCCGCCCATCAGTTGGGGCAATTCACAAATTAGGAACTTCTCTCTCTCTCATGCGAATTCGCGGGCGCTGGTGAACTACATTCCCGCCCATCAATCGCGCCGCCGCTGCTCCTCTCGCCGGCGCTCCTACTCTTGCCGGCGTTCCTCCTGTTTCTCTCACTCACTCTCTCTCACTTGCACTCTTTTCTGATAGCTATGGTTGCGCCGGTGCTCCTCTTTCTCACTCACTGACTCTCACTCACCGGTTGCGCCGCGTGTTCCCGTCGCGCCGTGCTCGGCTGCTGCTCGCCGGCGCTACTCCTCCTCTTTCTCTAACTCACTCTCTCTCTCTTGCACTCCTCCTCTTTCTCACCCACTCACTCTCACTCACCCGTCCCACCGTCGCGCCGCGCTGCCCCGCTGCTCGCCGTCGCTCGCCGTCGGGCCGCCGCTGCTTTCCGTCTCTCCGTCTCCGGCAATGTAAGTCTTTTTAATTATTTTTTTCAATTTTTTGTCTCAATTTATGTCTTTTTATTTTTTTACCAATCTGTCTTTTTTTTTTTGGGAATTTTTTCTTATTTTTGTTAGATCTTAAGCAATTGCATTAGTAGAGTGATTGTAGTTATTAGTTTAAGATTGAATTTAGGATGTTTGTAGTTTAATTTGTATGTAGGATGTTTAAGATTGAATTTAGGATGATTGTAGTTTAAGATTTTAATATTATATTTAGGATGTTTGTAGTTTGTAGTGCTCATGAATTTATATATTTTGTAGTGCTCTAAAATACTTCCTTTCTACTATATAATTATATTCACAAGTCATTCTTGTTTTTTACCATTGATTTTAATAATTCTACTTTAATCTTAATGTTGTTTCTTAATTTCTAATTTGTTAATGTCTTAATATTAGATAGTTGATGTTTATGAGTTATGACTTAATCACTATTTAATTTGTGGGTTGGTTAATGCCCTAATGCAGTTGCCACATTCCATCTTCTACTTGTCGGCTGGTGCTCCAAGCTCACCTCGTTGTGCTTGTCTTCGCTGCTCCTTGAGAGCAGAGGTATATATTATAGCTTTTGCTTTATGTTTATTTGTTTTATTTGTCCCTATAATGTTAAATTATGTGATTGGAAAAATATATGTGAATTGTTTGGTTATGTGATTGGGAAATCATATGTTGAATTATGACCAAACTTATATGGACATACCTTAATGCGCGGGGAGGGAAATCTAAGGAATGGATTGGTTTTTGCTGTTTAATTGCAATGTGTGCATCATTGGCCTAGATACCCAATCACTTAGATACCGTGATCAACTACATGGCAAGTTCAATGAAAGCGAATCAATATATGTGTTTCATCCTATGTCCGTATTTTGAAAAGTATGTTTTATTTCAACTAATCTTTACTTTGTTTTACATTTATGAACTTGTAGTTATATATATAAAACATCACATTGTGCTTCATGCCTTAGGGATCATTGGATTCTTCTTGTCATTTGTCTACTTAAGAGAACGGTATATATATTTGATTCGATGAAGAAAGATAGATCCTTAGCTATCAAGATACCGTTGAATACGTAAGTTCATAGTTGTTATACATGTTAATAAGTTTACATGCATTTTATGATATTTTAAATAATTTAAAAATGTTTATAGTAATTAATTGTTACAAAATCTCTATATTAGTGCATATACAAAATACACGCGGCTTGAAGGATCAAATAAAGGAACTAAATTGTCTTGGACATATATGCGGGTAAAATTCTTATGGTTTTGTATTTGATACTTTATAATTCTATTTAGGATTTTTTTTCCAATTCTAATATATATCTTAAATTTGGTGTAGTGTGCTCAACAATCGGGAGGAGTGGAATGCGGCTATTTCGTGATGAGATACATGTTTCTAATCAACTACTACTACTATGAAGCAGAGAATTTGAATGAGGTATATGTATGTTGTAAATTCATTATTTAGACTTATAGAATTTTAAAGTATATTAACTAGTTTAATATATTTCTAGGCTTCTTCGTCAAGTCTTGAGCCATACTCCATACATGAGATCAACGAACTCAAACAACTTTTTGCGGAATCCTTTGTACGGGTCGTTAACGAAGCAGACTAAATTTGATGGTTTGTGTATGTATTTGTAGTTTAGCATAATATTTTGTTACTTGAACCTTGTTGGTTGATTGATTGCAACATTGGTTGCTTGATTGAGATGTACTGAAACAGGTTTTGGTTATATATATGCAAACATTTCCCAACGATTTCTTGGGTTGTCCAAATTACAAAGGAGACTCTGCCGAATTTTCTGCTCATAATTATTTACATAATGTTTGCTTAGTTTTGAAAAAAAAAAACAAAAAAATAGCTGAAAACAAAAACAAAAAAAGCTGAAAAAAAAGCTGAAAAAAAAAAAATTACGCCTCATGTGCGTCGCACATTGCCAGCATGCGACGCAGATGGCTGTGGGCGCAGCAGCCACAGCAGCCTCATCTGCGTCGCATGCTGGCCATGTGCGACGCACATGAGGCATCATCTGCGTCGCTTATGGCACAGCATGCGACGCAGATGAAGCTGCTGGAGGGCTGCTGTGGGTGCATGGGGCATGGACATCTGCGTCGCATGCTAGTTGTGTGCGACGTAAATTGTTGTTCTATTGCGTCGTTTCGCGTCCGACGCAAATGGCTGTCTTTCATCTGCGACGAGGCATGTGCCGTCGGACCAGGGTCCGACGCAAATGAGGGTCCCAGGTCCGACGCAAATTATCATTTCTCTACTGGTGATCCTTGTTTAGCTTTTATTTATGGTAATAAGTTTTGTAGTATTTGAAAATGAGAGTACTTTAATTAGTTGTCTTGGTGTTAGACTGAAATGTAGACGCAAACTATTTTGTTTTAAAGGTTAGCATTCAACAACTTTTACTTTACTTACTTTTCTTATTGGCATTATTTTTTTTCAAACTCAAATGCGTGAAAGGATCTCGTTTACTATTTGTTGTTTCTTGTTTAAATATTTAGTGCTTTCTCATTTCATAGAAAATTTTTGGTTGTTTTCAATACTTCTTATTTAATTCTTTGGTTTTGACTGATCTGTTTTATATTCTTTGAAAATAAAATTTATATACTCAGTTTAAATTTTAAACTTGTTTGAGTTGATATTAAGTCATAATGGGTGATTCCTTTGACTTGTATGTCAATTTGATAAGTCTACATTTTAAAATTGTTTGAGTTGATATTGAGTCATAATGGGTGATTCCTTTGACTTGTATGTCAATTTGATAAGTTGACACATTTTATCTGTTTTGATTTAATTTCCTTTTTCAGTTGATATTAAGTTTATATTGGGTGATTCCAGTAAACTCTAATGTCGATTTGATAAGTTGGCTTTCAAATATTGTTTTGTTGATACTAGATTGCAGTGGGTGGTTCCATGCACATTTGTGTCGACTTAGCAAATTTTATAATTGTTGTTAATAATTTATTACTTTATCGCCTATTTATTATTAGTGTTTCGTCGTTGTGAAATTTATTTTAAAGTTTTCAATTTCTTTTGCGAACTTTAATTTTCATATATATGTTTAGGAGGCATACGCTCTTATAACATATGTCATGACTTGTGTTCGTAAGTGCTATTTTAATAAAGCAGCTAGCTACTCTTTATTAAAGTGTTCTTATCTCTTTAAGTGGAGTATAAGCCCGTGTGGTTACCTCTATTTAAATTGGTTTGGCTATCTATTTACGAACTTTTTCTTCTTCGTTTCTTTTCTAAAAATATTTATGTATGGTCGGATTTATTCTTTTGTAATTTTACGTAAATATTTATTCCTACTTCTATTGCAAAATTACATATAGTTTATTATGCAAACGTTTTTACCTTAAACTTTCTCTTGTCTTTGCTTCTTTCACATTTTATAAAATGATTGTTGTTACCGTGCTTATACAACTCTTTTGGTCTTCCAAAATAAAATATATATTATTTGAGTAATCAAATTTTATACTTGCAAAGTTGTTTAGTTAACTAAAATCCATCGAATTATGTTTTCTTAATGTTCTTTATCTAGAGTATTTTCTTTTGTCTCTTGGTTGTTTTGAAGTTTCGAGGACGAAACTCATTAAAGGGGGAGTGATTGTAACACCCCGTAATTTTCACCCTTTATTTTTGGTGTTTGTTTACATTAAAATGATATTTTTCGTAAAAATAAATAATTTATTATTTAGATTATTTTGGAACATGTTGTGAAAATATGTATATATTTTTTTATATGTTGTGATATATTTATATATATTTATTTTAAGTTGTTAGTTAATTGTTTTACAGATTATAGTAGTTTCGTTATTTATTTAGGCGTTTAGGATGCGGTGTTGTCGCGTAACGTTTTTGTAACGTTGATGGACCGACTTGGGATGATGAAATGGTACATCACGTGTGGCGTATCATGCTGGCCGAAAATCAGCAATTATGGGGTGGAGGATGAAGAGTTTTGGTGCTTATTAAGCGAACCTTTGGATCTCTTGTAACCCCCTATTTATTTCCCCATTAACCCACCTTTATAATCACCCTTTAAACCATTACTTAATGAGGTTATTAATCAGGTTTTTGCTGCATTCTAACCCCCATTTTCGCCCAACCCGTAGAGAGGAAGAGAAAGAGTTCTTCTCTCTTCTCGGATTTTCGTCCATTTTTGCACATCTATTTTGTTTGCATCACATCTCCTTCGTTTCTTATCCGAATTGGACGTGTGAGTAGTCAAAATCCATCTACTCGGAAAGATCTTGCTCGTGGTACAATTTGTTTTTGAAGAAAAGGAAATACGTGACTGCAGTTTTCGTTTCAATTAGACGAGTCATCCGGTTTTTGTTCCCTGTCACACCTTCACGAAATTAACCATATCCGGAGATCGAACCGTTGGATCATTCTCAAATTTGAAAAGTACGTTTATACCATCTTGATATTCACTTTGACCAAAGCGATTGTGAATCTGAACTTTTAATCACCGGGAATCATGATCGGAATAGAACAGTACGAAATGAGATTTTTCAATGTTCAAGAAGAAAACGCCTAGTGACTTGTTGCTACAAATTATCGTTCGTTGTGCTTTGGGGTTAGAAGAGAATTGGATTGTATGCGTAACTCTTAACTATCTCTTTAGACTCAGCTCTCCTCCCGACGTTCCAGGTAACTAGTAGTTATCTTAGAACGATAGAGATTAGAGTATTTTTCGGTATTAGATTATTACGCAAGGAAATTGTTTAAAATACTTTTGTATGAAATTATTGATGAAATTATACGTGAATGTTCTTGATGTATGCTGTGTGAATATTATGTGTAGCAAAATAATTTTCGTTTGATTTTTACTATTTATTTGATTTATTTGGTAATTTATGCGTTTATGGCTTATTTGCAAAATAAATAGTGAACGAATGGTATAATTGCTGAAATTATTTTTATTGAAGCATGTTATATGTTTTATATGTATTTCATGCCTTGTAATAATTTTTGTCTACTGTTTACAAGTTTATTTAATTGGTTTATCTGTTTTTACATTTTCGTGTATGTCAGTATATAAATCGTGAAAATTATTTCTGGAGGCCGAAAAATTTATTTCTTTGCATATTATGTATTACTGTGAGTTTATGCATGTTATGTGAATTTTTGGTAATTTTTGGGCGTTTATTTCTATTTTTAATTATTATATTGGCTTTATTGAGTATTCTGTAAATTAATGTTTAAAAATGCTTATACAGTCCGAAAATTACAAATACTCTGAATTAGTTATTTATTGATATTATTTATTTAATTTGGTCTCTTAAAATAGTTATTTAAATACCTTTGTATTAGAAGTGGCATTCCCAGAAGACGATGTTTCCGCCATCGTCCTATAATACTATTATTATTTCTTTTTTTTCCGCTTTGAAATTCTGGGGTGTTACGAAGTTATT
This sequence comes from Beta lomatogona, assembly GCA_947646795.1. Lineage (NCBI taxonomy): Eukaryota > Viridiplantae > Streptophyta > Magnoliopsida > Caryophyllales > Amaranthaceae > Beta > Beta lomatogona. Next base: position 4,219,588 of record CANSNZ010000936.1, read on the forward strand.
ATAACACTCACAATCACCAAGGCATACCACAAATACTTTAACGATCGCATCAACATTGGGATGAGTCCTAACCCATAAATATTCATAGCAAATGTTTTAGAGTTTATGACTCTCACGTAATCAATGACACCACGACAATCACATCAAAGCACACTAAGCATTTACATCCCAAGAGTACTTAAATAACCTTATGTGTGAATATGGACACAACCAATTCTCTTTCTTTCAAATAAATGACCCTTTATAGAACTCTTGTTTCGCAAAAACTTTGCTCAATCATTCTTACTGTCACAACAGTCTTCTAGACACGAAGTAGCAACATGTTAAGCTCTATCGCTTTAAAACAATTTCTTGACGGGGATCCAATCAATCCAAATAATAAGGCATATATTTCCGATACTAGGGTGTTGAGGCTTGAAACCTCTGACAATGGGGTCGAACATAACCCTAACAACAAATGTGGAGTTTAAAATCTCCGACATTGGTTTGACTTATAGTCCTGACAGTGGGGGCGTGGAGACTTGAAACTTCTACCATGGGGCCGGCCATCCAACTATTCACTTTACTTGGGTCGAAACCCAGACAAGTTTTAAGCACATAATACGATTTCAAATATTCTTTACTAAACACCAAGTCTCCTATCACTTGGTAACACTCAAAACACATCATAGAACAGTAGAAAGCTCCATTTAGAGACCTTCAAGGCTCACAATCTGTGGGAGACTTGCCCCCTTTCAAAACTTTTTCAAAAACGTGTTCTTAACTTTTCTAAAATCCACTCAAATCATTGTAGAAAAACCATTTCTAGATCGATTCGAGAATGAATCCACAACCTTAATTGAGACGTGTAACACCCCAGAATTTCAAAGCGGAAAAAGAAAGAAATAATAATAGTATTATAGGACGATGGCGGAAACATCGTATTCTAGGAATGCCACTTCTAATACAAAGGTATTTAAGTAACTATGTTAAGAGACCAAATTAAATAAATAATATCAATAAATAACTAATTTAGAGTATTCCAAATGAGAAAAAAGTCTAACTAGCAGTCTAGGCCTAAAACAACTATCATTTCATTCTCGCATCTCAACCCGAGCCCAAAACCAAAGAAGATTCCCATCAACAAAACCTGCAAAATATACAACAAACATCCACAATCAGTGGGGAGTAACTAGCAGTTCTCCCAGAACAAAAGAAACCAAAGTCTATTCCAGACATAGATTAGAAAGAAGGAAAGAATAAAGTCAAGTCAACTACAATATGCATCCACTTCCATATAACTCACAAGTAACACAAATGAATAATAAATAGCAAGTGAATTGGATAAAAATAAAAAATCATCTCAAGAGTACTTTTATAAAAATAAAAGTATAGGTAAAACAAGTGATTGAGTCAGAAACCGAACGCTAGTGAATCGCAATTCACTTCCTAAGGTTTATCAGATCGCAATCTCCAGGTCAGTCTATGGGCTTACGTTCCCCACTGCCTGTGTCTAAGAATGGCCAAACTCCCGATGCAGGGTAGAACACGCAGAACTCCCTGACCTCTCGGACAACAACAATTAACCCAGGTGTACCCCTAGTTCGCAAACCAGGTGGTTGGCATGTTCTTCACCGGGGACTATCCCACCGGATGTTCTTATCTCAAGAATAAAATCATAATTCATAAATATCATCAAAGTATCATTCAGCTCAAAAATATTCGTCAAAAGGGATGCCACCCGGCCTTATACCCATAATTCATCAAAAGTAATTCTTAAAAAATCCTCAAAGTAGTAACTTACAAACTTACAACAAATATCTCCAACCACAATACTTTGAACATCACTAAGCATCAACAATGATAATGAAATAGTTTTTACAACACTAACAGTATCAATCAGAAATGCATCACCAATTAACTCCAAGGCTTATTAAATAAATGAATAGTACAAAATTAATCATTTTTACATAAATCAAACATAAACATATGATACCAATAATACTTACCGCAACCTACTAAACACCAGCATCCAACAACATAAAAGATCACAAATTATTTATGATTAACAAGCTCTCAAATAATTAAAAAGAATATCCTCAAATTCAAAACAAAAATACGATAATAATTATTAAACTAATAAGTACGATCAGTAAAATAAAAAACAAATTATCTTACGACCATTATGGCCTTACTTACATGGTACAAATTTTATTTATAATTTTCGGACTTTATAAATATTTTTAAACATTAATTTACAAAATACTCAATAAAGCCAATATAATAATTAAAAATAGAAATAAACGCTCAAAAATTACCAAAAATTCACATACATGTATAAACTCACAATAATATATAATATACAAATAAAAGAATTTTTCGGCCTCCAAAAATAATTTTCAAGATTTATATACTGACATACACGAAAATATAAAAACAGATAAACCAATTATATAAACTTGTAAACAGTAGACAAAAATTATTCCAAGGCATGAAATACTATAAAACATATACCATGCTTCACTAAAAATAATTTCAGCAATTATAACATTCGTTTAATAATTATAATGCAAATAAGCCAAAAACGCATAAAATACCAATTAAATCAAATAAATACTAAAAATCAAACGAAAATTATTTTTCTGTATACAATATTCATACAGCATGCATCAAATATATTCACGTAAAATTTCATCAATAATTTCATTCAAAAAGTATTTTAAACAATTCCTAGCGTAATAATCTAATACCAAAAAATACTCTAAGCTCTATCGTTCTAAGATAACTACTAGTTACCTGGAACGTCGGGAGGAGAGCTGAGTCTAAAGAGATAGTTAAGAGTTACGCATATAATCCAATTCCTCTTCTAACCCCAAAGCACAACGAACGATAATTGTAGCAACAAGTAACTAGGCGTTTTCTTCTTGAACGTTGAAAACTCTTATTTCGTATTGCTCTGTTCCGACCATAATTCCCGGTGATAGAAAGACCGGATTCACAATCTCTCTGATAAAAGTGAATATTAAGATGGTATAAACGTGCTGTTTAAATTTTAGAATGATCCAACGGTTAGATCTCCGAATATGGTTAATTTCGTGAAGGTGTGACAGGGAACAAAAACCGGATGACTCGTGTGATTGAAACGAAAACTGCAGTCGCGTATTGTCTTTTGTTCAAAAACAAATTGCACCACGAGCAAGATCTTTCCGAGAAGATAGATTTTGACTACTCACACGTCCCATTCGGATAAGAAACGAAGGAGATATGATGCTAACAAAATAAGTGTGGAAAAATGGACGAAAATCCGAGAAGAGAGAATAACTCTTTCTCTTCCTCTCTACGGGTTGGGCGAAAATGGGGGTTAGAATGCAGCAAAAACCTGATTAATAACCTCATTAAGCAATGGTTTAAAGGGTGATTATAAAGGTGGGTTAATGGGGAAATAAATAGGGGGTTACAAGAGATCCAAAGGTTAGCTTAATAAGCACCAAAACTCTTCATCCTCCACTCCATAATTGCTGATTTTCGGCCAGCATGATACGCCACACGTGGTGTACCATTTCATCATCCCAAGTCGGTCCATCAACGTTACAAAACCGTTACGCGACAACACCGCATCCTAAACGCCTAAATAAATAACGAAACTAATATAATCTTTACAACAATTAACTAACAACTTAAAATAAATATATATAAATATATCACAACATATAAAAATATATACACATTTTCACAACATGTTCCAAAATAATCTAAATAATAAATTATTTATTTTTACGAAACAATATCATTTTAATGTAAACAAACACCAAAAATAAAGGGTGAAAATTACGGGGTGTTACAATCACTCCCCCTTAAAAGAGTTTCGTCCTCGAAACTTCAAAACAACCAAGAGACAAAAGAAAATACTCTAGATAAAGAGCATTAAGAAAACAGAAATCGATGGATTTTAGTTAACTAAACAACTTTGCATATATAAAATTTGATAACACAAATAATATATATTTTATTTTGGAAGACCAAAAGAGTTGTATAGTAAAGAAGCACGGTAACAACCATCATTTTATAAAATGTGAAAGAACCAAAGACAAGTAGAAAGTTTGAGGTAAAAACGTGTGCACAATAAACTATAGGTAATTTTGCAAAAGAAGATGGAATAAATATTTACAAAAAATTATAAAATAATAATTCTGAACATACATAAATATTTTTAGAAAAGAAACGAAGAAGCAAAAGTTCGTAAAAGAAATTTATAACTTTAAAATAAATTTCACAACGACGAAACACTAATAATAAATAGGCGATAAAGTAATAAATTATAAACAACAATTATAAAATTTGCCAAGTCGACACAAATGTGCATGGAACCACCCACTGCAATCTAATATCAACAAAACAATATTTGAAAGCCTTCTTATCAAATCAACATTAAAGTTTACCGGAATCACCCAATATAAACTTAATATCAACTCAAAAAGAAAATTAAATCAAAATAGATAAAATGTGTCAACTTATCAAATTGACATACAAGTCACAAGAATCACCCATTATGACTCAATATCAACTCAAACAAGTTTTAAATTTAGACTTATCAAATTGACATACAAGTCAAAGGAATCACCCATTATGACTTAATATCAACTCAAACAAGTTTAAAATTTAGACTGAGTATATAAATTTCGTTTTCAAAAATTATAAAACAGATTAGTCAAAACCAAAGAATTAAATAAGAAGTATTGAAAACAACCAAAATTTTGCTATGAAACGAGAAAGCACTAAATATTTACACAAGAAACAACAAATAGTAAACGAGATCCTTTCACGCATTTGAGTTTGAAAAAAAAAAATTAATGCTAATAAGAAAAGTAAGTAAAGTAAAAGTTGTTGAATGCTAACCTTTAAAACAAAATAGTTTACGTCTACATTTCAATCTAACACCAAGACAACTCATTAAAGTACTTTTATTTTCAAAGACTACAAAACTTATTACCATAATTAAAGGCTAAACAAGGATTAGCATGAAAAATAAAAATATTAAAAGGAAAATATTTATAAATATAGATGGTCAAAAACAGTAAGAGAAATTTGAAGACAATTGAAATTAAACGTTTTTCAAAAGAGAATGTCAAAATATTAACAATAACAAAATTTGAAAGTCAAAAAATAACTCTAACATAAGTATTATTATTAAGTTCAAAGATCTAAAATATCATTTGGAATATAAATTCAAACTAGAAAGTTTTGTAAAAAATAAAACAGATACGTAATACTCACATAAAAAAAACAACACTTAATTGAAAAAGAACAGAAAGTATATATTGTCTCACATAATAACATATACTATCAAGCAACTAGCAAATGAAATAAATGCAATGCAACACACAAGACTATATTAAAATAAAATTAAAGTTTATCTTTAAATTGCAAAACACAAAATAAATTAAGCACACAACTAAACCGAGAAGGCTATAAATTACTTCGCTTTCGCTGCGCACTCTGATAAAAGAGAAAATCAATTACATGTAAGAGGCCTTGCAAATAAGATTAGCAAACTTGGTAGATTAATTCCACCAATAATACAAATAACTATACATATAACATATGCTCCATAAGCATGAAAGCACACCACATCCCATAAGGCTTCTCTTCACTTACTCTACCCATAACACTCTCATTATAGTGAAACAACTAAACTTAATTCTAAACAAATTTTATATCCTATGGCAAACTAATAATTCTAAAGAATCATTAGCAACTCTTTTTCAGAGTTTAGGAGCGTTTTGCTCTTATACCAACTGTAACACCCCAGAATTTCAAAGCGGAAAAAGAAAGAAATAATAATAGTATTATAGGACGATGGCGGAAACATCGTCTTCTGGGAATGCCACTTCTAATACAAAGGTATTTAAGTAACTATGTTAAGAGACCAAATTAAATAAATAATATCAATAAATAACTAATTCAGAGTATTCCAAATGAGAAAAAAGTCTAACTAGCAGTCTAGGCCTAAAACAACTATCATTTCATTCTCGCATCTCAACCCGAGCCCAAAACCAAAGAAAATTCCCATCAACAAAACCTGCAAAATATACAACAAACATCCACAATCATTTGGGAGTAACTAGCAGTTCTCCCAGAACAAAAGAAACCAAAGTCTATTCCAGACATAGATTAGTAAGAAGGAAAGAATAAAGTCAAGTCAACTACAATATGCATCCACTTCCATATAACTCACAAGTAACACAAATGAATAAAAAATAGCAAGTGAATTGGATAAAAATAATAAATCATCTCAAGAGTACTTTTATAAAAATAAAAGTATAGGTAAAACAAGTGATTGAGTCAGAAACCGAACGCTAGTGAATCGCAATTCACTTCCTAAGGTTTGTCAGATCGCAATCTCCATGTCAGTCTATGGGCTTACCTTCCCCACTGCCTGTGTCTAAGAATGGCCAAACTCCCGATGCAGGGTAGAACACGCAGAGCTCCCTGACCTCTCGGACGACAACAATTAACCTAGGTGTACCCCTAGTTCGCAAACCAGGTGGTTGGCATGTTCTTCACAGGGGACTATCCCACCGGATGTTCTTATCTCAAAAATAAAATCATAATTCATAAATATCATCAAAGTATCATTCAACTCAAAAATATTCGTCAAAAGGGATGCCACCCGGCCTGATACCCATAATTCATCAAAAGTAATTCTTCAAAAATCCTCAAAGTAGTAACTTACAAACTTACAACAAATATCTCCAACCACAATACTTTGAACATCACTAAGCATCAACAATGATAATGAACTAGTTTTTACAATACTAACAGTATCAATCAGAAATGCATCACCAATTAACTCCAGGGCTTATTAAATAAATGAATAGTACACATTAATCATTTTTACATAAATCAAACATAAACATAATGATACCAATAATACTTACAGAAACCCACTAAACACCAGCATCCAAGAACATAAAAGATCACAAATTATTTATGATTAACAAGCTCTCAAATAATTAAAAAGAATATCCTCAAATTCACAACAAAAATACGATAAAAATTATTAAACTAATAAGTACGATCAGTAAAATAACAAAAAAATTATCTTACGACCATTATGGCCCCATTTACATGGTAAAAATTTTATTTATAATTTTCGTACTTTATAAGTATTTTTAAACATTAATTTACAGAATACTAAATTAAGCCAATATAATAATTAAAAATAGAAATAAACGCCCAAAAATTACCAAAAATTCACATAACATGAATAAACTCACAATAATACATAATATGCAAATAATTTTATTTTTTGGCCTCCAGAAATAATTTTCAAGATTTATATACTGACATACACGAAAATATAAAAACAGATAAACCAATTAAATAAACTTATAAACAGTAGACAAAAATTATTCCAAGGCATTAAATACATATAAAACATATATGCTTCACTAAAAATAATTTCAGCAATATATAACATTCGTTTAATAATTATTATGCAAATAAGCCAAAAACGCATAAAATACCAATTAAATCAAATAAATATTAAAAATCAGACGAAAATTATTTTTCTGTATACAATATTCATACAGCATGCATCAAGTATATTCAAGTAAAATTTCATTAATAATTTCATTCAAAAAGTATTTTAAACAATTCCTAGCGTAATAATCTAATACCGAAAAATACTCTAATCTCTATCGTTCTAAGATAACTACTAGTTACCTGGAACGTCGGGAGGAGAGCTGAGTCTAAAGAGATAGTTAAGAGTTACGCATATAATCCAATTCCTCTTCTAACCCCAAAGCACAACGAACGATAATTGTAGCAACAAGTCACTAGGCGTTTTCTTCTTGAACATTGAAAACTCTTATTTCGTATTGCTCTGTTCCGACCATGATTCCCGGTGATTGAAAGATTAGATTCACAATCTCTCTGGTAAAAGTGAATATCAAGATGGTATAAATGTGCTGTTCAAATTTTAGAATTATCCAACGGTTAGATCTCCGGATATGGTTAATTTCGTGAAGGTGTGATAGGGAACAAAAACCGGATGACTCGACTGATTGAAACGAAAACTGCAGTCGCGTCTTTCCCTTTATTCAAAAAAAAAAATTTACCACGAGCAAGATCTTTCCGAGTAGATGGATTTTGACTACTCACACGTCTAATTCGGATAAGAAACGAAGGAGATATGATCCAAACAAAATAGGTGTGCAAAAATAGACGAAAATCCGAGAAGAGAGAAGAACTCTTTCTCTTCCTCTCTAAGGGTTGGGCGAAAATGGGGGTTAAAATGCAGCAAAAACCTGATTAATAACCTCATTAAGCAATGGTTTAAATGGTGATTATAAAGGTGGGTTAATGGGGAAATAAATAGGGGGTTACAAGAGATCCAAAGGTTAGCTTAATAAGCACCAAAACTCTTCATCCTCCACTCCATAATTGCTGATTTTCGGCCAGCATGATACGCCACACGTGATGTACCATTTCATCATCCCAAGTCGGTCCATCAACTTTACAAAACCGTTACGCGACAACACCGCATCCTAAACGCCTAAACAAATAACGAAACTAATATAATCTTTAAAACAATTAACTAACAACTTAAAATAAATATATATAAATATATCACAACATATAAAAATATATACACATTTTCACAACATTTTCCAAAATAATGTAAATCATAAATTATTTATTTTTACGAAAAAATATCATTTTAATGTAAACAAACACCAAAAATAAAGGGTGAAAATTACGGGGTGTTACAAAACGTGTCTAAATCACTTTCACACGCTACACAAACAAATTGAGCAATCTCACATAGTCTTTGGTAGGGTAACTTACTTGTTGACCAAACAAGGCCAAATCGAGCTACTAGGGTATTACAAAAAATGATATGCTTTATTTACATGAAACTAAAGCTTACTTTATACATAACTCCTTTTTAGACCATGTCTCAAAACTAACACACATTCTTAACACATCATAAACCGTTCACACACTATAGTTTCAGGAAATAAAATTTCAAGTCATGCAAGGATACGTGAATCACATAAACTCACGACTCCATCAACAATAATAGTGGTATTACCCTTGCATACCGATACTCAACACTCCAAACATAGCAATCAAAAGTTAACTTTAAACTCACTTCTCAAGGTTCATGAAATAGATATGGTCCAGTATTCTTCCCTAGTTTCTATTAAATTCATTAGTTTCAACTCAAACAACTAGTCATAGACTTACGACATGATAAACTTAACCCTTAATCACTTAAAACTTAATCAAATTAATGAATTGCACACTTATACCACTATAATAACTTAGTCTCATTATTTGGACACTTAAGTAAATTGAGTTTGCGCACATTAAACCATTCCTGATGGCCTCTAGGTCATTAACGACGATTTGTTCAACTTTAAGTGAGTGTCTAACACCCTAGGGCGACACAAAGGAGATTATAAGTTATAACCAAGTTATCTCGGGGTTCTTAACCAATTAACATGGTACAACTATAACTCCACAACTACAGTCATTTCATTAGACAAGTGCAAGAAACTGTGGAGCTTGTAGCTTGTCATTTAAGGTTAATGACTACCAATCAAGAACATTGCAATGACTTTAAACCAAAGAGTTAGATTACTTCAACTTATACTCCTAACATTAAACTCAATGAGAAGAGACTCTCTTCATTAAACCAGTCTACATTAGACTCGCTAACCATTTTAGTGTTATTAGACCTTGATCACTACTAAACAAATCACATAACGGGGAACTACGCGTCGCACCATCGACATGACTCGAGTTGACATTATGCCTTGCATATTTTACCACTCCATAACCTTACTAGATACATGACAATTACTAGTTGTTCTATAACAGTCTCAAACCGACTCCTTGACACCGACAAATGAACAGTAATACTTTACCAGGGTCAAACGATTGACCCTTAACATGTTATGAGCTGACTTTGACTAGTCACGAGTATGCTACGAGAAACCGACCCACTTGGATTAATTCCTTTTTGCTTTAGCTATACACATCACCACAAATACTCCATGAAAGTCAACTGAACACGACAACTTACATTATATAGTCATATCATGACTCGCTAGACGACTTAAAACTCACGTAAACAAGGTCTATAGGCATGACTAAGAGAGCTAATAACTCGAGTTTCAACTCTTGTTATAGCCTCAACACACAATCATACACTAACAAGTCAATTCATAGCACTTAGTCGACAAAACTAGCATATCTAAGACATAACCAAACCATTCCCTGTAAGGTTTTCAATTAACAATTCACACCAACTACAATTCGTATATGCCATCACGCAACTCAATCAGTTTGCAATTCAAGAATCAAGTAGTTAATCACTAAACATTCCCAAGGCCAAAAGATGGACAAAGTACGGGAGATGGGTGGGTCTAACACAACAACACACACAAGAGCAAAAATAAAATAAAAGAGAGTGCCACTTTGAATGGAATAAGGCTCACCGTTATCCACTATAATAGTTCGTCCTAATGCGAACATATAAACCGTCGAGCTAGATACTTAAATGAAATAGGTGACGATAGAGATTAATATCAAGATGGAATGTCACCTTAGAGTTCCCGTAAACAAATGGAACTCAATTTCGCATTAGGCGACTCAAACTTAAACTTATAGCACACTCTCGGCTATGCACCAACTTAAAATCACAACCAAACAAGGATATACTCGAAATGATTTACCTTTACTAGCCATTCATTCTAAACATGGAAGCAAGCACAACTTAACTTGAATCAACCATAGAACTCAACTAGTTCCACACTTACCAAACTCGTTGACGTTATCAAGTTAAACATCCACATGAGAGGGATCCACAACAACTACCATACACAACAACCACATGTAATCCCCTACTTCCCATATCTCACTCCTACCTCGGCTTTTCAAATTTTAATACTTTCATTTATTTAGTCTTACTTAAGGTTACAACCTCAAGGTTACAACTCTAGGCACAACCTATTAGGTCACCAAAAATCTACCTCAAGGTAGGGATGGATCCAACTTCCAATCAAAACAATGATTAAAACTTTCGTACATTATTCTTCATCATTAACACGCACCCCGGCCGCTGGTGGTCTTAATGGTGATGAACAATCCACGTAGGGAGAGATACTTTCTCCTAAAAACACAGTTTCAAAATGAACAAAGGAATTTGGAAATCCCGATAGGTACTAAGTCGATGGTCACAACTCTAGGTCTCAATCCTAGGCCACAACTCAAGGATAACCTCTAGGGATAACCTAAGGCCCTTCACCTTGGCTCTAAACTGGTGGCTCATCCTCTAGACCACTCTAAGCTCAACTCTATGCTCTAGCCATAAACTCGAACCGTTGGCTCTAATACCAACTATAACACCCCTGAATTTCGAGTTACTAACTAAATTAATTGATAATAAAATTCTATAGAAAAGTTGGCAGAGCTCCGTCTGAAATATGGACTGCCTAAAATTTAATTTAGGACTCGCGTCTAATTATAAACCTCCTTCAATAAAACCAGCACTCCAAATTCTCAATAATCCTTATCCAGCTCAAAAGGATCCACATCCATGCATAATTACCCGAAATTCCAAAAGTGTTATTCCACAGTTATTGTGAGAATAACCGTTAAGGATAAGCTACGTAGACTGATTCTAAGTCAAAGCAAAACTTAACTAAACTATTACAGTCCAGTCAGGTAAAGGTTTAGGTGAATTAATATTTACAACCTTAAGTCCCAAAATGATAATATGTATACATAAATAGTGCAGCGGATAAAGAACTACTATAACTTCAACTAGCAAAAGTTGGTGGAACGTTGCTCTCAGCCCACACCCCACACCCAACATGTAAGATCTTCATGTACCTGCACATATCGGGCATGTAGTATCAGCCAAACTGGCTGAGCAAGATTCATACCGTAAAGCCAAACATATATACAGGTAGGATAATAATATATCCTACAAAATCATCTTCTTTTGAATCAAAATAATAAGTAGCAAACTTTATAAAACCTTTTTTTTTGTATTCCTTTCTAAATCAAACCCTTTCTTAATTTTCCTTAAAAGAAATCCTTTCTTTCCTTTACCTTCACAAAGAGGAGTTATAAACCTATGGAATGGAACAAACTTTCCTTGTCTTTGGGCTAGCTAGGCCCTCCGGATAACTTATAGACAAAGACCCCTAGTGTGCACACCCCACAAATGGTCAAACCGTAGCAGAAGATCTAAGTCAAATGCACTAATCAACGTGCCCCCCAACTAATCTGTAATGTCGAGACAAACCCGACAAAGTTCCATTTCCTTGAGATACCACTCAGGTAATCTCAACCATTTTAAAATCAGAAAATTATTTCTTTGAGATACCACATAGGCAATCTCAACAACTTGAAAGCACAAAACCTATTGTAACTCCTTGTATATGTGGTTCGGAAACAAAACTTTCTACCTTGGAAGAACTTCTTCCCATTCAAACCAATCTTAACCAAAATGAGATACATACCTTTTTAAAACTTTTCTCATAGCTATAGAAAGTTTCGGTAAGAATCTTACCTTTGCGAAACACACAGTAACGTGATTATCTTAATCAGTACGACTCCTCAATGAAGTCGAAATCTACAATATAAATATATATGTATTCAATAAGTAATAATAGACTTGGTTTAACTTGTTAATGAGCTTTGATTAACTATGGCTTTATAAATATCAACCTCTTACTTCAAATGACATAACTAACTAATACTAACAATACTAGAACTCTCACTTAGTTTATATAAAATCAACACTAAGATTTATAATGTATATTTGAATACTCAAAATCCCATTTCAAAATATATATATGAAAGTCTAGAGTTTTACCCCAACTAATTCCGAATGAAAATAACATGCATCATATTTAATTTCAACAGAAACTTAAAATAGGGATAACTTTCTCCTATGAACTCCAAATAGTATTTCTTGAGCCTATCTTGGGTGAAATTTCGATATGAACAACTTTTGTTAAATAGTATTTTGGCTAAAAACGCCCATAAACTGTCGAAAACAACAAATTACGAATCTGACCTGTAATTCCTACGAGTTACAGTTCTTGTTGAAAAACTTATTATTAATAAGCAAAAATTCCTTTCAATCAAGCTACACCCAACACTCATAATCAAAATCCCCCAATTCAATTTATCTCAAGAACCCTAAACTAACAAAACCCCAATTCGAAATCAAGCCAAAACTGAAATTAAAACATGACAAAGAATCTTACTTGATTAGGGGAAGGTAATAGGGTGGAATTACTTTATAAAATGAACCCCAAAACTGCTCTTTGATTTGATTCACGACCCGAAACCGCAAGCCCCAAAATTTTTCCTCTTTGAAACTCCCACAAAATCGAGAGATAATGAAGGTGGATGAACAACACTCAATGATTGATGAAGTTTGACAAAATTTCTTGTAAGTTTGACGGAGTGGTTGAAGGGTGAAGACAATGAAGTTAGGTATCGAGGGTTTTGGTTGGGAGGAACTAAGGAGCAGTATTAGAGACCCTCCTCTTTTTCTTTTCTTTTTTTTTACTTTCTCTCTCCTTATACTAGTATGGTATATATTGGTACTTAACCTAGTAAATCTAGGATTTTGTTTTGACCACCTCTATAAATAAAGTCAAATGGGAAACAAAATATATTTAATGAAATAATATATTAAATTTTTTTTTGATAAACTAAAATAATGTAAATAATTACTAAGCAGGTATTAAAATACAGGGTGGTACAAATTAAGTTGCGCCTGGCGCAATACACCCGCGCCAGACGCATAGGCTATGCGCCACGGGCACCAGTTGCGTGGCACGCAGCCTATTCGTCCCATACTTATTGGTTTTTTGACCTTTGTTCGAGTATAAGATAACAAGTTTGCATCCGTATAATATTCAAAAAAGGGTCAGTCTTTTCAAAAAAGGTCGAGTCTGTCCTAAAAAATGCCTCTAGAAAAAATGGTCATTATAGAGTTAGAGTTGTCATGCATGTCTACCTCTTTCCATTTCCTCCCTGCTATTCAACTAATCTTCCATGTCAATCCTACCTTTCCATATTTACAAATTTCAAAAAAAAAAAAAACTTTACATTTTTCAAAATCAATCCTACACCATATTCTATTCTACCTTTTTCGAAAACATTTACTAATCATCATCATACCACAACATTTCAAAAAAAAAAAATTTCCTAGCAAAAGATAAAACAAGGGGTTCCTTTCAAAAATGAATTTCGAAAATTCTAAACCTATTCCAAACACCTTCAATATAATCGACCTAATTCACTTGCATTCATTCTAGGCCCATATGCATTAGATTCCATTTTGCATTCATATAGCACTAGAGGAAAAAAGCCCAAGGGCTACGGTCAAAAAGGGCCCAAGGGCTGCGTTTTTTACCGCAACACTTAGACTAGCAGCCCTTGGAATTTAGGAAGGGCTGCGGTTCGGGGAAAAATCGCAGCCCTTGGTGGGTTAAGGGTGCAGTTAAGGGCCAAAACCGCAGCCCTTGGTGAGTTAAGGGCTGCGGTTTTGGCCCTTAACCACAGCCCTTAACCCACCAAGGGCTGTGGTTTTTACCCGAACCGCACCCTTGTGACCTTTTTTGTTTGCATTTTTTTGTCCTAAATGTTCCCAAACAGTTATATATATATATATAAAAGTATCATTTTCCATTACAAAATACAGTATGTTTTTTACACAAATACAGAGAAAATAATAACTGAATTACATTAGTTCGAGGCTGCCATCGATTGTTCGAATTGCAATATATGAACAGGATCACAACCATCACAAAATAAACCAACCAAAGAACAGCCATGAAGACATTACAACAACTCCACCAAGACTAGCATCCGGATTTCTCAAAAGCAACTTATCTGGAGATGATAGATGTAACACCTGACCCATCCGGAGCCGAGTATATCGTCACCAATGTGCATCCAGGGCCAACAACTGTCCTCAATAACCAACACAAGTTCTTCCGGCACATTTTGTCCTCACTCATGTGCACCCTGAGAAACTTCCCAGGAGGTCACCCATCCCTGGACTACTCCCAGCCAAACACCCTTAACTGTAGAGTAACTAAGGAAATAAGCTCCCTAAAAGAAAGCTGCATCTTTTTGGAATGAGTAGCATGCTAAATCCCTTTAAAGCAATCATGAGGGGTATTACATATACCCCCACTTGAGAACAGCAACACCCTCGTTGCGCCTGAGGACTCCACATATTCGGCCACAACGACCTGTGGGTCGCCCCAGCCTGGAAACTGATCGCCGGAGACTCCAGATATTTGGCCTAACGACCTCTGGGTCGCTCCTTATGACAATGCAGCCCCAAAATCCTCCCCCACTAGGCGCCTGAGGACTCCTAATATTCGGCCTGACGGCCTTAGGGTTGCCTCAAAAGGCGGTCGTAGGGTTGCTCTGATACCATTTGTAACACCTAACCCATCCGGAGCCGAGTATATTGTCACCAATGCGCATCCAGGGCCAACAACTGTCCTCAATAACCAACACAAGTTCTTCCGGCGCATTTTGTCCTCACTCATGTGCACCCTGAGAAACTTCCCAGGAGGTCACCCATCCCAGGACTACTCCCAGCTAAGCACGCTTAACTGTGGAGTAACTAAGGAAATAAGCTCCCTAAAAGAAAGCTGCATCTTGTTGGAATGAGTAGCATGCTAAATCCCTTTAAAGCAATCATAAAGGGTATTACAATAGAACTTGGCAAATAAAACCAAAATCGCTATAATTTGGAGGTGAACCTGGGGTGGTAGCAAAGGGGCGGGCAACAGGGGGTGCTGGGTTGGGCAGGGGGTGTAGCAAAGGGGCGGGCAGCAGGAGGTGCTGGACTGGGCTGGGGGGTGCTGTTGGGCAGTGGAGGGCTGCAGGTTTGGGGGTGTAGTAGGGGGGATGTTAAAGTCATGTTAAAAAAAGTTAAAATTATGTAAATATTCTTGATTTCTGAGCATACCTTCTCGCATTCTGCTTTTAACTTGGGATTCATGTTTAATCCAAACTTACGCTTGTAAGCAGCAATCAATTGTCGGGAACGAGCCTCTTCAGCAGCTTTATCCTCCGGAGTTTCATGTGCATCTCCAGGACGAATAGTTCTACCACCACCATACTGTAAAAGCACAGAAAACTCCATTCTCATGGACAGATATAGAAACTGAACTTCAGAGAATATGCTTATAACAAAGAGAACCCATGCTGAGGAAACCACTATCAGCAACAGCAGGCAGAAATTAATAACAAAAAAAAACAGTATTCCAATAGATTCCGAGTTCGACATTTGGATAAAAAGGAAAGAGAGAAAAAAAAAACACAAATATACAAACTACGCCGCCATGTCTCAGCAATAGCCTAATCAAGAGGCATCAGGTGGATAATATGATGTGGACTACACATTGGTTGACATTCTCATATGTAATAAAAAACTTTTCAATTAGTAGACCATCTTTTGTCCCCTTGATTGTTTAGTATCTGAGTTCCAATCAAGTGCAAGGAGGAATCACATATCCATCAAAGTGCCAAGTATTAAAATCACGGTAACACAAAGCTCAAACTTGAGACTCTGCAGCAGCCTAATTAGACTATTAGAGCCATTGGGTTAATGATATGAAATGAACTATATCCCATCAGCAATGCTCTCAAATAACTAAGAAATACATTTGATAGCATCACTATAGCAGAAAGAATCAGCTCATTCTCTACTCAGCACGCTCAATAAAAGTATAAGATTTCCAATTACATGAGCTACACACAAGCGTTACTATAAAAGAGCCAAGAAAATAGGAGACACAACACACCCTTAATTACTCCCTCCATCAGTAAAAAAAAATTGTCTACGTTTCTATTTCTTGCTCGTCCCAAGTTTTTAAGAATTTTATCAAGTTTTACTAGAGTAAACTTTGAAAATTTCCATATAACCCATACTAAGACATCCAAGGAAAGACAATCATATAGCATTAGAGAGGCATAAACATTTTAATGGTGAAAAATATTTACGATATTTTATCTTAGTTCTTGAAAGGAAACGTGATGATATTTGGCACATTATATAGGGTTAGAGGATAAACATCATGACAAGACATTGCAGCCTGCATCATACCATTTTGGAAATATCATTGGGTCTTGGGAACATGCCCCATGTAGAAACCTTTGGCTTATAGAGATCAGAACTGTCTTCTTGAAGCTGTTTTAGATTCTGACGATGCTGAATTTCCAAAATTACTGGCATCACCAACAATGATTTCCATGTCAGGCAAGTCATCATATGAAAAAAGGTCTGCAACCAGAACCAGACCAGCTGGTAGTCCTTTGCTTTTCTTCTTGTCTGCAAAATTTAGGCCAACAAAATCGATGTTGGAAATTTCAAGATCACCCTTTTTTTCAGTATTCTGTTCAATACTTTTGTTCGCTAAATTACCTGCACTTCCTCCCTCCGATCCTACAAACCAAACATCACATGAACTTTACTTCATTTTCAGTGATTTTCACGATACCATATCATTGACTAACAAATTTGAAAATTCTAGCTCCATTATATTCCATCACAGATTCTCCATCATATACCTTGCTCTCTTACCAAATGTAGCAAAACTCCAACTCATACATGCTCATTAGTATGGTAACCTACTAAATAAACCTGACAATTTATATTTCCACAATGCTACTGTTGTCTGCTGCTATTTAATATTTATGGTACCTTTGTTCTTCTTATACTCTTGAGCTTTCCCCATTGCAATTTTAACAGCTTTTGGAATCTCCACATCTCCACCTTTTACATCACCTAAAAATTCATTACCAATCATTACTCAACTATATTTGTGTCTCATAGTTTGGATAAAAATATAAATAAAAGCTTATATTCTAAGCATTACCAAGAGACTACTCATTCTCCTCATTGCTTTTGTTGTCACCCACTTTTCCATTATTCTTCTCATACTCCTTGGATTCCTCCACTGAGAGTCCCAGACTTTTATCAAAACGCTAGCATAATGAAACGTAATCTGATTTTATAAAATATTAACCGGCAAGTTGGAGCTACTAGCTGCCATGGGTCTGCTCTCTGTATTCTGTCACATATTTAGAAGATATATAAAAACATAAAATGACCAAATTGCCTTCTTTATGTTTCAAACTTCAAATATAATAACGATGGAAGAACTAATGAAGCCATTCTTAGTGAAAATAAAAAATGAGCTATCAAAGAAATGCAAACGTTCAGGAGCCAATGTAATTGATAAAGCAGGAAAATTGTTATGTTATTGACTAAACTATATATAATTAGATACCCAAAATTTCATAAAAAAATACCCAGATGTTGCTTCATTATTTAAGGCATTGCCTTACTGGGTAGCTTCAGAGAAAAAAATCCCACATAAATAGTAGCTTGCTAGTAGACAATAAGGTTTCACATAACATTTCAATCACAAATCACCATTAATTGTGCAACTTTACACCAACATCTAAACTGATATCGAAGTTCCTCAACTTTCTACAAATCATACTCATATTGAAACCTCAGTTGTTCCAACAATCACAATTATTTTGCAAATCTACAACCATAAATCTAATTCAAAGAATGAATATATCCATGATAAAATCGGCAGTCAATCAAAGTTCAACACAACAAGCACTGCAACAACAAAATATACAGATACACAACAATTCAACCATTTAAACTCGTACAAAATGAAAGAGGTAAAATACACAAAGGAGATTAGAAAGGCATCGTTTGACAAGGCCCAAACTCATAAATAACAGGGAGTAGGGACATACCACTGGAATCCTTCCAGACGAGGCATCAAATATAAGCATCCATCTAGAGAGTGGATCACCAACATTATTTGCAATTTTTATAGCCTCTAAGGCCTGTAGAGTCCCAATAATTCCAGGAGCTACAAAATATGAATTAATAGCATTAGCGATAAGTATTTGCACAATTGTTTGGTAAGCATTAGGTGGAAATGAGATTTAAAAAAGCAAAGGGTAATCCGCAAGACACTAAGAAGATCAAACATGTTCTACACTATCAACAAAATCACCAACTCGAGAAAATGGAGAAAAAGCAATCTTGATTATGTAGACAGACCATTATTTGAAATCGAAGAACTCGCTGAAATTAAAAGCATAAGACTTCGTCAATCAAGCACACCAGACCATTATTGGATCCTTACACACAAGTAGTATCACAATTCGAAGAGATATTGACTGGATATTTACACTCCAATGAAACTAATTCTTTCACATTGCTACATTCATCTAATGATAACAATTATTCATCTAATGATAACAAGTAGTTAAAACCATTAAAATAACCATACTCAACAATGATAACTTGAGGGCAGTGAGAGGACAATTTAAGGGGAGTTTTTTCGAATTTCTGACTGGAAATTGTGGAAAACCAATACTTAGATACAGATTTGAAGCGGATTAGGGGTTTTACCGGAAGTCTGGGCATAATTTGCTTCACTATAAGATCGTCTAGAAGATTTGGGAGTTGAGTATCTGATTTCACCGTCTTCTCCTCCATTTTTGCGAAGAACCAAAACCCTAATTTGGAAATTGATGAAAAAAACAGAGCTAGGGTTCCTTAAATTTCTGCCAGATTGAGAGATTTGTAAAAAACAAAGGTAATTATAATGAAATTATAGATTACAAAAGGCCCACCAATTAGAAATTTTTTTGATACTTGATATGAGAATAATCCAAACAAATTGAGGAATCTAATCTGTTTATTCACACACCGGGTTAATCTTCGAATTGTTCTTGCGAACCTTAAACCCTTGCGAGCCCTCGCCGGCGAACCCTTAACCCTTGCAAACCACTGACCGTTGCCAACCCTCGCTGGCGAAGAAGGATGAGAGGAGAGAGATTACGCAGTGAGAGGGGAGAGATGATGCGGGGAGAAAAGGAGAGATGGGTTAATGGAAAATAGGAGGATAGAGAGAAATAGGGTTCAGCGAAGGAGACTGCTCAAGGAAGTAACGCGGGTTATTTCATTTTTGGGATGTTCAAGGGCTGCGGTTAGCCCAAAAACCGCAGACCTTAATTTAAGGGCTGCGGTTTTTGAATTAACCGCAACCCTTTTATCATTAAAGGGCTGCGGTTTTGAGCTAACCACAACCCTTCACTATTAAGGGCTGCGTTTTGCAATAAACCGCAGCCCTTGCACTGCAGCCCTTGCGTTTTTTTCCACTAGTGTAGGGTCCATCTAATTCGAGTCCATGCATTCATATTAGGCCCGCTAGCATTAGAGTCCATCTTAGGTCCATATAAGTCTAGCATCTGTCAAAATCTAGGCCCATTTGCATCTTTATGTGAACCCTAGTCTATGTCAATCCTAGTCCAAGTCTTATCCAGCTCTATTCCAGTCCAATGTCAAGCCCATGTGCATTTTCAAGTCTAACTTCAAACCAATATAGGACTAAGTCCAAAATTAGGTCCATATAAGGCCCAACTCATTTCCAAAGTCAATCCAGTCCAATTCCAAATCCATATAGGACGAAGTCCAAACCATTAAGTCTAGCGAAGCTAGCATCCCTGTAAGACCATAACGACACCCCTTTAACTTAGCTAAGCTAGTCATCCCTGTGAGACCATAACGGCACCCCTTTGACTTAGCTAAGCTAGTGATCCCTGTAAGACCATAACGACATCCTTTGACCTAGCGAAGCTAGTCATACCTTAAGACCATAACGGCACCCTTTGACCTAGCGAAGCTAGTCACCCTTAAGTCCATAACGACACTCATTGACTTAGTAAAGCTAGTCACTCTTCAGACCATAAGGGCACCCTCCGAGTTTAGCGAAGCTACTCCTACCTTACATCTATAGCAACTCCTAAATCATCAAGTCTGGCGAAGCCAATTCCTTCCTAAGCCTAGCGAAGCTAGCATAGTCAATCCTTTTGAGCCTAGTCTATTTGCATAGTCCAGTCCAGTCTAGTCATTTGCATCTGCATTAGTTAGGCCCATGTCACCATCATAACCATAATCATACCCATTTCTAATCATTTCTCATTCCCATTTCACCTTCCATTTTTCATCCCCATGTCCACTTTCATCTCTCATCTCTCATTTCTCCATCCCTCAGCATGATTTACGAGGTCCATTCGATTTGTTCAGGACGGATCATGATGTTATAACTTGGGAACGCCCGACAGAGAGGATACAAGGTCGACCTACTCCCAGACTCGTCAAGCGCATCCTCACCTTTTTAGACGAATCCTCCGACTCTTCTGAATCATCATCTGAAATGGCAGACACTAATGAACAACTTAGTGCCATTATGGCTCAACTCACACTGATGAACTCTCGTCTTGAGGAACAAGACAAAGAGATTAAAGCACTAAGGGAGAACTGAAGAAGACTAGCAAGGTGACACTCCACCACCAATCAAAACCAACACAGAACTGAGATTTGAAAAACTCGAGCAATTGATCCAGCAATTCCTGCACTCGAAAATCAGGCTCATGGCCATGACATTATTGATCCTGAACTAAGGGAAAAACTCCCTAAAACGGTAACATTAGGTGACCTCCCAAAATTCAAGGGGGTCGAAGACCCAGATGACCACTTGAGAGCTTTCTCCATCTCTATAGCTCTCAAGGGCATGAGCAAGGACCTGTTTGCTTATGTCTTTCCTTTAACCTTGGATGCACATCCATCCAAGTGGTTCAGATCATTGAACAAAGCTAAGTTGAACGATTGGGACTACATCAGAGAAGAGTTCCACAAGCAATACATCTACAATACTCAGCTTCCCATTGGCCTTCGTGAGTTGGAATTGACTAAGAAGAATTCCAACGAAGACTTTGTCACCTTCCTTAATAGATGGAGGGAAAAGGCTGCGCAAATGACTAACAGGCCATCCCAAGAGGATCAAGTCCGATTGGTGATCCGTAGCCTGCAGCCCAAGTATGGGGACCATATTAAGTTCCAACCCATATAGTCTTTCACGAAGCTCTATAAGGTAGGCCTGCTGATTGAAGAAGAGGTACAGGCTAACAAGAACAAGGGTTCTATGAACAACGACTCTTTCAAGAAGACTAATAATAACCCTTCTACCTCTAAAAACAGTGACATAAACGCCCTAACTACTGTTATCAAGGACCTCAAAGGACATTCACTCCTTTGGGCATGTCTCTAGAAGAAGCCTTCACTAGGCTTCATGCAAAAGGAGCACTGCCGCCTCTTGGCCCTACTCCGGACCCTCCTCTGGAGAAGAGATCCAATAGATGGAATCCTAATTCCTACTGCAAGTACCATCAAGGGAATGGGCATCTGACATCTCAATGTTGGACTTTGAAGCATCATCTGCAGGATATGGTTGAAGATGGTAAATTGCCAATTCCGCCTGCAGCAAAAGTCAGCAATAGTGGTAACCCCTTGGGAAATGCCTAAATAATGCAGGGGGCTTAGTCATTTAGCGTTGGTTTTCTAGGTTGAGTCGGAGAGTCCCTCCCCTAGCTCCTTTATTTCCTTTCCTGTCGAGTTTATGTCATTTAGGACTTTATTTCTAGTAAACCTTGTTTCATTCATTTTCAATTAATAAAATAATCGCATTTTCTTTTCATTTTCATTGGCCTTCCATCACTTTTTTTATGCTTCTAATTCAATAATGAAACTATAATCACCTAATGAACTTGATTAATAATAATAAAAGGAGATCTGAAAAAAAATGATAATAAAAAGAGGACATACATTGGATCAGGATTTATTCCCCTCTCCCTTCCATTGCCTTTCATAAGCCATCCTTATACAACCAAGGAAAAACAAAAATCCTTTAAACCATCATCTCCATTAGCCAAATAGCCTTTCAATTCAAAGCTCCACAAACATCCTTCAAGCCATCCAATACCCTCAACCAAACTTGTGTGCAAGCCTTACTACATAAAAAGAAATCAATGCCAGGCAAATATGTAAAAAAAAAAAAGTGAAAAAATCAAAAAAAAAGAAAAGAAAGAAAAAGCCAAAGGCAAAGAATATAAAAAGTCAAGCTAGTGGGGCTTGCACACAAGTTCTACCCCTCATTCAAATCCTTCAACCTCATCAAACTTTAACCCATATAACCAAAATTCATGATCCTTACCTTATTCCAATCAATTAAACATTCATCTTAACCTCAAGCCTTAAGCCCTTAAACCTCTCATCAACCCTAACTCCTTTTTTGAGGTATGTCCAAGCACGCTAGGTTGAAAACTCGAAAGGGAGGCCTAGGCAAAAGTTAGGGCACACAATAAAATGATAAATAAAAACATCAGATCGAGAAATACGAATGGTCTAATTCCGCAAGGATACGTAGGAATCCTCATCTCGAGGTCCGACCGCTGCAATAAAATAAATTAGTCAAGGTCTAACGATTTGATTTTCTAGAGTTCCGTAGCATATTCTTTCTAGATCCTGACATAGACTCGAGTCTGAACCTAGCCTCCTTAAAGCCTTTTCCCACCTACATTCATTTAAGTCACAAATTTCAACCTTTTTATTTTTCAATCCAAGCTCTCCTTTTCCCCGAAGGACTCTCCGATAATTCCATGGTTTCCTGCGATACTTGACTTTGCCTATATCAACTTCCCAAAGAAGAATCCCCAGTACAATCCCCAGTGAAAACTTTCAATGTTCAAGACATAGCAACTACATTTCAATATCATATGAAGTACCTTTCGATTAAGGCTCAAGCCTAATTCAAGGCAGGCTCACCCAAAGTGGTGGGCTTCCTACGTGTGGTGGTTCCTCCGATTCAAATCAAACTCCCGAAGAGTTGTAATCCGCGAACCTCGTTTACAAACCTCGATTATTTACTAAAAACGATTTTCGAAAATCATTCTATGCATTTATAATTTTTTTATCATTTTATACATCTTCTAGCCTTGCAAAATCCTCACCTTGCATTGCAGCTTTTCAAAACCCTAGCCTTGCATTGCATTTCATACATTCTAGTCTTGCATAACCCTGACCTTGCATGACGTGTCATCCCTTAGCTTTGCAAACCTTAATCCTTGCATAGCGTCTCATGCATCCTTAGAGAGTCTAAGTTTGCATTATTGCATCATTATGTGCTTTATGTGAGTTGTTTGCACATGTCTGCTGACATCTTCTTCTGGAGGTAATCAAATTGCTTGTAGTTATTGTCCTGCATACTAAATTTGTTTTGCAGAGACCGGCGGTTATAGATCAGTTCTAAACTACAGAGCGTTTAGAATCGTTCTCCGTCCCGACACCGTATACTTTGACTTTCGGTTTCCTGAACCTCAGTCAAAGTGGGGGCTTCTGTAGACACATAATCGTGTCTCCCCATTTAAGGATCCGATGATGAAACATACCGTGGTCTTAATTGGTCCGATCTAAGGGCAGAGCAGTCTGAAAAGCCATTCAAAACCATTTTGAAAAGTGTTAAATTCCTATTTTAAAGCCTAATTATTCATGATAATTAATTGTATTTTGAGCCCAATTCTTTGAAAAGCCCAATTAATTGATAATTAATTGATTTATTTTAATAAATAAATATTTTCAAAAGATGTATTTTTTATAGTTAAAATCAGATTTTATCCCGTAAAATCAGATTCCGGAATTGAAGGATAAAATAAAATCTTTTAAAACGCGTTTTAAAAAAGGCTGGCAAAGGCGTGTCAAAAGCCAGGCTGGTGCGCCTGGCGCACCACCTTGTGCTTAGCACACAGCCTTGCGCCTGGCGCACCATGCTGCGTTAAGCGCAACTTTTCCTGACACGTGGCACTGCGCCACTCACTGTGCCACACATTGTGTCGTGCGCTTGACGTACAGCTCTGCGTGAAGCGCATGTTTCTTTCTTATCTTTTTCAAAGCGCGTACCACATGTATGCGTTTTACTGGTCATGTCGCGTCATATGCTTGCCACGTCAGCTGCTTTTGGCGCAACTGGCGCGTGAGGCGCAGTGCCGTTTTCCCTATAAATAGGCCCGATTTCCGTACAGATTGAAAAACGGATTTTTCATATAACACTCGACGAATACTTTACGAATCTCTCTACAAACTACAAAACTTCCCTACAAAACTCATACCTTTCAAACACAAATACATTCAATCTACATACTTTCAGTCATTCAGATTTTCAGGCTTCACGATTGCTCGTCCCGAAGGTTGTCAATCTCGTAGACCCAAGCCACGGTATAATTCTAAGGGTCCTTAAATAAATTATTTTTATATTGAAGTTACTAACAGTTTTCTTTCCTGATGTAGATCTTTAATGTAAAATCGCTCTACTGTATATTCTAACCCCTTTTCTATGCTTTATTTTATATTATTATTATTCTTGCCTTTGTATATTATATGCTTGCCTAATTATTCTATGCATGTTATATGATTGTCCCTGCATTATTGCTTTTATCACCCACATGTTATTATTGCTATTCAAAGACCTAAAGAACTGTTCTAATATTAATCAGATTAATTTGGACAACCTGCTAGGTTCCCTGTAAATTGATTGCCTAAATAACATATCACTAAAAATAGTCTTTTTATGTGTTTCCCGAACCAATTTAGACTAAATATTTTTACGGTGTATAAAACATTATTTGATTATTCTTTGGCATAAAATCTGTAATGAATCGATATTTAGTAGAGGCCAACTTTAGGCGAATGTGGTTCATTATGACTATATTCGTACCCTCACCCCCAAACTCAATATTTGGTTCATTTTGAATATCTATGGAGTCAGGACGGGGAAATCTACATTGGATAATTTGTACCTACGTTTTTCCCATATCCAATTAGGTTTATGATTCTTCCTAAAAAGAATTGTTGGCAACTTCTTTCAATACAAAACAATTTTCAATAAAACCTTTACAATGGGGTAGTCAAATCTAATACACACTCATCCCGCGTAGGCGAAATAAAAACACGCCTACAATGAGGGCATAAGTAATACATTTTACTAAACATAAAAGTTACCTGAAACGCAAATCCAATTCTCTACTAATAGATCTTTAAGATCACCAACTCTAAGTTGAACACCATAATTAATCTCCATAATTGACCTCAACAATAAGCATAAAACTAATTACTAACCATTCTTACATAATCTTCAATGAAGAACTCTTAATCACACTAAATATTAGCTCCTACCTAAACTGACTTTATCAATATAAACTAAAATCACCACATCATTCATCACCAAAGAAATCCCAAATCGATTAAGCAACACTAATTCGACTTTCATATCATAAATTAATTCTAAAACTCAGCATCCTAACATCAAGTTTATCTCCAAATGAAACCATCATTTAAAACTAATAAACAATCAACAAAAACCAATACAACTAAGGTAAATTACAAATTTTACTCTGATTTTCTTTTAAGAACTCATGAACAAGTACTAGACCATCCATTGATCAAAATAAAACAACAAGATACAACTGGTTTTAATAAACCTTATCAATCCATAAATTTTGGGCTTCAATTTTCAAAACAAAGATTAGAAATAGAAACAAGAGGTATGAACTTCATACCTCTGCCATCAAAGAAGCAGCGAAGAACAGAGGGACAGAGGGAGTTTCGAAACTTCGGTGCACAGAGGCGAGGCTGGCAGCACAGCGGGGAGGTGGCGCCGCGATTCGGCGGTGGCTGGCAACAATCACATCAGCCTAGCAACGACAACACAGCAGCAACACAGTATCGACAACAGCAACAAAACAACAACTCCAGCCCCACGACGCAAGCAGGGGGAGGAATGAAGCTCCGGCGAGCTTCGACGAAGCCGGTGAGCAGCGCTGGCAAAAGAGAAGAAGAGGGATGCAAGAGAAGAGAGAGAAAATTGGGGTTTGGGGTTTCACGGGTTGGGTTTTCTTTGGGAGTGAGAAATGACAAAAGGGAAATGGGTAAGGATGGGTTTTGATTCATTGACCGACAAAAATAACAAAGGGGGGTTTGATGGTTCTAAACGGAAACTGACTTTGATTTTCCTATTTGGCTAAACAACACTCAACTAATTGAAAAACCCAAAATATAAAATAATAATAACTTCATAAAATTAAATAAATAATTACATTACACACATGACAAATAAAAATTCATACTCCAAACTCAAATAAAATAAGAATATTCGAAACATAATTAACTTAATAATTATAATTAGTTTTTAAATAAACATTCTTAAAAATAGGGCTATTACCATAAACCTTACAAGTATCACACGGCCAACCTAGCAACCATTCTTACCCTACTTTCCTTAGTACAACAAAAGACAACTCATCTACTTGGAGCCTAAGCAAATGAATTACAAGCTGATTTCGGAACTTTATTTAATTAAGCTACTTTAACTAACTAACTTAACTAACAATAACAATAAAAACATATTTTTGGTTACATGTAAAACCTCCACTTTAAGAGTAAATTAAAACCATGCAACAACCCTAAGAAAACAAATTAAACATAGCTTGATCTCGCATCATTCTCCCCTTCTTGAAAAAAACCTTGTCCTCAAGTTCCATAATAATGGCATGGAACTAAGTCAGCAGCTAGCAATGAAGCACACACGCCATTTCCAAGCATAACTTGAAAAGTGTCATAATTTTCTCTATGCACGATCTTGAATGGACCTTCTTCAATAGGCTCGGTTTTTCCCTTTGCATTGTTATGGAGCTTTTGAGCACTTAGGGACAGCCACACATAGTCACCAATCTCGAATGGAGGCTTTTGCCATGCTTGTAAAATCCGGTCCTTGTGCTTCTCTTTCCTTTGTTTTCGAGTTAATTTTGGTTGCTCCACATCATAAGAGAAAGGGCTTTGGTCCCTACTTAGCTACTGAACTCACCTTGGGTGGTAATGGTGTCAATCCTATTCGTCGCCCCTCATGCAGCACCGAGACCACGTTTTTCTTGGCTAGGTAGATCACGTCCCTATCATATTGCCATGGTCGTCCCAATAACAAAGCACATGCATCCATAGGACCTATGTCACACCAAACCTCATCCTTGAACTCGCCAATTGAAAACGAAACAAGAGCTTGTTTTGTAACAGCCACGCCACCATCATTTGTCAACCAATTCAACTTATAAAGGTTTGCGTGTTTCCTTGTTTCTAGCTTCAAGGTATCCACCATCTTCTTAGAACAAGCATTAGTGCACGAGCCATTATCCACAATCATCGAACAACTCCTCCCATCCACCAAGCAGCGTGTATGAAATAAGTTCTCCCTTTGATTCAAATCCTCCAAATGACTTGCTTATGCATGGAGAACTTTTCTCAACACCAATGTTTCATGATTAGGCACGACCTCAAACAAAGGTTGATCCTCTAAATTCACCATATTCATGTCATCATCACTATGATTAATGCCCTTGCCTTTCATAAGCAACGCATGGTTGGTTTCTTCTTCCTCCAATGCATTAAACATGGCTGCAGTCATCACTCTTCTATTAGGACACTCGGATTTGTAATGCCCCCTGCCTTGACATTTAAAGCACTTGATCTCATCCTTCTCCCCTTTTTGAAACTTTTGAGACGCATCACCCTTCACAAGATCTGAACCAAATTTTCCTTTCTCCAAAGTTTCGGTCTTTACAAAAGAAAAAGAAGTTTTGGATTTTGGAGTGAAAGACAAACGAGAATTCTTACTCTTAGCCTCCTTTTGCTGCCTTTCCACCTTACTTTGTAATTGACACAACTCATCAAACGTGTTATAAGTTTGCAATTCAACAAGATTAGCAATCGATTTATTCATACCAAACAAAAATTTGGCCATCTTTTATTCCTCCTCTTCATTACACCCACATGCCAAATATAATTTCTCAAACTCAATCACATATTCAGCCATGGAAAGATGATCTTGTTGAAAAGAACTTAGCCTAAGGTACAATTCTTGCTTATAGGACTTAGGAACAAAACGTTTCCTCAATTCTAGTTTTAAAGATGTCCAAGTTTTAATCTTTTCCTTCCCAACTCTCACTCTTTGCACTTGAAACGAATAATACCAATCAGATGCATAATCATTAAGTTTAAGTAGAGCATGATTAAAACGTTGAGTATCATCCATACCTTTGTGATCATGCGTTCAACCCTCCTCTCCCAATTTAAATAAGCCTGAGTGTCCTTCAATCCATTGAATTCCGGAAGATATCCAAGTTTCAATTCGGATTCCTTATGGTTCTTTTCTCCTCTCCTTTCGGCTGTGAGTTTAGATAGGAGTGCGGAATTGTCGTTAGCCTGCTTCTCATAGTCCTCCAGTCGTCCATCAAGAAGCTCAGCCATTTGTGCAGTCATCTTATCCATCATAGTTGTCATCCCAGCCTTAAGTGCCTCGTATTCTCCCATGTCAATTGAAAACTGCCTGGAATTTTTGTCCATTTGAATTTTTGTCCGATTTTTATCCATCATAATTAATTGTATTTTGAGCCCAATTCTTTGAAAAGCCCAATTAATTGATAATTAATTGATTTATTTTAATAAATAAATATTTTCAAAAGATGTATTTTTTATAGTTAAAATCAGATTTTATCCCGTAAAATCAGATTCCGGAATTGAAGGATAAAATAAAATCTTTTAAAACGCGTTTTAAAAAAGGCTGGCAAAGGCGTGTCAAAAGCCAGGCTGGTGCGCCTGGCGCACCACCTTGTGCTTAGCACACAGCCTTGCGCCTGGCGCACCATGCTCCGTCAAGCGCAACTTTTCCTGACACGTGGCACTGCGCCACTCACTGTGCCACACACTGTGTCGTGCGCTTGACGTACAGCTCTGCGTGAAGCGCATGTTTCTTTCTTATCTTTTTCAAAGCGCGTACCACGTGTATGCTATTTACTGGTCATGTCGCGTCATATGCTTGCCATGTCAGCTGCTTTTGGCGCAACTGGTGCGTGAGGCGCAGTGCCGTTTTCCCTATAAATAGGCCCGATTTCCGTACAGATTGAAAAAAGGATTTTTCACATAGCACTCGACGAATACTTTACGAATCTCTCTACAAACTACAAAACTTCCCTACAAAACTCATACCTTTCAAACGCAAATACATTCAATCTACATACTTTTAGTCATTCAGATTTTCAGGCTTCACGATTGCTCGTCCCGAAGGTTGTCAATCTCGTAGACCCAAGCCACGGTATAATTCTAAGGGTCCTTAAATAAATTATTTTTATATTGAAGTTACTAACAGTTTTCTTTCCTGATGTAGATCTTTAATGTAAAATCGCTCTACTGTATATTCTAACCCCTTTTCTATGCTTTATTTTATATTATTATTATTCTTGCCTTTGTATATTATATGCTTGCCTAATTATTCTATGCATGTTATATGATTGTCCCTGCATTATTGCTTTTATCACCCACATGTTATTATTGCTATTCAAAGACCTAAAGAACTGTTCTAATATTAATCAGATTAATTTGGACAACCTGCTAGGTTCCCTGTAAATTGATTGTCTAAATAACATATCACTAAAAATAGTCTTTTTATGTGTTTCCCGAACCAATTTAAACTAAATATTTTTACGGTGTATAAAACATTATTTGAATATTCTTTGGCATAAAATCTGTAATGAATTGATATTTAGTAAAGGCCAACTTTAGGCGATTGTGGTTCATTATGACTATATTCGTACCCTCACCCCCAAACTCAATATTTGGTTCATTTTGAATATCTATGGAGTCAGGACGGGGAAATCTACATTGGATAATTTGTACCTACGTTTTTCCCATATCCAATTAGGTTTATGATTCTTCCTAAAAAGAATTGTTGGCAACTTCTTTCAATACAAAACAATTTTCAATAAAACCTTTACAATGGGGTAGTCAAATCTAATACACACTCATCCCGCGTAGGCGAAATAAAAACACGCCTACAAAGAGGGCATAAGTAATACATTTTACTGAACATAAAAGTTACCTGAAACGCAAATCCAATTCTCTACTAATAGATCTCTAAGATCACCAACTCTAAGTTGAACACCATAATTAATCTCCATAATTGACCTCAACAATAAGCATAAAACTAATTACTAACCATTCTTACATAATCTTCAATGAAGAACTCTTAATCACACTAAATATTAGCTCCTACCTAAACTGACTTTATCAATATAAACTAAAATCACCACATCATTCATCACCAAAGAAATCCCAAATCGATTAAGCAACACTAATTCGACTTTCATATCATAAATTAATTCTAAAACTCAGCATCCTAACATCAAGTTTATCTCCAAATGAAACCATCATCTAAAACTAATAAACAATCAACAAAAACCAATACAACTAAGGTAAATTACAAATCTTACTCTGATTTTCTTTTAAGAACTCATGAACAAGTACTAGACCAACCATTGATCAAAATAAAACAACAAGATACAACTGGTTTTAATAAACCTTATCAATCCATAAATTTTGGGCTTCAATTTTCAAAACAAAGATCAGAAATAGAAACAAGAGGTATGAACTTCATACCTCTGCCATCAAAGAAGCAGCGAAGAACAGAGGGACAGAGGGAGTTTCGAAACTTCGGTGCACAGAGGCGAGGCTGGCAGCAACGCGGGGAGGTGGCGCCGCGATTCGGCGGTGGCTGGCAACAATCACATCAGCCTAGCAACGACAACACAGCAGCAACACAGTATCGACAACAGCAACAAAACAACAACTCCAGCACCACGACGCAAGCAGGGGGAGGAATGAAGCTCCGGCGAGCTTCGACGAAGCCGGTGAGCAGCGCTGGCAAAAGAGAAGAAGAGGGATGCAAGAGAAGAGAGAGAAAATTGGGGTTTGGGGTTTCACGGGTTGGGTTTTCTTTGGGAGTGAGAAATGACAAAAGGGAAATGAGTAAGGATGGGTTTTGATTCATTGACCGACAAAAATAACAAAGGGGGGTTGATGGTTCTAAACGGAAACCGACTTTGATTTTCCTATTTGGCTAAACAACACTCAACTAATTGAAAAACCCAAAATATAAAATAATAATAACTTCATAAAATTAAATAAATAATTACATTGCACACATGACAAATAAAAATTCATACTCCAAACTCAAATAAAATAAGAATATTCGAAACATAATTAACTTAATAATTATAATTAGTTTTTAAATAAACATTCTTAAAAATAGGGCTATTACCATAAACCTTACAAGTATCACACGGCCAACCTAGCAACCATTCTTACCCTACTTTCCTTAGTACAACTTAAGACAACTCATCTACTTGGAGCCTAAGCAAATGAATTACAAGCTGATTTCGGAACTTTATTTAATTAAGCTACTTTAACTAACTAACTTAACTAACAATAACAATAAAAACATATTTTTGGTTACATGTAAAACCTCCACTTTAAGAGTAAATTAAAACCATGCAACAACCCTAAGAAAACAAATTAAACATAGCTTGATCTCGCATCATTCTCCCCTTCTTGAAAAAAAACTTGTCCTCAAGTTCCATAATAATGGCATGGAACTAAGTCAGCAGCTAGCAATGAAGCACACACGCCATTTCCAAGCATAACTTGAAAAGTGTCATAATTTTCTCTATGCACGATCTTGAATGGACCTTCTTCAATAGGCTCGGTTTTTCCCTTTGCATTGTTATGGAGCTTTTGAGCACTTAGGGACAGCCACACATAGTCACCAATCTCGAATGGAGGCTTTTGCCATGCTTGTAAAATCCGGTCCTTGTGCTTCTCTTTCCTTTGTTTTCGAGTTAATTTTGGTTGCTCCACATCATAAGAGAAAGGGCTTTGGTCCCTACTTAGCTACTGAACTCACCTTGGGTGGTAATGGTGTCAATCCTATTCGTCGCCCCTCATGCAGCACCGAGACCACGTTTTTCTTGGCTAGGTAGATCACGTCCCTATCATATTTCCATGGTCGTCCCAATAACAAAGCACATGGATCCATAGGACCTATGTCACACCAAACCTCATCCTTGAACTCGCCAATTGAAAACGAAACAAGAGCTTGTTTTGTAACAGCCACGCCACCATCATTTGTCAACCAATTCAACTTATAAAGGTTTGCGTGTTTCCTTGTTTCTAGCTTCCAGGTATCCACCATCTTCTTAGAACAAGCATTAGTGCACGAGCCATTATCCACAATCATCGAACAACTCCTCCCATCCACCAAGCAGCGTGTATGAAATAAGTTCTCCCTTTGATTCAAATCCTCCAAATGACTTGCTTATGCATGGAGAACTTTTCTCAACACCAATGTTTCATGATTAGGCACGACCTCAAACAAAGGTTGATCCTCTAAATTCACCATATTCATGTCATCATCACTATGATTAATGCCCTTGCCTTTCATAAGCAACGCATGGTTGGTTTCTTCTTCCTCCAATGCATTAAACATGGCTGCAGTCATCACTCTTCTATTAGGACACTCGGATTTGTAATGCCCCCTGCCTTGACATTTAAAGCACTTGATCTCATCCTTCTCCCCTTTTTGAAACTTTTGAGACGCATCACCCTTCACAAGATCTGAACCAAATTTCCCTTTGTCCAAAGTTTCGGTCTTTACAAAAGAAAAAGAAGTTTCGGATTTTGGAGTGAAAGACAAACGAGAATTCTTACTCTTAGCCTCCTTTTGCTGCCTTTCCACCTTACTTAGTAATTGACACAACTCATCAAACGTGTTATAAGTTTGCAATTCAACAAGATTAGCAATCGATTTATTCATACCAAACAAAAATTTGGCCATCTTTTATTCCTCCTCTTCATTACACCCACATGCCAAATATAATTTCTCAAACTCAATCACATATTCAGCCATGGAAAGATGATCTTGTTGAAAAGAACTTAGCCTAAGGTACAATTCTTGCTTATAGGACTTAGGAACAAAACGTTTCCTCAATTCTAGTTTCAAAGATGTCCAAGTTTTAATCTTTTCCTTCCCATCTCTCACTCTTTGCACTTGAAAAGAATAATACCAATCAGATGCATAATCATTAAGTTTAAGTAGAGCATGATTAAAACGTTGAGTCTCATCCATACCTTTGTGATCATGCGTTCAACCCTCCTCTCCCAATTTAAATAAGCCTGAGTGTCCTTCAATCCATTGAATTCCGGAAGATATCCAAGTTTCAATTCGGATTCCTTATGGTTCTTTTCTCCTCTCCTTTCGGCTGTGAGTTTAGATAGGAGTGTGGAATTGTCGTTAGCCTGCTTCTCATAGTCCTCCAGTCGTCCATCAAGAAGCTCAGCCATTTGTGCAGTCATCTTATCCATCATAGTTGTCATCCAAGCCTTAAGTGCCTCGTATTCTCCCATGTCAATTGAAAACTGCCTGGAATTTTTGTCAAAAGTTTCTGCTTGCTGTGACTTTATTACTGATCGGATTAAGCTGAGATTTTGACACAACAAGCTTAAAGATGTCTAGTTTGTCCACACAAAATTTCACAAAAATCCAACTTTTTCACGCGCCCTCACGCGCCTCCGCAATCTTGCTGCTCTGATACCACTTGATATGATTCCGTGAACGGAATCTAGCTCACAAGCTTCACTCACTTATGATTCCCTAAGGGTTCTAACTCTAATACCTAGGCTTCACTCACCAAGGGTTCGAGTTAGGATGTGCTTTGAGATTAAGTTTATTAGCTTCACTCACTAACTCACTCAAATCTCACATAGTTTTAGGTTTCACTCGCCTAACACTAAGGTTCTTGTGTTTAGGTTCATTCCCTAAAAACAATGAAGTCTTGGAAAAATTCGTCCAACACTTACAAAGACAAATAGCCGAAAATTTAATCAACCAAACTTACTTAGCCTCATTGGACTAGACATGTATTTATAGAAGAAGAAGCAAGAAAACCTTGCTCCCCAAGTACATTATATGCCACGGCCAACATAGAAGGAAATAAGGAAGCTTTCCCCTAAATTAAAGCCTAGAATCTAGCACAAAAATAAGGAAACAAGTGATTTACGAAAGCTTTGCAAAAACTTTCCATAAACCTTACAAGTATCACACGGCCAACCTAGCACCCCTTCTTACCCTACTTTCCTTAGTACAACTCAAGACAACTCATCTTTTTGGAGCCTAAGCAAATGAATTACAAGCTGATTTCGGAACTTTATTTAATTAAGCTACTATAACTAACTAACTTAACTAACAATAACAATAAAAACATATTTTTGGTTACATGTAAAACCTTCACTTTAAGAGTAAAGTAAAACCATACAACAACCCTAAGAAAGCAAATTAAACATAGCTTGATCTCGCATTAGGTTACTCCTTCAAGAAAAGCAACCGAAACTCTCCCCAGTAAGAAGATGAAGTATGTGCCAGTATAGGAAGAACCTCGCTCGTCTAAAGAAGTTATGGCCATCATGGGTTTGGCACTTGAGCGTCCAGAGCTTGTTGAGGTCCCAAAAGACATATGTTTAAATGATGCTCGTCCTGAAAGGACCCATAAGATTGGATCTTCTCTTTCCCCTGAGTTTTAGGAAACTTTGATAATCTTACTCAAGGAGTTTCAGGATGTGTTTGCTTATAGTGTTGAAGAGATGCCTAGAATTGATCCAGAAATAACTGTTCACCGATTGAATGTTGATCCAAACATGAAACCAGTTCGTCAGAAGAAAAGGAACCTAGGACCAGCCAGAAATCAAGCGGTGGATAAGGATGTGCAAAGGTTGTTAGAGGCTCATTTTATCAGAGAAACTTATTATCCAGATTGGATAGAAAATGTGGCCATGGTACCAAAGCCTAATGGCAAAGATTTCGATGCATATTTATGGCAGATTAGTGAAAGGGAGAGAAGATGAGCTGCTTTGGCTCTTTTGGAGGAGGTGCAGCCCATAGACCTGCAGACAATGGAGATGGTTACGTGCCCAGAAATTTAGGAGGTAATTCAATGCATGCAGCCTGTTTTGATTTGTAAAGTATGATGCCTTTTGCGCATATACTTGGGAACAAGTGAAATAGATTCTTTGTTAAGTATGTAAGATCCCCCATCCCTGTTTAGTTGATGATATAGAGGTAACACTATGAGAGCTCTTCCCAAATCTTACTGCTATTGTGTAACTTGCCAAAATATCAAAGAATACTACAAGTTCATGTGGGTTCCAATTCTCATGCCTTTACTTACTGGACCCACTTTTTGTCTGTGATCATTACGAAACTTCTAAGAGATGTACGATACAGAGTAGAACTTAAACTCTAGACATCTGTAAGCAGTTTATTTTTCTCTAAAGTTAATCACAAATGTAAGTGTGTGTGAAGGAAAATCTGATTAGTGTATGCTATCTCATTTTAACCTTTTTCTAGTGATGGACGGAATTGATACATCCATTTCTTCTTCACATCCATTTTTTTTTCTTTTTCCCGCCATATTATATGAATATGCAACCCAATATAACCATTTCTAGTTTTCCTGATGTGACATGACTGTTGTTTGGGTTAATGGGGAATGCGCTACAGGAATATCCTTAAAAGCTTGGCTTACATCATATGGGCAGATGATATTGAAGAGTGGCTTCTAGCCTTCTACCATGCAGAGCCTCATCCAGGAAACATTCTATCTTGTGCTTGCAATCATGAGAAACTCATCAGTGACGGATGCATGTTGAAATCTTGTCTTTCTTAAAGCATATGGATAGTATCAGCTGGCAACTATTAGATTTCAATACTCATATTCATAATTGTGTATATCTTTGTCTATATTGTATTATGAACATACTTTGTATAAAGACTTTGATTTCTATTTATATATAGATGTTTGTGCGTTAATTTGGCATAAAAATGCCAAAAAAAAAAATTAGGGTTACAAGGGCTACGATTTTAGGTCAAAACCTCAGCCCTTAATTGTTAAGGGCTGCGGTCAACAACCGCAACCCTTCCAAAATGTCAAGGGCTGCTAGGCCAAGGGCTGTAGTCGAAAAACGCAGCCCTTAGGCCACTTTTGACCGCAACCCTTCGCCTTTTTTCCTCTAGTGGTTCATTAAACAAACGAAAGACTAAATTCTGGTGACATGTTATTAATCAATCAAATTATAGAGATCCTAATCAGATTGTCCAATTATATTATTAGGCATTAGAACACTTCTTGAGGTCTTTGATTAGCAATAATAATCATGTGAGGTGATGAAAGAATTAAAACATACAATCATGCATATGAATAATATAGAATATATATAAAAAAAAAAGATTTAGGGAAAAATGTACACGAGAGCGTTAATTCCTTCAAGATATACATTGTGACAAGTAAATTGTTGGTAAAAGAGGAATTAAATTGGAATTGACCCTCAGGAATTATACCTTTGTCGCCTGGGGCTTATGTAGTGATTTTTAGGATGAGCAATCTTGAAGCTTGAAATAAGAAATTTGAAGGTATGAATGTGTTTGAATGTTAGTTTGAGTGTTTGAATATGAGCTTGAGGGTTTGAGATTAGGGATGTCGAGGTATTAAGGCGTAGGAGTGCATTGTGAAAAGCCGTTAAAAAAAACGAGGTATTTGAGCGAAAAGATAAAATAAAACTGCTCGCCTAGCGCACAGCTTTGCGTCAGGCGCACAGCATGTGCGTCATGCGCATTTGAATTATGGCAAGTCTTTTATTAAGATTATATTTTTATCTTTTGATAAAATCTATCCTTTGAAATCCGAAATCATCTACCTTTACGAATAAAAATATGATTTTCAAAATATCCTTTAAAAATATGATTGTAACAACACTCCCAAATTTCTCTCTTTTCAGAAACCATATTTTAATATAAAACTCTAGAGAAACTTGAGAGTATTACCGCCACGTGACAACGTTCAAGGTTTTAATACTAACTACAAAGTGAACTTTAAACTAATGCAGCGGATCGGAATAACTGAAATAACGAACTCTTTATTGAAATAAAAATTATTGTTCAACTATGACAGTGGAAATAAATAAAATAAAACTCCTAGGCTATTAATGATTCCTCACTACCCCCATTTGAAATATGCATCATATCAACTTGTAAATTCTGCTCCCCAAAATAGAGTCATCACAGGTGTTGTAGCCTAAACAAATCAACGGCTCCTTAGGAGAGATGTGGAATCATCCAAAGCGTCCACGTGTCCCCTCCAAGGGAGTAAAAAAGAGGTTTAAACTCTGAGTTTTACTGAGAGAAGAATAAAAGCCCACCATTTGTCCTGAAAGAATATTCAGGGCCCAAACCCCAAAAAACGGTTGCATATAATTGGTTGATGTTTATCACCCAATCATTGCCTGCCACGTGTCGAGCTCTGGTTGCTTTAAATTAGGGTGACCTGAAAGGGCAATAATCAAATCCAAAACATTATAAATACTCCCCTTGAAATCAGGAGAAAGGGATTCATTGAACAGTGTGCCCTTACTCTGGAGAAATTCTCTCACAGTTTCTCTCTCTATCTCTACTTTTCTTTCTCACTCCTGATACCTGACTTAAGCTTCGGAGGGGGAACCACCTGAGTGGGTCCCTTTTTTGCAGGTTTGGAACGGAGCTCAGGTTCGGGATACCAGATTCAGACATCATTGCACAAGTCTCCGAAGA
Source organism: Beta lomatogona (assembly GCA_947646795.1). NCBI lineage: Eukaryota > Viridiplantae > Streptophyta > Magnoliopsida > Caryophyllales > Amaranthaceae > Beta > Beta lomatogona. The sequence goes on from CANSNZ010000936.1 coordinate 4,258,074, forward strand.
AGAACATCATTGAGGGATACTAGTTTACTTACCAGCTAGGAAGACTAAACATTTGGCACCGTCTGTGGGAAGATGCAACGATGACTGACTGTCAATCATCTAATGTGGCGAGAAATCGAAGTTTTCAGATTAGAGTTGAAGATAGCGTAGATCACGAGAGACCACCTCGAGGGAGGGATAGACCTCCGTCCATTGTCAATGTTCCTAGTCCGAGTCATGAACCAGTCATCCAAGAAAATCTAGAATGTCCAGTGACTGCGGCTCACTTAGAGAACGTCTTGAATGACTTTTAGACTAAGATGGCAGCAGTCATCTAGGAACAGATCAAGAACAACATGTTGTTTTTCCAAGTCAATCCATATCCAACAGCTAACAATCCAGTTCCTCTTAGCGGCGTTCACAGAAGAATCGTCAGGTCCAAGCCGACTTGTACGTCAGAAACCCTCAAGGAGAACAGCCAGAGAAAGACAACCAGAAGTCAGTGAGCAGCGAAGAAAGATGGACTGGAACCTGGTGGTCTGGACCTAGGATAATGTTCATCCAAATGGGAACAGAATGGAAACAGATGCCAGGGAGTACCTAGAGGCAAAGAAAGTTGCTGCATTACAACGGTCGGCCACATGTTCTACACCGTGATTGAGAGATTCCCCTTTGAGGTTACCATCCAGAACTGAAGGAAAAAGTCTGGGCCCTTCTCTTGTTCGTCCAAGACAAGAGAAAACGGTGGTGCAGCCAATGGTTTATAGGCGTCCTGCCCCTGCAAACACTTTATCCAATCCCATGTTGAAGGAGTATCGTAAGGTGTTCATACCCATTGAGGGACAGCGGGGAGCCATCCGGATCAACTAGCCAACCCCATTCTCGACCAGGATCATGGAAGCGCCACAGTTCCCAAAGGTAAAACTCCCTACCATAGAACCTTTTGATGGCAAAACCGATCCAGACGATCACCTATTCGCCTATAAGCATTAGATGTATGTCCAAGCAGTAGATAATGCTACTTGGTGCAAGAACTTCCCAGCTACTCTGAAGGGAGTAGCTCAGAAGTGGTTTAACAATCTCCCCCTAATTCAGTCAACAATTTCACTGAACTCAATATTCTATTCACTAGTCACTTTGTTGCCATACAGCAAGAGCAAAAAACAAGCATGCACTTGGGCAAGGTCGTCCAAGGTCCAAAAGAAGCCCTTAGAAGTTTTGTTAAGAGATTTAATCTAGAAGCCCTGCAGATTCAAGATCTCAATGCTGGTGTAGCCTTTGACGCCTTCATCAGGGGGCTCAGGCCAGGAAGTTTAAAGTTTGATCTTGTAAAGAATAAAATCACTACTCTTGCAGAAGCATTAAAAGAGGCTGAAGCATTTATACACGCCACCGAAGTATGTGCCGAGGCAAAGCACCCTGAGTCCAAGAAGCCTGAAGATGTAGCTCAGCCAAAGAAGAGCAATCCTAAAAAGGCTGAGACTTGGGCTATAACCCCTACAACCACTTCGTCAAGGCGGGGAAAGAGGAAATAATCTGAATCTTCGGCTGACCCCATAGAGTTTAGCAAAGACCAATACTCTATCCTTATGGAGATAAAGGATCAATATGAAGCTCAAGGCTCCGGCTGAAATGAAGACCCCTTATAGGAATAGCGACAAGAGCAAGTACTGCCATTTTCGCAAGGACTGTGGTCATGAGACCAATGAATGTAAACACCTTAAGAGGGCGTTAGGGGATTTAGCTCGAAAAGGAAATATGAACTCATACTTACCCTAAGGGGAAAAGAAGTTTGAGAAGAGAGATGATCGTCAGAGCAAGAAAAAGGAAAGTGAGAGCACTGACGAAGATGTTGTTCTTGTCATCTCAAGAGGATTCACAGCTGGAGGACCAACCAACAGGGGGCACAAAAACTATCTTAGGGAACTCGGCCAAATTTTGTTGACTGATCAGACAAAGGTCGAGCCCTTTCCCAAGGTAGTAGTCAGTGAACAAGATCGGGGGAAGCTGAGACCCCTCGATGATGACCCCTTGGTTGTGGACATGAAGATAACAAACCTGAGAGTAAGAAGGATTCTAATTGACACCGGAAGCTCGACGGACATCATTAGTGCAGATTGCTTGTCTAGATTGAAGTTTGATGAAAAGAATTTAGTTCCCATCCACCATCTAATCATTGGGTTTGGGGGAGGAATTATTTACCCTATAGGGACAGTTACTTTGCCCGTCCGAGTTAGAGAGAAGGATACCTCCAGGACTTTTGTCCATCAAGTTCTTGGTTGTCCGAGATTTGACGGCTTATAATGTCATTCTTGGACGGCCAACTCTGAATCATGTTAAGGCTGTGATAGTAACTCACTTGATGCTCATGAAGTTTGAATGTGATGGTGGTCAAATTGGCTCCTTGTATGGAGTCCAGCAGGCGGCTAGGGAATGTTACCTAACTACTTTGAAATTATCATCATGGAAAGCATAAAAGCAAGACCAGACGAAGGTCACTGGAGAAGGGAAAGCGGCCGAAATTGTAAAAGACCAAGTGGCCTCTCTGAGAATGACAATTGAAAGTCCTTAGACGCAAGTTGCTCCCTCAAGGAAAACGTCAGAAAACCTTCCCAGTAAGAAAAGAAAGTATGAGCCCGTCAAGGAAGAGCCACCCTCATCTGGAGAAGTGATGGCCATTATGGGCGTGGCACTTGAACGTCCAGAGCCTGTGGAGGCCCCAAAAGATATTTGTTTGGATGAAGCTCGTCCAGAAAGAACCTTGAAGATTGGATCTTCTTTTTCCCCTGAGTTGAGGGGCATTTTGATTAGCTTCCTCAAAGAATTTCAAGATGTGTTCGCCTACTGTGTTGAAGAAATGCCTGGAATTGATACAGAGATAGTCGTCCACCGGCTAAATGTTGATCCAAGCTTAAAACTTGTTTGTCAGAAGAAAAGACACTTGGGATCGGCCAGTAACCAGGCGATCGACCAAGAAGTTCAGAAGTTGTTGGAATCTCGGTTTATTAGAGAGACTTACTATCCAGACTGGATAGCTAATGTGGTCATGGTACCAAAGCCCAATGGCACATGGAGAATGTGCGTACACTACACTGATTTTAACAAGGCTTGTTCTAAGGACAGTTTCCCTTTGCATAAGTTGGATCGGCTGGTAGGTTCCACGCCTGGCCATGCTTTGTTGAGCTTCATGGACGCTTATTCAGGATTTCATCAAATACCCATGTGGCTGGAGGACCAAGACAAAACGCCCTTTATTACGGAGAAGGGGTTGTATGGCTGGCTGAGGATGCCCTTTGGCCTCATAAATGCTCCATCCACTTTCCAAAGACTGATCAACACGGTCTTCCAGCCACAACTGGGAAGAAACATGGAGACATACATAGATGACATAATTGTAAAAAGTTAGAAAGAAGAAGATCATGTTGGTGATTTGAGAGAAACCTTTGAAACTCTCAGGAAGTACAAGTTGAGATTCAACCCCAAAAAATGTGTTTTTGGCGTTTTGGCGGGGAAGTTCTTAGGCTTCTTAGTAGATCAGCGGGGAATAGAAGCCAATCCTGAAAAAATCCAAGCTATTCTAGACTTAAAGTCCCCGTCAAAGATAAAGGAAGTTCAACGCCTGGCGGGTTGCCTAGTTGCCCTTGGAGGTTTCTTGTCTAAGTCGGGAGACAAGTGTCATCATTTTTTCGCTACTATCAAGGAGAAAGCTAAGTTTGAATGGACATCAGAAGCTGAACAAGCACTTCAGCAAGTCAAAGATCACCTTCGTCAATTACCTAGGTTGGTCAGTCCAGCCGAGGGGGGGAAAACTGTTTGTATACTTGGTCGTGTCTCCTCAGGCCGTGAGTGTTGTTCTGCTGGCCGAAAGAGGGTCAGTGCAAATCCCAATATACTTTGTAAGTCATGTGCTCAAGGACGTGGAATGTAGGTACACACCGGTCGAGAAGTTTGGGTTGGCACTTATCATGGCCAGCAAGAAAGTTGAGGCCTTATTTCTTGGCTCATAGTATACTAGTATATACTGACCAACCTCTGAAGCAAGTCCTACAAAATATGGAAGCTGCTGGACGGATGCTGAAGTGGGCTGTTGAACTAAACATGTTTGACATATCTTTTGAACCAAGGAAAGCTATTAAAGGGCAAGCCTTAGCAGATTTTATAGTTGAGCTTACTCGGCTAACTATAGAACCTATATCTGATCCGGCCAAGGGAAGGAAGCACAGGACGCTCAGGGTAGATGGATCATCCACTGTCAATGGATGTGGGGCAGGAATCATTTGTCAATCTCCAGAAGGAGATAAATTTGAATATGCACTAAGGTTCCAATTCCAAGCATCCAATAATGAAGCTAAGTATGAAGCACTCCTGGCTAGGATCAAGATGTGTAAGGCGGCTGGGCTTTAGAGATTGAGGCTAAATCAGACTCTCTCTTAGTCGTCAGTCAAGTCAATGGAGATTTTGAATGCAAAGAAGCATCAATGAGCAAATATAAGCTTATGATCAAGGATGAGATTGAGCCTTTAAAGCAATTTGTTCTCGACCAAGTACCAAGGTCAAAAAATCATCAAGCTGATGCTCTCTCATAATTGGTCAGCTCAGCCAATTGTGATGCACCAAGAACAGTTTTCTGGGAAGTTAAGACGAAAAAGAGTATTGAGCTAGAACAGGTCATGTTCCTTAGCCGAGGGGCAGTTTGGATGGAGCCCATTATAGAATTCAAGAAGACAGGACGACTACCTTCAGATATTGTAGAGGCTAAGTACGTAAAAGCCCGAGACAAGTGGTTTGAGTTGTGGGATGAAACTCTCTACAAGAAGTCATTCAATCGTCCTCTTCTCAAGTGTATCACCAGGGAAGATGGACTAGAAGTGCTGAAAGAACTCCATGAAGGAGCTTGCGCATCTCACGTTGGGGGAAGAGCTTTGGGAGAAAAGGCTTTAAGGACGGGGTATTACTGGCCTACCTTAAAGGAAGATTCTCTTGCTTATGCAAAGAAGTGCGACAGTTGTCAGAAACATGGAAATTTGCATCAGAAGTCGTCCAATTACTTAACTCCTATCTTGTTCCCACTTCCTTTTGCCAAATGGGGCATGGATATTCTGGGACCTTTCCCTGTGGTTGCTGGTCATAAGCGGTTTGTAATTGTAGTTGTGCACTACTTCACTAAATGGATAGAAGTTGAAGCAATGCGGGGTATAACAACGAATGATGTCAAGGGCTTTATTTGGAAGAACATTATAACCCGGTTCGGCATGCCGCAGTCCATTGTTTTTGACATTGTGCCAAAGCTGAAAGATTGGTTGGCAGAAAGAGAAATCAAAGCTCACTTTGCTGCAGTTCCCCACCCACAAGCCAATGGGTAAGTAGAGTCGTTCAACAAAATCCTATCAAACGCCATCAAAAGAAAGCTGGACAATGCTAAGGGACTATGGGTTGAAGAACTACAACTGGTATCACTAGTAGAATAAATGCTTATTGTTGCGGTCATTAAGTGGTATATTGCGGCGGTTTTGGCCGCGCAGCAATTAAGGCCGCAGCAATATGTAATTAACCTATTGCTGCGGTTTTTGACCGCAACAATAGGACAAGCTATTGCTGCGGTTCTTACCCAAAACCGCAGCAATAGGTATGTTTTTTAATAAAAAAAAATGACGCATATTGCTGCGGTTTTGGGTAGGACCCGCAGCAATAGGTATGGGTACAGGTAAAAAAAAAAATTCATTGCCATCATATTTGAAAGGAAAAATTGTAAAAAGAAAATAGAACACAAAAATTAAAAGTAAAGACAAAAAATGCTTATACAAAAACATAAAATATACAAAAAATCAACATATATTTTTAAAAAAAGATACAAAAGAAAAATATGAAAAAAACAACAAAAAAATGAAAAACCCTAACATTATTTTGATTCTTAACAAACAAAAAGAAAAAAATCAAAAAAAAAACTAAAATATCACCACCCTATCCATCAAATCTTATAAATAAAAATAAAATTTAACTACAAAAGAGAAAAAAATATATAAATAAAGAAAACAAGAACAAATCCGGATGGCCGGACAATCTCGCAAGACTCGCAGCGAAAATATCCGGATGGCCGGCGAGATCCGTCACCACAAACCGTTTGCTCGATTTTAGATCGGCGGTGAATCAGTGGTTTTTATTTCAAGATGAAGTCGAGATTTGCGCGCGTCATGATCGGCGGTCAATCTGTGATTTTCGTTTCCAAATCTGAAGTGAGAGGAGTGACTGAGTGACGAAGAGTGAGAGACGGAGAAGAGTAAGATCGAAGTGAGAGAGGGAGAGAATGATGACCAACGAGATGATGAGAGGATGAAGACCGATCGAAGATGATCATGAGAGGATGAAGACCGACCGGCGAGATCTGGAAACTAAATCTGAAGTCATTGATGTCGAACGAACGAACGATAAGCATCAAGAAGAAGAAGGGACGTCGTGCGAGACGTCGCGAAGCTTGAACGTCGGTGGCGAAGAGAGTTGAAGCAGATCTGCCATGAGAGGGAGGGAGGAGTAGGAGTGAGGTTGAGGGAGAAAATTTGTTGAGAGAGTCAGAAAGGGATAAGTGAGTGACGGAGGCGCTTATACTTAGGGTTTTGTTAACTATATTGCCGCGCCTATAATATTGGGCCTTTTTAATAATTTGGGCCTTTTATTGCTGCGGTTCTTAAAAAGAAACCGCAATAATATATTAAAATATTAATATTTTAATCTATCGCCGCAGTTTCTTTAAAAAACCGCAATAATAGATGGTCAAACAATATTGAAAATCTCCCGTTGACATTTATTAGTGCGGTTTTCGCCCAGAACCATAGCAATAAATTGATTTTCGATTTTTCATTTCTTTTGACGTGGTTTATTGCTGCGTATGGGTAAAACCGCAGCAATTCAGCCGCAACAATAAGCAATTATTCTACTAGTGTATTCTGGTCCATTAGAACCACGGCCAAAAACTCTACAGGCGAGACACCCTTCATGTTGGTTTATGGAACTGAAGTCGTCTTGCCAATTGAGATTGAAGAACCCACCCTAAGAGTCATGATGTACACAGAAGAAGCCAATTGGGCTGCCTTGTGCACGACCTTGCACCAAGTACCAGAGGTCAGGGGTAATGCATTATTAAGAATGCAATTGTACAAGCTGCGAATGGCTCGGGACTATAACAAGAGAGTCACTAGACGACCACTCAAGGTATGGGATTTGGTTCTGAGGAAGATGGAAGTTGTTGGACGAGCTAAGGAGCTGGGTAAACTGACACAAAATTGGGAAGGACCCTATCTGGTAGTCCACGAAGTGCCAAGCGGAACTTTTTGTCTCCAAAATATGGATGGACGACCAATACAACGCACTTGGAACTCAGACACATTGAAGAAGTACCACGTCTGACTCAGATAATTGGCAAGAATTTTACAGTAGTTTGTAATCCCAAACAAATGCCACGGCACAAAAAAAGAGAACTAGAAATGTATACATGTATCTTGGCACTTAGTCAAGAAAGATTCATATAATACAATTTCTACTTTCTCCCTATATTATTCCTTTATTTTTTTACTAAGTTGTTCACTTTGGGGCATTTTTACCACCAGTTAGTCTAGTGGTCTAAAAGTGACATTAACTTAGACAAAATTACAAAGAACTATAAACGTCCAAAGTAAAAGATAAACAATGGACATCACAATATGGAATAACCATTTCTCTGACGCACATTGCTTCCTCAAGGAGACCGGTCAAAGTGTAATAAACCTAAAAGGTATATCACACATCTGGTTAACCAAATAATGATAGTCTCTAGTAAGAGAAACATCATGGTCCGTAAAAGGAAGCCGACTAGAAATAAGCAAGCCTTAGTAAAGGAATCTTACTTTCAAATGCAAGGTCAAGAAAGTAGTAAAGGCCCTAGTAAGGGCTCACTACTTCAAGACGGGCATTGCTTCCTCAAGGAAGCCGACGAAAACATGGTTCGTCCATAAACAACAAAATATAAATTGCATATAAGTATCTAAGCTCATCCTAAATGAAAAGTTTTATATTGGCTCGGCCAAAATTGGCCGCTCTCCTTCTTGGTACAAAGCTCGTCCAAAATACAAGGACGAGCTAAGCCCAAGAAGGCGGGGATACAGCTAAACCCTTGGAACTTTTAGGACGAGTCTAGTTCGAGGCCGTCCGAAAAACCAGACGAGCCACAATTATACTTCGCTTATTTGAGGAAAGTTTGAAGATCGTACAAGGACTAGGACGAGACTCATCTTTTGCTTAATTAAGCTCGAAGGCCGTCCGAAAAACAGGACGAGCTACAATTATACTTAGCTTATTTGAGGAAAGTTTGAAGATCGTCCAAAGACAAGGACGAGACTCACCCTTTCCTTAGCTAAGCTCGAAGGTCGTCTGAAAAGCAGGACGGGCCTCATTTATACTTTGCTAATTTGATGAAAGTTTGAAGATCGTCCAACGACAAGGACGGGACTCATCTATTGTTTAATTAAGCTTCAAGGACGTCCAGGAAAAGCTGGACGAGTCTCAGTTGATGAAAATTTAAGTGTGATGATAGAACCAAAAGACTAGCATTGTTAAAAGATCATTTCATTGAACACCCGTCAAAAGAGGCTTACAACATAGTCTAAAAAAAAAAGAGACTAAGCTACAATGGCGAACAAGCCAAGATACTTACAAAAATAAACCTAAAATTAGGTACTTCATTCGGCAGGAGCTTATTGGTCGTCCACAGGAGACTCTTCCTCGTCATCACCCTCTTTATCTGAGGAATCAAGGAAGTTACGAGGCTCCTGCGCAGCCACCATTGCCCGGTGGACGCTCTCCTGAAATTCCAGGTGGCGCTCAAAGCGAGGAATTTCCTCGGGTGCCGCCAGCATCTCAAAGGCCTTGAGAGCCCAGTCCTTGGACGTCTCGATGACCTGGCTAAGGCCTTCCTTGACGTCGTTGTAGGCCTGCTCCACCTCCCTTGTCAGTCGAGCATTTTGGGCCCTTAGAAGGAGATTATCCCTCGTAAGTTGAGCAGCGGCCACAAGAGCGGTATCTCTCTCGCCCTTCAACTGAGCTGAGACAGTGTCCAAGGCCAGCTTCAATTGATCCTTTTCCTTGAACATCTCGTTGATGGTGACGAGGTACTTCTTGTTGCTAGCCTCCAGTTCGGCTGACCGTTTTTCCCAGGCCTCCCGAGATTGAAGGTGGAGAGTCTCCGCCAGCTCAATATCGTGCATGGCCTTGTCACCGGCCGTTGTAGCTTGATGGACGAGATGCTTATTTTCCTTCCTAAGCTCTCTCGCCCAATCCTCAATCAAAATGCTGCGAGCAAGTAGCTGAAATAACGAAGGTCAAGCAAGTCAGTAGACGAGTTACAAAATAAAAATTGGTACAAGTACAAAAAAAAAACGACAACAAAAGGTACCTCGGCAGCAAGTTGTGACATGTAGCCCACATGTCCAGCCGATGCTTCCCTCAAGCCCTTTACGTAGGACTCAGGGTAGCATTTGAACAGCTCCTGCTTGAGCCTATCTCGCTCAGCCTTTGACATTTTTGCAAAGTCAATAGAAGACTCCTCGTCTGAGTTCATTGGAGGAGCAGCCGAAGCTGAAGCAGGTCCTTTGTTCTTATCTAAAAGAGGGGAGGAGTCAGTTCTCTTGATGCGGATGACTACTGCTTGTCTGTTGGACGAACTCATTGAACATCCACCGACCCGCAGCATCCTAAAATACCGTAATAAAAGGAACATAGGAGTTTATCGCTAGGTATTTGACCAAATAGGATCGTCCAGTTCCTATAGAACCTATCACTAAAATACCTCTAGAGGGGGATAGAGCTAAGCGGAGCGAAAAGGGTTTTCCATGAGATGGGAAATGAAAACTATTAGCCTCACACGAGGTTTGTGAATAAGTGATTGTCTGATAATGAGCAAGGAATACTCGTCTTTCTGCTAAACAAGATGTATTGAACTCATAATTCATTAGATACTTTTTATGAATGTCAACTAAGTATCGTAAGTAAATTGCTCCTGGTTGTTCAATCATTTGATAACCAGAGTCATTCTTTGATAAATGATCACTATGAGTCAGACTCAATAGAATTTGATCAATCCTTTTTTCTGTCGTTGTCGTTAAAGTGGAGAACTGAACCAAGAATTCTCTTTCTTCCTCATCAATCGAAGAAAGGGACGCTGCCCTAATAGATAGCGGCATTTGGGAGACCAGCTTAGCGACCGAGCCACTGAAGGCCGGTTTGTCTTTAGCAGTCGCGTCCGGCTGATCCCCCTGTGCCAGAGCAGAGTCCGGCTTGACCTCAGGATGATCAGTTACGTCCAACTGACCACTAGGAACAAGGGCAGAGTTAAGCCCTATGTCTCCCACGGCCGAGGCATTCGTCGTTCAAAGTTTTTTCGGCGGGACAGTTTTTCCTCCGACCCCCTTGCCGGCCGGAGTTGCCTTCTGAACAGATGGCCGTTCAGTCTTTTTCTTCACAAAGCCCTTGGCCGTTTTGGGCAAAGGCTGATCACCAGCCGCCACGGGCCTCTTCTTGGATGAAGAAGACTTCCCAGGCGGGGCCTTATTTGTTGGGGCATTTTTCTGCACAAATGAACACAAGTCAGGAGAGTAATCGTCCAAAGGAGACAAAGCTAATATAATTTATTTTGGACGCACCCTAATTGCTAAAGGAAGCCGTCCCATTAAACTCCTGACTCTGGACAAGGATTGACCGATGAAGGAAACCGTCCAATCATGAACGCCTTCCTTCTTCAAGGAACCTTCGTCCAAAGCCTAAGGATCCCCTTGGACGAACCATCCAGGCTCTCGTCCAAGGCCAGCATCGAATTCAAGACGATGATGGTCTAAAGAATGAAGTCGTCCAATTATGGACGCCTTCCTTCCTCGAGGAACCCTCGTCCAAAATTTCATTATCGGAGTTTGGACGAATAAGCAAAGACTTCGCCTTCCTTATACAAAGATCAAGTACAAAAGGAAGCCGGCCATATGTGGCCGTTTTCCTTCCATGAAGGACCCCCGTCCAAGGCAAGAAAGATGCTTTAAGACGCCAAGAAAAAAAAGAGAAATAAAGGGGTTTACTAGAGTTTCAGCCCTCTTTTCGGCGCTCGTCTTGGCGAACTCTTTCCAAAGGTTATCAGTAAATTTAGACATACTGATATCGCCCGTCCAAGATTTTATGAGAAGTGCTCTGGCTGACTCTGCAAAAAAGAAAGAAATAAAGGGGTTAGTAAGATACAAATTCTGGACGGCGCAGTTTACTTAGAGTTTTGAAGATATACCTCTATCCTCGACCAACCACAAGCCAGCGGCGACCAAGAAGTTATCATCATAAAACATCTCTTTGAAGGGAATCCAGTTAGCTGACCCTTTAAAGGATGGATGATTTGGTCTGGAATACTCTTTTATTCTAAAGTTTTTCATCACCTCCTCGTCAAATTTGTCCTCTAAATCCAAAAAGGATTTCTCTCGTCCAGTATTCATAACGGCCCGGCTATGAAAACGATATCCCTTAGTGACGAAATAGTTGGCCGCTCGGAGAAAAATGAAGTCAGCTTTCCAATCATGCATCTTCGAAGGTTTGCCCCAAGAGGTGAGAAAGCCAGGGCGGTTGCAGATTCTGAGCCAAGCTCCGTCCACTGTCCCTGGAACTATAGACGCATAGTGTATCTAAGTAAAGACCGGGAGAGAAAGGGCCAGGCCGCGCCACTCGCATACGGTTATGAATGCTAGAATGTTGTGCCAGGCATTTGGCGCCAGTTGGTTACGGCCGATGTTGTAATGCCTTAGCACTTGCTCGACAAAATCGTGGAGAGGGAATATTAACCCCGCGTCCAAGGCTAGCTTGTAGACAGCAAAGTGGTTCTTGGGAGCGCTTTAGATTGTAGCCTCCTTATTGGGAATGACGAAAGAAAAGCCCGGCATGGGCATAACAGTGGATAAGTAGCTGCCATCGGGGCCAATTTTTTCTAACCACCTACGGTTGACTAAAATAAATCCAGGATCAGAGAGGGGACCTAAGCGTCTCCTAATTTCAGACGAGGTAGTGGAGGGATCGTCCGATTCTTCAGCGGTGCTGGAATCACTCTTGTTATTGCCTTCGCCGGCTTCTTCCATATCGATCTCCCTACCAGACAGACTGGGCTCGGGATTTGCTTTAAGACTTTCTTCCCCACTATTGTCTGGGGAAGTAGGCTCGGCCAATGGCTGAGCACTTTGGGTTTCCCTCGTCTCATCTGAAACTCGTCCAGTAGATTCCTCCATTTCAGAGATATAAGAAGGGAGAATTATTCTTTGTCTCAGAAGGGCCGTTTGCATGATGCGCGCCAGATTACCCTGCACAGGTAAAGACTGGGTCGTCTGACTTTGCCGACCAAAACCATAAAAATATATACAATCGGCTAGAATAGGCCCAACTCTAGAATGTGCCGAAGAAGAAGTACTATCGGTTCTAGTGTCAATGCAAACTTGAATGGCCAGGATTATTTGACGAAGAAAAGGAATCCATTTTATTGATTTATTAAGAAAACATAAAGAATAAAAGAGAACAACGAAGAATGAAAGGATACCTGACGAAGCGCTTGGATGATTCAGAGAAGAAAACGGAAGCTGGACGAACTCACTCTCTCTCTGGAAAACAAGAAAAAATGCAGAGCCTCTCTATCTAGAAAACTTCTCTCAAGGTGTGAAATGATTATAGTAAGGACAAAAGGGCATATATATAGGGGGCTGAAAAAAACCTTCTAAACCGGTTAAATAGTGATCGGTAATGATTAAACCGGTAAAATATGACCCGTAAAGCCCAAAAAATAGCGTGTTTGTGCCTCTTTTTGAAATTGAGGTAACTTCCTCAGGTAAAACGGCATTAACCGTCTTAGGGCCAACAATAAAAACCCTTTTAGGGGCAAATGTTGTAGCCTAAACAAATCAACGGCTCCTCAGGAGACACGTGGAATCATCCAGAGCGTCCACGTGTCCCCTCCAAGGGAATAAAAAAGAGGCTTAAACTCTGAATTTACTGAGAGAAGAGTAAAAGCCCAACTTTTGGCCTGAAAGAATATTCAGGGCCCAAACCCCAAAAAACGGCTGCATATGATTGGTTGATGTTTATCACCCAATCATTGTCTGCCACGTGTCGAGCTCTGGTTGCTTAGCCAATCAGGTGCCCTTAAATTAAGGTGACCTCAAAGGGCAACAATCAGATCCAAAACACTATAAATACTCCCCTTGAAATCAGGAGAAAGGAATTCATTTAACAGTGTGCCCTTACTCTGGAGAAATTGTCTCACTTTCTATCTCTATCTCTACTTTTCTTTCTCACCCTTGATACCTGACTTAAGCTTCGGAGGGGGAACCACCACCCAAACCTCCAGGGTGGGTCCCTTTTTTCAAGTTTGGAACGGAGCTCAGGTTCGAGGTACCAGATTCAGACATTGTTGCACAAGTCTCCGAAGAAGAACATCATTGAGGGATAATAGTTTACTTGCCAGCCAAGAAGACTAAACAACAGGGACAAAACAATAAAACAAAACAAACAAAAATAAAAGTGTGTCATTAATTTTTACTGAGTACACGTATATGCGGGATATTAAAACTTTATTAAACATTGGAAATACTTAATATCGAAAAAGCTTCCTTAAATACTTGGTAATACTTATATAATATAAAGTATATATAACTTTGCTAAAATTATTTTTTTTCCTTGCCTAAGTACCTTCCCTAAAGTTTGCACACCCCTCAAGTTTAGTATTCCTTAATGAGTCCATGACGAGGGGTTACTACCTTATCCACATAACTTGCTACAAGAAGTACATGGGTAAATAATATACTGGCTACCGTTCTTGCTAATAAATAACAAGTCGTTGCCTGGATAAATAAATAATACTTCCTCCGTTTCAAATTACTCGCTACACTTTCCATATAGGGAAGTTTCATATTACTTGCTACACTTTCTTTTTGGGCAATAAACTCTCTCTATCTCTCTCCTCTCACATGGGTCCCTTTTCTTTTTACTCTCTAACTCTCTCTTCTCCAAAAATTGCCTAGGAGTCCGTGAATTGAGAAGTGTAGCAAGTAAAATGAAACGGAGGAAGTAGCTACCATCCTTTCTAGTAAATAACAAGTCGTTGCCTGGATAAATAAATAATAGCTACCATTTTTGCTAATAAATAACAAGTCGTTGCCTCTTTACAATTGCGATCGTAAAAGATCATATATGTAATAAAATCTTTCGAAAATAATCCTCCTTTAAAAAGAATAGTAATACTTATAAACTTAGCCAGATAAAGGCATAAATAAAATAACTCTCTTCTAAAATATTTGAAATAGATTCAAAGATCAAACTTTATAAAAAATTTAAACTAAAGACATGATTCAAAGTTCATAAATAAAGTTCGTAAACATTCAAATATGTTCATACAAAACACATAATGTAGTTATAATAAAACTCATAAAAACACGCGCTTCAATCCAAAATATTTTAATAAAAACATGATACTACTTTTACAAAATAATTATTAAAGATCTACACATACACTCACCTTGGAAATTAAAAAACTACTAATGGAGAAAGAGAAAGGGTAGGCTAAAAGAGAAAGAGAAAGAGAGTTTAAACTTGAGAAAAGAGATGTATTTCTCAAGTTTGGTGTGAAGAATATGAAGAGTGGAGACACCCTATATATACTAGTTGGATAGGTAGAGTCGGAATAGGACTAGGAAACTAAAACATGGGTTTAAGGAAAAAGATAAACCAATCTAACTAAGATCTAGCTAATATTTACGTTAATTCCTTAATTCCTTCAAGATCTACATTGTACAAGAGAGCATTAAAAGATGGGTTTAAGGAAACTAAGATTTAGGGAAGAAGGTACAAGAGAGCGTTAATTCCTTCAATATCTACATTGTAACAAGTAAATTGTTAGTAAAAAAATGAATTAAATTAGAATTGACCCTGAGAAATTATACCTTTGTCGCCAGGGTCTTATGCAACGATTTTTAGGATGAGCAATCTTGAAGCTTAAATTCAAGTTTGAGTGTTTGAATATTAGTTTGAGTGTTTGATAAGGCGTAGGAGAACATTGTGAAAAATTGTTCGAACAAACGAGGTATTTATAGGCAAAGAAAATTGAAAACGAAGCGAAAAGATAAAATAAAACTGTGCGCCACACACACAGCTTTGTGTCACACACACAGCTTTGCGTCACGCGCACTTGCTTTCTGGCCGGTGTTTGATTTTTTTTTTAAGATTCTTTTTTATTTTTTGATAAAATCTATTATTTGAGATCCGAAATCAGCTATCTTTAGGAATAAAAATATGATTTTTGAAATATCCATTAAAAAATTATTATCGTGAATAATTAATATTAAAATATTAAAAATACAATTAATTATCAAAAATAATTAATTGGACCTTTAAATTGAGCTTGGATTTAATAAATAGACTCTATATTTTCGAAATGCTTTGGGCTTAGTGTAATAACCTGCACTTCCGAGTTGCTAGCTAAATATACTTAGCTAACATAAACCTCAATTAGCATCTCATAAATCGTAATTTATAACACTTGCAGAAAAAGCATAACTTACAACCTGATGCTGAACCCGTGGGTTATGACCGCACAATACAAGCAATTCCATATACATATATCCTCAAACTTATAAATTCATTTATAATAAATTCCAAATAACTACAATAATACACCATAAATAACTTTAATTCCTTCATCCCATTCAAACTTCGACTTTGCCCATCCGAAAACATAATTCCCTTATCATAACTTAAGCATTTGATCCTCTTTAAAGCTTCTAGATTTCTGCAAAATAATTAACAATGAACTTTGCCCCCACCAGGATAGATTCCAGGAACAAAGTCAGAGAAACTGGGTACACACTGTCCATCCTTAAAGCATTCTTGAGTTGCCGAATGTAATCTCATAATAAAGTGAAAAATAGAGAACTTATTAGCATGTAAACCTTTTGTATCACAGAATCATAGACTTCAAACGGATTTATGAAGATGTATCTTTACATCTAGGAACCTAAGATATAGAATGCATCCAACATGATCTTCCCAAAACAAAATAATTACTTAACATAATTCAAAATATGATAAAACTTACGGAATTTTCACCATATACCCCCGACAAATTAAAAAATTCACCATATACCCTCAATGTTTCAGATATTCACCATATACCCTTGACATTTCGAAAAACGTTCACCAGATGCCCTTTTTCTAACTGTCGTTAACTCACCATTAGCTTTATTTACTATTTTGCCATTATTAACCCTAAACCCTTAATTCTGATCTAACACTAACCTTAATCTAACCTTAACCTTAATCCTAATCTAACCCTAATATAACCCCTAAACCACTCTCCCTCCCCTCCACCCCAGCCCCCAACCCTAGCCCGGCCCCCCCCCTAACCCCCCCCAAACCCCACCCCACCCCACCTCCTCCCTCCCCTCTACTCCACGCTTCCCCCCCCCCCCCCTTCCCGTTGTTGTTCCCTCTCCCTCCCCCTCCCCTTCCTCTGCTCCCCCTCCCTCCCCTTCCCCGTCGCTGCCCCTCGTCGATTTCCTTACCCCCCCCCTCCCCTTCCCCGTCGCTGCTCCCCGTTGAAGCCCGATACTAATAATGCCAGCAATTTCGATGTCCGAGATCCGACCTAATTTCACGGTGGCATGGGGAAAACGACATGGAGGAGTGAGAGGAAATAGTGGGGGAGGGAAATCGACGAGGGAGCAGCGACGGGGAAGGGGAGGGGGGGGGAGGGGTGGGGAAATCGACTGGGGAGCATCGACGAGGAAGGGGGGGGGGTGGGGATGGGGTGCAGCGACGGGGAAGGGGGAGGGGGGGGGTAGGGGTAGGGAGCAGCGACGGGGAAGGGAGGGGGTGGGGGGTAGGGGGCGATGGCGGTGGAGTAGAGGGGGAGGGGGGGGGGGGGAGTGGGGGGCTGGGTTGGGGTTGAGGGGAAGGGGAGGGTTAGGGGTGGGGGTTGGGGTGGGGTAGAGGGGAGGGGGTGGGGGGTTGGGCTAGGGTGGAGGGGGAGGGGGGGGGAGAGTGGGTTAGGGGTTAGATTAGGATTAAGGTTAGATTAGAATTAGGGTTTAGGGTTAAATTATAATTAGGGTTTAGGGTTCATAATGGAAAAATTGTAAATAACTCTAACGGCGACTTAGCGTCCGTTACCAAAAAGGGCATTTGGTGAACAATTTTGAAAAGTCAGTGGTATATGGTGAACGTTTTCGAAAACTCATGGGTATATGGTGCATATCTGAAACATTGAGGGTATATGATGAATTTTCCAATTTGTTGGGGGTATATGGTGAAAAACCGTAAAACTTACTCTCTAAGTGTAATTTCTCTTTCTTAATTCGTCAATAATTTTTCATATAACTAAAGGATACTTCAAAAGCATTGCTAAGAGTTTACCAACACGATACCTCATTAGTGTGTCAAGCCGTCTCATAATCAACTTGTACTTTACATATTAATCTATATACAAACGCATGTGTTTAGTGTAAAGACTCAAATAAGTTCCCCGTAAAAGTTTCTTCTAAATTCGGTGTATAAACTCTTGTAAGCTGGCGTAAGCACACCATTACTTGAATAAGAATTCAGCACACTTTTATAAAATCGTCAATACTTTGATATTTACAAATTTGGTCTTTCGAAAACACAATCACACACAATTTCACATCTCAAATCTTAATTCCCAGTATCTAATCTTTCATCTGAAATACTTATTTTGGTTATAACATCTCTTGGACTCACGAACCTATTGTAACAACTCCATTTACCCATAGATCAATGTGTAACCTTTGAAATCCATTTCCAAATTATCATCCTTAAATGCCTAACTTAACTTCATCATATTTTGTAATCTTAAATATAATTTCTCGATCAACTAATTTATCCCACAACTACTCCGACATTAGTCAATAATATCAAGTTCACATCCTCCAGATATTTCCCGATGACATCTCTAAAAATTATAATATAACCTTTAATCCGAACTTACTTCTCTTCATAAGAACAAACCATATTACTCCTCCTATTTTCATAACACTAATCATAATTCCCGAGACTCATGCATGTTAGAGCATACTCCAAAGTTCCACATTACATCTAGAACCTCAAACTCATACCCTCTAATTCATATTTCTTAAAATGGCCAAACAACACATCATAGACGCTTTTAGAAATTCACATATAAAACTCAAATTAGAACTCGCCTAACCAACACGGTAGACTCGAATTCTCAATAACTTTATATATATAAACCAATTCCTTGTTCACTTCTCACTATAATACACTAATTTTAGTAATTTCCTTACTCAAAACTTTAAAGATGAAACCTTCAAGTAATCATAAAACAAGAAGATGTATATAAACTATATAGAAGAAAAACTTTTAAATAGAGTAATAGAATTAGCAAACATTATTCCTAAATATCACCAAATACCATAGACTTATCACAATTCATAATCAATGGTTCAACTTATAAATCTTAACATATAAACAATATAACCTTGGTATTGACATGTTCTAGTACATTCAATCGAGCTTATACATAGTCGGATAATACTTTTCAGATTCCAACTTATACTCAAATAATAAGTTCCCATTCAAATTGTATGTTTCTCACATGAACAGCTTAACCAGGCTATCTAACGAATCCTTCTACTTGAATCAAAATCATACTTTAATGGTTTGACTTACATAAAAAAAAAATTATTACCAAACATATCAGAATCTCTTGAAGAATATCATTATGAAACCAAATTCTCTATGAAAACTATATGAACACTAGTTGCTACTAGTATAAAGCTCTAAATCCAAAACTTAATCTTTTAGAAGTAATTCATACAAAATACTTATGCTTTCAAATAAAATGAAATATCAATTTAGTACGAAAAAGTGGAAGGACAATGTGTACCTCTTTCCAATAACAATGCAACTTCGATTCCTGTGAACTCTTATAATCAAATCTTCGTGATTCACCTCGACATTAATGACAAAAATAAGGTATCAAATACCGACTTGATTAGATTTCCTTAACACAACTTATGCCATAAGTCCAATTCAATTTCTCTAGATAAGAACTAACTCCATACGTAACTTGCTATTCACTTCTTTCTCATCTATGTCCAATTCAGTTTCATAAAACTTGATGTACCATAACACGATTGAAGGAAATCCATGGCTGAATTGTGAAGAGATGAGTCGGTTAGTGTTGATACAGAAGAGGAAGGAAAGACGCACGAGAGAGAGGATTGAAGGAGGAATAAATGTCAGTTGAGAAAGAAAGAGTGGTAGGGGTTCTTTTGGGTTTTAATTGAGAATCTTCTAGAATTCTCTAACTAATGCCATACATACGTAAGCTCTTAAATCTTCCTTTTATAAAACAACAAATGAAAATTTTCTCTTCACTTCATGACACTTTAAATAATATTTTATTTTCTTAATCTCATATATATGTAAATGGTAAATATATATTTACCAAAATAATTTTAAAAGTTAATTCGTAAATAAGATATAATAACCATTACTAAAAGTTACTTAAAAACACTCTCGTTACAATAAATTCAAACTAAGTTTGTCATTCAACTTAAAGAAAAAGCTTATTTCATAAAACTCTCAAATTTACATTTTAAAGAGAAAGCGAAATATTTTTGAATGTAATTCTAAAAGAACTATTAATAAGTTAATTAAGCTAATTAACCTTTATTTATATCATAAATAAAGCTGCTAAAAGACTAGGTCGTTACACTTAGCTTGTTCGATTGCTCTTCCTTTGGATTGGACCAATTAGGACGACGGTATGTTTCATCATTGGGTACTCAATGGGAAGACATGATTTTCTATCTACAGAAGCCTCCACTTTGACTGAGGTTCAGGAAACCAATAGTCAAAGTATACGGTGTCAGGACCGAGAACAATTCTAAACGCTCTACAGTTTAGTTATATCGCCAGTTTCTGCAAAACAAAGTTAGTCTGCAAGATGATAACTACAAGTAATCTGATTACCTGCAGGAGAACATGTTAGCAGATAGGTCCAAACAACTCAGATAATAATGCACATAATGATGCAATAATGCAAAGTTAGACTCTCTAAGGATGCATGAGACGCTATGCAAGGATCAGGGTTATGCAAAGCTAAGGAAGATGAAACATCATGCAAGGTCAGGGTTATGCAAGGCTAAGAAAGATGAAATGTAATGAAAGGTCAGGGCTTTGCAAGGTTAGGACGTCTGGATAGGTAGAGAGATAACTAGGTAAATTTTCGAAAACTGTTTTGATAAATAATGGGGGTCCGAAAGTGAGATCCACATATTACAACTCTTCAGGAGTTTGATTCGGAGGAACCACCATAAACATAAGAAGCCCCTACTTTGGGAAAGCTTGTCTTGGATTTAGGCACGATGAGCCTTGATTAGTGGATGTTTGATTCGTATTGTGCATTCAGAATTCTTCACCAGGGCTTCTTCTTTGGGGAGTTGATACACTCAAAGTAAGATATCGCTAGAGACCATGGAATTATCGGATAGTCCTTCAGGGACAATGAGAGTTTGAATTGAAAAATAAAAGGTTTAAATTTGGGACTTATATGAATGTAGGAGGGAAAAGGCTTAGACGAAGCTAGGTTCAGACTCGAGTCTATGTCGGGATCTAGAAATAGTACAATCCTGAATTCTATAAATTTAAATCAAGAGATCTTGACTAATTTTATTTTATTGAAGCGGTCGGACCTCGAGATGAGGATTTCTATATATCCTTGCGGAATCAGACCATTCGTCGTTCTAGATCTGATTGTTTTTTCTTTTTTGTGCCCCAACTTTTGCCTAGGCCGACCTTTCAGGTTTTCAACCTAGCGGGTATGTCCCCTAGAGAAGGATTTTTGGTTGGATATGAAGGGTTGAAAGGTTTTAGAGTTGAGGTTTAGATGATAAAGGTTTAATTGGATGGGCTAAGGTAAGGATTATGGATTTGGATTATATAGTTAAAGTGTTTTTGGATGGATTGAAATGATTTGAAACGAGGGGTAGAACTTGTGTGCAAGCCCCACTAGCTTGACTTTTCTTTTTGCCTTTGGCTTTTTCTTTTTTGCTTTTGCACTTACTTTGTGCGTTTTTTTTTCTTTTGCTTTTTTTTTGCACTTTCAATTTCTTTCACTTTTTTTATTGTTGCCTAGCGTTGACTTTTTCATGTACTGAGGCTTGCACACAAGTTTTTTGTGGTTTTGGGTATTGGAAGGCTTGAAGGTTATTTGTGGAGCTTTGATTTGTAAGGCTATTTGGCTAAGGATCATGGAGATAATGGTTTATGAGGATGATGGCTTTTTGGAATGATGGAGGGAAAAAAGAGATAACTCACAATCCAAAGTATGTCCATTTTTTTCTTTTTATTAATCAAGGTGATCATTTAGGTGATTTAAGTTTCATCATTGAATTAGAAGCATATATAAAATGATGGAAGGCTAATGAAAATGTAAAGAAAATGCAATTATTTTATTAATTAGAAACAAATAAGACATAAGGCTGATTAGAATTAAAGTCCTAAATGACATAGACTCGACGTGAAAGGAAATAAAGAAACTAGGGGAGGGACGTGCTAGAAGACTAACGCTAAATGACTAAGCCCCTGCATTATTTAGGCACTGCCCAAATGGTTGTTGTTGTTGCTGACTTTTGTTGCAGGCGGAACTGACAGTCTACCATCTTCAACCATGTCTTGTAGGGAGTGCTTCAGCACTGCGATGTCAGATGTCTGTTTCCTTGGTGGTACTTGCAGTTTGCATTAGCCACTTCCCGTACCTATTCTCAGGAGCACGGTCTGGAGTACGGCCAAGATGCTAAAGTACTCCCTTTGTATGAAGCCTAGTGAAGGCTTCTTGTAGAGACACGCCTCAAGGAGTAAAGGTTCTTTGAGGCTTTTGATAACCTCTCTTTTCAGTAGTTAGGGTATTGACATCATTGCTCTTGGAGCTAGAAGTGTTGTTGTTACTCTTCTTGAAAGAGTTTTTATTATTGTAACCCTTATTCTTAGAGGCTTGCACCTCTTCCTCAATCAGTAGACCAACCTTGTAGAGCTTCGTGAAATACTCTATAGGTTGGAATTTTATGGTTTCTCCGTACTTAGAGAGTTTCTCCGTACTTAGAGTGCAGGGTTACAGATCACCAGTCGGACTTGGTCCTCTTCAGATGGCCTGTTAGTCATATGTGCGGCCTTTTCCCTCTATCTGTTAAGGAAGGTGACAAGATCTTCGTTGGAGTTTTGTTTAGTTAACTCCAACTCACGAAGACCAGTAGAGTGTTGTATATATATATATTGCTTGCGAAACTCTTCTTTGATGTAGTCCCAATCATTCAGCTTTGTCTTGTTAAGTGATCTGAACCACTTGGATGAATGTGCATCCAAGGTTAAGGGGAAAACATAAGCAAACAGGTCTTTGCTCATCCTTTGAGAGCCAAAGAGATGGAACATGCTCTCAAATGAACATCTGGGTCTTGAACCCCCTTGAATTTTGGGAGGTCACCCGATGCTACCTTTTTAGGGAGCTTTTTCCCTCAGCTTAGGATCAATGATGTCATGGCCGGTCATGAGCCTGACTCTCGAGTGTAGGAATTAACTAGATCAATTGCTCTAGTTTTTTCGAACCTCAAACCAGTCTTGGACTTGAAAGGAGGTGGTGGTGGTGGAGTGTCTTACTCTTATCTTTCTTTAGTTGTCAGCTTTTATCTCAGCATCTTGATCTCTTTGTCTTGTTCCTCAAGACGAGAGTTCATCAGTTGGAGCTGAGCCATGATTGCATTGAGTTGTTCAAAAGTGTTTCCTATCTCGGATGATGATTCAGAACTTTATGAAGATTCGTCTGAAAAAGTGAGAATTCGTTCGACGAGTGTTGACCTTGTCTCCTCGCTGTTGGATGTTCCTAAGTTATAACTTCACGACATGTCTTGAACAAAAATCGAATGGACCTTACTTGTAAGTTTTAAGAGATGATTTTTTGAAATGAGAAATGAAAATGAAAATGAAAATCAATATAAAAATGGAAATGAGAAATGGGAAATGGGAAATGAGAAATGGAAATGGGATCGAAAATGGGAAATGAAAATGAGACATGGGAAATGGGAAATGAAAATGAGAAATGGGAAATGGAAAATGGAAAACGGAAATGGGAGATAGAATTAGGAAAAGGTATGGGGTTTAGAGTAGTATGGGCCTAATTTTATGCAAATCCAGACATGCACTGGACTAGACTAAACTATGCAAGCAGATTGGACTCGGTGGCTGGGCTTTCTCTGCCGATAAGGAATGCTAGCTTAACAAGACTTAATGGGTTACCCTTATTGACTTAGGGGTGATTAGCTTCGCCAGACTCGATGATTTTGGGTTATTACGGATCTAAGATAGACTAGCTTTGCTAGACTCAAAGGTTTTGGGCCCTTATGGATTTAGGGTAGAATAGCTTCACTAGACTGGAGGATTTGGGCTGCTATAGATGTAAGGTAAGAGTACCTTCGCTAAACTCGGAGGGTGCCTTTATGGTCTTAGAGGTGATTAGCTTCGCTAGGTTCAAAGGGTGACATTAAGGTCTTAAAAGGTGAGCAGCCTCGCTAAACTCAAAGAGTGTCATTATGGTTTTAGAGATGACTAGCTTTGCTAGGTCTAGAGGGTGCCATTATGGTCTTAAAGGTTGAGTAGCTTCGCTAAAATCAAAGGGTGCCATTATGATCTTAAGGGTTAGCTTTGCTAGGTTCAAAGGGTGCTATTATAGTCTTAAAAAGTGAGTAGCCTCGCTAAACTCAAAGGGTGTCGTTATGGTCTTAGGGATGACTAGCTTCGTTAGGTCTAAAGGGTGTCATTATGATCTTAAAGGGTGAGTAGCTTCACAAAACTCAAGATTTGCCTATGTGGTCTTTTATGAAGTGCTAACTTTGCTAGACTTAGAGGTTTAGAGTTTTAGAATTTGGATTTCGTCCTACATGGGTTTGGAATTGGACTTGATTAGACTCGGGATATGAGTTGGGCCTTATATGGACCTAACTTTGGACTTAGTCTTATATTGGTTTGGAGAAAATGGGCTTGACATTGGAAATGGACTAGGATTGGACTTAGATTGGAATGGATTGGAATTTAGACTGGCTTGACATGGACTAGGATTCACATAAAGATGCAAATGGGCCTAGATTTGGACATGGGCTAGACTTATATGGGCCTAAGATGGACTCTAATGCTATATGGGCCTAAAATGGACTAGGATCGGCGAAGGTTTGGTAAATTTTGATGATCTTTTTAATCACGATTTTAGGTGCAATACACATCAACGTTTTGATAAGTTAATATTAGACAAAAATCGCAATCACAAGCAGGTGTCATATAACATGGAAGCAAAAATTCTCAACCCAAAGTTCAGTTCTACGTTTCAAGTTTCAACTATGGTCAGGTTTAGGTTAAGGCTGAAAAGGGTCCATGATTAAGAGATTTGATTACCTCATTGAAAAGGTTTTATTGAAATACATTTTGAACTGAAAGAAGTCGCCAACAAGTCTTTAAAGGAAGACTCATAAACCTAATTGGATATTGGAAAATCATATGGACAACTTAGGGACTTATCCAATGTAGATTTCCCCGTCATAACTCTATTAATGGTCAATGAACCATAAATTGAGTTCGGGGGTGAGGGTAGGAATAAGATCAGGAATCAAATTCGCCCGTTGATGACATCTACTTAATATCGATTCATATCTATATTTATGCAAATAAATAACCACATAATATTTTAATGCAATCTGAATATTAATTTATGTTGGTTCATTAAACAAACAAAAGACTAATTTTTGGTGACATGTTATTAAAACAATCAAATTACTGAGATCCTAATCATATTGTCCAATTATTTTATTAGCTGTTAGAACACTTCTTTAGGTCTTTGATTAGCAATAATAATCATGTGAGGTGACGAATGCATTAAAACATACAACCATGCATATGAATAATAAAGAAAATGAATAAAAAGATAATATTTAGGAAAGAATGTACAAGACAACCTTAATTCCTTCAAGATCTACATTGTGATAAGTAAATTGTTAGTAAAAAAAGAATTAGATTGGAATTGACCCTCAGGAATTATACATTTGTCGCCTGGGTCTTATGCAACGATCTTCATGGTGAGCAATCTTGAAGCTTGAAATATGAAATTCGAAGGTATGAATGTGTTTGAATGTGAGTTTGAGTGTTTGAATATGAGTTGGAGAGTTTGATGTTAGGGATGTCGAGGTATTACGTAGGAGAGCCTTGTGAAAAGTTGTTCAAAGAAACGAAGTATATACAGGCAAAGGAAACCGAAAACGGAGCGAAAAGATAAAATTAAACTGTGTGGCACATGTACAGATTTGCGTCAGGCGAACTACATGTGCATCACGCGCACTTGCTTTTTGGACGGTTTTGAATTGATTTAAGATTCTTTTTTATTCTTTGATAAAATCTATCATTTGAGATCCTAAATCAGCTATCTTTCGGAATAAAGATATGATTTTCGAAATATCCTTTAAAAATTAATTATCGCGAATAACTAATATTAAAATATTAAAAATAAAATTAATTATCAGGAATAATTAATTGAGCCTTTAAAATTGGGCTTGGATTTAATATATAGACTTTGTATTTTCGAAATGCTTTTGGGCTTAGCTTGTTCTATTGCTCTTCCTTTGGACCAGACTAATTAGGACGACGGTATGTTTCATCAGTGGGTACTCAATAAGGAGACACGATTTTGTGTCTACACTAGCATAACACTTTGGATTTTTTTATGGAAAATTTGTTAGAACAAATCCTTTATAATACCACTTTTTGCGAGAAATAACCATTTATAATTTTCCTATCAACTTAACACTTAATTTTTTTTTTGTGCGATAAACAACCTTACCCAATTTTCCGGCATTGATCCACTAGTTTCTGGTGTTGAAAAGTCACCCATGTGCTATACACATTCATTGGATTTTTACACTCTTTTAAGGAGAAAATGGAGGGGAAAGGATGGGAAAACGAAAAACTCAATGCACATGTGACATCGATGGAAAAAGTGATATATAAAAACTCGAAACTCGGTGTGTCAACGACTGGAATTAGGGTAAGGTTGTATCTCAAAAAAAGATTCAAGGTTTTAAATTGCCAAAAAATTATAAAAAGTTGTTTCTCGCAAAAATTGGTATACAAAAGGTATGTTTTGAGAAATGATCCTTTTTTTGTGATTGAGCCCAAAAAACTCTCTTTAAAAAAGTTAGGGGAGGAGCTTTTTGACATTAGAAACTTGGGAATGAGTGACACAATTACATTTATGTCCTAAAATTGTTGTATATTACATTAATAAACAATAAAAAGGTACCACAATAGATTATACACCTCTATATAAACAAGTAATGTAATTAATTAGTCAAAATAGCTAATACAATAAGCTAATAGCTATCGGTTAGTATCAATGGTGGAACTAATAAGTTTGATGAAGCGCGTGCAAGCTGATTTCTAGTTAGGCGTAGTTGGGAAGTGGGACTTCAGTCTTCAGCAATTCAGGGGAGTTCTCCTATTAAGTCCTCAAGTAAAAGTCACTTCCCCCGTTCAGAAGTCTTCTCGTTGTTCTCTCATCTCTCTCATGGATGCGCCAAAGGATCATATGTCCACACTTCTCGATCACGGTCTCTACAATTCGGCTCAACTTCTTGTATATCTTCTTTCTCTTTTTCTCTGTTTTACTACTTTAGTTTCTCTTTAGTTCCTTTGGTAATTTTATTTGAAGTCCGTTGCATAGGGAGGAAATTGGCGATCCCTCTTGCAACGAGCGGTACTCGATCAAAGGTGATGCCAACACTACTAGGCCATCACCTTGTTATGTTGATACTTTAGGTGTTGATATTCAATTTTGTTCTTCGTATTGATGTTGATGTTATATTGCAGGGTCATTTTCTTGTTTCTTCATCATCAGTAAATTCTGAAACTAATTTAAATGTCAAGGCCGAGAATTTGGTATTAATGTTACTTGTTAGCCTTTTTCTTATTCTTTATTTTTGGAATTTTCATTTTGATGCAAGTAAATTAATGCACTAATTATTCCCCATTTTGCTGTTGTTTGGTGTAGCTTCTTCTAGGGGACACACTATTTCGGGAAAGGGAATATCGGAGAGCAATTGTAAGCTATTGTAAATCTGATTATTTATTAATTTTAGTTCTTGTAACATTTTTTTTTTGTTATTATACAATATCTCTATATCTCAGTAAGTGACACACAACACACAACTTTAACCATTAATATCTCTAATGATATAGTTGTAAAAATTAAAAAATTTGATATTATGAAATTATACCTGAAACAAATCCAAAAAAAAATTTATATTTTCATTTTTGTTTTCATATATTAGTAAAAAAATATGTTCAAAGTCAGGTGTATGAATAGTGCATAAGTGAAAGTGTGCCATTGCTTGAGAAACGGAGGAATTATAAATCTTGGATTTGTTTTTGGTGAATGATCTTATGAGAATCAACATATAATTCATTTCAGTTTGAATATCTGAACTTATTTGCTGTTATGTGACCTTATTTTTGGTTATAAATTGAACTTACTAGCCCTTATCTGAACTTTCTATTCCTTATATGCACGTATATTTGGGTGTGAATCGATTATCTGAACCTTTTAGCATATTGTGAACCTATTTTTGGATTTGAATTAAACTTACTAGCCCTTATCTGAAATTATTAGCCGTGATACAGACTTATTATTCTTGTACTATCTCAACTTATTAGACCCAGAAGGTATATGAAAGAATGTATCCTAAGGCTACATTCATGGAAAGTACGTGTTATTCTTGATTTTTCCGGATTTGTTTAGTGAAATCATTAAGCAGGTATTTTTCTGATCTCAAGAAAAGGAAAGTGCTGATAATTGATACTTTAGCGATAATGCTATATAGCTCTATCAATTTTGTTGGCACTGTATAAACCTTCTGTTTCTGGTTGGGTGTGGTGTGGTCAACATTTTATGGTGGAAACTTGTAACCTTCTTGTTTTCACAACAAGTTAGGCACTAGTAAGAAGCTTAGAAACCATCTAATTACGAATTAAAATCTTCTGTTTCTGTTCTTTATATTGATAAGCTTTATGACCATCAAAGAACAGCAAAATAATGCAGTAGAACAAATGATCTCAAGTTTTAGTGTTGCGTTTTGGGACTTTATTGGTGTTATTGTGGTTGAAACTTGTAACCTTCTTGTTTTCACAATAAGTTAGGCACTAGTAAGAATCTTAGAAATCACGTACTTACGAGAAATTAGTATCTTCCTTTTCTTTTCTCTATATTCATAAGCTTTATGAACATCAACGAACAGTGAAATTATGCAGTAGAACAAATGATCTCTAGTTTTAGTGTTGTTTTATAGGACAGCCTATCTCTAGGAAGAGTGAGCTGGAGTGGTTCACCCAAGAAATAGGTGAAATTATGGGGATGTGAGAGACTTATATTCATGACCCTTCGACCAACTTAACTTTTAACCAATAAACACCAAGTAGCATTATGGGGATGTGAGAGGCTTATATTCATGATCCAATATTTCTAACCCGAACTTGACCCTTCCTCATGCTTCTTTTACTGCCTTCTTTGGAATCACTCTGGTGATGCTCAACCATAGACATATCTCAATGTTAGCAAGCATCCCATCATCCCATCAATGTTAGCATCCCATCATCCAATCATAAACACCAAAGTTGCTGGACGATTATGTTAGACATTATGTAACCCATCGATTGCATCTAGTAATAGTTCATGGATACAAATTCTTTTGGCGGAAATATTTCCAACCAGTTGTTAATTCTAAGCTCATTTCAATTAGATAAACTAATAAGACTTCAAAATGACATAAGTAAAATGTTCCAGTTAGTTATTTAAATTCCTTTTTTTAAATATCTTTTGGTGTGGCAGAATACATACAAACAAGCGTTGCAACATCACAAGATTGTCCCCAAGCAAAATGCTTCTATCCTAAGAAGCTCTTTATCTACACCAAATAGGTCTTCTTCTCCAAGTCCTCTTAGTATTACAACATTCAATGAGAATGAGGTAAAAACTAATTTCCTTTTCTATCCCTAATTTTTTTTAGGCAATTCCAGATCTACTATTTTCTTGTTAATTTCCCAATTAACTTATAATTTGCAACTTATATTTTCTGATGCATTGATTTTGAATTTTATGTCACAGGTCAAATTCAAAATAGCATCTTGTCATGCTGCATTGAATGAGAACAAAGTTGCACTTTTGGAGGTTCTTCTCTAAGCTTGTATATAAAGAATTTTTAAAATTACTCTAAAGTTGATTATGCCTTGGCCGAAGGGTGTTTTAGTGGTTGTGAAATCAATAAGGGATGGAGTGGAAAGGGAAACATTGTTTTTAAAAAGAATGGAATTAGCTGTATAGATCATAAGCTGTGATGCCAAAACTTAATTTTGAATTTATTATGGGTTCAACTCAAAAGTTATGTTAGAAATCTATGTGCCAAATGGGATGGGGAAAAATAAAATAAATGCAGTCATGATTCCTAGAGCAAGTCCAAATGTCTTTCATGTACCATTAGTATTCTTTTCATAATCTAAGGGGGTGAGGGCATAGCCAGCATACACGGGGAAGTACTTACTCCTGAAGTATAACTATAACTCCTATATAGCGTATTTCCTACAAAAAGGTTATTCATGTACATAATATATCTCATAACATATGCTTCTATAAAAAGGTTATCATCACACATACACGCACACACACTACCTCAGTTTCTAAAATAATCCAACACTTTGAGTTTCACACTTGCCAACACATGACTTTGACCATCTATATCTTTTATCATCTATTACTTCCTTCTTCTTGCAATGGTTTACCCTCTGGTTTGGCAGATAGTTTAAGGACGGGTATTTTGCGGGCCAAAAAAATAGATAGTGGAGTTAAAAGCAAGAGTTATTGGATATTTTATTCTTACGGATTCATGAGAGATAATGGGGTATTAGTTGTAAATTATAATTTATTAAGTGGATCCAACCCATTATGGAAATGGGTGAAGTATTGCAAGATAGGGTAAAGTATTGAAAGACAAAGGCAGTAGTATAATTTGTAGAAAGTTGAATATATATTATGACTAATCTAACAACAATTTACATAATAACATGTGTTCTTTTTTTCTTTTATAATTGTCCTTGTATAAACTATGGTGAAAATTATTATATCAATAGTGCGTAAGTCAAAGTGTGACATTTATTTAAGTTGCACACTTTTATATTGTGCCAACCATCTGAAAAGTGATATTGACACTTATAAAATTGACAATAATGAAAAAAAAAATATAGATACTTTGAAAAACGACACATAAAATTTGACATTGAAGTTTTGAAAAATGGCATTTTCTAAGACATCGGAGCACCTGAAATGTGGCATACTTCAAAAATGAAACTCTTATGACCATACCTTAAGAAATGACAAGCAAATTTTTAAAATTATGATGCATAAGACCTCATTTAAAAAAACTTATAAAATCACGCAAAACACTTGATAAACGAAATTATACTAATGACAAAAAACACTAAAAAAGCTGATCTTCGACATTGGAAGGTGGCTCGCATCATAATGTTGGTCCTCACAGGAACCTCACCCTATAGATCTAGGTTCACTTGTGAGCCTTCCTTATGGTGGATCCCTTTCTTATCGTAGAAACCATTTTTCTATTATTGCGTCGTTCATATTTGACTCATCATTCATTTATCCCCTTATCTTTTGTAAATACTTGCAACTTTCCGTTCTTTGTATTTTTCAATAATAAGGGTGTTGTATGACAATCTGTGTCATTTTCGTGAGTTTGCTTTCATTTTACAAGAATAAGAGTAAAGTGTGTCATTTTATATCATTTTTTCAAGTATAAATGTCTCACTATC
This sequence comes from Beta lomatogona, assembly GCA_947646795.1. NCBI lineage: Eukaryota > Viridiplantae > Streptophyta > Magnoliopsida > Caryophyllales > Amaranthaceae > Beta > Beta lomatogona. Next base: position 4,289,022 of record CANSNZ010000936.1, read on the forward strand.
AAGATGATATATGTCATTTTTACATGCGTCAATGCCATTTTTATGACACTCTATCATATTCCTTTTTAAGTATAAGAGTGTCATTCTTGTGATGATCTGTGCCACTTTCACAAGTGTTGGTGTCATTTGTCAAGTTTAAGGATGTCATTTTTATGACATACGGGGCTATTTTATAAGTATCTTTTTTTCTAACATTGTGTGTCATTTTTCAAAATATAGGGGTTGTCATTTCAATGACGATCTGTGTCATTTTTTTAACTGTCAAATTTTCATCCAAGTATCATTTTTTAACCTTATGTGTGAGTGTCATTTTTTGTGAAGTTATGTGTCAGTTTTACAAACGTCAGTTCTGAAAGGTTACATCATTTTTGTAAAAGCATAACGTCATTAGTCAAACGAAGCATATATATATATATATATGTATGTATGCACACACACATATATATATATGTGTGTGTGTGTGTGTGTGTGTGTACTCCCTCTGTCCCAAATTAGTTTGAATACTCATCATAGGAGATTAATAGTCTGTGCGTATCAATAGTTATTGTATTAAAAGTCTAGATGTGATAGGAGATAATGGGGTATTTTTTATTGATGGAGTCACGGAGAGAGTGAAAGTGGGGTATTATAGAAAGAGGGAAACCACGGTGAGCCAAATCCCAATGGGGGTAAAAGAGAAGTATTAATATATTATTTGGACCATTACAAAAAATAGAAGTGTGTTCAAACTATTTTGGGACGGATAAAAGGAAAGTGTTCGAGCTAATCTGCGACGGAGGGAGTATATTAATGCTGCATTTTTGTATATGCATACCCGTGTCCAAAGTTGGGACGATGTCCCCTTATCCTAAATTATTAGAAAAGCTGTTCTGGCACTTAATTACGAACCTGTACTTGATGCCCGTAAGGTCTGGCGAGTCCAGGTAACATAGGTAAGCAGCTGCTCCTGATGGGATGGAAGTGATAAATATACCCAAATGACAGTAGCTCAAAGTTATACGTCACGTCCTAGTTATGGTGCTGCTATTACTTGTAGCGAATGATAATAATTCTTCCGTCACACTTTTCCACCGTTTGGTTTTGGTTTGTCCTGATTTATGTCCTTTTTGGTCAATAAATGCATATTCTTCCAATCATTTTTCACTTTCCCACTATACTAAACACTTTTGGTTAAATGCCAGCCATTAGTAGTGTTCTTTAACATGTATGAACCAACAAATAAGTCTGAGGAAGTATCTAATACTCATTTATGTAGATTTTGGCACTTGAATGATGTATAGTGTTTCCTTTTCTTTTGGCAGATGGAGGGAATTCCTAATAAGTCAAGAAACTTAGCGATGCATCTGATGACGGGAAAGCTTTATCGAAATACTAGACACACTCGTGCAGCTGTTGCTTGTTATAAAGAATGTTTAAGGTTTGTCTTACTATGGACTAAGTGATAGTGGGAAGTGATTCTACTCTTGTGACTAGCTAAGTATGTATTTGTGTTGTTTCTTGTAAAGGTAGCTTCTGGTTTATATTATTATGAAATCCCTGGTGGTCCTTAGAATCTCTAAGAATAGTATGAATTCATTGCTTTTTTTCCTTTCATATTATCATATTTCAAACTCAAGCATGAGCTGACATCATCTTTGCCTTGTTAAGTACTCCATTTAGTTTGTTTTCCTCTTAATCAAGGATTGTGTCTGAAGTACAAAATTGCCACTAGTTGTAAACTAGTAGGAATATAGGATATTTTTTTCCCATAAGCCACTATTTTGGATGACTTCATTCAAGATTGAATATTTGTAAATGAAGGTTCAAGGAGTTGTAGAAGTGAGTTTGTCTTGACTCTTAGTCTTGACTGCTTTAAATAAGTAGAAGTAAACCTCAGAAATGACGGTCATCTACTATTGGCAAATTTCGTGCTTTGACTCCTTTAAGGAGCAGTCCTTGTCATTAGCGTGAACGTCACAACAACATGATGCAATATTTTGGGAGAAGCTACTGCTGGCTGGAACTCTAAAATAAATGTTTTGGTGTATGACTACTACTTTGAACTTTCATCCCTGGTAAAACAATTACTCACCTAACGTGGTGAAGATCCACCAAATGCCTTTATTCCATTTCTGTTTGCCTCTTTTGCTGTGAATTCTATTGAGATCCTCTGAAGTCTTCTTTCAATTACCATTCATCTTGAGCAAATATCACTTTCAGTAGCTCCCTAATAACTTCTTTATATTGCTAGCCGCCTAGGATCCAATCAACTCTCTAGCTTTGACTAAATTTTGATGCGCCTCCTTAACATCACCAAACTTTAAAGAAGCTGAATATTTTTTAAAGAAAATCCCTAACATTTCTAGCAGCAAAATTCAATGCTAACACGCAAAGGTCGCTAGCTTGAGAAAAATTGTGAAACTTAATTGCACTTGCTGCCAAGTGCCAAGTTATATCTAATGAGAGGCCAAGTTCACAAAGAGTGTTTTTTCTTCTCTACTGAAGAGCAGAGAAAAGAAAAAAAGACAAATCTTTAAGTACCTTACTATACTTGGCATAATTGATCCATGAACCAGGAGGTTCATGTGGCCCAAGCATGGAAGTCCCAAATAAACTGTTGCATCGAGACTTAAGCTCGATTTTTACTTTGGCACTCCGTTACACCTAGTTCTACTTGAATTGAAGTTTAGCATTGGGTTTATTCATTAGGTTATGTTAATTTTAGTTTCACAATAAAGGGGCGTTATTTATAAGTTTCCAATTTATTTTACAAGTGGACTGGGCATTAGATCAACTTTAGGCATGCAATTAGCTTAGCTTTATTTCAATTCATCTTTTATTAGTTCATTTTAAGATAGTTTTGACTAGTCTCCTACTTGTCTCCCAACTAGCGTAACATAGGGATTATTTTAATGAGTGCATATGGGCCATGCATTGGACCACCTATGTTAGGTTTAAGCCCAACCCACTGAAGGACCAATCTAAACACCCCTTCCCTTGCACCACGAGAATAGAACCCCCAACCAACAGGGAATGGAAGGTGAGTGGCAAACTAAGTCAACCAATCATGATTTTAGCATAGAGATTATTATATACTACCTCTCTATTTTTTTTGTTCTACCGGCTCTAAGTTCATCCGTTTCTTTTTGCTTTCCCTATTTTCACTTTATTCCTTCTAGGTAATGACTTTTTACCATATTACCCTCTCTAACACCACTTTGACCCTCCCTTGGTCTACTTTATGGAACCCATTGACACCCTTAAATTTACCATAGTCTTTTTTCTCTCCTCCAAAAGGTATAAATACTCCACATTGGGTGTCCTTTCTCCCTCTTCTCTTTGGTATTTGATGCTATAATAAACAAATAGTCATAGACCAGTAAGAAATGAAGAGATTACAAGAGTATTTTATCTGAATGCTTATGAGAATATTATTTTGAGTATCTTTTTGCTATTAAAAATTCGTAGTGAAATAAGTTTTGGTAAGTTCTTGTAATTTTAAACAAGTTCCAAGATCTTCCTACTTTTTGTTTCTGTTCGTTTCCAAAAAATCTTCCTACTTTGATTTTATTCCTTATTTGGTAAAGGTTTGTTTCCATTTCTTCACTACCCGAACTTGTTGGACCTACATCATTCTGCACTCTCTTACAAAACAATTTATTTCCTAATTCAAACAAACAAAAAGGACTTACTTTCAAACTCTCTCTCCTCCTTACCTTGGTTTCCATTGCTACAGTAAATAGGAAGATCTTTAGGAAATGCAGGGATTATAAAATAACTAATGAGTGCTCATAAGTTCTTATAAGTTACATTAAGTTTAGATAAGTTTTAATGGTATAAAAGTTATATAAAGGTCCTAGTATAAGTATAAACAATAACAATAATAATAATTATTATTATTACTGTTATTATAACTTTTTTTTATAATAATTATTATTAAAATTATTATTAGCAATAGAAGATAAACTTAAGATAAGTTCGAATAAGTCAAATTCATTTGAATGGAACACACCCTTAGTGATTTTGATAACCAGTGGCAATACTTGTCTTCTTAGTGATTTCGGGTGATTGGTTAGGATGCTTAGTGTTCAACAACCTTCAAAGTGAATCTTGTTGGAACATTAACCTAGATTTTGGCTGTTTCTTCCAACGAACCATCCAAGTCCATATCAATATGTGCATGTTTGGAAGCTCCGTTAGAGGGTACGTACAAATACGAATTAATGAGCAACATCGATCATGGTTTATTCAAACAAGTAATTTTGCTCTTCCTTGGGGTCCTAGAACAATAAAGACTAACTATGGGATTACTAATATCTGCAATCCATCTCATTGCACCTATCATAGCATCTTCATCAAAGTGGAAAATCAGAAGAGTGACTGAAAAGATGCACAATCATTTCTAATAACCAAATCTGAATCTTAAGAAACTAGAAACCCTAAAGCAATTCTACAAAATATCAAAATCGCAACAAATAGGCAATATAAGGCTCACAAATGGGCAATTCAAGGCTCTGACCTTGGTAAATAAAGAAAAATACGTGGATCAGAGACAAAGCGTGAATCAGCAATGGTCACTGCCAAGCCTCGGAGATGCAGAATAGGTCAGCCTGTTGGGTGACGGAAAACTAGTGCTGGGAGAAAAGAAGAGACTTTACATGTAAGCTAATTTTCAAATTCTGTATGTGCTTTGAGGTTTAGTGTGTTACTCCTCAAAATGAAAAATTCAAATCGTCTGTCACAACCTGTGTAAAGTCGGTGGAGTCTAGGAAGTCCTGAGGAATTTGCAGATACTGATATGTTTATTCTTCATTTCGAATCTGTAGGATTTTTTCGCCTGTTCTAACTCTTAGATTTGTGTGGTTTATTTTCTTTCTCTTCTTAATCACTGCCTCTGTTTCTGCAGGCATTGTCCTTATGTCCTTGAAGCCATATCTGCTTTGGCTGAGCTTGGAGCTTCTGCCAAGGAGATTATCTCTTTGCTTCCTCAGGTTTACTTCTGAAAGCATTATTATTTATTTTCAATTCTGTATCTTAGATTAATGGTATGGCATTTTAATGTTTGTAAGAGATTGATGGTTGTGATGATAATAGTGAGTACAGTGTTCCTTTTGCAGCTACAAGTACAATTAGTATTTTCTAAGGACTTATTACTTGCAGTTTCTAGTGGTAGTTTTACATGCAGCCTAAATGAATGTTTACCCTGTATTTGTATACAGTGGTATCTTTATGTTTCATGTCATGAGTTGTCAGAGTGGCCAGTCTTGATGTCTTCTCTATCTTTCTCCTTTCCCTCTTATTTCCGTCTTTCATTTTCAACCTGCCAAGTGTTATGCCCTTAATCCTGACAGGAGATTTGTTTGTTATGATTTTTTTGTATATGTAAATTAAGAGTCCGAGTAACATAGGTCGCAGTATTTCAATTAGATGGGTGCTTCACAAGTGACTTGCATGTTTGTACCTTATCACATTTTCAGGCCTTGAACTAATATATCTTAAGTATATTTTACGGTTTTTTCACCAAATACCCCTGACAAATAAATTTATTCACCAAATACCCCCACTTTTTTCAAAATTCACCAAATACCCCTGACCTTTAAAAAAATTCACCAGATACCCCTGACATTTAAAAAAATACCAAAAATACCCTTTTTGGCTAACAGACGTTAGTGCTCCGTTAATTAATTAACTAATTAACCTAAAAAACCCTAATTAAACCTAAAAACCCTAACTAACCCTAAAACCTAACTAACCCTAAACCCACCCCCAAGCCCACCACCCACACACTTCACCCCCAGCCCACCACCCCCCACCCCCCACAACTCCGGCCCCCTCCTCCTCTCCACTCCCCGGCAGCCCCAGGCGGACCCCCTCCCCAAAGAACCCCCACGCAGCCCCATCCCGTCGACCTCCTCGCGCCTCTCCCTCGTCGGTTCAACACCGGTCTCCCTCCCTCGATCTCGCCGGCGCCTCCCCCCCTCCCTCACTTTTCGGTTCGCATCGGTTCTACACTCGTCGGTTCAAAGGAAGGCTCGGGATTCGAAGGGGGAAGGGGAGGGGAGGGGGGAGGCGCGGTCGAAGGGGGGGAGAGAGAGCGAGTTTCCGATTGGGGAAGGGGAGGTGGTGGTGCGGTCAAAGGGGGGAGGGGGAGGGGGAGCGATTTTCCGGCCGGGGAAAGGGAGGGGGAGGCGCGGTCGAAGGGGGGAGGGGGAGGGAAGCGATTTTCCGGCGAGGGCGGGGAGAGGGAGTGGGAGCGATTTTCCCGGCGAGGAGGGAGGGGAGGCGCGGGACCGGGTTTGTTGTGGGTGGGGGTGGTGGGGTCGGGGTTGGTTGGGGGTGGTGGGTCTGGGGTTGGTTGGGGGTGGTGGGTGGGGTGGGTGGGGGTGGGGGGTGGGGTGGGCGGGACTAGGGTGGGCTTTTAGGGTTTTTAGGGTTTTTAGAGTTAGGGTTTTAGGGTTTAATTAAGGTTTTTTAGGGTTTTTTAAGGTTAATGACTAACGGAGTTAACCGCCGTTAGTCATTTGGGCATCTGGTGAATTTTTTTAAAGGTCAGGGGTATTTGGTGAATTTTGAAAAAAGTGGGGGTATTTGGTGAATAAATTTATTTGTCAGGGGTATTTGGTGAAAAAACCGTATATTTTAATGTGGCCCTCAATGGTTGATATTTTTATTTTCCAATCATTTCAGACACCAAGTAGAAGTGGGAGACTTCTCTCTGATCAACTTGAATCTGGTCGATGGCTGCAGGTAGGTGGGATCCTTGGAGACTTCTACTTGCTTAGTTTTAATACTTATTTTGGAAATTTCACTTTTTGAGTTGATGATCATAGAATTTTGTAGTGGATGCTCAGTTGCTTACATGTCAACAAAAGGTAATGCTAATCACTAATAGAAGCAGAACTACTAAAAGCGACTTTTAAGGTTGCCTGAATAGATTTGGACAGGATAGCGTCTCTTATCCTGCAAAGTTATGTATAATTGGATTCCGTTGCACTTGAGTTTCAGGGTCCTATGATATTGTGTTCTCTCTTAAAGTTCAAGAGATTATTTGGTCGCAGGTTAACTCTAGCTCTTGCCAGTTCATTGTCTCCTGAAGTATATGCCCTATATACAGAAGTGATTACTGAAGTAAGGTCCTTAATGCAAAGTAATGCCTGAGGATGCTCATCAATTTAGAGATTGGCAGTACAAACTTTTCTAAAGTGCTCCACAATTGTTTTATTGTTGTAGTTCTTTAATCTACGACTTAGTCCTTGGCAACATGTTGTGACTGGTGAGCCAAATAAGGAACCATGAGAGAGATCCAATGCCAAATTTCTTAAAGTGAGAAGGCTACAAGTACATGTGCATTTTTTTTCCATTTCTTTTCGTTTGGTAAGATAGATCTCATGTCCCTTTTTTTTGTTTGAACTGCAAATACATTTTCTTCTAGAAAAAAAAACAGGGTGTTGTTCACCTCCACTTCTTTACTTGAAATCGCCCTTTTTTATAGGAATTCCTACATTACCCTTAATAACCCTCACCCCTCCCTTATCTTATACTCCCTTCTCTTTGTCCAACCTCCCTAAGCACCACCGAAGGCTCGTCACATCACCACTGGAGAATTCACAACCACCGCACTAGACCAACTACATTCAAGGAAAAACAAATCGTGGATGCGGTCGTGATCGCGGTAAGGTTTGCGTTGTCGAGGCGGCTTGTAACGAATGAATGGAACGGATCGCGGCCGACGCGACGTGAATTTTTTCAAAATATTCACATTAATATGTTCTAACCTTGTTTGCATTGTTTTAGTTTATGAAGCATTATTACAACATAATATAATCAAATCTCTCAGATGTCATGTTTCATCACCTATAAATTAATTCATAAAATATTTTTGGCCAATGTTTGAAAAAAAGGATGTAACGGGGATAAAAATGTCCTGACGCGGCGATTTCGCATTACGGAAAGGACAATGCGGCGAGGAGTATGTGATTTTTATTATGGCGTTCCGTAACGGGATTTCGTGGAACGGCAAATCCAAAATCCGTTACAGAACGGGGGAGTTTTAATTTCATGACTACATACATGGAATTTTTCAAAAATAAAAATTTATGGCGTAAACTTTACACGCAAAGAATGATTTTTTTTACGAACCTTTCAGGAATTTCATTCCACTATGGCGCAACTTTTTGGTCATTCTAGGTCTCTATATGGGGTTGCGAATTTATTTAATTTAATTTATTTTTATTTTTGCTTCCATAATTGAAAGAAAACACCGACAAAAAAGAATTTGATCCGAGTGATAAGTCGGTGATGGTTTCTTGGTGATAAGCGGGTGGTGGTGGTGGTTGGGGAAATATTAGAGGAGGGGATGAGGGAGAGAGTGAAGTAAACCCCTCTTTATCCCATATCAGTTTTAGGATTTTGACTTTTGCACTATTTGACATACCTCACTTTGACCATATTTTGTAAGTAATATATAATGTTAGTCTAAAACATGATTTAAGATTTATCACAATGTATATTATCAACATATCAACTTTTCGTAATTCCTATTAATAGATAAATAGATATTTAAACGGTCAAAGTTGTGAGTTGGCAAATGTGTTATTTTAATTGCTTTTTTTCCACCAAGTACCCCCAAATTTTCAGAAAATTCACCAGGTACTTTCGCACTTTTTAAAATTCCCGAAGTACCCCATAGTTTCATGACAATACATCAAAATGCCCTTAATGACTAACGTCGGTTAAATTCGTTAGTCATTAACCCTTTTTTTTTAAAACCCTAATTAACCCCTCTCTCTCCCTACACCAAAGGCCCTCACCCTAACCCTAACCCTAACCTTAACCACAGCTGGTGGCAGGGTGAGGGAAGAAGGGGGTGGTGGTGCTAAGAGGTAGGGGTTTCATGATTTTAGGGCTGGGGAAAGGGAGGGATCGGAGGGGGGTGATTATGGGCTAGGGAAGGGGAGGGGGTGGTTTCTAGCCGGTGGGGTAGGGATAAGGGTGAGGGAGGGTGGTGGTGTTTTGGGTGGAGGGAGGGAATGAAACGCGGAGAGAATTATTAAATATATATTTTTTAATAGAAATAATTATTGTTAATTAATTAGGGGTTAATTATGGGATTTATGGGATAATTAACATAATTTCCCTTAATGACTAATAGAGTTGACTTGCATCAGTCATTAAGGGCATTTTGTACATTTTTCCAAAACTCAGGGGTATATGATGAATTTTTAAACATTGAAGGTATTTGGTGAATAAACGAATTTGTCAGGGGTATTGAGTGAAAAAAATTTGTAGGTTTAAATATATGTTCATTCATTTGAAAATATTGGCAAAAATTTGATTGAAAAATTGATGTTATTGCTCAAATTTTAGAAAACCTGAATTATCTCTGAATATTATTGCTCAGATTGATTGGAAAAATCGAGTGAAACAACAAACTAATAGAATTGAAAAAGAGTAACTGAAATGCAAATGATCTAAACCTAAACTAAGGAAAAGAAAACAATCTTAGATATTCATGAATTGCAAAGAATCCTAGATCAGGGGTTCAATCCTCCGATGTGTTTGTTTAGCTGTTTAATATATTCGTTGTTGATGTAAGTTTTAAAGAAAAAGAAAATCTTGAAGATAAGGAAAACAGAGGAAGGAGGAAAGTGGAAGGAGGAAAATGTAAGAAGGAAGAGTTTGAAGAGAAGGGAAAAAGAAAGAAAGAAGGGGCATGTAGTGTGTGGTCTATGATACTCGGACACGGCAAAACGGCCGACGTACCGGTGTCGATACGACACGACACGGATCCGGGTACAAAATACGGGTCGGATACGTCGATTGACACTCGGATACGGCTAGATCTAGGAAGAGAGGAGATAAATTACAGCGTTAAAAAAAAAAAACCAAACCCCGAGATCTGTTAATTGAAGGCTAAATCTTTTATATTATTTCTTGAGATGTTGGGGCTTTTTCTCGGGATGTAAACCCGCGTCTGATTGTCGGAGTTCTCCATTGCCGGTGCTCTTCTCACCGGTTATTTCTCCGGCGAAGGTGTCGAACAGAAAGAAACAGAGTAAAAGACCAAAAGTCAATCTTTTTCACTCTTCCTTTCTTTGTAATTTGTTTTTCTCATTTTATTTTTTAAGATGGGTTAAGAAGGGGGAGGGGGACCCACGTATTACAATACAGCTGTGATGTACTGACTACTGGTCATTATGTCAATGCTTTTTTTCTTTGTTGTATTTGTAATCTCACGTGCTGATTATGCTTCTTTCTTTTGTTTTTTTCTTCTTTTCTTTCCTTAACTGCTATTGCCTTTTTTTTTTTTTATCTTTATTTATTAAAGCTTTGGACTTTGAGTTTTGAATTTCCTATTTATCTTTTTGCAAATCTCAAAATTATTTAAAAAATTAAATAAATATCTTATATAAAAAAGCCGTATCCCCGTACCCGTGTCCAACTTTTGGACGGTGTCCCCGTATCCAAAATTTTTAGAGTTGCCGTATCGGATACTCGGATCCGTACCCGTATCCGATACTCGTACCCGTGTCCATGTAACATAGTGTGTGGTTTACTTGTCATAGCAGGTAAACCATTTCAAGGGATCAATGTTGTAAATTGTGTGGTATGGTTTGGCCAATCATTAGTTGATTAATAGTTAGGACTGTTTAAAAAAGATCACCAATAGTTGGGATTGCTTTTATCAATTTTTTCTATTTATTAATGGTAATTGATACATCAATGGCTAATAGTTGGAAGGTGGGAAACATGATAATTCAGAACTTCCATCATAGAGTCAGTAAGTAACTGAGTGACCTGATTTACTTTTTTTTCTTGGCATTTGTTTTGTGGGGATAGCATATTATATTTAAAACAAATGAGTTTACAGTTGTTTGCCTTGAGTGGCTCTCAATTCTCACGGTAAGAATGGTTCTCATTATAAGGTGGTTTTCACCATAATCCCTTTGTTTCACAAATATTTATTCGTTTTCCTTTTTGGTACTTCTCACAATGATTTGCTAATTCTCTTTTTCTATTTTGGAATATGTGGCCCACCACTTCAATACTCACATCTCCTTACTTTATAATTGTTTCACTCCCTTTAAGTATGCCTTTCCCATTTTTCTCACGCCCACCTTACCCCCATTTCCTTGTTTTTAGTGAAAAGCAAACTGAGTACATTATAGTGAAACATAGGAAGTATTAAATACTCCTCTATACTTCCTACATTCGTTTGTCTGAAATTAATTGATACAATACAATTTTTAGAACGACAAGGTTCCACAAAGTTTATACAATTTCTCTCTTTTCATGGGAGGCCAAGCAATAATAATATAGTAAGGGCAACAATGATTACTTCCTTTGTTCTTCTATTGCAACAATGAGTTTGGGCACGATTTTTAAGAAAGTGAAAAAGGTGGCATAAAGGTACCTCTTTAATTAACTAGAGTAGGAGAGAAATAAATCCTTAATAAAGTAAATACAACTATAGTTGGTTTTTTTACTATAGTTGGTTTTTTTACTATAGTTCGTTTGCACTAAAGTAATTAAAGATGGTTTTAGTAAGATAAAGTAAGGGGCTAAGGGTAATATTGTCAACTATAGTTGGTTTTTTTTACCAAAAGTGGAATTGTTGCAATAAGATGTGAAATACCCAAATTGTAATTGTTGCGATAGAAAAAGAATGAAGGAAGTGCTAATGTGGAAAGCATAAAAATATATGGTTAACTTTGGGATCATATCATATGTTTTAGTCAAAATCTCACCTTTAAGTGGAACTTTTTCCTTCCAAATAAAGTTGGGTATTGAAAAGATGGGGATGGCAAATGCCGCATGAAAAGTTTACATGGAAAGGTTTTTGACAAGTCTAACATCTACACCTTGTAATGTTGCGCCTCCAATAATTGAAGAACCAGAACCTCAATCATGAAAGTAAGCTCCTCTATCTCCTCACTAGTGTAAATGAAGCTCTCCAACATTGGCAACATGGAAAGCAAAAAAAAGAGCATCATGTAGTGTGGAAAGGCAGTATAAGCTTGAAAATATCTATATCTTAAACCTAACTTGTGGAAAGAACGTAGGGGACAGGGGGATGAAAAACATCAATATTGAGCACATGTTATTCTTACTGCACAATGAGCATCCCACCAATTTTGGCATAGCCTAAATCTGCTCTGGATGGCATGGTGCGAAAAGAACTGAGACTTTGGAAGGAAATGCTATTTTCCACCAAAGCAGCATTCTTTAACACCAGTCTCTCAAATTCGGATATTTTTCACTTTTGGTAGCACACCATATCCCACATTGCAAAATGGTCCTATCACCACCACCTCATATTGCTGAAAATTCTTCATTAATTTCTCTGCTCTTTTGGTTACAAGTTTACAACCGATGGAATCTCAAAAGAGAAAGATAGTAGAATTCTGGACAAACAAGATTGCTACTACGTAACCTCACCACCTCAGGAGACGTCAAGCTTCCATTTTATCCTATCTTCTTGAATATTTTGCTATTATTGCTTCCATGAGGCACTAGCCATCAACAAAAGAAAAAAAATTGTGTTCATTTCACTCCATATTCCATCCATTTAATTAGGTGACCTTCACATCAAAGTAAGACATAAGAATATTTGGCCACGAAATGTGGCACAAATATTGAAAAGGGCACAGCAAACCCCAAAAGTAGTTCCACCTATGAATTATAACCTAATTCCGAGTGTTTCCACACAAATCTAATGGGTTTGACTTAACTCTTGGCATTGTTATAAGTTGCTAAGAATGTTCGCTTACGACGTTTCATTCACATCGTCTCCTTAACATAGTCATTTCATCTTATTTAGCTCCTTTCATACTGCATACCTCATGAAAGTGTACTATTTTTGCCATTTCATTCCACTCTGAATTTACATTACATGTAAATAAACTGTGTAATACATGTTGAACAGTTGAAGGGATTTATATTTCAAATCCACAATATTGGTATCTTTAAGTTCTTCAAATTTCATATATATATATATATATATATATATATATATATATATATATATATATATATATATATATTTATGCTTGTTTTTTTAGTTTGGTTATTTCGAAACTCAAAGCTGGGTTGTTGGGGGTGGAACTAGAAATAATTTGAGGCGTGACCAAAATGTTGTTTTGTATTTTTAGGGTGAACAAGTTAAAAATAATACTTATTTAAAAAATCCATTGCCTTTTACACTAATCTAAAAAGTTCAAAAAATTGGGGGCCGCGGGGCTCCTTCCCCCCCCAATGTTCCGCCTTTGGACTAACCTTAAATAGTTCCATACTTCCATCTCGTCTGATGTTTTAGACTTCTGAATGCTCATGAATGTTCGCTCTGGGCAAGCATAGAAAACCAGTTATATGTATAAATAAACTGTCCTTGCAGCTAGTTCATTACAATTTAATATCTTGAATTTTATCGAAGTCTTGAGTGTGTTCATCAACTTTATGCAGCGTTATGTTGAGGCTCAGTGTTGCATTGCTTCAAATGACTATAAAGGTATGCTTATATGGCTAGAACTTAAAGTATTCTCCTGATTCCACTATAAAATTGTCCACTTTGACGTTTCACAAAGAGTAACAATGTTTATATGACTTCCTTGAGCATATAATTTGTCCAAATTGTTTTTTAGGTTTCATGGTACCCACTTAATTCAAAAACTAGTGAATATAACTAGCGCAAAGTAAAGGTATTATGATATTTCAGGAGAATAATGTAAAATTTTATAGTAAGACTGTTGTAGGTTTTCACTGGCTTATGGACCTTAAACTTGAATATGAGTATTCTTGTTGAAGGTTTACGTGTTTATGTTTATGTCTTGGCCAAGGGCTCATTTTGGCTGCCCTATTCTTTGTGTGATAAAATTTTGTTGCTAATTCATCAAGGCATTTTCCAGTAGGTTGCATCTGAAATGTGCTTCATACTAGGAAGATTCATCGTCGTGAAAGCACTTTGTATCATTTACCTGAAAAGCAAGTGAAAGCCTGTTTCCTGGATCTTTCTTACACATATTTTGATATTGATGACCCACCTACGCAACCCTGAAAAATAGAAGAGAAAAGGAAGACATGTATATCTAATATTTATTAAATTTTATATTCTGTTGAATTGCAGGTGGCTTGGAAATATATTCAGAAATTCTGCAAAGATTCCCAAATAATGTCCATATATTACTTGAAATTGCAAAGGTTGGCAAAGATGTGTCCTTATGGTTATATAATTGTCAATATAGCTGTTATTTCTGCCAATATTTTTCGCGTGAATAGTCATACCTGTAATCTGCATTCAGGATTTGAAATTTTGCTTTGCTAAATGTCATGCCTCTGTAGCCTGTTTTTAAGAACACTTGTATAAATGTCATGCCTCTCTTGATATTTCTTCCCCTTGTCTAAATTCGTTGTTGTGTTTATCGATGGAGGTCAAATCCTCACAGGCTGCATTGTAACTTTTGTCAGTAGGTTAAACTTTTGTCTTAGCTCTCAAGGAGAGGGGATTCCGATATACTAGGGAGACACTGGCCCACCTTTTCCAACTATGGGCCCTCCTCCAAACTGAATGATCTAACCTGGACACATGGGATTGGTTTTTGTCATCAACTTAATGAGTGATCCAATATAAACTCTTTGTCTTCAGTTGATTAATTTTTAAACTGTAATTATTACCTGCTTTTGAAACTCAATGGACAGGATAATATTTCAATGAAACAGAACACATCTTGGCCACACCTAGGATGTAGTACCTGGCTCAGGTATGATGAGAATTTTTTGGGGATGGGAGGGATCCCTATCTCGATTTTGTCAAATGACTGCTTGATTTACGTGGTGTTGAAGGAATATGCTGATGAAACAGAACAATGATTTAATGTGATGCTTTTGTTCCTTTCGTTGTGATAATTGAATTGTAACCCCCCCCGCGCGCGCGCGTGCGCGCCAAATAACCAAAAAGAAAAAAAGTTCACTCAACTGCTTCTTTCTTTCTTAAATTTTGCAGTCCTTTAAAAGTTGCCACTTTAATCCTAGTGTCAGCATAACACTCACACATTGTGTTTGATATTCTTGGTGAAGGTTGAGGCCATACTTGGAAAGAATGATGAAGCTATATTGAATTTTGAAAAGGTAGTAGCAGCAGACCTGTAGATAAATGAAATGTGTAATCATCATCTGCATATATTGAATATCTCATGGTGTGGACAGGCTCGCTCTGTGGATCCTTATGTAGTTACTTACATGGATGAGTATGCAATGCTTCTTAAGAATAAGTCTGAATATCCAAAGCTAAACAAGTTGGTGCATGACTTATTGAACATTGATCCCACCAGACCAGAAGTTTTCGTTGCCTTGTCAGTGTTGTGGGAAAGGAAAGATGAGAGAGGGGCTCTATCGTATGCCGAGAAGGTTTAATGTGATATCTTGGTGTTCGTTGTTGCTATTATTTCCTTTTCCACTTTTATAGTAGCTACTGATGGTGTTCATGCATTTTCGAATTGTATGTATCCCTTTTTGACAACCAGAGTATTCAAATTGATGAAAGGCATGTATCAGGTTATATCATGAAGGTATGTCCTGGATTCACGAATAAGAGATTTGTAGATAATCTGAATGGGTCTGTTTGTGTGAACATCTCACGCTAAAGGCATCTTCTGATTGCTTTTGTTATATTGCAGTGAGTGTTTAATAGACTATGGTTGACTTAGATTTGAAATTTTATTCAGGGCAGCTTGCTTTTATCGTTGAATCGGCCTGACGCAGCAGCTGTTGCATTCAGAAATGCGCAGGAGCTGAAAGCCGATCTGCGGTCTTATCAAGGTTGCTTTTCATAAAAAAAATAGTATATCTATAAGTTTTACCTTCTCGATAAATTTTGTTGGGTTACAATCCGCTCTTTAACTCATTGTGAACCATTTAATGACGGGTTTTGCAGGTTTGGTTCATTCTTACTTGGCAATTTCTAAGGTCAAAGAGGCTTTATATATTGCAAGAGAGGCAATGAAGACAATGCCACAATCTGCAAAGGCTTTAAAGTTAGTTGGAGATGTTCATGCCAAAAGCTCCAGTGGGAGAGAGAAGGTGTGCTTATAATTATTCCTAATAAATTAGGCTATGACCCTTATGGCTTTATCACCTTATATTTTCTCCCGATCCCTCTTTTGTTTGTTCAAGAATGTCTAGTATCTACAGCTTTTAATATTGATGATTCATACCAAAATTGGTTCCGGAGGGAGAAAGGCATGTATTGTGAAGATTTGATTCCATTTAAGGCCTTAATTTTGTTACATTTAACTATTTAAGTGGGTGGGGAACTTGGAGCTATATGGATGAAAGACAAATTACGCTGTTTGATGTATAAACATCCATGTAACTTTATAGTTTCCTTAACTTGTGAAACTAATGAAATTGACTTGGGGATCTTACCCGCTATTGTGGATTGGAAGGTAAACTTGTGCCCTTGAAAACTAATAGCCTATTTTAAAATAATATGCCACATGTGACCATTTGTAATGATGCTAATTTTTATATCTGGCCTGCCACACTATTAGTTGATGGTGCGCCAGTCCACATATAAGGTTACCTATTATATTTTGAGGTTAGTTATTAATATATACTAGGGTTACTTATAATTGTTGGAGTTACTTATTAATATAGTAGGGGTTACTTGTCTTAGAAATTATTAGGGATTACTTATTAATATACTAATGATTACTTATAATTATTGGGTTACGTATTAAAATAGCAAGGATTACTTATAATTGTTAGGGTACTTGTCTTAGAAATTATTAGGGGTTACCTATATGAATTGAAGGTGTAACTTATACTTTAATATAGTTAGTTTGTCTCTCACGTGCGCAGCCACATGGTTTGTTAATGATGCGGTCAGCCACACAAAAATGCTTTGTTGTAACTAATTCTAGTTATGTATTTTATTGGTGCATATTTGGATGATTATCGAAAGTAAAATTTCACGAGCTATCCATGTATTTTACAAAATTAACAAGATACCCTTTAATATATCATGTAATACTTGGTTTGGCATGTTTATTAAGGAGAGGAAGCCATAACCCACCCTGGAATTCAGGCTTACTTCAAATTTCAGCTTCAAGGCTCAGAAACCAGTTTGTGGTTAGATTGGACCTCAAAAGGTCAATCTGGAGCTTCTGGAAGATGGAGAGAAATATAGTGGCTAGTTGTTGCTGAAAAATATTTCAGTGGACCAGTAGCAGTAATAGATGGTGGAAAGTAAAAGTGAAGGAAAAGGCCAGTGGTGGTTTTACGGTGATGCGAATCAATGCTGTTGGTTGCAACAGACCTGTTGACAAAAGTGCGATTCAAGTAGATGTGATGGTTTTGGGGTGGGCAATTATATAATAAGGTGAAAACATGGTGGAAGTAGTTAGAGCAAAATGTAAGGTAGTGTGATTTATTGGAGAGAGCAACTTGTCCTCCTTGGATGAATATTTGAATCTAGGCAAGAAATGAGGAACTTTTAAGCTTAGTGAGGTCTATAGGCATATCTTATGCTAAAGAAGACTTGTTTCTATTGTTAATTGGGTCTGAAGAAACAAGCCCATAGTACAACAGACCTAAAGACTGAGCTCTTAGGTTACTGGAAACATTTGCAGTGCACATTTCTGAATTACAGTTACTGAACAATAGTATGATCTGCGCAACTGTTTCTAGTCTACTATTTGCGGTAAACGAGCACTACAAAGCTCATATAGCTTAAAGAGTTAGAAGCTGATGCAGTGCAATGCATGTTTGCATCTCATGTCAGTGGACAATGTCTATCAGGAGTCAGTCTTTTCCTGTTAAGTTTAGTGCTTTCAAAGTTAAACTTGCTCTCCTGAACCCTGACCTGTGTATTAGCATTTTTGTGCAATTGTTCTAGTCTAAAATTTGTGATGAAACTAGCACTAATTAGGCCCTGTTCACTTTAACTTGACAAATAATAGTAAAAATCAGACTTTATTAGTAAACATCAGTTTCATTCAGCAAAAATCAGTTTCATTTAGCACCTTCAGTTCTAATCAGTGTATTGCATTAGGGAAAAGCACTAGAAAGTCATTAAAAATCCGTTTTCATTAGTAAAATCCATCCATAAAAATCAGATTCAATCAGTAAAAATAGTTTTTAATCAGCAAAAGTTCCGTAAAAAACAGGTAAAGTGAATAGGGGTAGCTTAGAGAGTTGGAGGCCGATGCTTCTCGATGCATGTTTGCATCCCATGTCAGTGGACAGAAGTTATGAGGAGCCTGCCATTCCCTGCTAGTTTTATTGCTTCAAAGTTTTAATCCTGCTTTGCTGAGCCTTAACTTTTGCATCGGCATACTCCCTAGGCAAAAAAGTTTTATGAGTCTGCTCTCAGACTGGAACCTGGTTATCTTGGGGCTGCATTAGCACTTGCTGAACTTCATGTTGTGGAGGGTCGAAATGGTGATGCTGTTTCTCTTCTTGAGAGATACCTCAAAGATTGGGCAGATGATTCTCTCCATGTGAAGCTTGCACAAGTATTTGCTGCCACGAACATGTTACAAGAAGCACTGTCTCATTATCAGGCTGCATTAAGGTATAAACTTCTACCCTTTATTTTATAAACTGGTTTGATGTTCAGGAGACAATTCTCGTTGCTTATCTACCTTGAGTGTAATGAATTTTCAAACGTTGCCTTGAACTCTTTTTTTTATTGACAATCTTTGATTTAACATTCAATATCAGAATAAACCCTCAAAGTGAAGCTGCAAAGAAGGGGTTGGAGCGTTTGGAGAAGCAGATGAAGGTTTGGCCATCACTCAAAAGTCCTTACTTCTTATTTGATAAATGGGAGAATACATGAGAGGAATCCCAATTACCTAGCTGGTATAAGAAAAGGGGTCATCGAAACTTTGGTGAATTAATGACGTCCAGCGAAAACAAAGATAGATAAAACATGTCTCACTATTGGCTTTGCATCGCACACACCTTTTAGGCTTTTACAACCTTAGTTTTTTTTTTTCCCTTATCTTTTGAGTAATCTTGTAATATGGCCTTGGCCTATGAGAGAATAGTGTTGTCATTTGAGTCTATGGGGTTTTAATCCGTAAGAAATTTTCCACGGTTCATATTTCATCACTCGTTCGAACATTGACCAAAGCTTGAAATTCGTCACATGTAGGGAGTTGATCCAGATGCACCTGAGGAAGATGAAGACAATGAGGTTGATGATGTGGAGGGAGACCAGGAAGAAACTGAGGTTTTGTGAAATACGTAACCTGTTGCAGTATTTTTGGTCACACTGCATTAAATTTTTCCCAGGTTGTGTATCATATACATACATAGTAAGGTTTGTATTTCCTAGAACGTGTACCATATCTTTGTTGTGACTTGTGTATTTACCAAGTTGCTAATTGCTATGGAACACATGAGATGATGAGATGGTGTTTTTGCATGTAAATTTTAAGGTCAATGACTAACATACTCCTTTTTGCTATTACCAACAAAATCTCGTTTTTTTTTTAAATGAGAGCGCTCACTTACGAATAATTTTATAAATCAGAGACTCAGACCATGAGGATGTTGCTTAGAAGTAATAGAGTTAGGTCTCAGTTTCTAACCCGATTAGTAAAACTGACCAAAACTAACTTGCATCTTCTTGGTTATAAATTGGGAGATGGTGACCCATAAGGTCATAATCAACATTACTTGAACTCAATCTGAATCTGATTTGACCTAATAATCTAAAACAATCAAATTCCAAAAACGACTGGTAGGAATTTGTTGTGTGCACTAAATTAAGGGAAGTAAAGTTTGTATCCATGGGAAAGGAGACTTTGTAATACAAGTAAATAAACACCTAGAAAATTAAGCATTCAAAGTAATCAAGTCCTGGGGGAGGGAGGTTGAGTTGAGTATTAAATAAAACTAAATAACTAAATTAAGGCAAGTAATTGAGTTGTGAAATCAAAAGTAAACAAATGTTGGTCAAAGTAATTTCCACAATTGAACAACGAGAGAAATTACTTCAATTTAATACTCTTGAATAATTTATTGTGGATTTAGAATTTCTATTTCTCCTTAAATAAGTAATTTAAAATGATTGCGTTCCTAAACAACGTTAACCATCGACAACCTAAGACAAGCATTTGTTTAACAGCATCAGTTGTAGATATTATTTCCTTCGCTCCAACGTCTTTATGTGCTTCAATGGTAGTTGAATCTTTGCTTGAAACTCCGTGATCACTCTCATCTAACTAGAGCTATCGAACCTTAAAAGCATCAAAGTAAAAGGACCAAATCGCCCTTCACTCTTCAACATTCAATAATAAAGTCTCTAATTTTCTATTTACAAACATAAATTGGGAAATGTAGCAATACAATATGAATACTTCAATATTGAGCCAAATGACAATTCATTGGAATAAAATATCATAATTATACCCTATAAAATAGCGTATATCAAACTCCCCCATGGTTAGATCTTTACTCTTACTCGAGTAAACTCCGAACACATAACTTAACTTCACACTCCAAACATCTAATAATGAAAGCAAGAAAGGGAGCCACAACCCAAGATCCTAACTCCAACTACAAGAAACAATCAACCACAAAATCATAGCCAAGTCCAAGTACCGATGTCATCTCAAGTACCGAGACCAAGTTCAACTCCAACCAACACCTCCTTATAACTCCCGAAAGATATGGAAAAAGAATATTCTCCAAATGAACACCAACAACCATCAAACTATGAGGGAACTAACAAATGAGACCTAACTTCCCCCGTGCATAGCCCAAAATACCTCTATCTCAACGAATATCCAAGTATAAGTTCAAGTCCTAAAAGACCTCAAAAAACTTTCACTTAATCAAACCTGCACAAATACACAACAATCTCCCCTTATGTGTCCAAAAATGTGTTATTTCTAACCTAAACTCCAGCTAAGTTCCAACCAATACCTCCAAATAACACTAATATGAGAACCTGCACAAATCCTCCTTATTGCTCCTCCAAACATAATTGTGACGCCATCTTTTACAAATGAAGTTCAAAATTAATTTCTTTTATCTCTCATTTTGTCTAGGAGCCCTTTCGGATTTTCATCCTAGCCGACCACTCCATTTTATTTTCAACTCACATTTCACCACTCGACCAATAGCCACTATGTTACCTAGGTGCCCTTTTGGGGTTTCAACCTATCCTGACCCTCATTTTTGCCTGAGTTACCTTTTCAGGTTTTCAACTTAGCTGGATTCGTAATTTTTTTTTTTTTGTTTTTTTAATAGAAGAAGAGACTATGAGAATGAAATATGTACAAAATATTAAATGAGAATTCTCTCTCCCTACTTAACCAATACATTATCCTCAATGTAGGAACAAGAAAAGTAAATAGCAAAAGGAAAAGGTAATAGGAAGAGCACACAATCAAGAACTCGAGGATTCTACGGATTCTCATCACCTAGAGTCACAACGAGTCTCTCTCCTCTTTGCACGATACTGCGCTCTAGTAGCCATACACATCATGAATTCGTCATCTGAAGCCTTATAAGCATTAGGATATTGAGCCTAAAACAACTTGCTCATACTCTTCAAATAAGCCAGTGACTACAACTGCATAATACGAACCGTCTCCCCAATACAGTCATCAACATCAGCTCGCCATCTACTCCAATTATACAAAACAGAAGGTGAGGAAGCCTCAATATCCTCATCATAATCCTCATTTAGCTCAATTTCCTTTGCTGCAGAACCACTTAAGTGAGGAGAGACATCTGGATCAGGAGGCATAAAAAAACCTCTGCCAAAGAACTACAAGGAATAACCATGGATGATGGATGTAGGCCTAGGCAGCCTCAAATAGGAAGATCGACTAGGTCCATGGCGCCAAAAATAACTTGTATCATACTTGCCAAGCATCTATCCCTACCTTTATCAAAGTAGGTACATCATAGACCATATGGCTATAAGCCAAAGGATTAAGTGTGCTAGGAGGTGCAATATTCAAATGTTCCGCTAATAGAGTTATCATGCCCCATGCTCAAATGGCCTATTGCACTATATTTTACCTTGAGACGATTGAAAACAAAAATGTCAGCCCATTCTAGAACTCCAATACCCTCTGGAGTCATCGCCCACAAATTAATACTCATCTCAAGACGAGATATTTTTGTAGATTTCCCTTGACAATACATAGTGGTGGTTAGAAAGTGATGAGCTAACTGAAGGCAAGGGTGAGTAACCCAGTAAATCTTGTAACCATGGGAGTTGAGTTTGGAACCTGTGATAGCTATAGTAATCATAATAACAACATTAAAGTAATAATAATAAGCATAATAAATTTTGTAGTAATAATAATAAATTAATAATAATCATAATATCAATGACAATGATAACAACAACAATAATGAAAATAATAAGTTTTTAAATATAAGCATGATTTGAACTGATCTGACCTGAACTTATTTTTTGTGACCTGATATGATCTGATATGAAATAAGTAAAAATAAGGTGAACTGAACATAGCCTTAGCCACTTATATTAAGAGGGGTCTTTTTTTGCAAGTTAGTGATGATGATGTAATTAACCTCTTCCAATATATGAAAGGTCATCGGATGCACTTGTAATTTTTATTTATTTGAAACTTATGTATTTTCCTCGCTTTGAATTAGTTGTAATTTGAACATTAATTGATCTTGGCGTTGTATTTTAAGTTGAATTTTTAGTCGTAAATTAACTCTGGCATTATACTTGTTTATTTGATTTTAACTTATCCATACCCCCATCCCGTATTCCTGGATACGCCACTAAATCCAAAGATTAGTACTTTTCGCCCCAATAACAGTGATCAAGATATGAGTTATGATACGATAAAAAAGGCCTTTGGTTGGGAAACACCTCCAGTGGGTAATCAGTGGAACCCATTGCAATACTATACATATTCTAACTTTTGGCGTCATTATTATTATTATTATTATTATTATTATTATTATTATTATTATTATTATTATTATTATTATTATTATTATTATTATTATTATCATTATCATTATCATTATCATTATCATTATCATTATCATTATCATTATCATTATCATTATCATTATTATTATTATTATTATTATTATTATTATTATTATTATTATTATTATTATTATTAGTGTTACTTTATACGATCACTATTACTATTAATACTATTATTTACTAGTACATTTGTTCAAAAGAGTTATTATTGTTATTGTTGTACTTATTAATTATTGATATTGGTAATTATTATTAATGTCGTTGTTATCATTATAAATGTCATTGTTATCATTATTTTAAGCTATTTTGTTGTTATTAAGTAATAAAAAATTAAAAGCCACGTGTTAAGAACATAAGTTTGACGCAAAAATAAGAAATATATAAAATATGATAGCTCAAATTCATGACAACGAAACTACCAAGTTGGGATTATAATTCAAAATAAGCTAAGTGCGAGATACAAATTATAAATTTAGATCCGGTACACCTATTCCTACTGGATTCCAAATCTCTTTAGCTATTTGAAATTGCACCATATCCATTTATTTCTTGCACAAGTCATTGAACATATCACAATCTGCTCTACTTGATGTAATATTTACGGTCCTTGAAATCGGTATATCCAACTCATACAATCGGATGAAATTTTGAAGTGTGAATGCAGAAACCATGTATTATAGCCAATTGATATGGGACATCCATGTTCGGCATGTTTGACAATATTTTCCAACTCTTTTTAAGAATTTAAATAAATCTTTCAATTGTAGTACGGAGAGATCAGTGACGATAGTTAAAGTTTTCCAACATGCCTTCTGGAGGGGTGCCATTACGAAATTCAGGTATATGATGTCTTATATTTTTGTCTTTAAATGGACTCAAGTATCCAATAGTATTTGGATATCCAGCATTTACCAAATAGTATTCCAAATAGTATTTTCCTGTTAAAAAAATGAGAATGTAAATATTTTTCTTGTATTATAGTTGCATGTAGTAAAACAAACTTTTTACTAATTCATACCTGCAGCGGGATGCGGGAATTGAAATTTTGGTTCACTTAAGCAATGACTCGAAACTGTGATATCATGAACGACACTCCCTTCAAATCCAACATTGACGAATGTGAATAATCTATCAAACGAACATGCAACCAAAACATTCCACGTTTTGTTTCCTTTGCGTCTCCGAAATGCTATACCATCGTTGTCGCTTACAAGTGCATTTATATGAGTCCCATCTAGAGCTCCAACACAATCCTTAAAGCATGACAACAAATAATGCGTTATTGTCATTGTAGATAGAAAATATAATATGCCAAGTAATGCAGTGTACAATTATAAGGTGGCGTAGAGTTACCTTAAAGAATGGCCAATATAGTTAGTTTTGCAACTATTTGTGCAGGCACATCTGATAAGTGTGAATTATTATATATTATAACCTTCTTATTTACTCTTACTAGCTCCTTATTAGTACCATAAAGTACACGTTGGGGGTTTTAATGTTTTTCCCGTATGTTATCTAGAAATTGTGTTTATATGATTATTTATTAGTTTGACCTATGTTATATCTTATACTAGTAATAATTCGTCAAATGTTTGCAGGTACATTATAATTTTGGAGTCAAATAAATGAAAAAGGGTATAGAGCAAATTAATGGGTCAAACCCACAATCAACACATAACTGTTAAGGGAGTATAGGAGATTTAGATTTCCTTTTTAATGCTCAGCTAATTGAAGGAAATGGGCTATAAGACCAAGGCTCCCAAGAGAACACACACATGCAGAAGCAGTATAATTCAAATGAAGACAACAAGTCCATGTAGCCATGAATTGAGAGGAGAAGAATTGAAATAAAAAGAAACTCTTTTCTTGGGCTGAACACGGAGCATAGGAGGAAAATAAAGAATGTGCTTTGAATGAAAAACCCACACAACAGCATTAATAAAAGGAGGAGCGCAGCATCGGAGGGGGGGGTTCGGAAGGAACAGAACATGACGAACGAACACACAGCAGCAGCAGGGAGTTGGACGAAGCAACAGTACGGAGCGAAGAACGGAGGCAAAGCTTCCAATCCGATCTTTCGGCCAAGACTTCTCATAATTGGGTGATGTTCTCTTCAATTATGAGTAGCTAATTTCTTTTTCTAGGACTTAGATGAAAGTATTATGAAGTGGTAGTTTAATTGTGTTTGGGAATTGATTTTTGGTTTATGATTGCATAATTATTGAGATTATTATTGGGTTAATTATTGTTTGCAATATAATTGATGATTATTCACGTAGAATTAATTATTGGTTTTTATTGTTATTAAAATTTACATACTTTGTTCTTGTAGTTCAAAGTGTGATGTTATGCAATGGTGTTTGATGATTTGTGGTTAAAAGTTGAATAATTTATGCTTTGGTTAGATAAGTTATGTCACCTAATTGATCACAATACTATTTCTTTGAGTATTCCGGCTTGTAGTTTAGGATACTTGATAAACCTAATAATTCTCATTCCAATTAATCTATTAATCATATTATTTGTGGTGGATTCGACTGTCCTAGATTCCGTATTATTGTCTGTTCTCCAATTCACTTTTGTTATTGTCAAGTTTATTTACTTTACTTTATATTTCAGATTAGTTTAATTAGTTCACAAACAATTCATTATATTTATATTTAGGATTAAATTAGTAGGCATTAGATTTAATTTTATTCAACTGTTCCATGTGGATACGATATCCTATTATTTATCACTTACTACTAAGTCTTGTTCACTTGCAAGAATAGGGATTTATAACTTGTTTAAAATCGCTATCAACATCTTGATGTGGTCTTATGATCTCAGTAGACAGATGAACCATTGCTTCAATACTTGTTTGAAATAGAAACCAATTGTTGCAATTGAATGTTGAAATCAACCAGCAGCATCACGATAGGAACCTCCTTAAGCCAAAATATATAGAAAAATTCCTACTTGCTCCGTCACTAACCAGTTATAAAAATATGTTTCTATCTAATCTTAATTGCTCTTTAAATAGATCGGGATGAGCATGTAGTAATCTATGTATATATTCACTACCACTTTCTCCCCCTATCCTTAAAGGTAATCTTTCAATTGGTGTGAGTAATCTCTTAACTCCTCTAATGCAATGATTGTGACATAAATCCGAATCATATCGTCCATTCTACAAAATTGCACCATATATAATTAAAAAATTCATAATATGATATAAACTTAAGAATTTTGCAACAAACAAATAATTCAAATCCAAAAGGTCATAATATTAGCAAATAAAGCTTAAAGTTCCATAATGAAAGTTAACATAATGCAATAACGTCATATCGAACTACTTAAACTCAAAGGGCATACAAAATAGTAGCTCGATAGTATAATTAATACTAGCATAATTGATGTGATTGCGGAAGCTTTAAAAACAAGAATAATATGAAGAACACTCGAATCTCACTTGTAAACAAATAAAGGTTCGAATTTTATGTAATGATAGGTATAAAGATTGGATCTTTATAAGGATAGGCTCTATATGTTCCCTCGAGAACTAGAGGATCTCTCACTAACCTCGATTAGGAGATGCACACAAACCTCGATTTGTATGTTTGTGGTACGACGACCAACATTCAATGCAAACAAGCACTCGAATTTCTCAAATTTATTCAACAACTTTTTTAATATGGCCGAATAGCCTATTTATAGTGCACCAATAAACCTAAACTGATTAGAACTATTAAAGCTAAGTAACCCAAACCTAGTAGAACTAGCAAAGCATAAAAGATAAACAATAACAATAACAAACTAATCTATCTCTAATCACACGGCTATGTGATTAGAATCCTTGTGCCAATCAAACTCTAATCAACACAAAGTCCTAATGCTACTATAATTCTACTCCAATTAGAATCCTAATCCAACTAGGATTTGGAATTCTAACCCAACTAGAATTACAACTTAAAGACTCCTAACAAGACTCTATGACAAAGGTAATTAGACTCCTAAGCATAATAGGATCCCTTTATCATGCAAACACCTAAAATAAAGAGTTATTAAGCAAATAAAACACTTAGTTTCCTAACGGAACTAGGACACTACATAAGAATCCTAACGAGAACTAGGATTGTCACAATTTTGATGATCCTCATACGCATCATACTCTCCTCCTTAGAAAAAACTTGTCTCAAGTTTTGAAGCCATGGAATCATCCATATGCGTTGAACAACCCAGCAAAAGAACATGATCCCACGAAAATCAGTAGCACCACATATCAAGCACACAACATTGTACTCAACTAACACCTTCCTTCGGTAAAAATCATCCTTTGCCCCATGAAAATTTAATCTTGTCAAACTCCATGGTAACCTTAGATGTAGATTTATAACATTTGGAACAATATCATCATCAACCCTAGGAACCAAAGCAAAAGAAATATTAACTAAAGACTCATATTTCTGCAAATCAACATTAGGTACCACCGCTTCCTCATGAGAAACTTCAAAGATCAAATCTTTATCCTTAGAACAAGAAAAAGTTTCAAACTTTTCTTCATCTTCAACAATCGGAAGTTCTTGTTTTTCTTCATGTTGTTTCTCTTTAAGTTGTTGAAGCAAATCTTGAACAACTTTCGTAGCCTGTTGCATTCGTTTATAAGCCTCTAAGATCTCAGGCGGCCATCCACTCATGTCCATAATTCTTAAACTAAAAAAAAAAAAAAAACTGCCCAGAAAATACATCTGAAATATGTACCCCGAAACGCAATCAAAACACCTCGAAAATTTATGAAATTTTTTACCCAGGTAGCCCTATGTGTTTAAAACACTCGACCAAAATTTCATCAAAAATTATAAGCCAATCGAATGCAGTTTTTCTTTTTCTAACAGTATGTAATCTGCCCGGAAGAACAGAAATCTGCATCAAATGTTTGCGTTCACTGTGACTTCGTTACTGATCGGAATCAGCTGAAATTTTGAGACAAGATAGATCTACTTGTTAGCTTTCCAACGAAACAAACAAATCTAAATTCCGACTAAAAACGCGCCCTCACGCTCCGTTTTACCGGAGTAGCTCTGATACCACTTGATGTGATTGCGGAAGCTTTAAAAACAAGAATAATATGAAGAACACTCGAATCTCACTTGTAAACAAATAAAGGTTCGAATTTTATGTAATGATAGGTATAAAGATTGGATCTTTATAAGGATAGGCTCTATATGTTCCCTCGAGAACTAGAGGATCTCTCACTAACCTCGATTAGGAGATGCACACAAACCTCGATTTGTATGTTTGTGATACGACGACCAACATTCAATGCAAACAAGCACTCGAATTTCTCAAATTTATTCAACAACTTTTTTAATATGGCCGAATAGCCTATTTATAGTGCACCAATAAACCTAAACTGATTAGAACTATTAAAGCTAAGTAACCCAAACCTAGTAGAACTAGCAAAGCATAAAAGATAAACAAAAAACAATAACAAACTAATCTATCTCTAATCACACGGCTATGTGATTAGAATCCTTGTGCCAATCAAACTCTAATCAACACGAAGTCCTAATGCTACTATAATTCTACTCCAATTAGAATCCTAATCCAACTAGGATTTGGAATTCTAACCCAACTAGAATTACAACTTAAAGACTCCTAACAAGACTCTATGACAAAGGTAATTAGACTCCTAAGCATAATAGGATCCCTTTATCATGCAAACACCTAAAATAAAGAGTTATTAAGCAAATAAAACACTTAGTTTCCTAACAGAACTAGGACACTACATAAGAATCCTAACAGAACTAGGATTGTCACAATTTTGATGATCCTCATACGCATCATACTCTCCTCCTTAGAAAAAACTTGTCTCAAGTTTTGAAGCCATGGAATCATCCATATGCGTTGAACAACCCAGCAAAAGAACATGATCCCACGAAAATCAGTAGCACCACATATCAAGCACACAACATTGTACTCAACTAACACCTTCCTTCGGTAAAAATCATCCTTTGCCCCATGAAAATTTAATCTTGTCAAACTCCATGGTAACCTTAGATGTAGATTTATAACATTTGGAACAATATCATCATCAACCCTAGGAACCAAAGCAAAAGAAATATTAACTAAAGACTCATATTTCTGCAAATCAACATTAGGTACCACCGCTTCCTCATGAGAAACTTCAAAGATCAAATCTTTATCCTTAGAACAAGAAAAAGTTTCAAACTTTTCTTCATCTTCAACAATCGGAAGTTGCTGTTTTTCTTCATGTTGTTTCTCTTTAAGTTGTTGAAGCAAATCTTGAACAACTTTCGTAGCCTGTTGCATTCGTTTATAAGCCTCTAAGATCTCAGGCGGCCATCCACTCATGTCCATAATTCTTAAACTAAAAAAAAAAAAAAAAAACTGCCCAGAAAATACATCTGAAATATGTACCCCGAAACGCAATCAAAACACCTCGAAAATTTATGAAATTTTTTACCCAGGTAGCCCTATGTGTTTAAAACACTCGACCAAAATTTCATCAAAAAATTATAAGCCAATCGAATGCAGTTTTTCTTTTTCTAACAGTATGTAATCTGCCCGGAAGAACAGAAATCTGCATCAAATGTTTGCGTTCACTGTGACTTCGTTACTGATCGGAATCAGCTGAAATTTTGAGACAAGATAGATCTACTTGTTAGCTTTCCAACGAAACAAACAAATCTAAATTCCGACTAAAAACGCGCCCTCACGCTCCGTTTTACCGGAGTAGCTCTGATACCACTTGATGTGATTGCGGAAGCTTTAAAAACAAGAATAATATGAAGAACACTCGAATCTCACTTGTAAACAAATAAAGGTTCGAATTTTATGTAATGATAGGTATAAAGATTGGATCTTTATAAGGATAGGCTCTATATGTTCCCTCGAGAACTAGAGGATCTCTCACTAACCTCGATTAGGAGATGCACACAAACCTCGATTTGTATGTTTGTGATACGACGACCAACATTCAATGCAAACAAGCACTCGAATTTCTCAAATTTATTCAACAACTTTTTTAATATGGCCGAATAGCCTATTTATAGTGCACCAATAAACCTAAACTGATTAGAACTATTAAAGCTAAGTAACCCAAACCTAGTAGAACTAGCAAAGCATAAAAGATAAACAAAAAACAATAACAAACTAATCTATCTCTAATCACACGGCTATGTGATTAGAATCCTTGTGCCAATCAAACTCTAATCAACACGAAGTCCTAATGCTACTATAAGTCTACTCCAATTAGAATCCTAATCCAACTAGGATTTGGAATTCTAACCCAACTAGAATTACAACTTAAAGACTCCTAACAAGACTCTATGACAAAGGTAATTAGACTCCTAAGCATAATAGGATCCCTTTATCATGCAAACACCTAAAATAAAGAGTTATTAAGCAAATAAAACACTTAGTTTCCTAACAGAACTAGGACACTACATAAGAATCCTAACAGAACTAGGATTGTCACAATTTTGATGATCCTCATACGCATCATACTCTCCTCCTTAGAAAAAACTTGTCTCAAGTTTTGAAGCCATGGAATCATCCATATGCGTTGAACAACCCAGCAAAAGAACATGATCCCACGAAAATCAGTAGCACCACATATCAAGCACACAACATTGTACTCAACTAACACCTTCCTTCGGTAAAAATCATCCTTTGCCCCATGAAAATTTAATCTTGTCAAACTCCATGGTAACCTTAGATGTAGATTTATAACATTTGGAACAATATCATCATCAACCCTAGGAACCAAAGCAAAAGAAATATTAACTAAAGACTCATATTTCTGCAAATCAACATTAGGTACCACCGCTTCCTCATGAGAAACTTCAAAGATCAAATCTTTATCCTTAGAACAAGAAAAAGTTTCAAACTTTTCTTCATCTTCAACAATCGGAAGTTGCTTGTTTTTCTTCATGTTGTTTCTCTTTAAGTTGTTGAAGCAAATCTTGAACAACTTTCGTAGCCTGTTGCATTCGTTTATAAGCCTCTAAGATCTCAGGCGGCCATCCACTCATGTCCATAATTTTTAAACTAAAAAAAAAAAAAAAACTGCCCAGAAAATACATCTGAAATATGTACCCCGAAACGCAATCAAAACACCTCGAAAATTTATGAAATTTTTTACCCAGGTAGCCCTATGTGTTTAAAACACTCGACCAAAATTTCATCAAAAAATAATAAGCCAATCGAATGCAGTTTTTCTTTTTCTAACAGTATGTAATCTGCCCGGAAGAACAGAAATCTGCATCAAATGTTTGCGTTCACTGTGACTTCGTTACTGATCGGAATCAGCTGAAATTTTGAGACAAGATAGATCTACTTGTTAGCTTTCCAACGAAACAAACAAATCTAAATTCCGACTAAAAACGCGCCCTCACGCTCCGTTTTACCGGAGTAGCTCTGATACCACTTGATGTGATTGCGGAAGCTTTAAAAACAAGAATAATATGAAGAACACTCGAATCTCACTTGTAAACAAATAAAGGTTCGAATTTTATGTAATGATAGGTATAAAGATTGGATCTTTATAAGGATAGGCTCTATATGTTCCCTCGAGAACTAGAGGATCTCTCACTAACCTCGATTAGGAGATGCACACAAACCTCGATTTGTATGTTTGTGGTACGACGACCAACATTCAATGCAAACAAGCACTCGAATTTCTCAAATTTATTCAACAACTTTTTTAATATGGCCGAATAGCCTATTTATAGTGCACCAATAAACCTAAACTGATTAGAACTATTAAAGCTAAGTAACCCAAACCTAGTAGAACTAACAAAGCATAAAAGATAAACAAAAAACAATAACAAACTAATCTATCTCTAATCACACGGCTATGTGATTAGAATCCTTGTGCCAATCAAACTCTAATCAACACAAAGTCCTAATGCTACTATAATTCTACTCCAATTAGAATCCTAATCCAACTAGGATTTGGAATTCTAACCCAACTAGAATTACAACTTAAAGACTCCTAATAAGACTCTATGACAAAGGTAATTAGACTCCTAAGCATAATAGGATCCCTTTATCATGCAAACACCTAATAAAACACTTAGTTTCCTAACAGAACTAGGACACTACATAAGAATCCTAACAGAACTACGATTGTCACAATTTTGATGATCCTCATACGCATCAATAATACCTCATAATAATACTAGATAGTAGAGATAACTCATTAAAAACCCAAATGCAAAATAAGGCTAAGCTCAATACTTCAAGTAGATTTATCGTAAGAATGAGGAATATAAGCTTCATGAGAAGGACATGCAAATGGCGTTCTCAAGAACATGAGTTTCTGCTCATTGGAGCGGAGTCCCAAGAAAAAATCAGCCTTATCTCCCTGATGCAAGAATTGCATACACTGGTATATAAACCCTTTACCTTGTTCAACAATTCCTTTAATTTTATATAGAGCTTCTGAGACTCTTTCATATTTATTTCCAACCATTTACATGGAACCAGTTTGGATAGACATTCTTAGCAACTCTAAACAAGAATTAATGCTACTCGTTTTACTTTTTTTGCCTGAACTACTGCATCCATCACTCTTACGTTTACCCTTTGAGGTACTTCTAAGAGGGGATACACTTTGTACATCATTTTCGGAATTGCCATTACTTACATCTATACTCCCATCATGGTCATCACTATCACATGATCCTTCATTATTGTCTCCAC
Organism: Beta lomatogona; assembly: GCA_947646795.1. NCBI lineage: Eukaryota > Viridiplantae > Streptophyta > Magnoliopsida > Caryophyllales > Amaranthaceae > Beta > Beta lomatogona. The sequence continues at coordinate 4,321,702 of CANSNZ010000936.1, forward strand.
TAAGTTCCCCCCCAATTGCTGGAGAAAAGCTCCATTTGTTAGTAGCAAATGACCTTGAAAAAAGTTTTCATAATTTGTCTAAATGGGGTAAAGGCCTTCTAATGAATCTCGCAAGTATCCCCTTATATTTCTGCATTAAAAAAGGTTGAATACTTTTATTAATAATGCCAAAACAAAGTGAATTTATGACACAAACAATAACTTACAATGTCATACCTTTACAAACACTTTTCATCTGTCATCTTATTCAACTTGTGGGCAACCAGTGATAGGATCAAATGCAAGTCCATTCCACTTGAGTTCCATTTCATTCCAAATCTTAAATTTTTTATGTAAATCATCCCAGTGATTTCTTACTTGTTTCGCAGTGAATTTCTCCCCACTTTTCATGTTTAGATTAGCCACAATTTTATCCCAGAATGCACCCACTTTTAAGTTTTAACTCAATGCATATATCTAAAAATATTTCGGTAATATCGTCGGACTATGTCACCCTTTCGGCCATTGCAACTATTATAATATAAACTTTATATATTAATTTATACATTCTTTCATAGTTTTGTCAAATAACCCACAAAAAAGTGCAACAAATTAAAAAATCTAACTAAACTACAAAATTGAACGCTCAATTGCAATAGATCCTTTGTGTTTTCTAGGAATTCATTGACAAATAGAGTTTTAGACACATAAAAAGCATACTTTATATTACTCAAAGATAAGAATTTAAACTGCGTTACTCAAAGATATTTAAAGAGGGAGAAACAGAAGCACAGCACAAACTGCCCATCATATTAGAAACCCATGCCACAGAAAGATTACCTAGAAGAGTTACTAGATGATATATACATTCATAAAAGCTGGTTAAGAAAGGAGGAGAGAAAAATAAACACCAACATAGCTTAAAATGCAGTCGTACTAGATCATCATTTGCGAAATCAGAACATGAATCGTCTTCTCTTTAAATTCAATATTGTAAGAAAGATACTAGTAGTTACATTGGCTGGCGTTGCTCTGACAAATTCACCAAGTAATGCCATAAAGTGTAAGATGACTTCCTGCAAGAAGTAAAATTCAATGAGATCATGTGGAAGTCCAGAGCTTTAGCCTTTTAAGTATTTACAACTTTATGAATAGGTGAAGATAATAAGTAAAATTAGGTGAAGTCCAGAAGTCCAAATAGATCACTGTACTTTTAGAAAATAACAAAACAACTTCATAGATCATCTTATAAAACAACTAAACTACAATATTCAATGATATTTAAAGAGGGAGAAACAGAAGCACAGCACAAACTGCCCATCATATTCGAAACCCGTGCCACAGAAAGATTACCTAGAAGAGTTACTAGATGATATATACATTCATAAAAGCAGGTTAAGAAAGGAGAGAAAAATAAACACTGTAGACACATAATGGTGTCTCCCCATTTAGTACCCTATGATGACCAATACCCTGCACCAATTGGTCTGGTGTTAAACTCAAGAGAGATTGGAGAAAACGGCTTAGGTTGTACTGATAATCACAACGATATATATAGTGCAATACAAGGAAACCTAACTTGCCTAAAACTCCTAAGAGATATACATGCCAAATATACAATATATCAAGAATAATAACATAACTAACCGACTTCTATTACTCCCCCTCAAGTTGGAGCATGTAAATCACGAATGCCCAACTTGCGTAACAAAAAAACAAATTGCCGTCGTCCAAGAGCCTTCGTAAGAATATCGGCCAACTGATGATTTGTCGGAACGTAGGAGGTAGAAACATTACCCTTCAACAACTCATCACGAACAAAATGACAGTCTACCTCAATATGCTTCGTACGATCATGAAACACCGGATTCTTGGCAATGTGAAGAGTTGACTGATTATTACAAAACAATTGCATAGGTTTCGAATGACCAACCCCAAGAGAAAGCAACAATGCTTTCATCCATTTCAACTCACAAGTAGTGACAGCCATAGAACGATATTCGGCCTCAGCCGAAGAACGGCAGACAGTAGGTTGTTTCTTAGTCTTCCAAGAAACAGGCGAGCGACCCAGAAAAACATGATAACCTGTCAAAGAACGCCTAGTTAATGGACAAGCAGCCCAATCACTGTCACAAAAAGCTGTCAACCGTAAGTCTGTCATAGGACGTAACAAGATGCCTTGTCCCGGACTACCTTTAAGGTAGCGCAAGACACGAAGAGCCGCATCCCAATGAGAAACCTGTGGATCACTCAAGAACTGTGCCCAAACATGCACTGAATAACTCAACTCTGGACGAGTGACCGATAAATAAACCAATCGTCCAACTAACCGACGATATTGATCCGGATGAGCAAACGGCTCACCCGAAACAAGTGCAAGGCGATGATTCTGCTCCATCAGAGTATCAATCGGTTTGCATCCCAACATTCCTGCTTCAGTCAAGATATCCAAAGAGTACTTGCGTTGAGAAAGGAAAATACCCTCCGGACTACGAGCAACCTCAAGGCCTAAGAAATACTTAAGCACACCCAAATCCTTCATGTGCACAAGTAAGCTTTAAATCGAAGAATGGCATCATGAGAAGACCCTGCAATAATCAGATCATCGACATAGACAAGGACATGCAATGAACACTACCCTGTATATAGCTAAACAGAGAGTAATCAGCATAGGAATTTTGAAATCCAAAATGTCGCAGGGCGCTAGACAGTTTTGAGAACCATTGCCTCGGGGCTTGTTTCAAGCCATATAGAGATTTCCTCAACCTGCAAACTTTGCCAGGTGTAGGAGTACCGTACCCTGGAGGAAATTGCATGTACACTTCTTCCTCCAAATCACCATGAAGATAAGCATTATGTACATCCATTTGATGCAACTCCCAATTTAAAGACACGGCGACAGCAAGGAAAAGACGTACTGTACCCATCTTAGCAACAGGAGCGAATGTCTCATTATAATCAACACCTTCGACTTGACGATTGCCGTGAACAACCAACCGTGCCTTAAGACGTTCCACCTTCGACTTGTCAGTATATTTTATTTTATATACTCAACCACTTCCAATTGCCTTCTTACCAGGAGGAAGATCCTCAACAGTCCAAGTACCATTACGCTCCAGAGCATCAATCTCAGCTTGCATTGCCTTACGCCATCCGGCATGATTAGCCGCCTCCTTAAAGGAAGATGGTTCCTGTCCTTTTGTAATCGCCATGAGAAAACACCTGTGTCTCATAGAAAAACAATTATACTCAACATGACAAGCTATAGGGAAAGGTTTACCTGAGGAACGAGAGTGAGAGGAGGCAACAGTTGATGGAGTGGGGTCTATATTTTCGGTGATAATAGTGTTAGTGACATAGTGACGATGCCACGAAGGCGGACGCCTTACACGATGCCCACGACCACCTTCATCCATCAAACTCCCCCTCAAAGTTGTATTTCATTAACAACTTGCTGCTCAACAATCGTACTAGAAGAAGGGCTGGAAATGGCATTGATGTCAACCCCCGAAAGACCACAAACGGGCTGCCCAAGGCTAAGAGAAGGAGCCTCGGATAGTCGTTCGGAGTGCTGGGCAGTAGACTCCACGGTCTGCCCGTGTCTTGGGTCTGGTTGCCACGGGTGGGCTGTGATCTCTACTGATCGCAGCTGTGACGACGAAGACGAAGCAGCAGCCTCGGTGGCTTGGCTGCGACTAGGTACAGGCGCCCGCGGCGAGGCTGGGGGGGACGATGCATCCCCACTTCGCATACCCGGGATTCGGCCAACATCATCATCGACATCGTCCAAAACCGGCGGTGTCGCAAAATACGCTTCCCATAGAGATCTTTTCTCATCGGGAAGAGATTCAAGGTATGGAAACTTATCTTCGAAAAATTGTACATCTCTATTGACAAAAAATTCATTCGTATCCAAATCATAGAGACGCCACCCCTTCTTACCATGCGGATAACCAACAAAAATGCACTTTCGAGACCGAGAATCAAACTTGTCCTTAACTCGAGGACGATGTGCAGCATAACATAGATAACCGAAAACCCGAATATTATCATATGACGGAGTTTGACCAAATAAACACTCATGCAGAGTTTTGCCATTAAGAACAGGAGTAGGGGTCTTATTGATCAAATGAACAGCAGTCATAACACATTCACCCCAAAAATACTTTGGCAACTTGGCTTGAAACCAAAGAGCACAAGCGACATTCAAAATATGACGATGTTTACGCTCCACTCTACCATTTTGCTGAGCCGTGTCAACACACGACGTTTGATGCAAAATGCCTTTCTGAGCGAAGAACAGCCCCAAACTGAGAAACTCTTGACCATTATCACTACGAACCATCTTGACCTTCCGTTGAAATTGGGTCTTAACCATAGCACAAAACTCACGAATTAACTTAGCAGCTTCATATTTTCCAACCATCAAAAATATCCAAGTAGCACGAGAATAATCATCAACAATGGTTAGGAAATAACGAGCATCACAACTGGACACAACTTTATTTGGACCCCAAATATCACAATGGATCAAATCAAAAATATCAGATGCTTTATTCAAACTTAACGGGAAAGAGTTTCGGGGCTGCTTCCCCATGAAACAAATGTCACAATTAAACAAACAACCAGTACTAGTACTATGACTACTATGACTACCGGAAACTCCCGGAAGAGAACTAACAACTTGCATTGACGGATGCCCGAGCCGCCTATGCCATAACAAACTCGCACCTGAAAGAACTACTTTATTCGCCTGCAGATTCCGAGCACGAACCGGACGAAATCACACTACGTCCCCGCTCCAATCAGGTTTCTCAAACTGCGGTCCTGAATAATGCATAGCTTGTCAGTGAACGTAATAAAATAGTATTGTTTTTCTAATAATTGAGACACATATAACAAATTGCATTATGAAGAGTTAAACCATTAGACAAAACAACTCTTCCTTCTTTAGTAGCGGTCGTGCTCTTGCCGTTAGGCAAACCAACAGGTGAAGAAATATCATATAAATCAGTGAATAATTCAATGTTACCAGACATATGATTCGAAGCTCCAGTGTCAATGAGCCACTCAATAGAATTATACGTACCAAGTTTAGTGCTATCCGAAGAAGAACCCGACATAGAACCCTTCACAGCAGCCATGAGTTCCTTCCATTGAGCATCAGAAAGCGTAGGAACACTTCCACGATCAGAATCAGAAAGCTGCTCATTGCCTCCACGGACATGACTACCAACAGAACCAGCAAAATCACCCTTGCCCTTACCAGTATAACGACCACAACGACCTCCACGACTACCACGACCACCGCGACCACCACGACCCCCATCAGGAAAACCATGAAGATCGTAACAATGATCTTTATCATGACCAAACTTCTTACAGTGACTACACTCTTTACGTTCCGAAGAACGTCCGGATGTCGTACCTGTAGCACTAAAACCAACCGTCGTACCAGAAGAGGCCTCATGAGCCTCAAAAACAGATTACTTACGTTCATCAGCAACAATTTTAGCATAAGCAGCATTTAAAGTAGGCAAAGGATCACTCATCAACAATGTCGAAACAACAGTGCCAAACTTCTTAGAGTCCAAACCAATACAAAACTGATTCAACATCTCAGTTTCATGCATTCTAGCATATTCTTTGGCAGCGGAACAAGTACAAGCAGGCAATTTTTGATAACTAGACAACAAGTTCTGCAACTTGTTAAAGTCACCATAATAGATAGCAACAGAACGACCCCTTTGCTTACAATCAGCAATAGCATGTTTAATTTCCAGAATACGGGGACCATTACCAAGGGAATAACGATCACATAAATCATCCCACAATGTTTTAGCATCATCAGGAATAATAACAGTAGAACGAATACTAGCATCAAGAGTATTATAAATCCAAGCAACAACAGTAGAATTAACAATACCCCATTGACGATAATTAGGAGATTTTGAGTCGGGCTTGACAATAGAGCCATCCACAAACCAGAGCTTGCTCTTGGAACGAAGGTTGTTGCGGATAGACCGAGACCATTCTTCATAGTTGTCGACGGTAAGCAACACGGGACAAATCACCAATTGAGACCCTTCACTAGGGTGCAGATAATAATCAGCAAATGGTTCATACTTCTGTCCACCTTTCTCACCCATGATGAAGCAGACACACGCAACAACAGCACACAAGACCAACACCAACGAGACAGCAACAGCAGCACCACACGACAGCACCACACAATGGCAGCACCGCACGACAGCAACACACACTAACAGCACCACCACACACGATCGACAAATCAACCGACGGGATCGCAACACGACGAGCAGTGACAACAACAGTAGGGCAGGATCGAAACCAACCCGTGAGAAAAACAATAACCAAACCGGGAAAAAAAAAATAAGTGGAGGTAAATGAAGCCCTAATCTCACACTTGGCGGAAAATAATGTGATGAAGAAACCAAAGATCGGAAAAAAAATTCTATAAATATTAGAGAGGCTGTGATACCATGTTAAACTCAAGAGAGATTGGAGAAAACGGCTTAGGTTGTATTGATAATCACAACGATATATATAGTATAATACAAGGATACCTAACTTGCCTAAAACTCCTAAGAGATATACATGCCAAATATACAATATATCAAGAATAATAACATAACTAACCGACTTCTATTATCCGGATCGAGGAAAGAATAAAGAACGAATCTAAAATAAAAAGTTTTAAGCCAAATCCATTTTCTAACTCTCTTTATTAACTCATTTCCGAAAACCTTTTTTATAACTAGTTTTACTAAACCCACTTTCTAAAACTTTTTAAAATAGTTTTATAAAAGCCCATCATCGAAAACCTTTTAAAAATAGTTTTATGAAAGCCCAATTTTATGAAACCCCTATCCTACCCCAATTTAATTAATAGAATTAATTAATTACATTGATTAGTTTTATTAATAAAAATATCTTTTATAAAAATAATATTTTTTCCCAATTGTTTTTAAATATCTCTTACTAACTCTTTCTTAAAATCTTTATCTAACTATTTTATAAAAATCTTTTTAGAGACCTAATTGTTTTCAAAAACCTATTACAACTCAACTACCCTAACCTATATATATTATCTCCTAACCATTCATATCTCCTAACTAACGAATCTCACGGCTAACTCTCATACTCACAAACTAACCGACATAACACACCTCCATCCTCCGTATAATTCTCGACACAAATTAACAATAGCACAGCAACAATACAACAACAATCCACCGCCATAATACATAACCCACCTGATTCAAAGCGTGGATTATGCACTAGGGTGCACAATGCTCATTGTACACCCAAAAAGAACATACCATTTATATAAAAGAACACGCACTTTTTTCAACAACTTTTCTACTTTAAAAAAGAACACACTGCTTAAAATTAAAGTACATGTAAATCTATATTTATAAAAGAACATAGGTTATAATGAAAAGAACATATAGTTAATGAACATCTACACTTAAGGTAAAAGAACATATACCTTTTAAATTTAAATTTGAAAAAGGAATCTTTAGTTGCAAAATTTTAGGAAACAGATAACAACAATTTTTTAAAATTATAGACTCTAAAAATGTTAAAACGACGTAGTTTAAAAGAGGGTGCACCATGCTCTACATGCACCACCTGATTATTCATCATCATCTCATCATTATCTCCACACGCCACATCACCAAATCCCTTGCTAATTCACGCCCATGATCTTCATCACCGCCACATAATATTCATCATCGTCTTCATCCTTATTCCTAGATACTAATCTGCCACATTGAACCATAACACTTAAACACCAACACATAACGTCAACGCCTAAAACACATCACAGTACAAGGCAAATTTCATTCGACACAAGAAACAACTTTTTAAAGACTTGTTCAATTTAATTTTCTAAGATCTGTACAAATCAACGACCCCGGACGGTGGTATAATTTCTGAGGGTCAACTAAATTAACCACCTTTCTTTTATTTCTTTCTTTATTTTTTATTATTTTCTTGAAGTTACTAACATTCTATTCATGATGTAGATTGTTAACTCATCCCTGCGACTGTAAGTATTGTATATATTATACTAAATTCCTGCAATATTTTCTTTTCTTATTTTTTATTTCTTTTCATGAACATTTTATTTTTCATGCCTGATTGCAATATTTATCACTTTGTATTTATTGTTAATCAAGACCTAAATAAATGTTCTAACTAATTCAGATAACATGGACAACCTGCTAGGAACCCATTAATATTAAGTGCATAATAACATGCCACTAAAAATAATCTTTTTACGTGTTTCCTGAACCAATTTAGACAAAATATTTTTAGGGTGTTTAAAACATTATTTGATTATTCTTTGGCATAAATTCTGCAATGAATAGATATTTAGTAGAGGCCAATATTGGGCGAATATGGTTCATTTTGACTATATTCGTACCCTCACCCCGAACTCAACCTCTGGTTCATTTTGACCATCTATGGAGTCATGACGGGGAAATCTACATTGGATAATTTGTCCCTACGGTTTTCCTATGTCCAATTAGGTTTATGATTCTTCCTAAAAAGAATTGTTGGCGACTTCTTTCAATACAAAATAATTTTCAATATAACCTTAACAGTGGGGTAGTCAAATCTAATACGCGCTCACACCGCGTAGGCGGAATAAAATCACGCCTACAATTTGGCGACTTCACTGGGGAGGATTTTAAAAAATAAAATTTTTTTAAATGAGTGGGTGAAACTTGAAAAATACGATTCATTCTTATTTTTATGCCTTTGAATAATAAATAGTTTTGCATATGCATGGCTACTGTTCAGCCACCATAATGACAATCTACCTTGCCTCATTAGCACATGTTCTATGTGTGAGGTCACCTCCGGAGGGTTTGCGCCTTGTCCTTCCAAAAAGCTTCTTGAGCGATTTTAACACCCCAGAATTTCAAAGCGGAAAAGAAAGAAATTATAATAGTATTAATAGGACGATGGCGGAAACATCGTCTTCTGGGAATGTCACTACTACAAGAATAGTGTTTAAATAACTAAGTGATAAAAACAAACATAAGTAAGTACTATAAGTAAATTAATTACTTAGATTAAAATCGAAATGAGAAAACTATCTCAAACTAAAGAGAAGTCTAGAACTAAAACCCCTAATAGATTATTTCTCGCATCTCAACCCGAGCCCAAAATCAAAGAAATCCCCATCAACAAAACCTGCAAAATATACAACAAATATCCACAATCAGTGGGGAGTAACTAGCAGTTCTCCCAGAACAAAAGAAATCAAAGCATGATTCAGACATAGATTAATAAGAAAGGAAAGCATAAAATCAAGTCAACTACAATATGCATCCACTTCCATATAACTCACAAATAACGCAAATGAATAATAAATAGCAAGTGAGTTGGATAAAAATAATTAAATCATCTCAAGAGTACTTTTATAAAAATAAAATATAGGTAAAACAAGTTATTGAGTCAGAAACCGAACGCCAGTGAATCGCAATTCACTTCCTAAGGTTTGTCAGATCGCAATCTCTAGGTCAGTCTATGGGCTTACGTTCCCCACTGCCTGTGTCTAAGAATGGCCAAACTCCCGATGCAGGGTAGAACACGCAGAACTCCTTGACCTCTCGGACGACAACAATTAACCCAGGTGTACCCCTAGTTCGCAAACCAGGTGGTTGGCATGTTCTTCACCGGGGACTACATCTATCCCACCGAATATTCTTATCTCAAAATAAAATCATGCATATCATCAAAGTATCATTCATCTTAAAAATATTCATCAATAGGGATGCCACCCGGCCTTATACCCATAATTCATCAAAACAACTCTTCATAATTCCTCAAAATTAATAACTTACAATCAAGCTTTCAACAACTGTCTCCCACAATAAACACTTGAACATCTCTAAACATCAACAATGATATTAAACTAGTTTTTACAGCACCAACAATTCAATCAAACATACATCACCAATTAACTCCAAAACTTATTCATTAAAAGAGTAGTAACAATTAATCATTTTCTTTCATAAATCAAACATAAACATAAAGATATCCAAAAATACTTACTGCAACCTACTGAACATCAGCAACCAAGAACATAATAGATTACAAATTATTTCTGATTAACAAGCCCTCAAATAATTTAAAAGTGTATCCTCAATTTCACAACAAAAATCCAATAATAATTATTAAACTAATAATTTCGAGCAGTAAAATCACACAAAAATTATCATATGACCCTAATGGCTCTACTGACATGGTAAAATTTTTATTTATAATTTTAGGACCCCAAAAGTAATTTTAAAAGTTAATATACAGATTACTCAATAAAGCCAATATAATAACTAAAAATATAAATAAACGCCCCAAAATTACCAAAAATTTACACAACATGCATAAACTCACGGAAATACATATTATACAAAGAAATGAATTTTTTGGACTCCAAAAATAATTTTCATGATTTATATACTGACAGAAACGAAATTGCAAAAACAGATATATCAATTAAATAAACCAGTACACAGTAGGCAAAACTTATTCTAAGGCATGGAATACATACTACACATACAACATGATCTAAGAAAAATAATTTCAGAAATTTTAACATCCGTTTAATAATTATTATGCAATTTAGCCAAAAACGCATAAAACACCAATTAAATCAAATAAATACCAAAAATCATACGAAAATTATTTTTCTCTTTACAGTAATCACATAGCATGCATCAAGTATATTCATGTCAAATTTCGTCAATAATTTCATTCAAAAAGTATTTTAAATAATTCCTAGCGTAATAATCTAATACCGAATAATACTCTAATCACTATGGTTCTAAGATAACTACTAGTTACCTGGAACGTCGGGAGGAGAGCTGAGTCTAAAGAGATAGTTAAGAGCTACGCATACAATCCAATTCCTCTTCTAACTCCAAGGCACAATGAACGAGAATTGAAGCAACCAGTCACTAGGCATTTTCTTCTTGAACGTTGATAAATCTCATGTCACACTGTTCTGTTCCGACCATGATTTCCGGTGATCAAAAGCCCAGATTCTAAATTGCTCCAGTCAGAGTGTAGAACAAGATGTTATAAACGTTTTGTCCAACTTTAAAAACGATCCAACGGTTAGATCTCCGGCTACGGTTATTTTCGTGAAGGTGTGACAGGAAAAACCGGGTTGAACCTTTCTATTCTTTTCCTCTTCCTTTTCTCTCTTTCTTTTCTTGAAAACGGTGAGGGTTAAATGCAAATGATGCTGAACTTCTTTTAATAAAAATCAGAATTTTATGGCAAGGAAAGATGAAGGGTTTAGGAGAAATGATTAGGTGGGTTATGGGGGTTACAATCTACCAAGAGTCACCAATTAAAAGAAATGAAATAAAAGAGGAGAAACTTCTTCCTTCTCCCTCCCCATAGCCGGCTGTCCAAGCCCAAGTACACCAAGAAGATTTCGGCCCAAGTCATCAAAGATCCATGCTTCAAAAGTCCGCCACGCGATAAATCGATAAATTCCTAAATCGCGCCTAAACTTTGAAAATACTTAATAATGAAAATAACTCTAATAAATTATATTATAAATATAAATATAATAAACACATTAACACGCCACATGTGATGCAACGTTTCATCACTCAAATCGGTCCAACATCGTTACAAAAACGCTACGCGACAAAACTGCATCCTAAACGCCTAAACAAATAACGAAATTAATATAACCTTTAAAATAAATAACTAACAACTTAAAATAAATATATATAAATATATCAGAACATATAAATATATATACACATTTTCAAAGCACATTCCAAAATAATTTAAATAATAAATTATTTATTTTTACGAAAAAAAAATATCATTTTATTGTAAACAAACACCAAAAATAAAGAGTGAAAATTACGGGGTGTTACAGCGATAGTGTTGGATCTTAGTCATAAGCAAACCTACCCAACCATGGCATTGTTTTTTTGTTCCTGACTTGAGACTGGAGTGCGTCTTACACGTGGCCACCAAGCAGGGGTACGAAGCGTGGGATCAATCTCTTAGTCATGGACCCTTTTCAGACTGAACCTAAACCTGACCAATAGTTTCAAACATAGAACTGGACTTTAGGTTGGAACTATTTGCATCCATGTTATATGACATTTGCCTGTGATTGCAATTTTTGCCTGCTACTATTTTGTCAAACTGTCATTATTATGCGTCCCTAAAATCGCGTCTAACAAACAAGCAAATTTTCGTCAATCGACCAATTCGTCGCCTAAATCCCCGAAAAACGTGTCGGGGAGTAGTGCGCTAAGCGCATTAAGTTGCGCCTGGCGCACCACTCCCGCTCCAGACGCAAGGCTGTGCGCCGCGAGCCGGAATGTTGTGCGGCATGCAGTTTGTGCATCGCACGCTTTTCGCCAATTTAGCCGTCGTAATTGCCGATCCTATGTTCAGTCCTATGTTGCCTGTCTGCATTCGCGTAAAAAAAATGGTCATATTAGGAGTCTCACCTAATTCAAAAAAGGGTCTTTTCATGCAAGGTCAAGTCAATCATAAAAAAAATTCATCTAAAAGGGTCATTGTAGAGTTAGAGTTGTCATGCATGTCTACCTCTTCCCATTTTCTCCATGCTGTTCAACTGATCTTCCCTGTCAATCTTACCCTACCATATTGACCAATTTTAAAAAACTTACATCTTTCAAAATCAATCCTACACCCTCTTTTATTCTACCTTTTTCAAAAACATTTACTAATCATCATAATACCACGACATTTCAAAAAAATATTTTTCAAAATTAATCCATCATCTTTTCCTAACAAAAGATAAAAACAAGGGGTTCCTTTCAAAATTGAATTTCGATAATTCTAAGCCTAGTCTAAACACCTTCAATCCAATCCAATCCAATCCAATCCAATCCAATCCACCAAATTCAATCCAATTTGCTTGCATTCATTCTAAGCCCATATGCATTAGAGTCCATCTTACATTCATTTTAGGCCCATGTGAATTTCAGTCCATACATTCACTAGCATTGAGTCGATCTTAGGCCCATATAAATCTAGTTCATCTCAAAATCTAGGCCCATTTACATCTTTATGTGAAGTCTAGTCCAAGTCTATCCCTAATAAATTCCAATCTAAGTCTAAGTTTAGTCCAATCCAAATCTTAGGTCCATTTAGGCCCAATTCATATCCTAGGTCTAGTTTGCATCTCCATGTAGGCCCTAGTCAGTCTTCGGACTATAAAAATCCAGTCTTAGGACTATAAAAGTTCATCCCTTAAAACCTAGCCTGCTTGCTCACCCGTAAGTTCAAGGTCTAGCATTCCTTAAGTCTATAGGCAATTGTTGTGTCTAGCCTGCTTGCTCACCCGTAAGTTCAAGGTCTAGCATTCCTTAAGTCCATAGGCATTTTTTGAGTCTAGCCTGCTTAGTTTAATGTAAGTTCCGAAGTCTAGTTGTCTAGATTGCTTGCTCACCCCTAAGTTCAAAGTCTAGTTGCCGAACCTGCTTGCCTTAAGTTAAGAGTTCGGCCACCCTAGTTGTCTAGCTTGCTTGCTCACCCGTAAGTTCAAAGTCTAGCATCCCATAAATCCATAGACAATTTTTGAATCTGGCCCGCTTAGCCTAATGTAAGTTCTGAAGTCTAGTTGTCTATCCTGCTTGTTCACCCGTAAGTTCAAAGTCTAGGTGCCTAGCCTGCTTGCCTTAAGTTAAGAGTCTAGTCTCCCTTATTGTCAAACCTTCCTTAAAGTCTAGCCTGCTTGCTCACCCGTAAGTTCAAAGTCTAATCTCTCCTAAACCCAATTGTAGAGTCCAATCTGCTTGCATAGTCCAGTCCATGTCTGCATATGCATATATTTAGGCCCATGTCGCCATCATAACCATAATCGTACCCATTTCTAATAATTTCCCATTCCCATTTCCACTTTCATCTTCATTTCTCATGTATCATTTCCATTTCCATTTCTCCATCCCTCATTTCCATTTCTCATTGCGAAAGCATCATTTCTTAAAATCCACCCCGACATCATTTAGAGTCATGAAGATTACTTTTGACCGCCTTCACAACAGAGGCGCGATCACTTCCATAGGGTCTACCGCCTTCACATTAGAGGCGCGATCCCTTCCATAGGGTCTACTATGAACCCTACACCTAAAAATAATTCAAAAGGTGCAACCTACATTTCTATCGTGAATTCCAACAGAACAATGAACATCTGACATCTTGTGTTATATCCTACAAATGCACTGCTGAACATAGTCGATGACGATAGACAACTAATACTTGCTTCAAGGAGAATCAGCATCACCAGTAACCTTTTTGCGCAGTGCATCAACAATTCAAAAGGGCGTAGTCTTTTATTTTTGGTTTCCTAGGATGAGTCAGAGAGTCCTTACCCTGAGCCATTTCTCTCCTTTCCCATCGAGTCTATGTCACTATAGGACTTCATATATTATAGCCTTTCCATTTTCATTTTCATTTTTTATTTTTCATTTTCATTGGCCTTCCATCATTTTATTTATGCTTCTAATTCAATGATGAAACTTAAATCACCTAATGAACTTAACTAATAATAACAAAAAGAGATATGAAAAAAAAGAGAAGAATAAAAAAGGACATACTTTGGATCAGGAGTTATTCCCCTCTCTCTTCCATTGCTTTTCATAAGCCATCCTCATACAACCAAGGAAAAACAAAAATCCTTTAAACCATCATCTCCATTATCCAAACAATCCTTTTAACATCAAAGCTCCATAAATGACCTTCAAATCTTCACCAAGCTTGTGTGCAAGCCTTACTACATCAAAATATATCAATGTCAGGCAAAAACAAAGAGGGAAAAAAATCCAAAATGCAAAAAAAGAGAAAAAGTCAAAGGCAAAATAAAAAGTCAAGCTAGGGGGCTTGCACACAAGTTCTACACCTCATTCAAATCCTTCAATCCATCAAAACCCTTAATCTTTAATGCAAAGCCTTAAACCTGCATCTAAACCTCAAGCCTTTAACCTTTCATCAACCCTTCCTTAACTCCTTCTTCAAGGTATGTCCAAGCCCGCTAGGCTGAAAACCCGAAAGGGCGGCCTAGGCAAAAGTTAGGGCACAAAAAAATATATAATAAAAAAAAAGAAATCAGGTCCAGAACTACGAATGGTCTGATTCCGCAAGGATACGTCGGAATCCTCATCTCGAGGTCCGACCGCTTCAATAAAATAAAAATTATTCCTGGTCTAATGATTTAATTTTGTAGAGTTCAAGAGCATACTATTTCTAGATCACGACATAGACTCAAGTCTGCACCTAGCCTCGTTAAAGCCTTTTCCCACCTACACTTATTTAAGTCACAAATTCAAACCTTTTTGTATTTCAATCCAAGCTCTCCTTTTCCCCGAAGGACTCTATGATAATTCCATGATTTCCGGCAATACTTGACTTTGCCTATATCAACTTCCCAAAGAAGAATCCGCATCATTTCTTAAAATTTATGAGGTCCACTCGATTCTGTTATTGACCAGTCGAGAAATTACAACTTAGGAATGACTAAAGGAGAAACAAAATGTGAGCCTACTCTAAAGCTCGTCAATTGCACTATCACCACCCCGACTTCATTTAGAGTCATGAAGATTACTTTTGACCGCCTTCACAACAGAGGCGCGATCACTTCCATAGGGTCTACCGCCTTCACATTAGAGGCGCGATCCCTTCCATAGAGTCTACTATGAACCCTGCACCTAAAAATAATTCAAAAGATGCAACCTACATTTCTACCGTGAATTCCAACAGAACAATGAACATCTGACATCTTGTGTTATATCCTACAAATGCACTGCTAAACATAGTCGATGACAATAGACTACTAATACTTGCTTCAAGGAGTATCAGCATCACCAGTAACCTTTTTGCGCAGTGCATCGACAATTCAAAAGGGCGTAGTCTTTTATTTCTTTTTTCCTAGGATGAGTCAGAGAGTCCTTACCCTAAGCCATTTCTCTCCTTTCCCATCGAGTCTATGTCACTATAGCACTTCATATATTATAGCCTTTCCATTTACATTTTCAATTTTTATTTTTCATTTTCATTGACCTTCCATCATTTTATTTATGCTTCTAATTCAATGATGAAACTTAAATCACCTAAGGACCTTGACTAATAAAAACAAAAAGAGATTTGAAAAAAAAAAAAGAGAAGAATAAAAAAGGACATACTTTGGATCAGGAGTTATTCCCCTCTCCCTTCCACTGCTTTTCATAAGCCATCCTCATGCAACCAAGGAAAAACAATTTTTTTTTTAAACCATTATCTCTATTAACCAAACAATCCCTTCAACATCAAAGCCCCATAAATGACCTTCAAATCTTCACCAAGCTTGTGTGCAAGCCTTACTACATCAAAATATATCAATGCCAGGCAAAAACATAGAGTGAAAAAAATCCAAAATGCAAAAAAAAAAAAAAAAAAGCCAAAGGTAAAATATAAAGTCAAGCTAGGGGGCTTGCACACAAGTTCTACACCTCATTCAAATCCTTCAATCCATCAAACCCTTAATCTTTAATCCAAAGACTTAAACCTGCATCTAAACCTCAAGCCTTTAACCTTTTATCAACCCTTCCTTAACTCCTTCATCAAGGTATGTCCAAGCCCGGTAGGTAGAAAACTCGAAAGGGCGGCCTAGGCTAAAGTTAGGGCACAATAAAAATATATAATAAAAAAAAAATCAGATACAGAACTACGAATGGTCTGATTCCGCAAGGATACGTAGGAATCCCCATCTCGAGGTCCGACCACTTCAATAAAATAAAAATTAGTCATGGTCTAATGATATAATTTTCTAGAGTTCAGGAGCATACTCTTTCTGGATCCCGACATAGACTCGAGTCTGCACCTAGCCTCGTTAAAGCCTTTTCCCACCTACACTTATTTAAGTCACAAATTAAAACCTTTTTGTATTTTAATCCAAGCTCACCTTTTCCCCGAAGGACTATCCGATAATTCCATGATTTCCGGCGATAGTTGACTTTGCCTATATCAACTTCCCAAAGAAGAATCCCCATCATTTCTTAAAATTTATGAGGTCCACTCGATTATGTTCATGACCAGTCGAGAAATTACTACTTAGGAATGACTAAAGGAGGAACAAAGTCTGGGCCTACTCTAAAGCTCGTCAATTGCACTATCACCACCCCGACTTCATTTAGAGTCATGAAGATTACTTTTGACCGCCTTCACAACAGAGGCGCGATCACTTCCATAGGGTCTACCGCCTTCACATTAGAGGCGCGATCCCTTCTATAGAGTCTACTATGAACCATGCACCTAAAAATAATTCAAAAGGTGCGACCTACTTTTCTACTGTGAATTCCAACAGAACAATGAACGTCTGACATCTTGTGTTATATCCTACAAATGCTCTGCTAAACATATTCGATGACGATAGACTACTAATACTTGCTTCAAAGAGAATCAGCATCACCAGTAACCTTTTTGCGCAGTGCATCGACAATTCAAAAGGGCGTAGTGTTTTATTTCTGGTTTCCGAGGATGAGTCAGAGAGTCCTTACCCTGAGCTATTTCTCTCTATTCCCATTGAGTCTATGTCACTATAGGACTTCATATATTATAGCCTTTCCATTTTCATTTTCATTTTCATTGGCCTTCCATCATTTTATTTATGCTTCTAATTCAATGATGAAACTTAAATCACCTAATGAACTTGACTAATAAAAACAAAAAGAGATTTGAGAAAAAAAAAAAGAGAAGAATAAAAAACGACATACTTTGGATCAGGAGTTATTCCCCTCTCCCTTCCATTGCTTTTCATAAGCCATCCTCATACAACCAAGGAAAAACAAAAATCCTTTAAATCATTATTTCCATTAACCAAACAATCCCTTCAACATCAAAGCTCCATAAATGACCTTCAAATCTTCACCAAGCTTGTGTGCAAGCCTTACTACATCAAAATTTATCAATGCCAGGAAAAAACAAATAGTGAAAAAAATCCAAAATGCAAAAAAAAAAGAAAAAGCTAAAGGCAAAATATAAAGTCAAGCTAGGGGGCTTGCACACAAGTTCTACACCTCATTCAAATCCTTCAATCCATCAAAACCATTAATCTTTAATCCAAAGCCTTAAGCCTGCATCTAAACCTCAAGTCTTCAACCTTTTATCAACCCTTCCTTAACTCCTTCTTCAAGGTATGTCCAAGCCCGCTAGGTTGAAAACCCGAAAGGGCGGCCTAGGCTAAAGTTAGGGCACAATAAAAATATATTATAAAAAAAAATCAGATCTAGAACTACGAATGGTCTGATTCCGCAAGGATACGTAGGAATCCTCATCTCGAGGTCCGACCTCTTCAATAAAATAAAAATTAGTCATGGTCTAATGATATAATTTTCTAGAGTTCAGGAGCATACTCTTTCTGGATCCCAACATAGACTCGAGTCTGCACCTAGCCTCGTTGAAAGCCTTTTCCCACCTACACTTATTTAAGTCACAAATTAAAACCTTTTTGTATTTTAATCCAAGCTCTCCTTTTCCCCGAAGGACTCTCCGATAATTCCATGATTTCCGGCGATATTTGACTTTGCCTATATCAACTTCCCAAAGACATCATTTCTTAAAATTTATGAGGTCCACTCGATTATGTTCATGACCAGTCGAGAAATTACTACTTAGGAATGACTAAAGGAGAAACAAAATCTCGGCCTACTCTAAAGCTCATCAATTGCACTATCACCACCCCGACTTCATTTAGAGTCATGAAGATTATTTTTGACCGCCTTCACAACAGAGGCGCGATCACTTCCATAGGGTCTACTGCCTTCACATTAGAGGCGCGATCCCTTCTATAGAGTCTACTATGAACCATGCACCTACAAATAATTCAAAAGGTGCAACCTACATTTCTACCGTGAATTCCAACAGAACAATGAACATATGCCATCTTATGTTATATCCTACAAATGCACTGCTAAACATAGTCGATGACGATAGACTACTAATACTTGCTTCAAGGAGAATCAGTATCACCAGTAACCTTTTTGCGCAGTGCATCGACAATTCAAAAGGGCGTAGTGTTTTATTGTTGGTTTCCCAGGATGAGTCAGAGAGTCCTTACCCTGAGCCATTTCTCTCCTTTCCCATCGAATCTATGTCACTATAGGACTTCATATATTATAGCCTTTCCTTTTTTATTTTTATTTTTTATTTTTCATTTTCATTGGACTTCCATCATTTTATTTATGCTTCTAATTCAATGATGAAACATAAATCACCTAATGAACTTGACTAATAAAAACAAAAAGAGATTTGAGAAAAAAAAAGAGAAGAATAAAAAAGGACCTACTTTGGACCTTATAATAAAAAAAAAATCAGATCCAGATCTACGAATGGTCTAATTCCGCAAGGATACGTAGGAATCCTCATCTCGAGGTCCAACCACTTCAATAAAATAAAAATTAGTCATGGTCTAATGATATAATTTTCTAGAGTTCAGGAGCATACTTTTTCTGGATCCCGACATAGACTCGAGTCTGCACCTAGCCTCGTTAAAGCCTTTTCCCACCTACACTTATTTAAGTCACAAATTAAAACCTTTTTGTATTTTAATCCAAGCTCACCTTTTCCCCGAAGGACTATCCGATAATTCCATGATTTCCGGCGATAGTTGACTTTGCCTATATCAACTTCCCAAAGAAGAATCCCCATCATTTCTTAAAATTTATGAGGTCCACTCGATTATGTTCATGACCAGTCGAGAAATTACTACTTAGGAATGACTAAAGGAGGAACAAAGTCTGGGCCTACTCTAAAGCTCGTCAATTGCACTATCACCACCCCGACTTCATTTAGAGTCATGAAGATTACTTTTGACCGCCTTCACAACAGAGGCGCGATCACTTCCATAGGGTCTACCGCCTTCACATTAGAGGCGCGATCCCTTCTATAGAGTCTACTATGAACCATGCACCTAAAAATAATTCAAAGGTGCAACCTACATTTCTACTGTGAATTCCAACAGAACAATGAACATCTGCCATCTTATGTTATATCCTACAAATGCACTGCTAAACATATTCGATGACGATAGACTACTAATACTTGCTTCAAGGAGAATCAGTATCACCAATAACCTTTTTGCGCAGTGCATCGACAATTCAAAAGGGCGTAATGTTTTATTTCTGGTTTCCTAGGACGAGTCAGAGAGTCCTTACCCTGAGCCATTTCTCTCCTTTCCCATCGAGTCTATGTAACTATAGGACTTCATCTATTATAGCCTTTCCTTTTTTATTTTCATTTTTTATTTTTCATTTTCATTGGCCTTCCATCATTTTATTTATGTTTCTAATTCAATGATGAAACTTAAATCACCTAATGAACTTGACTAATAAAAACAAAAATATATTTGAGAAAAAAAAAGGACCTACTTTGGATCAGGAGTTATTCCCCTCTCCCTTCTATTGCTTTTCATAAGCCATCCTCATACAACCAAGGAAAAAAAAATCCCTTAAACCATTATCTCCATTAACCAAACAATCCGTTCAACATCAAAGCCCCATAAATGACCTTCAAATCTTCACCAAGCTTGTGTGCAAGCCTTACTACATCAAAATATATCAATGCCAGGCAAAAACAAAGAGTGAAAAAAAATCCAAAATGCAAAAGGCAAAATATAAAGTCAAGCTAGGGGGCTTGCACACAAATTCTACACCTCATTCAAATCCTTCAATCCATCAAAACCATTAATCTTTAATCCAAAGTCTTAAACCTGCATCTAAACCTCAAGCCTTCAACCTTTTATCAACCCTTCCTTAACTCCTTCTTCAAGGTATGTCCAAGCACGCTAGGTTGAAAACCCAAAAGGGCGGCCTAGGCTAAAGTTAGGGCACAATAAAAATATATAATAAAAAAAAAATCAGATCCAGAACTACGAATGGTCTGATTCCGCAAGGATACGTAGGAATCCTCATCTCGAGGTCCGACCTCTTCAATAAAATAAAAATTAGTCATGGTCTAATGGTATAATTTTCTAGAGTTCAGGAGCATACTCTTTCTAGATCCCGACATAGACTCGAGTCTGCACCTAGCCTCGTTAAAGCCTTTTCCCACCTACACTTTTTTATGTCTGAAATTCAAACCTTTTTGTATTTCAATCCAAGCTCTCCTTTTCCCCGAAGGACTCTCCAGTAATTCCATGATTTTCGGCGATACTTGACTTTGCCTATATCAACTTCCTAAAGAAGAATCCCCAGTACAATCCCTAGTGAAAACTTTCAAAGTTCAAGACAGATCAACTATGTTTCAATATCAGATCAAGTACAGTTCGATTAAAGCTCATGTCTAATTCATGGCAAGCTCACCCAAAGTGGGGGCTTTCTATGTGTGGTGGTTCCTCCAATTCAAAACATACTCCCGAGAAGTTGTAATTCGCGGACCTCGTTTACGAACCCCGATTATTTACTAAAACTGATTTTCGAAAATCATTCTATCTATTTCTGATCATTCTATCGTTCTACTTATCCACATCTTCTAGCCTTGCAAGATCCCGACCTTGCATTTCATTTCATACATCATAGCCTTGCAAAACCCTGACCTTGCATTGCATTTCATACATTCTAGTCTTGCATAACCCTGACCTTGCATGACGTGTCAACCCGCTTTGCATAACCTTAATCCTTGCATAGCGTCTCATGCATCCTTAGAGACTCTAAGTTTGCATTATTGCATCACTATGTGCTTATGTGAGTTGTTTGCACCTATCTGCTAACATCTTTCCCTGCAGGTAATCAGATTGCTTGTAGTTATTATCCTGCATAATAACTTTGTTTTGCAGAGATCGGCGTATATAGATCAGTTCTAAACTGCAGAGCGTTTAGAATTGTTCTCCGTCCCGACACCGTATACTTTGACTATCGGTTTCTTGAACTTAGTCAAAGCGGGGGCTTCTGTAGACCCATAATGGTGTCTCCCCATTTAGTACCCTATGATGACTAATACCCTGCTCCAATTGGTCCGGATCAAGGAAAGAATAAAGAACGAGTCTAAAATAAAAAGTTTTAAGCCAAATCCATTTTCTAACTCTCTTTATGAACTCATTTCTGAAAACCTTTTTATAAGTAGTTTTAATAAACCCACTTTCTAAAACCTTTTAAAAATAGTTTTATGAAAGCCCAATTTTATGAAACCCTTTTCTAGCCCAATTTCATTAATTGAATTAATTAATTACATTGATTAGTTTTATTAATAAAAATATCTTTTATAAAAATAATCTTTTTTCCAAATTGTTTTTAAATATCTCTTACTAACTCTTTTTTAAAATCTTTTTCTAACTATTTTAGAAAATCTTTTTAGTAACCTAATTGTTTTCAAAAACCTATTACAACTCAACTACCCTAACCTATATATATTATTGAATTTTTTCCTTGAATAATGCAAAATAGGGTTTTAATTCCAGAAATATGCTGGAAGGGAAATTAATTCCCAGCGTACCGTCCACGTAGGACGGCACGCGAGAAAATGTTTTTTTTTTTAATCCCAGGTAAACCGCTACTTGAAGTAGCGGTTATTTTAAATTAAACCGCTACTTCAAGTAGCGGTTTAAACACATAAACCGCTATCTCAAACACAATCACCTCATGAGCACTTGCCTTCTCCATATTTTTTTCAATGATGGTAGTCGCCTTCGGGCTATAATCATGGCCTTCCTCAAGTCTTTTTCTACCCAATTCTCTCCTTGTAGCAAAATATGAATTGACACGATAAAAAGTCATTATTACCAAAGCAGTGATCGGAAGACATCTTGCCCCTTTTAGGACGCCATTAAACACTTCAGACATGTTCGTGGTTTGCACACCATATCTACATCCACCATCATGATGAAGAGACCATAGATGAAGGGGAATGTCCAACAGATATCTAGCTGCCTCGACATTAATGGAGCCAATTCGATCCATATAGTACAAAAACTTCCTCTTCTGCCTAGCATATGCAGCTTTTCCGAATAGATTCTTGATGGTAGCATTCTTATACTTAGTATTCAAGTTTGAAGCAAGATGTCGCACACAAAATCGGTGATAGGCATATGGCTTTTCCCATCCACTTTGAGGCTCGTTCATAGCTGCAAGGATACCCCCATGACGATCAGAGATGACACACAAATCCTTTCTATCCGTGACAGAACGTCTAATGCAAGCTAAAAATCAAGACCAGTCCTCCGTGCTTTCTTCCTTCACAACAACAAAGGCAAGTGGGAATAGCTGGAAATTAGCATCTGTTCCCATAGCAATCAATAATTTGCCTTTGTATTTCCCGTACAAGTGAGTACCATCTATAGTGATAAGAGGTCGACAATGACGGAATCTGGTAATGGAGGGTTTAAAGGCCTAGAAGACACTCTTAAAGATGTTCGTACTAGGATCTTGTGTTGGGATCGTACACCAATAAACGACAGTGCCTCGATTGGACTCTTTCAAGGCTTGCAAGTACCTAGGTAACTCTTGATAAGATTTCTCCCAATCACCAAAAATATTGGTTATTGCCTTTTGTTTGGCTAACCAAGCTCTCTTGTATGTTATTGAAAATTGATATTGGTTCTTCACAAAAGTCAAGATGGACTGAACTTTGAATGAAGGATCAGTCCTAATGAAATCCTCGATAAGATCAGCAACGAAATCCGATGAAATGAGAGGATGGTCTCCACATGTTATGTCTCCCAAACAATTGCTTGCATGTGGACCACCATATCGTACAATTTTGAATGAGTACGACTTAGTCATGATTGCACGCAACCTCCATGGACAGTGACACACTTCCTTTCGGGCACATTCAATGACATACTTTGTGGGCTCTGACTCTAACACCCGAAACATCTGGTTTCTAGAGATCGACCATGCTTTCACAAAATTCTTTAATTGCTGCAATGAGGCAAACTCTTGTCCTATCTCAAATTCAGAACCCACAGTCAATGAACCAGTGCATTTCCATGTCATCCATGCATCTATTAACCTTTGATCAACTTCGTCAATTCTGAGCCAATCTTGTGAAGGAACACCGGACTTTATTGCATTGTCAGCTGTTTCCCTTGCATCATCGTCCTCCTCCCTATCAGAATCCACATGCTCCTCCTCATTTCCCAAAAAATCAACATCATTTCGATGTAGAGTATCAAGATGGAATGTGGATGGTATGTGGGGAGACGAAGCGAGAGAACCGAACTCATTCATGTGCTCATTGACATAATGTGGGTCTGACAACATGCTAGTAAATGATTCAAATTGCATGCTAGGAGCTGATGCCGGTACCTCCATGCTATCCCTAAAGTCCATTGTAGGTACATAACCCACATTACTTTGGAGATTTATCTCCTTGGGAACTTGTTCAATGTACACCTCCATTGCCATGGCTGACGTTTGTGTCACTGAAAGCCACATAGCACTTAGTGACTCGTCATCCTCTAGTGCAATTGGCACATATTTCCCCGGCATCGGATATCTCATAAACAATTTCAGTTCCACATACATACGATCACATCCAACAACGTCATATACCCTATTCAGAATCTCTTGAAACATCATACCAGAATTGATGAACAAAATTTTTTTCCTTCCACCTCTATACACAATATCAACGTCATTTTGAGATAGTTCACCATTCCAATAAAGGTATAAAGGATATTTAGGTTGTTCCATATTCTACATACAAAAAACATAATGTTAAAGTTATTCTTATTCTACACATTCAAACAATATGAACACCATTCTTCACCTATACTAGTAGCATTTGCAACCTAAACACAACAATTCATGCAAAATCAACCATCACAAAATGCTCAACACCATTTTTAACCAACCAATATAAGCAATAAATCACCTTCCAATTCATGCAAAATCAACCATCAGAAAATGCTAAATTATGCAAAATACTAAATTATACTAATCAAACCCAACAATTTCCATCTAACAACAGTTACAAAGCTAAAATACATAACAAATATGACATACTAAGCAAATTAAAATAAAATAAAAAACAAAAAAAAAACTCACCTGGGTTGTTGGTGGTGCGGCTGTGATCGACGGTGGTGTTGTGATCGACGGTGGCATTCTGATCGGCTGAGCTCCGGTGATCGACGGTGGTGTAGCTCCGGTGATCGACGGTGGTGTTGTGTGGGTTGTGGGCGACGGTTAGTAAGAGAGAGAGGGAGAAACAAATTTGAGAGAAGAATCGTCGAATATGAGGAATTGGGAAAGTTAGGGTGTGATTTGGGGATTATAGTAAACCGCTACTTGAAGTAGCGGTTTCCATTAATGAACCGCTACTTGAAGTAGCGGTTTACTTTAGTCAGCGCCAAACATCAACTTGGGGGTCCAGGTACCAGTAAACCGCGACTTGAAGTCGCGGTCAATTAATATTAACCGCTACTTCAGGTAGCGGTTTATTTTTACTTAACCGCTACTTGAAGTAGCGGCTTACAAAGGTTAACCGCTACTTGAAATAGCGGTTTTACTTAAGTACAAAAAAAAAAAATTCTCGCGTGCCGTCCTACGTGGACGGTACGCGGGGAATTAATTTCCCTTCCAGCATATTTCTGGAATTAAAACCTTATATTGCATTATTCAAGGAAAAAATTCATATATTATCTCCTAACCATTCATATCTCCTAACTAACGAATCACACGGCTAACTCTCATACTCACAAACTAACCGACATAACACACCTCCATCCTCCATATAATTCTCGACACAAATTAACAACAGCACAACAACAATACAGTAACAACAATCCACCGCCATAATACATAACCCACCTGATTATTCATCATCATCTCATCATTATCTCCACACGCCACATCATCAAATCCCTTGCTAATTCACGCCCATGATCTTCATCACCGCCACATAATATTCATCATCGTCTTCATTTCCTAGGTGCTAATCTGCCACATTGAACCATAACACTCAAACGCCAACACATAAAGTCAGCGCCTAAAACATATCACAGTACAAGGCAAATTTCATTCGACACAAGAAACAACTTTTTAAAGACTTGTTCAATTCAATTTTCTAAGATCGTACAAATCAACGACCCCGGCGGTGGTATAATTTCTGAGGGTCAACTAAATTAACCACCTTTCTTTTATTTCTTCATTTATTTTTTATTATTTTCTTGAGGTTACTAACATTCTATTCATGATGTAGATTGTTAACTCGTCCATGCGACTGTAAGTATTGTATATATTATACTAACTTCCTGAAATATTTTCTTTTCTTATCTTTTATTTCTTTTTATAGAGAGGTTCGTAAATATATTTGTATAACACTTTGTATTTATTGTTAATCAAGACCAAAATAAATGTTCTAACTAATTCAGATAACATGGACAACCTGCTAGGAACCCATTAATATTGATTGCATAATAACATGTCACTAAAAATAGTCTTTTTATGTGTTTCCTGAACCAATTAAGACTAAATATTTTAAGGGTGTTTAAAACATTATTTGATTATTCTTTGGCATAAATTCTGCAATGAATCGATATTTAGTAGAGGCCAACTTTGGGCGAATGTGGTTCATTATGACTATATTCGTACCCTCACCCCCGAACTCAATCTCCGGTTCATTTTGACCATCTATGGAGTCATGACGGGGAAATCTACATTGGATAAGGTGTCCCTACGGTTTTCCTATATCCAATTAGGTTTATGATTCTTCCTAAAAAGAATTGTTGGCGACTTCTTTCAATACAAAACAATTTTCAATAAAACCTTAATAGTGGGGTAGACAAATCTAATACGCGTTCACACCGCGTAGGCGAAATAAAAACACGCCTACAAACAACAACATAGCTTAAAATGCAGTCGTACTAGATCATCATTTGCGAAATCAAAACATGAATCGTCTTCTCTTTAAATTCAATAATGTAATAAAGATACTAGTAGTTACCTTGGCTGGCGTTGCTTTAATGAATTCACCAAGTAATGCCAGAAAGTGTTAGATGACTTCCTGTAAGAAGTAAAATTCCATGAGATCCTGCAGAAGTCCAGAGCTTTAGCCTCCTAAGTATTTACAACTTTATGAAAAGGTGAAGATAATAAGTAATATGAGGTGAAGTCCAGAAGTCCAAATAGATCACTGTACTTTTAGAAACTAACAAAACAACTTCATAGATCATCTTAAAAAACAACTTCTTAGAAATTAATTGGGCATGCCGCGTCAGGCGCGCCTATCTGCGCCTGACATGTGGATTTGCGCGTGACACGTCATCCTGCACTTGGTGCAGCTGGCGCGTGAAGCGCAAATTCGTTTTCCCTATAAATAGGCTTCCATTTTCCAAATTAAAATTCGGGTTTCTCACACTTAAACACTTTGAACTCTACGAATATATTTACGAACCTCTCTACAAAACCTCCCTACAAAAAATCATAATTTCAGACATAGAAACACATATTTTCATACATACATTTAAATCTTTCAGACATTCATACTTTCAGGCTTCACGATTGCTGGTCCCGAAGGTTGTCAATCTCGTAGACCCAAGTCACGGTATAATCCTGAGGGTCCTTGAATAAATTCCAATTTTTATATGGAAGTTACTAACCAGCTATTTCATAATGTAAATTTTTTGGTATAAAATCGTTCTACTGTATATTCTAATCCTTCCTTCTTTTAATTTATTTTCATACATTATTATATACTTGCCTGATTGTTCTATACATATTATATGATTGTTCTATGCATGACTTTTATTATATACATAATTTGTTAATCAAAGACCTAAAGAATTATTCTAATATTAATCAGATTAATTTGGACAACCTGTTAGGTTCCCTGTAATTTTGATTGCCTAATAACATGTCACTAAAAAATAGTCTTTTATGTGTTTCCTATAGACTTAATTATTTTTAGGGTGCATGAATATATTATTTGGTTATTCATTTGCATAAAAATAGACATGAATCGATATTTAGTAGAGGCTAGCAATGGGCGAATATGGTTCAATATGACCATGTTCGTACCCTCATTCCCGAACTCAATTTTTGGTTCATGACCATCTATGGAGTCAGGACGGGAAAATCTACATTGGATAAGTCCATAATTTGTCCCTACGATTTCCCATATCCAATTAGGTTTATGAGTCTTCCTCTAAAGGCTTGTTGGCGACTTTAAAAAAATTTTCAATAAAACCTTTACAATGGGTTAATAAAATCAAATACGCACTCATCCCGCATAGGCGAAATAAAAACAGGCCTACAATTTGGCGACCCCACTGGCGAGGATTTGAAAATAAAATTAATTTTTTTTAATGAGTGGGTGAAACTCGAAAAATACGATTCATACTCTTTTTATGCATTAGAATGAAATTACTGTTTTGCATATGCATGGCTATTGTTTAAGCCACCATAAGGACAATCTACCTTGCCTCATTAGCGCATGTTCTATGAGTGAGGCCACTCCCGGGGTCTTTGCGCTTTGTCCTTCCAAAAAGCTACCTGAGCGATAGTGTTGGATCTTAGTCGTAAGCAAACCTACCCAACCATGGTATTGTTCTCTTGGTCCTGACTTAAGAGCTAGAGTGCGTCTTACAGGTGGCCATCTCTTTAAGCAGAGGTACGAAGCGTGGGATCAATCTCTTAGTCATGGACCCTTTTTAGCCTTAACCTAAACCTGACCATAGTTTGAAACATAGAACTGGACTTTAAGTTGGAACTTTTGCGTCCATGTTATATGACATTTGTCTGTGATTGCAATTTTACTTGTTATTAACATGTCAAATTGTCATTATTATGCATCGTACCTAAAAATCGCGTCTAAATAACAAACAAAAGTTCGTCCGTTGGCCAAAACATCGATTAAATCCCCGAAAAATATGTCGGGGGAGTAGTGCACCAAGCACATTAAGTTGCGCCTGGCGCACCACTCACGCCAGACGCACGACTGTCCGTCGCGTGCAGCAATGTTGCGCGTCCCACAGTCTGTGCGTCGCATGCTTTTCGTCCATTTAGTCGTGGTGGTGGTTGATCTTACATTCGGTCCTATGTTCGGTCTGTCTATATTCGTGTAAAACAAGGTCAATCTAGGGGTCTCACCTAATCAAACATAAAAAGAGTCAGTCTTTTCATGCAACGTCGAGTCTGTCCTAAAAAATAATGCATCTAGAAAGCTGGTCATGGTAAAGTTAGAATCATCTGGCTTTTCTACCTTCTGCCTGCTATTCAACAAATCTTCCCTATCAATCTTACCTTACCATATTCAATCAATTTCAAAAAACTTACATTTTTCAAAATCAATCCTACACCCATGTTTATCCTACTTTTTTCAAAAATCATTTACTAATCATCATCATCATACACAACATTTACAAAAATATTTCAAATTAATTCATCGTCTTTTTCCTAACAAAAGACAAAAACAAGGGGTTCAATTCAAAAAATGAATTTCGAAAATTCTAAGCCTAGTCCAAACACCTACCTTCAATCTAATATAATCAACCCAATCCATTTGCATTCAATTCTAGGCCCATATGCATTAGAGTCCATTTTGCATTCATCCTAGGCCTGTCTAATTTGAGTCCATACATTCACTAGCATTAGAGTCGATCTTAGCCTATATAAGTCTAGTTCATATCAAAATCTAGGCCCATTTGCATCTTTATGTGAGGTCTAGTCCAAGTCTATTTCTAATCCATTCCAATTTAAGTCTAAGTCTAGTCCAATCAAATCTTAGGTCCATTTAGGCACAATTCATTCCCTAGGTCTAGTTTGCATTATATGTAAACCCTAGTCAAACTTCGGACTATAAAAGTTAGTACTCGAACTATAAAATTTCCCTAGGTCTAGTTTGCATTATATGTAAACCCTACTCAGTCTTCGGACTATAAAATTTCCCTAGGTCTAGTTTACATTATATGTAAACCCTAGTTAGTCTTCGGACTATAAAGGTCATTCTTAGGACTATAAAATTTCCCTATGTCTAGCTTGCATTATATGTAAACCCTAGTCAATCTTCGGACTATAAATGTCAGTCTTAGGACTATAAATTTCCCTAGGTCTAGTTTGCATTATATGTAAACCCTAGTCAGTCTTCAGACTATAAAAGTCCAGTCTTAGGACTATAAAATTTCCCTAGGTCTAGTTTGCATTATATGTAAACCCTACTCAGTCTTCGGACTATAAAAATTGAGTATTAGGACTACAAAATTTCCTTAGGTCTAGTTTACATTATATGTAAACCCTAGTTAGTCTTTGGACTATAAAATTTAAGTATTCGGACTATAAAAGTTCATCCCCTAAGTCTAACCACCTTTATTTGTCTACCCTGCTTTGAGTCTAGTCTGCTTATTGTAAGTGCAAAGTCTAGTACTCAACAAAGTCCAATCATTCAGTCTGCTTGCATAGTCTACTCCAGTCCACATCTGCATGTGCATTTAGCTAGGCCCATATCTCCATCATGGTCAAGCCCATACTAGTCCAAAATCATACCCATTTCTAATCATTTCTCATTTCCATTCTTCTATTTTCCCATTCCCATTTCTCATTTCCATTTCTCATTTCGAAAGCATCATTTCTTAAAATTCACGAGGTCCATCCAATTTTTGTTCAGGACAGGTAGTGAGACTATAATTTGGGAACGTCCAACAGAGAGGCGACAAGGTCGACCTACTCCCAGACTCATCAAACGAGTTCTAACCTTTTCAGACGAATCCTCCGACTCTTCTGAATCATCATATGAAATGGGGGACACTAATGAACAACTCAGTGCCATCATGGCTTAACTTCAACTAATGAACTCTCGTCTTGAGGAACAAGACAAATAGATCAAGGCACTGAGAGAGAAACTAACTGAAGAAGACGAACAAGGCGACACTCCACCACCACCTTTAATCAAGTCCAAGACGGATTTGAGGTTTGAAAAACTCGAGCAATTGATCCAGTCAATTCCTACACACAAGAGTCAAGCTCATGGCCATGACATCATTGTTCCTGAACTAAGGGAAAAACTCCCAAAAAAGGTAGCATTGGGTGACCTCCCAAAATTCAAGGGGGTCGAAGACCCAGATGATCACTTGAGAGCCTTTTCCATCTCTTTGGCCCTCAAGGGCATGAGCAAGGACTTGTTTGCTTATGTCTTTCCCTTGACCTTGGATGCACATACATCCAAGTGGTTTAGATCACTGTATAAAATCAAGCTGAATGACTGGGACTACATCAGAGAAGAGTTCCACAAACAATATATATACAATACTCAGCTTCCCATTGGCCTTCGTGAGTTGGAGTTAACTAAACAAAACTTCAACGAAGACTTCGTCACCTTCCTTAACAGATGGAGGGAAAAGGCTGCACAAATGACTAAAAGGCCATCTCAAGAGGATTAAGTTCGACTGGTGATCTGTAACGTGCAGCCCAAATATGGAAATCAATTCAAATTCCAACCCATAGAGTCTTTCACGAAACTCTATAAGGTAGGCCTGCTGATCGAAGAAGAGGTCCAAGCCTCAAAAAGTAAGGGTTACAACAATAACAACTCTTTCAAGAAGAGTAACAATAACCCTTCCCGCTCCAAAGGTAATGATGTCAACGCCCTAGCTACTGAAAAGGAAGGTTATCAAAAGCCTCAAGGAACTTTCACTCCATTGGGCATGACTTTAGAAGAAGCTTTCAATAGGCTTCATAAAATAAGAGCAATACAACCTATCGTCCTACTCTAGACCATGCACCTGAATATAGGCACAAGAAGTGGAACCCTAATGCCTATTGCAAGTACCACCAAAGGAATGGACACCCAACATCTGCGTGTTGGGCGTTAAGGAATACTATGCAGGATATGGTTGATAATGGCAAATTTCCAATTCCGCCGGCAGCAAAAGTCAATAACAACAGCAACCCCTTGGAAATCGTCTCAACTATGCAGGAGGCTTAGTCATTTAACGCTAGTTTTCTAGGTTGAGTCGGAAATCCCTCCCCTAGCTCCTTCATTTCCTTTCCTGTCGAGTCTATGTCATTTAGGACTTTATTTCAAATAAGCCTTGTTCTATTTATTTCTAACTAATAAAATAATTACATTTTTCATTTTTATTTTCATTGGTCTTCCATCTTTATTATGCTGCTAATTCAATGGTGAAACTTAAATCGCCTAATCATCTTGAATAATTAAAGAAAAAATCTGAAAAAACGAGAAAAAAAATGGACATGCTTTGTATTAGGAGTTATTCCCCTCTCCCTTCCATCAACCTTCAATAAACCATCCTCCTCCATGCAACCCAAACCAAAAAAATATATCCCATAAACCATCACTAGCCAAATAACCTTTCAAAATCAAAGCTCCACATAATAAACTTCAAGCCTTCCAATACCCTAAAACCAATATAGCTTGCGTGCAAGCCTCACTACATAAAAAAATTAATGCCCAAATATGGGGATCACATCAAATTCCAACCCATAGAGTCTTTCACGAAACTCTATAAGGTAGGCCTGTGGTGGGACGCGATCGTACGCGCTACCAAAGATAAAAGTTTATTTTCCTTCTTTCCAATAACTAAATACGAAGAACTAAAGAACAATAAAGAAGTAATGTAATCAATAAGAGAAGAATCTTGAGTTCGGTTAATGGCCACTTCGATTCATACTATTGATCATTGGTTTCTCAAATGTGTAACTTTATTCTTAATTACTCAAAGCTGGAAATCAAATTCCTTTCCCTCAAAAGTACCGTTAAACAATCACAATCAGATGATCATAAAACTTGAACTAAAGATTAATCTAATCTAATCAGAGATTAAATTCAAATCAATAGAACGTCAACAAACAAGGAAACAATGAGCCAATTAACAAATTGTTAGCACAACATATATAAATTAGAAATTGTGATTTCCCTAGTGATTAATCAAGAATAATCAGATTCATTAATCAAACCCTAGATTGCTACTCATGAAAGAAGAACAGATGATTCAGCATCAATTCTAAATCCTAGCAAAAGATAAATCGGACGTATAAACTAGTAGTACTCCTCGCAATACATACAATAATCATAGATCAAGAACAAGGAATCACAATTATAATTAAGATAAAGTCAACAAAGAAAAACCTCACAATAATAGACCGAAGCTTAATTAACAGTTCTCAAGAGTAGATTTAGGCTACGATCAACACAACATCCATTAAAGAAATCTGGTGACTAATAATGATTCGAAACTCAAAAAGGGAAAAAATAGGGATTAGGGTTCCTTCTCTCTATTCTCTCTAATTAGGTCCAGGATTACATAATCTCCCCAAAAACAATGTTTTTCTCATTAATAAAACCTAAGGAAAAGCTGAAAACTGCCGAAGAATCATAACCGCGTCGAAGTGCGCTAGTCGGGCAGCTATGGCGCGCGACTCGGGCCTTCGCTGCTGCCAATACCAATCTCCGCTCGAAGTGCGCGGGTCGTGCACTTGTTGTGCGCGAGTCGGGCACTCGACGCTGCCATGCTCCTGCTTCCGCTCGAAGTGCGCGGGTCGTGCACTTGTTGTGCGCGAGTCGGGCACTCGACGCTGTGCAGGATCCTATACTGCTCGATGTGCGCGAGTCGTGTGTAAATAGGGCCCATGGTGCGCACTAGCCACTGCTTGAGATTTAGTCTCCAACCAACCCCCGAGGTGGGCTCTTCAACGCTCATGGTGGCAATCATTGCTGTAGATACACTAAGGGATGAACTTGGATAACAACCATCGAAATCTAGACTTCAAGGAACTTTGTGAGCTTAATCAACCTGTAAATGATCAAAAGCATATGGAACCACGAAATATCCTTAAATCTCCTCTAATATTGCAAATTCATCATAACTCCCTCTTCTCCACACTAAGGTTAGATGAGTCAAACTCTCCATTTTAAGACTTAAACCTTAGTGAAATGGACTTCTGAACGCTCTATAATTGCATATAACTTGGTCACATCAAATACCCCCACACTTGAACTTTACTCGACCTCGAGTGAACTCAAAATAAAGGTCGATGAGGTACCCCTTCCAAGCCATTGCTCACCTTTCACTACTCCCCTTATCTCTCCATTTTAGTGTATGATAAAGGTTTGCTATTTCCCCCTATTCGCTCAAAGCCAAGACTACGGGTAAGAGTCACCCCCACACTTGAGCTAAAAGCTCTCCTAAAATAATATAAATAACATTCTCATACTATACTCAACACCAAGATAATACAAATGTATGACTTTGAATCCCGAAAGATCTCAAAAGATTCACAGCCATTCCAATCTGCACAACACCGTAACCATCCTCATGTTATGGAAGGACAAAAGCAAGTTCGAATCCTGACAAATCTCAAAGGACTCGAACTTGGACCATCTAAACACAATCACAACAACCAAACTCCTTATTCCTCCAATGATGAGCGAGCTCTAACCTATTCGCCTCTAACTCCGAACACCAAGATGAAAAACCTACCCGAGACACTCCTTATATCACAAACCCTCCTTATGACACCAACTCCGGCAAATAATTTCAAATTTTCTCTCTTTTATCTCTCATTTTGCCTAGAAGCCCTTTCGGGTTTTCATCCTAGCTTCGCACATTTTTTTTTTCATTTATGAACTCACCATCTTACCCGCTCCAATTAGCCACCTTTTTGCATAGATTGCCCTTTTGGGTTTTCAACCTATCCGGGCCCCCATTTTTGCCTGAGTCGCCCGCCCTTGCAGGTTTTCAACTTCAGCGGGCTTTCGTATTTTTTATTTTATGGTTTTTTTTTTCAAAAATAAAACGAGTAAACATCAAATAAAACTATGAGAAATTCCTCCCCCTACTTAATCAAGACATTGTCCTCAATGTGAGAGCAAGTACAAGAAAAACACAAGAAACGAAAAGGGGAACACTTCAAAAACCAACTCACACAAAAGTTTTCACTCTCTCAACAATACTAATCAAAAACAATTCACACCCCAACAACATGAGAAAACACATTGATGACAAACACACACACCATTTCACAACCCGACTCCCTATCACACCCAAGGAAATGACTCATCCAAAATTAAATTCATTGGGAGAATATAATTTCGGAATTTGCACCTTATAGTAGAACCAAATCCAGTATGCAAATGCGTATCATTGCTCATAAGCATTGCTCATGCAACTCCTTCATCAATCTCGACCCTCCAATTTCACCAACGTCTCTCAAATGGACACCTCTCAGAGGTCTCTTGATGTATTTTGGCTTAAGTTGGATTATGATTGGCTAAGAGTGTTTTGCATTGTAGCTCGGGAAACAAGAGGGGTAATGGTGGGTGAAGGATAATTTGTTGTGATGGAGTATAAAAATGGTGAGGTTTAAGAGTAAGAAGGAAAAAAAAGGTCTTTAGCTCGACCTTATACCTCCCACAATCAGTCTGGGGTTGGTTCAACTCCTTGTTCCAACACTTGTACCTGTAATTTTGATGAGACAACTTCCTGCACAGCTAGCGTTAGTGATAACGGTGTAAAACTATGCAGTAAATCAGGTGGTCTCTCATTTTTTTGCAATCTCACTACCTCCAATGACTCATGTCCCTCACTTGTATCATATGTATCACGCACTATGGACTGAATAGTACCCACAAAGCATGAGGGATGTTCAGTCGCTAGGGAATTACTAGACTCATGAATACCAAATGCTTCTATATGTCCCCCAAACTCCACAGTTAATGACCCAGCACCAACATCAATTTTTGTACTAGATGTTTTTAAAAAACGGCCTCCTTAAAAGAACAGGAGAAACATGACTATCAGACTCCATGTCCAGTACATAAAAGTCAGTAGGAAACTGAAGTTTACCAACGTCAACTAACACATCCTCTACTTTACCCTTGGGATAAGACTTGGATCCGTCAGCTAATTACACTATGACATTCGTTGCATGCAAAGGGCCAAGCGCTAAAGACTTATATAGTGAAAATGGAACCACATTAATTGAAGCACCTAAGTCTAACATAGCTTTAGGAATACCAATGTCATTAATAGTGCAAGGGATGGTAAACATGCCTGGGTCATCATACTTGGGAGGAAGTGTATTATGAGAAATAGCAGAAACATGCTCACTAGTTTTCTCTATGTTGGGTAAAACAGGAGAACTTACCTCACATTCGCGCACGTCCTCGTATATACCTTTGTTGCTTTCATACCTTCTATCGGCCCGCAAAGCTTCTGTAAAAGGTGGGGGAGGCCTATGCTTTGGAAGTAAAGTAACTTCCTTGTTTCTTGTAACCATTTTTTCTCCCTGTGTCAGCTGTGTATCACCCCTTATCATGACAGCGCTCACATTCTTCTTTGGGTTTACTTCTGTTTGGGAGGGTAATTTCCCAAACTCACGAGCCTCTAGCCTGCTCACTGCACTCAAAACTTGGCTCATCTGTGTTTCCAAATTCTTAATACTAGAGCGGGTTTCCTCCTGGAACTGTACCATATTCCCTTGCATGTTTGTCACATTCTTGGTTAAGTCATTAAGCATATCTTCAGTAGACATTGTAGAACTTTGCCTCATATCCGAATTCTGACCCTGATGATGACTCTGAACTGGAGCTTGAGGTCTCATGAACTGTTGCTGTGGCTGATGATATTGTGTGGGTTGTTGGTTACCTTGCTCATTACCATACCTCAACCTCGGATTATCTCTCCAACCAGGATTGTATGTGTTGGAATAAGGGTCATATCGCCTTTGATTCCTTGAGCCTTGAAAACCAAGAGCTTTGAATTCCTCACTTGATCCCTCTTGAAGTTGTGGGTAATAATCAGTGGGGTGATCTGAAGCATATATCCCACACGCCTTAACTTGTTGTGTGCGTCCCTTAACAATTAGCTCTCTTACTAGTGAGGTAAGAGCTTGAACCTGTTCTTCAAGTTTGGGATTTTGCATATTTGAGCTACTCACATTCACCTTCTTGTGGGTGGATCGCCTACTAAAATGTCTGGAGCCTTCAGAAAGCTTCTCTATCAAAGCTCTAGCGTTCGCTGGAGTCTTATTTATGATCGATCCACCACTAGCTGCATTAATCATCCGCACATCATCATCAGAAAGTCCATTATAGAAGTATAAGATCAAATCTTCCTCACTATATCCATGATACAGACAGCTTACACATACACTAGTGGAAAAAACGCTATATGTCACAACACAACCGCTGAGGTCCTTAAGAGAACCGTAGCGGTAAATCATTGAAATTTTGGGGTGGGAAAATTGGGAACATAAACCGCTGCGGTTCCCAGAAAACCGCAGCGGTTAATCAGCCTCAAAACAGGGAGCCCAAACTTTTTCCCTTGGCCCATTATTCATCTAGGCGCAAGTTCTTTCTCTCTCCTTCCCTATCCAGTTCTCTCACCCTCCTCCCTCCTTCCCTATTACCCAGCCACCAACGAACAATATCCACCAAACCCTCCTCCCTACTCCCTGTTCCAACAACGATCCACCACCATCATCGCCAGCGATGCCCACAACAACGAATCAGCACCGTCATCGACAGCAACGCCCACAACAACGAACCACCATTATCACCTCCCTAATCGCTCCACAACAACGAACCAACACCGTCTCCTCATCTCTTCTCTCCTTCACGCATCTCTCTCCTCTTCAGCCTCCTCTCTTCGATGCCGTTTCATGACCTAAACTTGTTTCTTCCACAAACCTCAACGAAAGGAGACAGAAAGAGATAGGTTTATCCACCAATCTCCTCATTCTCAGCCTCTTCAAAAATTAGGGTTTATTTTTCATCAGAGCTTGAAGATCAACATCAATGGCGAAGAAGAAAGAGAGCAAGCCTAAACATTCTCTCGACGTCAACAGAAGCAATGCGAGCAGTAGCACGAGTCGTAGCGCCGCCACTGTGCGGCGTCTCAAAATGTACAAAACTCGCCCTAATAGGAATGGCGGGGGAAAGATTTTGAGCCAACAGTTTCAGTCTTCTGAATTGCCTTCCATTCATATTCAACCTGATCGTAGCTGGTTTGGTATGTTAAATTGAAATAGATTGGTTTTGTTTTCGCTACTTTGATGGAATTTTGTAGAATTTTTGGAACTCTTTAAGTTTTGGAATTTGGAAAAATTGAAGTTGCTTAAACGTGAAATTTATTGAATTCTGTGGATGTTGTTTGAAGTGATTGATAATGTTGTTATTGTAGATGTATTATCTGAAAATCAAGGTAATTTAGGGAACGTAGGGTTGTAGTTTTTCGTAACGAAATTGAAAATGCTGATAAGAACTTCAGCTTGTTTAATATTCCTGATTTTCAATTGACTTAGGTCGCCGTCTTGTCGAGTTTTGGAATCTGGAAGAATTGAATGTGCAGAATCTATGGATGTTAATCGAAGTGATTAATATTGTAGTTGTTGTGGATGTACTATCTGAAAATTAAGGAAATTTAGGGAACATAGTTACATCAGCATGTCATGTTCAATTTTCTTCCTATTGAATGAACCTAGTGGTCCATAGTCGTCTTGATGTTAATGTTAGGTTGAAAGCGAAAATGCCCAATGCTTCAGGCAACAGATTATTAGTCCCTGGTGCAGAAAGCTGATAGTTTGCAAGGTATTCTTAAGTTTGTTTTTTCCAAGCTCTTTTTCCCTTTTCCATGTGTTATACTTATTATGAAAGTTTTACTGGCTAAGTGAGTGGCTGATTTCCAATTGTTTCAAATTGTATGGGTCATATTCTATTGCAGTTCTCGTAAACATTTTAAATGGCTGCAAATAGATATTCTTGTCACATTTAAAGCATATATTATTTGCTTCATCCTTTTCCTACTTTTTTTCAGATGAATATGAACAGAAAAAAGCAGCTAAATTTTCTACTAAATGAGATGAAGAGGATGGATTCCGAGATTTGGTTCGCCATACAATGTTTGAGAAAGGTCAAAGCAAACGTATATGGGTGAACTATACAAAGTTGTTGATTCGTCAGACGTTGTTGTTCAAGTAAGTAACTCACGGCCATCTTACATGAAGAACATCCATAGTAGTGTTTTACAATCATGGAGTTTACAACTGCTGCGCTGGCATAGATTTACTCTTATGCATTACATACTGAATTAACGCTCTTATATTGCTTCAAGATACCCATCTTAATTATCCATTTTCTTCTGAAGCCGGGTGCCTGGTTGGCATTAATGTGTTGATCTAACTATAGAATAGAAATGATTATTGTTGCCAATTGAGTCTTTGTTTCGGGATCTAGAATTCCTTAGTTTTTTCTAGTTCAAAATGGATAAAATTGACTTTGAGCTTTTAGTTTAGCTTCATCTCTGGTGTTTTGGTATATGCACAGGTATGTTCTAGCTTTTTAAGCTGGATGTTCCTTGGCACTTGTTTGCAGGAATATATGGTCTCAAGCTAGATGTACATGATGTCTCAAAATTTATGGATGATATCTCTTCGGATGAGCTCCTTGATGGAACCTATAAAATGTTATAATCTTGGCAAAGATAAGGGAAAGAAAGCACCACCAGCTAATGTGACTGAGAATATACTTGAATCAATTAAAAAAGCTTGTTCTGTCATTCCCGTCGATTCTTTATTAGGAATTTAGGATGCTAAGTTGAGCTACATTGATAGACATCGTAAAGGATTCGTGTGCTTCAATTGAGCATAATATGCTTAATAAAATGAGTATTGATATATATTATTGATTTTGTATTGATTAATAATGAAAAAATGCAAAAAAAAAAAAAAAATTATTTTTGGTTTTTGGGGTGGTTAACCGCTGCGGTTTTGACCCAAAACCGCAGCAGTTAATCATTTACCGCTGCGGTTTTGGGTTAGAACCGCAACAGTTAATAGATTAACCGCTGCGGTTTTGGGTCAAAATCGCAACGGTAATTGATTAACTGATGCGGTCCGGAACCGCGGCAGCTAAAATTGGCTACCGCTGCTAGTCCAACCGTTGCGGCCAAAAACCGCAGCGGTAAGCCCGGTTTTGACCGCAGCTGTTGAACTTTATTCCACTAGTGATAACCTCTTAAAACGCTCCCAATATTCATACAAAGGTTCATCATATCGCTGCTCTATGTTGCTGATCTCTTTCTTGAGTGTGGATGACTTTGAAGCGGGAAAATATTTATCAAGGAACCGTTTCCTCATTTCAGACCAACTGGAGATACACCCCGGTGGAAGATAATAAAGCCAATCTTTGGCCGTATCCTTGAGAGAAAAAGGAAACGCCCTTATCTTAACCTGCTCTTCAGTGGCATTACTTGGTTTCATTATTGAGCACACAACATGGAACTCAGATAGGAACTTGTTAGGGTCTTCACCACTGAGCCCATGAAAAGATGGTAACAGATGAATGAGCCCTGACTTGAGCTCGAAGGTGGTACCTTCCTCTGGTGTTGGGAAAGTGATACATAGTGGTTGCTGATCGAGATCAGGAACGGTGAGCTCCCTCAGAGTACGAGTCTCCACCCTAGGTGGCATTTCTTCTTCCAAATTCAATGCAAATGGAAGTTCTTGAAAATTTCTTCTCAGTTCCCTTCTCAACCTGAAAAGATTCAATTCTAACTCGGGATCGTACTCCACACAATCTTGGTTAGTAGCACAGGTGTCAACCATATACTAATCAAAAAGTGAAATTTCAAAACACAATCTACAATAAACACGTTTTAGTAATTGCCAAGTCCCCGGCAACAGCGCCAAAATTTGGTGGGACGCGGTCGTACGCGCTACCAAAGATAAAAGTTTATTTTCCTTCTTTCGAATACAAATGAATGTAAGTGGCAAGGAGGGTCGTATCCACAGAGACTTGGGGACTAACTCGTGTTTATAATATCTCAAATGGGGGTTTTGTGATTAAAGAATTGAATAACTAAATACGAAGAACTAAAGAACAATAAAGAAGTAATGGAATCAATAAGAGAAGAATCTTGAGTTCGGTTAATGGCCACTTCGATTCATACTATTGATCATTGGTTTCTCAAATGTGTAACTTTACTCTTAATTACTCAAAGCTGGAAATCAAACTCCTTTCCCTCAAAAGTACCGTAAACAATCACAATTAGATGATCATAAAACATACACTAAAGATTAATCTAATCTAATCAGAGATTAAATTCAAATCAATAGAACGTCAACGAACAAGGAAACAAGGAGCCAATTAACAAATTGTTAGCACAACATATTCAAATTAGAAATTGTGATTTCCCTAGTGATTAATCAAGAATAATCAGATTCATTAATCAAACCCTAGATTGCTACTCATGAAAGAAGAACAAATGATTCGACATCAATTCTAAATCCTAGCAAAAGATAAATCGGACGTATAAACTAGTAGTACTCCTCGCAATACATACAATAATCATAGATCAAGAACAAGGAATCACAATTATAATTAAGATAAAGTCAACAAAGAAAAACCTCACAATAATAGACCGAAGCTTAATTAACCGTTCTCAAGACTAGATTTAGGCTGCGATCGACATAGCATCCATCAAAGAAATCTGGTGACTAATGATTCGAAACTCAAAAAGGGAAAAAAATGGGGATTAGGGTTCTTCCTCTCTATTCTCTCTAATTAGGTCCAGGATTACATAATCTCACCAAAAACAATGTTTTTCTCATTAATAAAACCTAAGGGAAAGCTAAAAACTGCCGAAGAATCATAACCGCGTCGAAGTGCGTGAGTCGAGCAGCTATGGCGCGTGACTCAGGCCTTCGCTGTTGCCAATACCAATCTCCGCTCGAAGTGCGCGGGTCGTGCACTTGTTGTGCACGAGTCGGGCACTCGGCACTGCCAAGCTCTTGCTTTCGCTCGAAGTGCGCGGGTCGTGCACTTGTTGTGCGCGAGTCGAGCACTCGACGCTGTGCGGGATCCTCTACGGCTCGATATGCGCGAGTCCTGTGTAAATGGCGCCCATGGGGCGCACTAGCCACTGCTTGAGATTTAGTCTCCAACCAACGCCCGAGGTGGGCTCTTCAACGCTCATGCTGGCAATCATTGTTGTAGATACACTAAGGGATGAACTTGGATAACAACCATGGAAATCTAGACTTCAAGGAACTTTGTGAGCTTAATCCACCTGTAAATGATCAAAAGCATATGGAACCACGAAACATCCTTAAATCTCCTCTAATATTGCAAATTCATCATAACTCCCTCTTCTCCACACTAAGGTTTAGATGAGTCAAACTCTCCCTTTTAAGACTTAAACCTTAGTGAAATGGACTTCTCAACGCTCTATAATTACATATAACTTGGTCACATCAGCCTGCTGATCGAAGAAGAGGTCCAAGCCTAAAAAAGTTAGGGTTACAACAACAACAACGCTTTCAAGAAGAGTAACAATAACCCTTCTAGCTCCAAAGGTCATGATGTCAATGCCCTAGCTACTGAAAAGGAAGGTTATCAAAAGTCTCAAAGAACCTTCACTCCATTGGGCATGACTTTAGAAGAAGCTTTAAATAGGCTTCATAAAAAAGGAGCAATACAACCTATCGATCCAACTCCAGACCCTGCACCTGAAAATAGGCACAAGAAGTGGAAACCTAATGCCTATTGCAAGTACCACCAAGGGAATGGACACCCAACATCTGCGTGTTGGGCCTTAAGGAATACTCTATGGGATATGGTTGATAGTGGCAGACTTCCAATTCCGCCGGTAACAAAAGTTAATAACAACAGCAACCCCTTGAGAATCGTCTCATTAGTGCAGGAGGCTTAGTCATTTAACGCTAGTTTTCTAGGTTGAGTCGGAGAGTCCCTCCGCTACCTCCTTCATTTCCTTTCCTGTCGAGTCTATGCCATTTAGGACTTTATTTCTAATAAGCATTGTTCCATTTATTTCTAATTAATAAAATAATTACATTTTTCATTTTTATTTTCATTGGCCTTCCATCATTTTTATGTTGCTAATTCAATGATGAAACTTAAATCACCTAATGATCTTGACTAATTAAATAAAAAATCTGAAAAAACGAGAAAAAAAAAATGGTCATGCTTTGGATTAGGAGTTATTCCCCTCTCCCTTCCATCAACCTTCAATAAACCATCCTCATCCATGCAACCCAAACCAAAAAAATATATCCCATAAACCATTATTAGCCAAATAACCTTTCAAGATCAAAGCTCCACAAAATAACCTT
The DNA here is from genome assembly GCA_947646795.1 of Beta lomatogona. Classification (NCBI taxonomy): domain Eukaryota; kingdom Viridiplantae; phylum Streptophyta; class Magnoliopsida; order Caryophyllales; family Amaranthaceae; genus Beta; species Beta lomatogona. The sequence continues at coordinate 4,364,775 of CANSNZ010000936.1, forward strand.
CAAGCCTTCCAATACCCTAAAACCAAAATAGCTCAAAGTGCGAAAAAAAAGCAAAAGCAAAGGAAAACGCACACGACAAAAAGAAAAAAAAATTGCAAAAAGAAAAAGCCAAAGGCAAAGAAAAGAACAGTCACGCTAGGGGGTCTTCTAGAACTAGAAATGGTCTGATTCCGCAAGGACACGTAGGAATCCTCATCTCGAGGTCCGACCGCTTCAATAAAATTAATTAATCAAGGTCTCATGATTTGGCTTTCTAAAATTCGGGAGCATAGTCTTTCTAGATCCCGACGTAGACTCGAGTCTGAACATAGCCTCGTCAAAGCCTTTTCCCACCTACATCTATCTAAGTCACAAATTTAAACCTTTTATTTTTCAATCCGAACTCTCCTTTTCCCCGAAGGACCCTCCGGCAATTCCATGGTTTATGGCGATATCTGACTTTGCCTGTATCAACTGCAAAAAGAAGAATCCGCAATGAAAACTTTGAACGATTTAAGACCAATCAACTACATTCCAGTCAAGGCTCATTATGCCTAATTCAAGACAAGCTCACCCAAAACGGGGGCTTCCTATATATGTGGTGGTTCCTCCAAATCAAATCAAACTCCCGAAAAGTTGTAATCTGCGGACCTCGTTTACAGACCCCAATTATTTACTAAAAGCAGATTTCGAAAATCATTCTATCTATATTCGATCATTCCATCATTCTACATATCCAGATCTTCTAACTTTGCAAAACCCTGACCTTGCATTGCATTTCATACATCTTAGTCTTGCATAACCCTGACCTTGTATGACGCGCCATATTCCTTAGCTTTGCATAACCTTAATCCTTGCATATCGTCTCATGCATCCTTAGAGAGTCTAAGTTTGCATTTTTGCATCATTATGTGCTTTATGTGAGTTGTTTGCACGTATCTGCTAACATCTTTCTCTGCAGGTAATCAGATTACTTGTAGTTGTTGTCCTGCATACTAAATTTATTTTGCAGAGACCGGCGTATATAGATCAGTTCTAAACTGCAGAGCGTTAGGATCGTTCTCCGTCCCGACACCGTATACTTTGACTATCAGTTTCCTGAACCTAAGTCAAAGTGGAGGCTTCTATAGACACATAATCGTGTCTCCCCATTAAAGGATCTGATGATGAAACATACCGCGAACTTAGTTGGTCCGACCCAAGGGGAGAGCAGTCCAAAAAGCCATCCTTAAACTATTTCGAAAAGTGTTAAAGTCCTATTTTAAAGCCCAATTAATTATTCATGATAGTTAATTGTATTTTGAGCTCAACTCTTTGAAAAGCCCAATTAATTGTTTAATAATAATTAATTATTTTATTTTAATAAATAAATATTTCAAAAAATATTTTTTATAGTTAAAGTCGGATATTGTTTAAAATCAGATTTCCGGAGTCAAATGATAAAAAAAAATCTTTAAAACGCGTTTTTATCAAACAGCTGTCAAAACATGTCAAAAGTAAGGCAGTGCGCTGAGCTCCTTCATTTCCTTTCCAGTCGAGTCTATGTCATTTAGGACTTTATTTCTAATAAGCCTTGTTCCATTTGTTTCTAATTAATAAAATAATTAAATTTTTCATTTTTATTTTCATTGGCCTTCCAACATTTTTATGCTGCTAATTCAATGATGAAACTTAGATTATCTAATGACCTTGACTATTAAAGAAAAAATCTGAAGAAAAAGAGAGAAAAATAAAAAATGGACATGCTTTGGATTAGGAGTTATTCCCGTCTCCCTTCCATCAACCTTCAATAAATCATCCACATCCATGCAACCCAAACCAAATAAATATATCCCATGCACCATCATTAGCCAAATAACCTTTACAAATCAAAGTTCCACAAAATAACCTTCAAGCCTTCCAATACCCTAAAACCAAAATAGCTTGTGTTCAAGCCTCACTACATAAAAAAAAAAAAAAAAAAAAAAAAAATCAATGACAGGCAAAAACAAAAAAAAGTGAAAAAATCAAAGTGCGATAAAAAGCAAAAACAAAGGAAAACGCACTAGACAAAAAGAAAAAAATGCAAGAAGAAAAAGCCAAAGGCAAAGAAAAAACAGTCAAGCTAGGGGGCTTGCACACAAGTTCTACCCCTCATTCAAATCCTCTAATCCATCAAAATCTTTATCCCTATAATCCGAATCTATGATCCTTACTTTAGCCCAGCCAAATAATACTTCATCAAAAACCTAAAACCTCAAGCCTTAAACCTTCAGCCTTTCATCAACCCTAACTCCTTATTCAAGGTATGTCCAAGCCCGCTAGGTTGAAAACCCGAAAGGGCAGCCTAGGCTAAAGTTAGGGCACAAAAAAAATAAAACAAAAAATATTCAATCAGATCTAGAACTACGAATGGTCTAACTCCGCAAGGATGCATAGGAATGCTCATCTGGTCCGACCGCTTCAATAAAATTAATTAATCAAGGTTTCATGATTTGACTTTCTAGAATTCGGGAGCATATACTCTTTCTAGATCCCGACATAGACTCGAGTCTGAACCTAGCCTCGTCAAAGCCTTTTCCCACCTACATCTATTTAAGTCACAAATTTAAACCTTTTATTTTTCAATTCGAACTCTCCTTGTCCCTGAAGGACCCTTCGACAATTGCTTGGTTTCTGGCGAAATCTGAATTTGCCTTTATCAACTCCTCAAAGAAGAATCCCTTGTGAAAACTTTGAACGATTTAAGACAAATCAACTACATTCCAGTCAAGGCTCATAGTGCATAATTCAAGACAAGCTCACCCAAAAATTGGTGCTTCCTATATATGTGTTGGTTCCTCCAAATCAAATCAAACTCCCGAAAAGTTGTAATATGCGGACTTTGTTTACGGACCCCGATTATTTACTAAAAGCAGTTTTCAAAAAGCATTCTATCTATATCTGATCATCCCAATATTCTACATATCCAGATCTTCTAACTTTGCAAAACCCTGACCATGCATTGCATTTAATACATCCTAGTCTTGCATAACCCTAACCTTTCATGACATACCATATTCCTTAGCTTTGCATAACCTTAATCCTTGCATAGCGTCTCATGCATCCTTAGAGAGTCTAAGTTTGCATTTTTGCATCATTATGTGCTTTATCTGAGTTGTTTGCATGTATCTGCTAACATCTTTCTCTGTCGGTAATCAAATTAATGTGGTACCCGATTTTTAACTGTCTTAATTAACGGTATGAATCCCACAAAAGTCTCTCATTGGACTATGAGTTTTAGAAAACTTTGACGTCGCCACCTTATTAATTTCTGAATAGGGACAGATTTATTTAATAAATCGTTTTAAAATCAATTTCAAGAAATACCATTTAAAACGATGATGACTTCATATTAATAAGGCTTTTTGAAAATTGGTCTTTCATACCATGAGATAGGGTTCGGGGTTTAAGTTAAGAGGTGCGAACGTCTTGAACTCGTCTCCTCTTCCGTTCTACAGAACAAGCTCTTACTAAATGCGTGATTTTCCATTTTAAAGTAATCATGGCTATTAAAAAAAGAAATAAAATCACATAATTTGCACATATACACATCAATCATTTTTAAGAGGGCCAATATGTCATTTGTACATGGTAGGTTTGAGCACTGAAGTTGCCCTACGTACCAATCATTGCGGGATTGGAATCCACTCATGGATCAAAATCATCGTAGTTCGATCTTATGTCGCACCCTAAATGGCCAATTCCATTGGGGGAGGAAAAGGAAAGAATAGATTATGAATAACTCACCTTTAGAATTAAACAAATCTATTAGGAATAAGTCAATCTCTCCAATTAGTGATCAAGAGGGGGTTAAGATAATCACTTTATTTAGAAATTAAATATGAAGGAGGATCAAGATAATCACCTATTATTCAAGGCTTAAGATAATCACTCTAATTAGTTATTAAATGAGAAAAATAATTGCCCTAATTAATGATTATTAAGGTTTAAAATAATCACTCTAATAAGTGATTAAATGACAAAAATAATCGTCCTAATTAACGATCATTAAGGTTTGAGATAATCACTCTAATTAGTGATTAAATGAGAAAAATAATCGTCCTAATTAACGATCATTAAGGTCTAAGATAATCACTTTAATTAGTGAGTAAACGAGAAAAACTAATCGCCCTAATTAACGATTATTAAGGTTTAAGATAATCACTCTAATTAGTGATTAAATGAGAAAAATAATCGCGCTAATTAACGATTATTAAGGTTTAAGATAATCACTCTAATTAGTGATTAAATAAAGAGGGTTAAGTCAATCACCTTAATTAGTGATGAACCAAAGTTTTAAGATAATCACTCTAAATAGTGATTAAATATGATGAAATGTTAAGCTAATCACCCTAATTAGTGATTAAATGAAAAGTTTGAGTTAACCGTTCTAATTAGCAAATAATCGAGGATTGAAATAACCACCTTAATTAGTGATCACGTTTATAATTTCCAACAGGTCTCGGGAGGTTTGCTTCCTAATTGAAGGCTTTTGAGAAATAATCTTAATTGACGATTATAAGTTGTTTGGAGAGAAATGATCAATTTGAGATCAAATTAGAGATTGTGTTTGGCTAATTGGAATTTAGTCATTCAAAGTGAGACACGTTAAACGGGCTAAAATCAATTCGGAGATCATAATTACCAATCTAATTATGTCAAAATACATGATTAATCCATTTGAAGATGGAGAACAAATTTTAAAATGTATGATGGATGACCATACCATTTAACTTAGTTAGATTAATTGAGATTAGCTCATTTTATTCATAATTGGGCCCATCATGCAAAATTTATAACATTGGTTGCTCATTTTATTAAAAAGAATTGTGCTTTATGAAAATTATGCATAAACATCTCCATGTTTTTTTATTAATAAGTGGTGTAATAACTATTTGCAAAGGAATTATTATTACAACAATATGTACAAATTCTATGATCTATACAAATCTTCAATCTTGATCTTCATCATCATAATCCTTGATCTTCATTTCCTTGAATTGGCTTTGGAATTCATGTTTATTTGTAAATTTGTGAAAAATTAGAGATTAATTAATCTCTTTGATTTTGATTTTCTATGACAATTTTATTGATTTTTATTGCAGAATAAAAATGAATCATTTTAAGTGAAATTTAAAATTTCATGAATTTTAATTAACATTTTCGTGTAAAAAGAAAACATTTTTTTTATGAAAGCTTGAGTTAATCACATTATTTCACTTTTCATATTGCACTTTTATTCTTGTACTGAATTATAAAATTCATAACTTTCTGTACAAAGCACTAAATTATGCATATGATACATCTATGGATAGGTAAGTGAGTTTTGTATGTTGTGTTAAAATTTCACAAGCTTTTACTAACAAATCGAATTATGGTGAATTGTATGCTAAAACTGGTCAAAACAGGACCTTTATCCAAATTGTTCTTTGAAAACCAACTTATTGAACTTAATTTGAAGTGAATTTTGGTATGAATATTATAGACACTTTGGAAGACTAGACTGGAAATTTCGCTTGAATTGGGCATTTTTTGGACATTTTTAAGACCATTTTTTGGAAATTTTCACTTGAATTGGACATTTTTAAGACCATTCATAACTTTGTTTATTTTCTTAACTGACGAGAAAATCAGTTTTCTGGAATTTAGTGATTTACATGAACGTTTTTCCAAACATGATATAAAATTGTATAAAATTCATATGAGCATGATTTTTATATTTTTAAAATTCCAAAGCCCAGGTGCTGGAAACATCTTGAACTTCATAGGAAACATATTACATCCTATAACCTATTCTGATAATGCAGATGAAAAATGAAATGAAATATAAAATTAAAACTGACCATAATTACAGCATCACATTTTCTTTTTGTGGAGATGTTTATGCACAACGCTTCTTGAATTTTTTTATGAAAACATGTTTTTGGTGATGAACAATAACTTGATTAAGAAAAATCACATAAACACATTATTTCCTAAGAGTCTCCTCATTAGAGTTGACTATTCTAGGTGGGGTGATCTAAGGTTGGGAACCTATTAGGACTTCCACATACCCAAATCACTCCAAAAATTTAAAAAAAATGATAAGAAGAAACAAAGAGGAAGTTAGTATATCATTAAGAAGATAATCAAGAAAAAATAAAAATAACTTCAACTTTACCTTGCTTGCTCAAAGATGCACTTCCTTTTGCAAAGTTTTCTACCTCTTTTTGTGATTTTCTTAATTTCTAAGTGAGTTTATAAATCCACTTAATTACTAACTTAAACTCTTTTTTTTGTGTTTTTTCTTTTGATGAACTTCTTCACTCACTAATTGTAACTTTTGCTTAGATGGAGAAATTAAGGAGGAGGAGAGTAGTAGAGTTAAGTGAAGTTGTGTGAAATTGTTGTCTGTTTAAGTAAAAAAAATGGGGGGTATTTATAGGGAAATGAGGTGGTGAATTAGGGTTTGAAGAAGGTAAAAAATCATATTTTTCACGCAAAAAATCTGATATTTTTCCATCCTAAATTACCTTAATGACATCACCCTAATGACATCACCCAAATGACATTATCAAATCTCTTTGGAAATACAAATATTCTTATTCTCTTTAGATTTTTTTATCAATGACACAAAATCAGATTTTCAGAAAATATTATTTCCTAAATACATCCTAATAAATAGAAATGCATCGAAAAACGTGAAAAGAGAAACTGACTGCATTACTGCGCTTAGCGTAAAGCCCCGCACTAGACATAGCATCGTGCGCTTGGCGCACTGGCCTGCGTTTGGCACAGGAACCTGTTGTGCGCTGGGCACATGATCACGCATCTGGCGCATGGTCATGCGCCTAGCGCACAATTCGAATCTTCCGAAAAAAATCGGATCCTTTGCTCTTACACCTTTGGATTTGATTCTTATTCTTATTCTTTTTCATGATTCTTATTCCTTAACTAATGGATAAAGAATGTGATTGGTGGTTAAAGAATACATTCTTATTCTTTATCCAATGAACAATGACTTGACCATCAAGAAAACTGATTACTACAGGTTTTGGGAGACGATTAAAATTCCGGCGCCTAATTGCGACTCCTTTTTTATTTTTTGTTATTCGAAAAACTAACTTAAGACAATTGACGAAAACTCATCAATTAGTAAAGACGAGCATGATTATACTACAAATCATTTTATTAAACCGGTGGTTGTAGTTATTGCTACAACTTACGGAAAATTACATTTCTAAGCCAGAATTGCATGACTAATACGCTAAAAAAAGGAAAAACATACGATGGAATGAGACTCCTGCTCCGGGGCTAAACATGCCTTTGACGGGGAGTGCGCTCCACAATACTTGGCCATTTTTGTTATTTTTATTTCTTTTCAAAATCTTTATTTATACGAAAAAGGGGTTCAAAATTTGGTGTATAAAATTACTTGTAGTTATTGTCTTGCATACTAACTTTGTTATACAGAGACCGGCATATATAGATCAGTTCTAAACTGCAGAGAGTTTACAATCGTTCTCCGTCCTGACACCGTATACTTTGGCTATCGGTTTCATGAACCTCGGTAAAAGTTGGGGGCTGTAGACATATAATCGTGTCTCCCCATATAAGGATACGATGATGAAACATACGACGGTCTGAATTGGTCTGACCCATGGGGAGAGCAGTACGAAAAGCCATCCCAAAACTATTTCGAAAAGTGTTAAAGTCCTATTTTAAAGCCCAATTAATTATTCATGATAGTTAATTGTATTTTGAGCCCAACTCTTTGAAAAGCCCAATTAATTGTTTTATAATAATTAATTGTTTTATTTTCATAAATAAATATTTGCAAAGATATTTTTCATAGTTAAAGTCGGATTTTATCCCGTAAAATCAGATTTCCGGAGTTAAAAGATAAAAGAAAATCTTCAAAACGCGTTTTTATCAAAAAGCTGTCAATACGTGTCAAAAGCAAGGCAGGGCGCTGAGCGCACAGGCTGCGCCAAGCTCACCATTTTGACACGTAAGCGTGCGCTTGGCGCACAGCAGTGCGCTAAGCGTACAAGATTGCCACGTAGACTTATATGTCATACAGAGTCCTGTGCCAAGCGCACTTGTCTGTGTAAGACGCATCTTTTCTTTCTTATCTTTTTCAAAGCGCGTACCATGTGTACGCTTTCTTCTTGGCATGCCGCGTCAGGTGCGCCTATATGGGCCTGACATTTAGATTTGCGCTTGGCACGTCATCCTACGCCTGGCTCAGCTAGCGCGTGAAGCGTAGATTCGTTCTCCCTATATATAGGCTTCGATTTTCCGAATTAAAATACTGGTTTTTCACACTTAAACACTTCGAACACTACGAATATATTCACGAACTTCTGTTAAAAACCTCCCTACAAAAACTCATACTTTAACACATACAAACACATATTTTAATACGTACACTCAAATCTTTCAGACATTCATACTTTCAGGCTTCACGATTGCTCGTCCCGAAGGTTGTCAATCTCGCAGACCCAAGCCACGGTTGAGGGTCCTTGAACAAATTTCTATTTTTATATTGAAGTTACTAACCATTTATTTCATAATGTAGATCTTTGGTATAAAATCGTTCAACTGTATATTCTAATCCTTCCTTCTGTTTATTTATTTTCATACATTATTATATGCTTGCCTGATAGTTCTATACATATTATATGATTGTTCAATGCATGACTTTTATCACCCACATGTTATTTTGTTAATCAAAGACCTAAAGAATTGTTCTAATATTAATCAGACTAATTTGAACAACCTGTTATGTTCCATGTAATTTTGATTGCCTAATAACATATCACTAAAAAATAGTCTTTTATATGTTTCCTGAGCCAACCTAGACTTAATTAGTTTTTGGGTGCATGAAAATATTATTTGGTTATTCTTTTGCATTAAAATTTACATGAACCAATATTTAGTAGAGGCCAGCAATGGGCGAATATGGTTCATTATGACCATGTTCGTACCCTCACCCCCGAACTCAATTTTTTTTTCATGACCATCTATGAAGACAGGACGGGGAAATCTACATTGGATAAGTCCCTAATTTGTCCCTACGATTTTCCATATCCAATTAGGTTTATGAGTCTTCCTTTAAAGACTTGTTGGCGACTTCAAAACAATTTTCAATAAAACCTCTACAATGTGGTAGTCAAATCAAATACGCGCTCATCCCGCGTAGGCGAAATAAAAACAGGACTACAATGAGTGGTTGAAACGCGAAAAATACGATTCATAATATTTTTATGCATTAGAATGACATTACTGTTTTGCATATGCATGGCTATTGTTTAAACCACCATAAGGACAATCGACCTTCCCTCATTAGCGCACGTTCTATGCGTCAGACCACCCCCGTGGGGTTTGCGCTTTGTCCTTCCAAAATGCTTCCAGAGCGATAGTGTTGGATCTTAGTCATAAGTAAACCTACGCAACCATGGCGTTGTTCTCTTGGTTCTGACTTGAGAACTAGAGTGCGTCTTACACGTGGCCACCTCTTTATGCAGAGGTACGAAGCGTGGATCAATCTCTTAATCATTTATCATTTCCATTTTCCCATTCCAAATTCTCATTTTGAAAGCATCATTTCTTAAAATTCACGAGGTCTATCCGATTTCTATTCAGGACATGTCGTGAGATTATAACTTGGGAACGTCCAACAGAGAGGCAATAAGGTCGACCTACTCCCGGACTCGTCAAACGAGTCTTAACCTTTTGAAAGGAATCCTGCCACACTTCTGAATCATCATCTGAAATGGGGGACACTAATGAACAACTTAATGCTATCATGGCTAAACTTCAACTAATGAACTCTCGTCTTGAGGAACAAGACAAAGAGATCAAGGCACTGAGAGAGAAACTAACTGAAGAAGATGAACAGGTTGACACTCCACCACCACCTCCAATCAAGTCCAAGACAAATTTGTGTCTTAAAAAACTCGAGCAATTGATCCATTCAATTCTTGCACTCGAGATTCAGACTCATGGCCACGACATCATTGATCCTGAACTAAAGGAAAAACTCCCTCAAAAGGTAGCATTAGGTGACCTCCCAAAAATTCAAGGGGGTCGAGACCCAGATGATCACTTGAGAGCATTTTCCATCTCTATGGCCCTCAAGGGCACGAGCAAGGACATGTTTGCTTATGTCTTTCCTTTGACCTTGGATGCACATCCCTTCAAGTGGTTCAAATCACTGAATAAAACCAAGTTGAATGACTGGGACTACATCAGAGAAGAGTTCCACAATCCTCAGCTTCCCATTCCCCCTTCGTGAGTTGGAGTTAATTAAACAAAACATAAACAAAACATAAACAAAGACTTTGTCACCTTCCTGAATAGATGGAGGGAAAAGGCTGCAGAAATGACTAACAGGCCATCTTAAATTGGATCAAGTCCAACTAGTGATCCGTAACTTGCAGCCCAATTACAGGGATCACATCAAATTCCAACCCATGTAGTCTTTCAAGAAACGCTATAAAGTAGGCCTGTTGAGCAAAGAAGTGGTCCAAGCCTCAAAAAGTAAGGGTTACAACAACAACAACTCTATCAAGAAGAGTAACAATAACCCTTGCAGCTCTAAAGGTAATGATGTCAACGCCCTAGCTACAGAGAAGGAATCAAAAGCCTCAAAGAACCTTCACTCCATTGGGCGTGACTTTAGAAGAAGCTTTCAATAGGCTTCATAAAAAAGGAGCAATACAACCTATTGGTCCTACTCCAAACCCTGCACCTTAAAATAGGCACAGGAAGTGGAACCCTAATGCATATTGCAAGTACCACCAAGGGAATGGACACTCAACATATGCGTGTTGGGCCTTAAGGAATACCCTACAGGATATAGTTGATAGTGGCAGACTTCCAATTCAGCCGGCAGCAAAAGTCAATAACAGCATCAACCTCTTGGGAATCGTCTCAACACTGCAGGAAGCTTAGTCATTCAATGTTAGTTTTGTAGGTTGAGTCGGAGAGTCCCTCCCCTAACCCCTTCATTTCCTTTCTTGTCGAGTCTATGTCATTTAGGACTTTATTTCTAATAAGCCTTGTTCCATTTATTTCTAATTAATAAAATAATTACATTTTCCAATTATTTTTTTTCATTAGCCTTCCATCATTTTTATGCTGCTATTTCAATGTTAAAACTTAAATTACCTGATGATCGTGACTAATTAAAGAAAAAATCTGAAAAAAAGAGAGAAAAATAAAAAATGGACATGCTTTGGATTAGGAGTTATTCCCCTCTCCCTTCCATCAACCTTCAATAAACCATCCTCATCCATGCAACCTAAACCAAAACAATAAATCCCATAAAGCATCATTAGCCAAAAAACATTTCAAAATCAAAGCTCCACAAAATAACCTTCAAGCCTTCCAATACACTAAAACCAAAATAGCTTGTGTGCAAGCCTCACTACATAAAAAAAAAATAAAAAATCAATGCCAGACAAAAACAAAAAAAAGTGGAAAAATCAATGTGCGAAAAAAAAAAGCAAAAGCAAAGGAAAACGCACACGACAAAAAGGAAAAAATGCAAAAAAAAAAAAAAGCCAAAGGCAAAGAAAAGAACAGTCAAGCTAGGGGGCTTTCTAGAACTACGAATGGTCTGATTCCGCAAGGTTACGTAGGAATCCTCATCTCGAGGTCCAACCGCTTCAATAAAATAAATTAATCAAGGTCTCATGATGTGGCTTTCTAGAATTTGGCAGCATACTCTTTCTAGATCCCGGCATAGACTCGAGTCTGAACCTAGCTTCTTCAAAGTCTTTTCCCACCTACATCTATTTAAGTGGTGATTATTGCTGGTGATTATTGTGGATGCCACGATTACGAAGATATCATTGCAAATGTGGCTGTTATATCAATGCAATTCTTAGTTTCATCACTCCTGCAATATCTACAATAATAATTTAGTTACATATCATGACTCATGTGATGCTTAACTTAAAGAACACTTCTAGTAACCAAGTAGAACGAAAAAATTGTTTTTAGCTGGAAGCTCGAAGGAATTTAAAACAACAGATTCGACAAAAGCACAAATCTCAATCAGTAACACGCAAGACGCCCCAGTAAAAGTCCAAGGACGCGAAAGATGTGATCTTAACAAAGAAATATATTGTAGGCTTCTTATTAACAAAGAAATTTGCTTATTACTGGTCTCTACTCTCTAGCATTATCCCGTAGTGAAAGTTATGCAATTGATACAAATCAGAAGAGACGATACGGGCACCAATGAATCTCACATAGTCCAATTTTCATTTTCTTTTTTTAAATAAGATGAAGAATCTATAGAAGTGGCGCCTCTCATAGGTATATGATAACCAACCAAATTTGCCTTTCAGACTCCTTGGAAGGAGGGGGATGGCAAGGGAAACCTTACCCCCAAAGACCCCTAATGGGGTTTGATCACATGACTTTGAAATCATAAGGCCAAAACTTTCAATTCGAACTCTCCTTGTCCCGAAGGACCATTCGACAAATACATGGTTTCTAGCGAAATCTGACCTTGCCTTTATCAACTCCTCAAAGAAGAATCCCTAGTGAAAACATTGAACGATTTAAGATAAATCAACTACATTCCAGTCAAGGCTCATAGTGCCTAATTTAAGACAAGCTCACCCAAAAATTGGGGCTTCCTATATATGTGGTGGTTCCTCCAAATCAAATCAAACTCCCGAAAAGTTGTAATCTGCAGACCTCGTTTACGGACCCCGATTATTTACTAAATGCAGTTTTCAAAAATCATTCTATCTAAATCTGATCATTCCATCATTCTACATATCCATATCTTCTAACTTTGCAAAACCCTGACCATGCATTGCATTTAATACATCCTAGTCTTGCATAACCCTGACCCTTCATGACATACCATATTCCTTTTGTTTGCATAACCTTAATCTTTGCATAGCGTCTCATGCATCCTTAGAGAGTCTAAGTTTGCATTTTTTCATCATTATATGCTTTATATAAGTTGTTTGCATGAATCTGCTAACATCTTTCTCTGCAGGTAATTAGATTACAGTGGTACCCGATTTTTTTACTGTCTTCATTAATGGTCTGAATTGCACAAAAGTCTCTAATTGGACTATGAGTTTTAGAAAACTTTGAAGTCGCCACCTATTAATTTTTGAATAGCGACAAAATTATTTAATAAATCGTTTTAAAATCAATTTCAAGAAATTCTATTTAAAACGATGTTGACTTCATATCGATAAGGATTTTTGAAAATTGGTCTTTCATACCATGAGATAGGGTTCGGGGTTTAAGTTAAGAGGTGCGAACGTCTGGAACTCGTCTCCCCTTCCGTTCTACAGAACGGGCTCTTACTAAATGCGTTATTTTCCTTTTTAAAGTAATCATGACTATTAAAAAAAGAAAGAAAATCACATAATTTGCACATATACACATCAATCATTTTTAAGAGGGCTAATATATCATTTGTACATGGTAGGTTTGAGCGCTGAAGTTGCACTACGTACAATTCATTGCGGGATTGGAATCCACTCATGGATCAAAATCATCGTAGTTCGATCTTATGTCTCACCCTAAATGGCCAATTCCATTGGTGGAGGAAAAGGAAAGAATATATTATGAATAACTCACCTTTAGAATTAAACAAATCTATTAGGAATAAGGTAATCACTCCAATTAGTGATCAAGAGGGAGTTAAGATAATCACTTTAATTAGCAATTAAATATGAAGGAGGATCAAGATATTCACCCTAATTAGTGATTATTCAAGGCTTAAGATAATCACTCTAATTAGTGATTAAATGAGAAAAATAATTGCCCTAATTAATGATTATTAAGGTTTAATATAATCACTCTAATTAGTGATTAAATGAGAAAAATAATCGTGCTAATTAACAATCATTAAGGTTTAAGATAATCACTCTAATTAGTGATTAAATGAGAAAAATAATCGTCCTAATTAACGATCATTAAGGTTTAAGATAATCACTCTAATTAGTGAGTAAATGAGAAAAAATAATCGCCCTAATTAACGATTATTAAGGTTTAATATTGATTAAATGAGAAAAAAATAATCGCCCTAATTAACGATTATTAAGGTTTAAGATAATTACTCTAATTAGTGATTAAAGAAAGAGGGTTAAGTTAATCACCTTAATTAGTGATTAACCAAGGTTTAAGATAATCACTCTAATTAGTGATTAAATATGGTGAAAGGTTACGCTAATCACCCTAATCAATGATTAAATGAAAAGTTTGAGTTAACCACTCTAACTAGCGATTAATCGAGGATTGAAATAACCACCTTAATTAGTGATCGCGTTTATAATTTCCAAGAAGTCTCGGGAGGTTTGCTTCCTAATTGAAGGATTTTGAGAAATAATCTTAATTGACGATTATTAATTTGTTTAGAGAGAAATGATCAATTTGAGATCAAATTTGGAGATTGTGTTTGGCTAATTGGAATTTGGCCATTTAAAGTGAGACACGTTAAACGGGCTAAAATCAATACGGAGATCATAATTACCAATCTAATTATGTCAAATTACATGATTAATCCATTTGAAGATGGATAATAAATTTTTAAAATGTATGATGGATCATCATACATTTTAACTTAGTTAGATTTGCAATTTTTCCTCTTAATTGAGATTAGGTCATTTGATTCATATACTATGATATATTGGGCCCAACATGCAAAATTTATAACATTGGTTGCTCATTTTATTAAAAAGAGATGTGGAATTATTTATGAAAATTATGCATAAACATCTCCATTTTTTTTTATAAATGAGTGATGTAATAACTATTTAAAAAGAAATTATTATTACAAAAATATGTACAAATTCTATGATCTATACAAATCTTCAATCTTGATCTTCACCATGATACTCCTTGATCTTCATCTCCTTGAATTGGCTTTGGAATTCATGTTTATTTGTAAATTTGTGAAAAATTAGAGATTAATTAACCTCTTTGATTTTGATTTTTTATGACAATTTTTATTGATTTTTATTGCATAATAAAAAATGAATCATTTTAAGTGAAATATTAAATTTCATGATTTTTAATTAACATTTTCGTGTAAAAACAAAACATTTTTTTTATGAAAGATTGAGTTAATCACTTTATTTCACTTTTCAGATTGTACTTTTGTTCTTGTACTGACTGATAAAATTCATAACTTTCTGTACAAAGTGCTAAATTGTGTATGTGATATATCTTTGGATAGGTAAGTGAGGTTTTTATGTTGTGTTAAAATTTCACAAGCGTTTACTGAAAAATCGAATTATGGTGAATTGTATGCTAAAACTGGTCAAAAAAGGACCTTTATCCAAATGGTTCTTTGAAATCCAACTTATTTAACTTAGTTTGAAGTGAATTTTGGTATGAATATTATAGACACTTTAGAAGACTATACTGGAAATTTTCACTTGCATTGGGCATTTTTAAGATCATATTTTGTTTATTTTATTAACTAAAGAGAAAATCAGTTTTCTGGAATTTAGTGATTTACGTGAACGTTTTTCTAAAAATGATATAAAATTGTAAAAAATTCATATGAACATGATTTTTATATTTTTGGAAAGCTACTGATGTCTACTTTAAACTTGATATTTTTAGTTTTATCTAAATGATTTTATTTTAAACTTTATTGATAGAACAAGTTTATGTGATACTGGACAAAATCAGTTTTGCACAACAATGTTGTATGATTTTTAATTATCTTGAAAAATTCTTTTTTAAAAAAATCCAAGCCCAGGTGCTGGAAACATCTTGAACTTCATAGGAAACATATTACATCCTGTAAACTATTCTGATAATGCAGACGAAAAATGAAATGAAATACAAAATTAAAACTGAACATCAGCATCACAATTTCTTTTTATGGAGATGTTTATGCACAACTCTTCTTGAATTTTTTTATGAAAACATGTTTTTGGTGATGAACAACAACTTGATTAAGAAAAATCACATAAACACATTGTTTGCTAAGAGTCTCCCCATTAGAGTTGACTATTCTAGGTGGGGTGATTTAAGGTTGGGAAACTATTAGGACTTCCACATACCCAAATCACTTCAATTTTTTTTTTAAATGATAAGAAGAAACAAAGAGGAAGTTAGTATGTGATTAAGAAGATAATAAAGAAAAAATAATAAGAACTTCAACTTTACCTTGCTAGCTCAATGATGCACTTCCTTTTGCAAAGTTTTCTACCTTTTTTTTGTGATTTTCTTAATTTCTAAGTGAGTTTCTAAATCCACTTAATTACTAACTTAAAATCATTTTTTTGTGTTTTTTCTTTTGATGAACTTCTTCACTGACTAATTGTAACTTTTGCTTAGATGGAGAAATTAAGGAGGATGAGGGTAGTAGAGTTAGGTGAAGTTGTGTGAAATTGTTGTGTGTTTAAGTAAAAGAAATGGGGGGTATTTATAGCGAAATGAGGTGGTAAATTAGGGTTTAAAGAAGGAAAAAAATCATATTTTTCACCCAAAAAATTTGATATTTTTTCCATCCTAAATTACCTTAATGACATCACCCTAATGACATCAACCAAATGCTATCACCCAAATGACATCCTCAAATCTCTTTGAAAATACAAATATTCTTATTCTCTTTAGATTTTTCCATCAATGAGGCAAAATCAGATTTTCAAAAAAATATTATTTCCAATATACATCCTAATACGTAGAAATGCATCGAAAAACGTGATAAGAGACACTGCATTACTGCGCTTAGCGCAAAGCCTTACGCTCGACATAGCACCATGCGCTTAGCACACTGGCCTGCGTTTGGCGCAGAAACCTGTTGTGCGCTGGGCACATGATCACGCGTCTGGCGCATGGTCATGTGCCTGGCGCACAATTCAAATCTTCCGAAAAAAATCAGATCATTTGCTCTTACACTTTGGATTTGATTCTTATTCTTATTCTTTTTCATGATTCTTATTTTTTAACTAGTGGATAAAAGTATGTGATTGGTGGTAAAAGAATATATTCTTATTCTTTATCCAATGAACAATGACTTGACCATCAAGAAAACTGATTACTACCAGTTTTGGAAGACTATAAAATTACAGCGCATAATTGCGACTCGTTTTTTTTTTCTTTTCGAAAAACTAACTTAAAACAATTGACGAAAACTCGTCAAATTAGTAAAGACGAGCATGATTATACTACAAATCATTTTATTAAACCGGTGGTTGTAGTTATTGACTACAACTTACGGAAAATTACATTTCTAACCCGAAATTGCATGACTAATACGCTAAAAAAATGAAAATCATACGATGGAATGAGACTCGCGCTCTGGGGCGAAACATGCCTTTGACGGGGCGTGCGCTCCACAATACTTGGCGGTTTTCGTTATTTTTATTTCTTTTCAAAATCTTTGTTTATACGAAAAGGGGTTCAAAATTTGGTGTCTATAATTACTTGTAGTTATTGTCTTGCATATTAAATTTGTTTTACAGAGACCGGCGTATATAGATCAGTTCTAAACTGCAGAGAGTTTACGATCGTTCTCCGTCCCGACACCGTATACTTTGGCTATCGGTTTCATGAACCTCGGTAAAAATGGGGGGCTTCTGTAGAGATATAATCATGTCTCCCCATTTAAGGATCCGATGATGAAACATACCGCGGTCTTAATTAGTCCGACTCAAGGGGAGTGCAGTACGAAAAGCCATCCCAAAATTATTTCGAAAAGTGTTAAAGTCCTATATTAAAGCCCAATTAATTATTCATTATAGTTAATTGTATTTTGAGCCCAACTCTTTGAAAAACCCAATTAATTGTTTAATAATAATTAATTGTTTTATTTTAAAAAAAAAATATTTTCAAAGATATTTTTTATAGTTAAAGTCGGATTTTATCCCGTAAAATCAGATTTCAGGAGTTAAAAGATAAAAAAAAATCTTCAAAACGCGTTTTTATCAAAAACCTGTCAAAACGTGTCAAAAGCAAGGCGGGGGGGCTGAGCGCACTGGCTGCTCCAAGCGAACTATTTTGCCACGTAAGCGTGCGCCTAGCGCACAGCAGTGCCAAGTAGACTTATATGTCACACAGAGTCCTGTGCCAAGCGCACTTCTCTGTGTGAGACGCATCTTTTCTTTATTATCTTTTTCAATGCGCGTACCACGTGTACGCTTTCTACTTGGCATGCCGTGTCAGGCGCGCCTATCTGGGCCTGACATGTAGATTTGCGCTTGACACGTCATCCTGCGCCTGGCTCAGCTAGCGCGTGAAGCGTAGATTAGTTCTCCTTATTAATAGGCTTCGATTTTCTGAATTAAAATACGGATTTTTCACACTTAAACACTTTGAACTCTATGAATATATTCATGAACTTCTCTACAAAACCTCCCTACAAAAACTCATACCTTAAGACATACAAACACATATTTTCATACATACATTCAAATCCTTCAGACATTCATACTTTTAGGCTTCAGGATTGCTCATCCCGAAGGTTGTCAATCTCGCAGACCCAAGCCACGGTTGAGGGTCCTTGAATAAATTCCTATTTTAATATTGAAGTTACTAACCATTTATTTCATAATGAGATCTTTGGTATAAAATCATTCAACTGTATATTCTAATCCTTCCTTCTATTTATTTATTTTCATACATTATTATATGCTTGCCTGATTGTTCTACACATATTATATGATTTTTCAATGCATGACTTTTATCACCCACATGTTATTTTGTTTATCAAAGACCTAAAGAATTGTTCTAATATTAATCAGATTAATTTGGACAACCTGCTAGGTTCCCTGTAATTTTGATTGCCTAATAACATATCACTAAAAAATAGTATTTTATATGTTTCCTGAACCAACCTAGACTTAATTAGTTTTAGGGTGCATGCAAATATTATTTGGTTATTCTTTTGTATTAAAATTTATATGATTCAATATTTAGTTGAGGCCAGCAACGGGAGAATATGGTTCATTATGACCATGTTCGTACCTTCACCCCCGAACTCAATTTTTGTTTCATGACTATCTATGGAGTCACGACAAGGAAATCTACATTGGTTAAGTCCCTAATTTGTCCCTACGATTTCCCATATCCAATTAGGTTTATGAGTCTTCCTTTAAAGACTTGTTGGCAACTTCAAAACAATTTTCAATAAAACCTCTACAATGGGGTAGTGAAATCAAATACGCTCTCATCCCGCGTAGGCGAAATAAAAACAAGACTACAATTTGGCGACACCACTGGGGAGGATTTTAAAAACTTAATTAATTAAATGAGTGGGTGAAAGTTAAAAAATACGATTCATAATCTTTTTATGCATTAGAATGACATTACTGTTTTTCATATGCATGCCTATTGTAAACCACCATAAGGACAATATACCTTCCCTCATTAGGGCATGTTCTATGCGTGAGGCCACCCCGTGGGGTTTGCGCTTTGTCCATTCAAAATGCTTCCTGAGCGATAGTGTTGGATCTTAGTCATAAGCAAACCTACCCAACCATGGCATTGTTCTCTTGTTTCTCGACTTGAGAACTGGAGTGCGTCTGACACGTTGCTACCTCTTTAAGAAGAGGTATGAAGCGTCGATCAATCTCTTAGTCATGGACCCTATTTAGCCTTAACCTAAACCTGACCATAGTTTAAAAAATAGAACTGGACTTTAGGTTGGAACTTTTGCATCCATGTTTTATGCCATATGCCTGTGATTGCAATTTTGCTTGTTATTAACCTGTCAAATTGTCATTATTATGCGTCGTACCTAAAAATCGCATCTAAGTAACAAACAAAAGTTCATCCATTGGCCAAAACATCGACTAAATCTATGAAAAACATGTCGGTGGAGTAGTACGCCAAGCGCGTTAAGTTGCGCCTGGCGCACCACTCCCTTGCAAGACACACGGCTGTGCGCCACGCGCAACAATGTTGTGTGACACTCAGTCTTTGCATCGCATGCTTTTCGTCGATTTAGTCGTCGTGGGGATGATCTTATGTTCGGTCCGTCTGCATTCGCGTAAAATATGGTCATTCTAGGGGTCTCACCTAATCAAACACAAAAGGAGTCAGTCTTTTCATGCAAGGTCGAGTCTATCCTAAAAAAAAGTGCAGCTCGAAAGCTAGTCATGGTAAAGTTAGAATCATCATGCATGTCTACCTTCTCGCTACTGTTCAACAAATCTTCCCTATCAATCTTACCTTACCATATTCAATCAATTTCAAAAAAACTTACATTTTTCAAAATCAATCCTACACCTATGTCTATTCTACCTTTTTCAAAAAGCATTTACTAATCATCATCATACACGACATTTACAAAAATATTTTCAAAATTAATCCATCGTCATTTCCTAACAAAAGATAAAAACAAGGGGTTCCTTTCAAAAAATGAATTTCGATAATTCTAAGCCTAGTCGAAACACCTACCTTTAATCCAATCAAATCAACCCAATTCATTTGCATTCATTTCTAGTCCCATATGCATTAGAGTCCATTTTGCATTCATCCTCGGACCGTCTAATTTGAGTCCGTGCACTCACTAGCATTAGAGTCGATCTTAGGCCCATATAAGTCTAGTTCATATCAAAATCTAGACCTATTTGCATCTTTATGTGAAGTCTAGTCCAAGTCTATTCCTAATCCATTCTAATCTAAGTCTATGATAAGTCCAATCCAAATCTTAGGTCCATTTAGGTCCAGTTCATTCCCTAGGTCTAGTTTGCATTATATGTAAACCATAGTAAGTCTTCTGACTATAAAATCTCCCTAGGTCTACTTTGCATTATATGTAAACCCAAGTCAGTCTTCGGACTATAAATTTTCCCTAGGTCTAGTTTGCATTATATGTAAACCCTAGTCAGTCTTTGGACTATAAAGGTCAGTCTTAGCACTATAAAATTTCCCTAGGTCTCGTTTGCATTATATGTAAACCCTAGGCAATCTTCGGACTATAAAGGTCAGTCTTAGGACTATAAAATTTCCCTACGTCCAGTTTGCATTATATGTAAACCCTAGCTAGTCAGTGTTCGGACTATAAATGTTCAGTGTTAGGAGTATAAAATTTCCCTAGGTCTAGTTTGCATTATATGTAAACCCTAATTTGTCTTCAGACTATAAAAGTTCAGTCTTAGGACTACAAAATTTCCCTAGGTCTAGTATGCATTATATGTAAACCCTAGTCAGTCTTCAGACTACTAAAGTTGAGTATTAGGACTATAAGATTTCCCTAGGTCTAGTTTGCATTATATGTAAACCCTAGTCAGTCTTTGGACTATAAAATTTAAGTCTTCGGACTATAAAAGTTCATCCCCTAAGTCTAACCACCTTTATTTGTCTACCCTGCGTCGAGTCTAGTCTGCTTATTGTAAGTGCAAAGTCTAGTACTCAGCAAAGTCCAATCATTCAGTCTACTTGCATAGTCCAGTTCAGTCCATGTTTGCATATGCATTAAGCTAGGCCCATATCTCTATCATAGTCAAGGCCATACTAGTCCAAAATCATACCCATTTCTTATCATTTCTTATTTGTATTCTTTCATTTTCCCATTCCAAATTCTCATTTCGTAAGCATCATTTCTTAAAATTCACGAGGTCCATCCGATTTCAATTCAGGACATGTCGTGAGATTATAAATTGGGAACGTACAACAGAGAGGCAATAAGGTCGACCTACTCCCAGACTCGTCAAACGAGTTCTAACATTTCGAAATGAATCCTCCGACATTTCTGAATCATCATCTGAAATGGGGGACACTAATGAACAACACAGTGCTATCATGGCTCAACTTCAACTAATGAACTCTCGTCTTGAGGAATAAGACAAAGAGATCAAGGCACTGATTGAGAAACTAACTGAAGAAGACGAACAGGGCGACACTCCACCACAACCTCCAATCAAGTCCAAGACAAATTTGTGTTTTGAAAAACTCGAGCAATTGATTCAGTCAATTCCTGCACTCGAGAGTCAGACTCATGGCCATGGCATCATTGATCCTGAACTAAGGGAAAAACTCCATTAAAAGGTAGCATTGGGTGACCTCCCAAAATTCAAGGGGGTCGAAATCCCAGATGATCACTTGAGAGCCTTTTCCATCTCTATGGCCCTCAAGGGGATGAGCAAGGACATGTTTGCTTATGTCTTTCCCTTGACCCTGGATGCACATCCATTCAAGTGGTTCAAATCACTGAATAAAACCAAGTTGAATGACTGGGACTACATCAGAGAAAAGTTCCGCAAGCAATATATATACAATACTCAGCTTCCCATTGGCCTTCGTGAGTTGGAATTAACTAAACAAAACTCAAACGAAGACTCTGTCACTTTCCTTAACAGATGGAGGGTAAAGGCTACACAAATGACTAATAGGCCATCTTAAGAGGATCAAGTCCAACTGGTGATCCGTAACTTGCATCCCAAATATGGGGATCACGTCAAATTCCAACCCATAGAACTTTCACGAAACTCTATAAAGTAGGCATGTTGATCAAAGAAGAGGTACAAGCCTCAAAAAGTAAGGGTTACAACAACAACAACTCTATCAAGAAGAGTAACAATAACCCATCCAGCTCCAAAAGTAATGATGTCAACGCCCTAGCTATAGAAAAGGAATCAAAAGCCTCAATGAACCTTCACTCCATTGGGCATGACTTTAGAAGAACTTTTCAATAGGCTTCATAAAAAAGGAGCAATACAGCCTACTGGTCCCTCTCCAGACCCTGCACCTGAAAATAGGCACAAGAAGTGGAATCCTAATGCATATTGCAAGTACTACTAAGGGAATGGACACTCAACATCTGCGTGTTGGGCCTTAAGGAATACTCTGCAGAATATGGTTGATAGTGGCAGACTTCCAATTCCACCGGCAGCAAAAGTCAATAACAACAACAACCCCTTGGGAATCCTCTCAACAGTGTAGGAGGCTTAGTCATTTAACGCCAGTTTTCTAGGTTGAGTCAGAGAGTCCCTCCCCTAGCTCCTTCATTTCCTTTCTTGTAGAGTCTATGTCATTTAGGACTTTATTTCTAATAAGCCTTGTTCCATTTATTTCTATTTAATAAAATAATTACATTTTTTAATTTTTTTTTTTCGTTAGCCTTCCATCATTTTTATGCTGCTAATTCAATGATGAAACTTAAATTACATAATGATCGCGATAAAATAAAGAAAAAATCTGAAAAAAAGAGAGAAAAATAAAAAATGGACATGCTTTAGATTAGGAGTCATTCCCCTCTCCCTTCCATGAACCTTCAACAAACCATCCTCATCCATGCAACCCAAACCAAAAAAATAAATCCCATAAACCATCATTAGCCAAAAAAACCTTTCAAAATCAAAGCACCACAAAATAACCTTCAAGCCTTCCAATACCCTAAAACCAAAATAGCTTGGGTGCAAGCCTCACTACATAAAAAAAATAAATCCCATAAACCATCATTAGCCAAAAAACCTTTCAAAATCAAAGTGTGAAAAAAAATTAATGCCAGACAAAAACAAAAAAAAAAAAGTGAAAAAATCAAATTGCGAAAAAAAAAAGCAAAAGCAAATGAAAACGCACACGACAAAAAGAAAAAAATACAAAAAGAAAAAGCCAAAGGCAAAGAAAAGAACAGTCAAGCTAGGGGGCTTTCTAGAACTACGAATGGTCTGATTCCGCAAGGAAACGTAGGAATCCCCATCTCGAGGTCCGACCGCTTCAACAAAATAAATTAATCAAGATCTCATGATTTGGCTTTCTAGAATTCGGGAGCATACTCTTTCTAGATCTCGACATAGACCCGAGTCTGAACCTAGCCTCGTCAAAGCCTTTTCCCACCTACATCTATTTATATCACAAATTTAAACCTTTTATTTTTCAATCCGACTCTCCTTGTCCACGAAGGACCCTCCAATAATTCCATGGTTTCTAGCGATATCTGACTTTGCCTCTTTGAACTCCTCAAAGAAGAATCCTTAGTGAAAACTTTGAACGATTCAAGACAAATCAACTACATTCCAGTCAAGGCTCGTTGTGCCTAATTCAAGACAAGCTCACCCAAAACGGGGGCTTCCTATATATGTGATGGTTCCTCCAAATCAAATCAAACTCCCGAAAAGTTGTAATCTACAGACCTCGTTTACGGACCCCGATTATTTACTAAAAGCAGTATTCGAAAATCATTATATCTATATCTGATCATTCCATCATTCTACATATCCAGATCTTCTAACTTTGCAAAACCCTGACCTTGCATTACATTTCGTATATCCTAGTCTTGCATAACCATGACCTTGCATGAAGTGCCATATTCCTTACCTTTGCATAACTTTAATTCTTGCATAGCGTCTCATGCATCCTTTGAGACTCTAAGTTTACATTTTTGCATCATTATGTGCTTTTATGTGAGTTGTTTGCATGTATCTGCTAACATCTTTCTCTACAGGTAATCAGATTACTTGTAGTTATTGTCTTGCATACTAACAATGTTTTGCAGTGACCAACCTAGACTTAATTATTTTTAGGGTGCATGAAAATATTATTTGGTTATTCTTTTGCATTAAAATTCACATGAATCAATATTTAGTAGAGGCCAGCAATAGACGAATATGGTTCATTATGACCATGTTCGTACCCTCACCCCCGAATTCAATTTTTAGTTCATGACCATCTATGGAGTTAGGACGGGGAAATCTACATTGGTAAGTCCCTAATTTGTCCCTACGATTTCCCAAATCCAATTAGGTTTATGAGTATTCTTTTAATGACTTGTTGGAGACTTCAAAATAATTTTCACTAAAATTAGTACAATGGGGTAGTCAAATCAAATAAGCGCTCATCCCGCGTAGGCGAAATAAAAACAGGCCTACAATTTGACGACTCCACTGGGGAGGATTTTAAAAACTTAATTTTCTAAATGAGTGGCTGAAACTCAAAAAATACGATTAATACTCTTTTTATGCATTAGAATGACAACACTGTTTTGCATATGCATGGCTATTGTTTAAACCACCATAAGGACAATCTACCTTGCCTCATTAGCGCATGTTCTATGCGTGAGGCCACCCTTGTGGGGGTTTGCGCGTTGTCCTTCCAAAAAGCTTCCTGAGCGATAGTATTGGATCTTAGTCATAAGCAAACCTACCCAACCATGGCATTGTTCTCGTTCCTGACTTGAGAACTGGAGTGCGTCTTACACGTGGCCACCTCTTTGAGCAAAGGTACGAAGTGTGGGATCAATCCCTTAATTATGTACCCTTTTTAGTCTTAGCCTATACCTGACCATAGTTTCAAACATAAAACTAGACTTTAGGTCGGAACTTTTGCATCCATGTTATATGACATATGCCTGTGATTGCAATTTTGCCTATTATTAACCTGTTAAATTGTCATTGTTATGCGTCGTACATAAAATCACATCTAAATAACAAACAAAAGTTCGTCCATTGGCCAAAACATCGACTAAATCTCATAAATACATGTCGGGGGAGTAGTGCGCCAAGCGCATTAAGTTGCCTCTGGCGTAGCACTCCTGTGCCACACGCACGGCTGTGCGCAGTCCGCAGCAATGCTACGCGGCATGCAGTCTGTGCATTGCATGCTTTTCGTCGATTTAGTCGTCGTGGTGGTTGATCTTGTGTTCGGTCCTATGTTCAGTCTGTCTGCATTCGCGTAAAACATGGTCATTCTAGGGGTCTCACCAAATCAAACATAAAAAGAGTCAGTCTTTTAATGCAAGGTCGAGTCTGTCCTTAAAAAAAAGTGCATCTTGAAAGCTGGCCATGGTAAAGTTAGAATCAACATGCATGTCTACCTTCTCCCTGCTATTCAACAAATCTTCCCAATTAATCTTACCTTACCATATTCAATCAATTAAAAAAAAAAAACCTTACATTTTTCAAAATCAATCCTACCCATGTCTATTCTACCTTTTTCAAAAAGCATTTGCTAATCATCATCATAGACGACATTTACAAAAATATTTTCAAAATTAATCCATCGTCATTTCCTAACAAAAGATAAAATCAAGGGGTTGCTTTCAAAAAATGAATTTCGATAATTCTAAGCCTAATCGAAATACCTACCTTCAATCCAATCCAATCAACCCAATCCATTTGCATTCAACCCATATGCATTAGAGTCCATTTTGCATTCATCCTAGTCCCATCTAATTTGAGTCCATGCATTCGCTAGCATTAGAGTCAATCTTAGGCCCATATAAGTCTAGTTCATATCAAAATCTAGGCCCATTTGCATCTTTATGTGAAGTCTAGTCCAAGTCTATTTCTAATCCATTCCAATCTAAGTTTAAGTCTAGTCCAATCCAAATCTTAGGTCCATTTCGGCCCATTTTATTCCCTAGGTTTAATTTGCATTATAAGTAAACCCTAGTCAGTCTTCAGACTCTAGAAGTCACTCTTAGGACAATAAAATTTCCCTAGGTCTAGTTTGCATTATATGTAAACCCTAATCAGTCTTCGGACAATAAAAGTAAGTCTTCGAACTATAAAGATTCCCTAGGTCTAGTTTGCATTATATGTAAACCCTAGTCAGTATTAGGACTATAAAGGTAAGTCTTAGGGCTATAAAATTTCCCTAAGTCTAGTTTGCAGTATATGTATACCCTAGGCAGTCTTCAGACTATAAAGGTCAGTCTTAGGACTATAAAATTTCCTTGGGTCTAGTTTGCATTATATGTAAACCCTATTCAGTGTTCGGACTAGAAAAGCTCAGTGTTAGGAGTATAAAATTTCTCTAGGTCCAGTTTGCATTATATGTAAACCCTAGTCTGTCTTCGAACTATAAAAGTTGAGTATTAGGACTATAAAATTTCCCTAGGTCTAGTTTACATTATTTGTAAACCCTAGTCAGTCTTTGGACTATAAAATTCAAGTCTTAGAACTATAAAATTTCCCTAGGTCTAGTTTGCATTATATGTAAAACCTAGTCAGTCTTCGGACTATAAAAATTGAGTATTAGGACTATAAAATTTCCCTAGGCCTAGTTTGCATTATTTGTAAACCCTAGTCAGTCTTTGGACTATATAATTCAAGTCTTCGGACTATAGAAGTTCATCCCCTAAGTCTAACCATCTTTATTTGTTTAGCCTGCTTTGAGGCTAGTCTGCTTATTGTAAGTGCGAAGTCTAGTACTCAGCAAAGTCCAACCATTCAGTCTACTTAAAGAGTCCAATCCAGCCCACGTCTACATATGCATTTAGCTAGGCCTATATCTGCATCATGGTCAAGCCCATACTAGTTCAAAATCATACCCATTTCTAATCATTTCTCATTTCCATTCTTCCATTTTCCCATTCCAATTTCTCATTTGGAAAGCATCATTTCTTAAAATTCACGAGGTCCATCCTATTTCTGTTTAGGATAGGTCGTGAGATTATAACTTGGAAATATCAAAAAGAGAGGCAACAAGGTCGACCTACTCCCAGACTCGTCAAATGAGTTCTAACCTTTTGAAACGAATCCTTCGACACTTCTGAATCATCATCTGAAATGGGGGCTACTAATGAACAACTCAGTGCCATCATGGCTCAACTTTAACTAATGAACTCTCATCTTGAGAAACAAGACAAAGAGATCAAGGCACTGAGAGAGAAACTAATTGAAGAAGACGAACAGGGCGACACTCCACCACCACCTCCAATCAAGTCCAAGACAGATTTTTGGTTTGAAAAACTCGAGCAATTGATCCAGTCAATTCCTGCACTCGAGACTCAGACTCATGGCCATGATATCATTGATCCTGAACTGAAGGAAAAACAACCTAAAAAGGTTGCATTAGGTGACCTCCTAAAATTCAAGGGGGTCGAAGACCCATATGATCACTTGAGAGCTTTTTCCATCTCTATGGCCCTCAAGGGCATGAGCATGGACCTGTTTGCTTATGTCTTTCCCTCGACCTTCGATGCACATCCCTCCAAGTGGTTCAGATCACTAAATAAAACCAAGTGAATGACTGGCACTACATCAGAGAAGAGTTCCATAAACGTTATATATACAAAACTCAGCTTCGCATTGGCCTTCGTGAGTTGGAGTTAACTAAACAAAACTCCAATGAAGACTTTGTCACCTTCCTTAACAAATGGAGGAAAAAGGCTGCCCAAATGACTAACAGGCCATCTCAAGAGGATCAAGTCCAACCGGTGATCCGTAACTTGCAGCCCAAATATGGGGATTACATCAAATTCCAACCCATAGAGTCTTTAACGAAACTCTATAAGGTAGGCATGCTGATCAAATAAGAGGTCCAAGCCTCAAAAAGTAAGGGTTACAACAACAACAACTCCATCAAGAAGAGTAACAATAACCCTTCCAGCTCCAAAGGTAATGATGTCAACGCCCTAGCTACAGAAAAGGAAGGTTATCAAAATTCTCAAAGAACCTTCACTCCATTGGGCATGACTTTAGAAGAAGCTTTCAATAGGCTTCATAAAAAAGGAGTAATATAGCCTATTAGTCCTACTCCAGACCCTACACCTGAAAAATAGGCACAAGAAGTGGAACCCTAATGCATATTGCAAGTACCACCAAGGGATTGAACACTCAACATCTGCGTGTTGGGCCTTAAGGAATCATCTGCAGGATATGGTTGATAGTGGCACTTCCAATTCCGCCGGCAGCAAAAGTCAATAACAACAGCAGCCCCTTGGGAATCATCTCAACAATCCAGGAGGCTTAGTCATTTAACGCTAGTTTTGTAGGTTGAGTCAGAGAGTCCTTCCCCTAGCTCCTTCATTTCCTTTCTTGTCGAGTCTATGTCATTTAGGACTTTATTTCTAAAAAGCCTTGTTCCATTTATTTCTAATTAATAAAATAATACATTTTTCATTTTTATTTTTATTGGCATTCCATCATTTTTATGCTGCTAATTCAATGATGAAACTTAAATCACCTAATGATCGTGACTAATTAAAGAAAAAATCTGAAAAAAAAAGATAGAAAAAAAATATATAGACAGCTTTGGATTTGGAGTTTTTTCTCTCTCCTTTCCATCAACCTTCAATAAGCCATCCTCATCCATGCAACCCAAACCAAAAAAATATATCCCATAATCCATCAATAGCCAATGAACCTTTCAAAATTAAAGTTCCACAAAATAACCTTCAAGCCTTCCAATACCCTAAAACCAAAATAGCTTGTGTTCAACCCTCACTACATAAAAGAAAATTCAATGCTAGAAAAAACAAAAAATCAAAGTGCGAAAAAAAGCAAAAGCAAAGGAAAACGCACACGACAAAAAGAAAAAAAATGCAAAAAGAAAAAGCCAAAGGCAGGGAAAAGAACAGTCAATCTAAGGGGCTTGCACATAAGTTCTACCCCTCATTCAAATCCTCCAATCCATCAAAACCTTTATCCTTATAATCCGAATCTATGATCCTTACTTTAGCCCAGCCAATTAATACTTCATCAAAAATCTAAAACCTCAAGCCTTAAACCCTTCAGCCTTTCATCAACCATAACTCCTTATTCAATGTATGTCCAAGCCCGCTAGGTTGAAAACCCGAAAGGGCGGCCTAGGCTAAAGTTAGGGCACAAAAAAATAAAATAAAAAAATATTCAATCAGATCTAGCACTGCGAATGGTCTGATTCCGCAAGGATACATAGGAATCCTCATCTCGCGGTCCGATCACTTCAATAAAATTAATTAATCAAGGTCTCATGATTTGACTTTATAGAATTCAGGAGCATACTCTTTCTAGATCTTGACATAGACTCGAGTCCGAACCTTGCCTCGTCAAAGCCTTTTCCCACCTAAATCTATAAAAGTCACAAATTTAAACCCTTTATTTTTCAATCCGAACTCTCCTTATCCTCGAAGGACCCTCCGACAATTCCATGGTTTCTGGCGATATCTGACTTTGCCTGTATCAACTCCTAAAAGAAGAATCCCCAGTGAAAACTGTGAACGATTCAAGACAAATCAACTACATTCCAGTCAAGGCTCATAGTGCCTAATTCAAGACAAGCTCACACAAAACAGAGGCTTCCTAAATATGTGGTGGATCCTCCAAATCAAATCAAACTCCCGAAAAGTTGTAATCTGTGGACCACGTTTACGGACCACGATTATTTAATAAAAGCAGTTTTCGAAAATCATTCTATCTATATCTGATCATTCCATCATTCTACATATCAAGATCTTCTAGCTTTGCAAAACCCTGACCTTGCATTGCATTTCATACATCCTAGTCTTGCATAACCCTGACCATGCATGACGTGCCATATTTCTTAGCTTTGCATAACCTTAATCCTTGCGTAGCGTCTCATGCATCTTTAGAGAGTCTAAGTTTACATTTTTGCATCATTATGTGCTTTATGTGAGTTGTTTCCATGTATATGCTAACATCTTTCTCTGCAGGTAATCAGATTACTTGTAGTTATTGCCTTTCATACTAACTTTGTTTTGTAGAGACCGGCGTATATAGATCAGTTCTAAACTGCAGAGCGTTTACGATCGTTCTCCGTCCCGACACCGTATACTTTGGCTATCGGTTTCATGAACCTCAATTAAAGTGGGGGGCTTCTTTAGACATATAATTGTGTCTCCCATTTAAGGATCCGATGATGAAACATACCGCGGTCTTAATTGGTCCGACCCAAGGGAACAGCAGTACGAAAAGCCATCCCAAAACTATTTCGAAAAGTGTTAACATCCTATCGTAAAGCCCAATGAGTTATTCATGATAGTTAATTGTATTTTGAGCCCAACTTATTGAAAAGCCCAATTAATTGTTTAATAATTATTATTTTTTTTATTTGAATAAATAAATATTTTCATAGATATTTTTTATAGTTAAAGACGGATTTTATCCCGTAAAATCAGAATTCCGGAGTTAAAAGATAAAAGAAAATCTTTAAAACGCGTTTTTATCAAAAAGCTGTCAAAACGTGTCAAAAGCAAAGCGCTCACAGGCTGCGCCAAGCGCACCATTTTACCACGTAAGCGTGTGCCTAGCGCAAAGCAGTGCGCTAAGCGCACAAGATTGCCACGTTGACTTATATGTCATACAGAGTCCTGCGCCAAGCACACTTCTCTGTGTGAGACGCATCTTTCTTTCTTATCTTTTTCAAAGCGCGTACCACGTGTACGCTTTCCACTGGGCATGCCGCGTCAGACGCGCCTATCTGGGCCTAACACGTGGATTTGCGATTGACACGTCGTCCTGCGCCAATACGGGTTTTTCTCACTTAAACACTTCGAACTCGACGAATATATTCACGAACCTGTCTACAAAACCTCCCTACAAAAACTCAATACTTTCAGACATACAAACACATATTTTTTATACACACATTCAAATCTATCAGACATTCATACTTTCAGGCTTCACGATTGCTCGTCCCGAAGGTTGTCAATCTCGCAGACCCAAGCCATGGTCAAGGTCCTTGAATAAATTCCTATTTTTATATTAAAGTTACTAACCATTTATTTCATAATGTAGATCTTTGGTTTAAAATCTTTCTACTGTATATTCTAATCCTTCCTTCTATTTATTTATTTTCATACATTATTATATGCTTGCCTGATTGTTCTATACATATTATATGATTGTTCTATGCATGACTTTTATCACCCACATGTTATTTTGTTAATCAAAGACTTAAAGAATTGTTCAAATATTAATAAGATTAATTTGGACAACATGTAAGGTTCCTTGTAATTTTGATTGCCTAAAAAATATTATTTGGTTATTCTTTTGCATAAAAATTAACATGAATCAATATTTAGTAGAGGCCAGCTATGGGCGAATATGGTTCATGATGACCATGTTCGTACCCTCACCCTCGAACTCAATTTTTGGTTCATGACCATATATGGAGTCAGGACGGGAAAATCTACATTGGATAAGTCCCTAATATGTCCCTACGATTTACCATATCCAATTAGGTTTATGAGTCTTCCTTTAAAGACTTGTTGGCGACTTCAAAACAATTTTCAATACAACATCTACAATGGGGTAGTCAAATCAAATAAGCGCTCATCCCGCGTAGGCGAAATAAAAACAGGACGACAATTTGGCGACTCCACTGGGGAGGATTTTAAAAACTTAATTTTTTAAATGAGTGGGTGAAACTCGAAAATTACGATTCATACTCTTTTTATGCATTAGAATGACATTACTGTTTTCCATATGCATGGCTATTGTTTAAGCCACCATAAGGACAATCTACCTTGCCTCATTAGCGCATGTTCTATGCGTGAGGCCACCCCCGTGGGGTTTGCGTTTTATCCTTTCAAAAAGCTTCCTGAGCGATTGTGTTGGATCTTAGTCATAAGCAAACCTACCCAACCATGGCATTGTTCTCTTGTTCCTGACTTGAGAACTGGAGTGCGTCTTACACATGGCCACCTCTTTTAGCAGAGGTACGAAGAATGGGATCAATCTCTTAGTCATGGACACTTTTTAGCCTTATCCTAAACCTGACCATAGTTTCAAACATAGAACTGGACTTTAGGTTGGAACTTTTGCATCCATGTTATATGACATATGCATGTGATTGCAATTTTGCCTGTTTTTATGTAACGCCCCGACTTCTAAGCATCATTATCAGCTTTATTAATAGTTTATTAGCAGTGGAAGACCTAATTTAGTCGGAGCGTCGCTGCCGTACCTCCCGTCAAGAAGGCACAAGGCAACATACTTTCATAAAACTAAACATATTATAATTTAGCCAAACCTGGAATTTATAAGTAAATTAGACATAGCTAAAGTATCATAATCTAGTGTAAGTGATTTTATAATATATAACTATCATAGTTGCATAATTTAAAAGCTAATTATTCCTCACTGCTACGTCATCCCGTCTTTCACGTCCATACCAAAAACTGAAGAACAAAACGTCATGAACCGAGGCTCAGTAACATACTACCCTAACATCGTAAAAGCATTTCAATTCATTTTAGTTGCAATCAGGGAGGAGGGAATAGTAAAACCATTTCGTAAACATATCAGATCATTACATAAACACATCATGAGCTTCATCATTATCTTTCGATCTTACGTAACCATTAAATCATAATCATAATCATTAAATCATAATCATAATCATAATCATAAAACATTATCATTATTCTTTATTGTGTTCATCATCACATATCTTTTATTCTGGTAACTTGGCTTGTACAACAGAAAGGGACGTCTCCCCATAACATACAGAATGGCGGCCACAACATAGGTGATACTTTCGGTGCCCACATCATTATACAGAAGGGCGGTCACAACAAAGGTGACACTTGCGGTGCCCACAAAAAGGCGGTCACAACAAAGGTGACACTTTCGGTGCCCAATCATTAACCAGAAGGGCGGTCACAACAGAGGTGACACTTGCGGTGCCCACGGGATACTGCCAAGAACCGTCGTTCACTTAAACTTTATCATGTTTCCTTTCCTTAACGTATCATAATCACATTACATAATCGTAATCGTAACCATGGTGCATAATTATAATTATAACATAATCATCATCATATTCGTAAGATCAAAGTCGTTATGCTTCATAGCATCAAATCATTTAATAAACATCATTTACTTAACCAAATATTTTCATATCCCGCACACCATATAAAACATGACATAAACATTTCGTAAAAAACATCATATGAAACATAGTTGGAAGGGAAGTGTGGGTGTTAGCAGTAGACGTTACCTGGATTCTTGCTTAACAACCTTGATAGCTGGGGGAGGCTTGTAATATCCTTTATCCTTTAATCGAATTAAGAGTTAAATAACGGAATTCGTTACTATTTAACTAGGACGACTTTTCTAAAGTATTATTTGATTAGGCGTTGTAATACTTATGACATTACTTATAAAGTCTTTTTTAAAAGTCATACTTAGGTGAACAGTATAACCATAATCTTGATTTACTATTCATGTTATTATTATAAACGTCCTTTAATCATAAAAGTCATATATTTAGGTGGCATTAACAAATTAATCTTGATTTCTAATTCATGTTTAATAACTTATTAAGGTTTTCATGTTCTAATACTTTCAACTATAAGTACTTGTTATTAAAACGAATATACTATACCGAACCAACCATAAAACAATATTATTATCTCTAAGTCTTAACATGATTCACCAATTTTTAAATTAGTGATTGATAATGTATTAAACTATCAAATTCCTCGTTTATTCCACAAACAAGTTTAAGCGTGATTGTTACTAAACTAGAATGATTATCCATATTATCTTAGCTAACTGAACTTATCATACTTATAACCTTAATTTTAGCGTAACATCTAGAAACTTACATATTAATAAATTAATGAATTAAACTAATTATCATAAAAAAATTACACAAACTATTTTACCCCTTAATCATAAAATTCAGATTTAAACTAGGTGATTAATAAATTTAACATACTATAATCCAATTAGTTTTTAAGTAATAACAATTCAACAAAAGAGTTAAACTAAGTGGGTTAACTTAAAGCTAACTAAATTAATTTAGTTTTTATAAAATCAGCCCAAGTAGTCAACTAAGTGACTTAAACTAATTAGATTGAGGCCCAAAACTAAACTAACTCAACATAGGCATAATTGGGCTTAGCTACTAAATAATAAAACCAAAACTTAAGAGGTAATTTATACCTTTGATCAACTAGGAGCAGCGAAGAGCAGGGGAGCTCGGACTCCGGCGAGTGGTGACGAGAGCTGACGAGGCTGGGCGGCGGAAGTCTGGCGGTTGTGAGGCGGCGCTCGTCGAGAAACCAAGCTCCGGGCAGCAGCGAACAGGAGTGGGGCAGGGGACAGAACGCGAGGGGATGAGGAGAGAAGAAACTGGGTTGCGGGTTGGGCTCCGGCGAGCGACGACGTTTGCCGGCGGTGGTCGGCAGGCGTCGAGAGGTGCAGGTGGTGCACTGGTGGTGTGCCGGCGGTACACCGGTGGTGACTGTGGTGGTTTGAGAGGCATGTATGGCTATTTATAGCCATGGTTATGTTCTAATTTTTGTGAATGGTGTTGATGGAATTGATGATAGAAAATTGAATTTTTGGAGAGTTTGGTTTGGATTGGAATTTTTAATTGAAGTTTGAGTTTTATTGTGTATAAAATTATGTTTTGATTTAAAACTCCATTGTTGACTTTTTTTTTTTTTAACACCATCAATTATATTATTTGTTAATCTCTATTGTATATATAAAGAAACCACTTTTTACTTAAGCAAGTTTAAATTATCGGGATATCACATTTTAACCTGTCAAATTGTCATTATTATGCGTCATACCTAAAAATCACGTCTAAATAACAAACAAAAGTTCGTCCATTGGCCAAAACATTGATTAAACTCCGAAAAACATGTCGGGGGAGTAGTGTGCCAAGCGCATTAAGTTGCGCCAAGCGCATTAAGTTGCGCCTGGCGCACCACTCTACTCAAGAAGCACGGCTGTGCGCCACGTGCAGCAATACCGCGCGGCACGCAGTCTTTGTATCGCATGCTTTTCGTCGATTTAGTCATGGTGGTGGTTGATCTTATATTCGGTCCTTTGTTCGGTCTGTCTACATTCACGTAAAACATGGTCATTCTAGGGGTCTCACCTAATGAAACATAAAAAGAGTCAGTCTTTTGATGCAAGGTCGAGTCTGTCCTAAAAAAAAGTGCATCTCGAAAGCTGGTCATGGTAAAGTTAGAATCATCATGCATGTCTACCTTCTCCCTTACGTTCAACAAATCTTCCCTATCAATCTTACCTTACCATATTCAATCAATTTAAAAAAAAAACTTATTGTTGAACCCTATTTTTGATGATGACAAAGGAACAAAGATGCAAACTAAGTATTGAACTAACAAGTTGTTTAAGTGAATGAATTTCAAGGTATCAATGAAAGGAACAAAGAGAATACTAAGTCAAGGAAGAAATCAAGTTGGGCTTTTGAAGACTAAGTAAAGATGTTTCATGATTTGGTACTGGAGCAGCATTGGAGCAAGAAGACTAAAGCGAGGCTTTTTGTTTCTAGTTCCATTGTAAAGGAACAAGTAAGAATGGTAAGGAACTATGGCAATTTAGAATGAGAATGATCGTTTGTTCCATTGTAAGGAACAGACGAACTGTCGCATAACTAAAAAGTTAGAGGAACTAACTATTAAAAGGAACTAGACCTAGGATGAAGCATTACAACGGTTAATTATGTCTGTTGAGTAATTTATGCCTAGATTCTAGGTAACTGTTTTGTTTAAGGAAAAATCTGATTTTAAGGAAAATCGTTTTAAGGAAAAGATTTTATGTTTTATAAAGACAATAAATATCCTTTTCAGTTTTTATGGAAAATATTTTAAAGATAATATTTTTGGTAAAAGGATTTTATTTTGGTTTTAATAATATTAAAAGGCTTTTTAATTAAATCAGATTTTCGAATTAATGCTTTAAGTGGTTGCTAAAATTAAGGGAGCAGTAACATAATTATCTCCCACGTTTAACAGTGATCGTGGAGATCATGGGTTGAATGAAGAACGTGTTCCTCCGGGTAAGGAACATCATGGGATAATGATTTTACCACTAACACAAGTTTGGATCCCACGTTCTAAGTTATTACCACTATAAAATTAATGTCTAATTAAGTTCCAATTTGTGTCTGACCAAGTGGATTAGTGAGTTTAACTAAGTAAAGTGTCATTGCCTTCATTCTCTCATAAAAGCCATTTGTTCTTTGCCTTCTTACTCTATTTCCACTAAGTTTATTTGATCAATTGTATTTTGGTTTTTGGGTAAGGGGACTTTAAGTGAAGTTCTGTAAGAGAGAAGCTTCGCGTGAAGCAAGTTAAAGTGAGAAAACTTCAAGTGAAGTTTAGAGGAACAGTTGTTAAGGGAACAGTTGTTCAGGAACTTGAGTTTAGGAACTCAAGGTGTGGCCCGTGAGTAGAATTAGGTTGTAACAAAGTTGTTTGGCCTAATTAGTGAAAGAGCTGAGTTTAAAATCCCTAGTGGTCGATGTTGTTTCTTCTTGATGGGCCCAAGAAGTTTTTCCTCGTAAAAATCCCTTGTGTTCCCTTAGCTTGTTTCTTTGTTTATGTTTAAATTTCTGCAAAAAGTTACGTTTATTTCTACAAATACAATTCACCCCCCTTCTTGTATTGTTCCTAGTGAAATAACAATTGGTATCAGAGCTAGAACTCACGAAAGATAGGAAACCCTATTAAGAAAAAGATCAAAGGAACAATGAATACCACCGAGAAACTTGAGGAAGGTTACTCTACGCAAAGGCCTCCCATGTTCAATGGGAAGTTATATTCCTACTGGAAGAACAGAATGGAGATATTCATCAAGGCCGAAAACTACCAGGTTTGGAGAGTCATTGAAGTTGGTGATTTTGAGGTCACAACTACTAATGACAAAAATGAGGTAATTCCTAAACCCTTCTCTGACTATGACAAAGCTGATTTCAAAAAAATGGAAGTAAATGCAATGGCTGTTAAACTGTTGCATTGTGGACTTGGACCCCATGAACACAATAGGATCATGGGATGCAAATCCGCAAAGCAAATATGGGATTTCCTAGAAGTAACCCATGAAGGAACTAATGAAGTCAAGAGATCTAAAATTGATTTACTAATGAATCAATATGAATTGTTCTCCATGAAGACTAAGGAAAGCATACAAGAGATGTTTACTCGTTTTACTAACATTATTGATGAGTTAGCTTCTCTTGGTAAGTTTATTTTATCAGAGGAACAGGTTTGAAAAGTTCTTAGGAGTCTTCCTAAGGATAGATGAATGGCTAAGGTCACTGCTTTACAAGAAACAAAAGACTTCACTAAGTTCAACTTGGAACAGCTTGCTGGATCACTTATGACTCATGAGCTTCACCTTGATACTGAGTATGGTGAAAGCTCTAAGTCAAAATCCATTGCCCTCAAAGCAGATGATGAAGATGACTCTGACTCAGAAGAAGAGGAAGCAGCACTCATGGTCCGAAAATTTCGAAAGATGTATAGGAACATGAAGAATGGGAACTTCAAAGGTAAAACTAAAAAGTTTTCTAACAAAGCTGCATGTCATAAATGTGGTAGTACAAATCACTTCATCAAGGAATGTCCACTTTGGGATAATGATAAGACCAAAGAAAGGAACAAGGAACGCTTCGCTGAAAGGAACAAGGAAACTAAAGCACCTTTCTCTAAAGCGAACGTTCGAAAGGCTATGATAGCAGCTTGGGGAGATTCATAGACTGAAGAGAAAGAAGAACAACAAACTGAAGAAACTGCAAATCTTTGCTTCATGGCGAACACTGACGAAAAAGAAGATGAAGAAAATGTTGAGGTAAGCCAACATGAACTTGAATCAGACTTAGATGGCAAAACTAGGCCTGAAATTTATAATCTTATTTATGATGCAATTCTTGAATGTAGAGATGAACGTGAAAAACGTGAGCAAACTGAACAAGCTGTTAAAGTTTGTAAAGAACATATAGAATGGCTTAAGAAAATGAGAACGGATGTTGAAACTAGGTTCTTTGATTTATTTGATAAGAATTTAAAAATCAAGAAATCATATGAGAGTGTGAAGAATGAAAATTATCTAATCAATTTAAAAATTTCACACTTAAAGGAATTTGTCCCTATTCTAAGTTCCTTTGATATTAGATCAACTCCTTTGAAAGGTTACAGATCTGAGATCGAAAATTTGAATAAAGAGAAAAATGTTTTAAAGGAACAGATCTGTAATCTCAAGAAGGAACTGGTTGTTGCAAGGAACAGAGGAAAAGTGATGGTTGTTCCTAAATGGATTGAGAGACCACAGACTAAAAGAAAAGAAGGTCTTGGTTTTGAAAACTACACGAAGAGGAACAAGCATAAGAAATATGTTGACCTACCGAGTGATACAATTTGCATGTACTGTGGAAAGATAGGTCATTACATAAATCAATGTCAACTTAGAACTTGAATGATTGGCAAAAATGTAAAGTTGAGCAACATGAAATGGGTTGCCAAATCAAATGCTAGTCAAGAATAGGAACCCACGAAACAAGGGGTTCCTACAACTAACAACTAGTTGATTTTTGCAGGTTGGAGTGAGGGGGAACAACACTTGGTATCTTGATAGTGGTTGTTCTAAGCATATGACAGGAGAAAAATATAAGTTTCTTTCACTCTCAACCTATGAAGGTGGAAGTGTGACTTTTGGTGACAATAAGAAAGGTAACATAGTTACAATGGGTAAGGTTGGTAAGTCACCATCACATTCCATTGATAATGTGTTTTTAGTTGAAGGTTTAAAGCACAATCTTTTAAGTATTTTTCCAATTCTGTGACAATGGAAATGTTGTTAAATTTAATAGTGAGAAATGCTTGATCATTAACATTAACTCAAAGAATGTCATCTTGGAAGGAACAAGGAAAGGGAAGACATATATTGTGGATCTTGATTTTGTTCCTAAAAACAATTTGACATGCCTTAGTGTTATTGAAGATAATCCACTCTTATGGCATAAGCGTCTAGGACATGCTAGCTTTTCATTACTTGACAAACTTCGATCAAAAGATCTTGTTTTGGGATTACCATCTACAAAATTTCATATTGATCAAGTTTGTAATGCATGTGCCGAAGGAAAGCATACTAGATCCTCTTTCAAGTCTAAAACTATTGTGAGCACCACAAAACCATTAGAATTAATTCATATGGATTTGGGTGGCCCTATGAGAATTCAAAGTAGAAGTGGAAAGAGGTATGTGTTAGTTATTCTTGATGACTACTCTAGGTACACTTGGGTTATTTTTCTCTCTAGTAAGGATAGACTTATGATGAGTTCCTTGTCTTTGCTAAAATAGTTCAAAATTTGAGTGGTCACAAATTGATGCATATTAGATCAAAATTATAAATTTGATGACTTAAGCAGAAACCATGGGCTAGATCATAATTTTTATGCCCCTAGGACACCAAAACAAAATGGGGTTGTAGAAAGGAAAATAGAACTTTGGAAGAAATGGCAAGGACCATGCTAATTGCTAGTGAACTTCTAGGGAACTTTTGGGCTGAGGCTGTTAATACTGCATGTCACATAATAAATCGTGCCATGATGAGACCTATCATTAACAAAACCCCTTATGAGATTTATTTTGGAAAGAAACCCAATATTACTCATTTCAGAACATTTGGTTGCAAATGTTTTGTTCATAACAATGGGAAAGATAATCTTGGAAAATTTGATGCTAGGAGTGATGAAGCAATATTCTTAGGATATTCATCCCATAGCAAGGCTTATAGAGTTTACAATAAAAGATCTATGTGTGTTGAAGAAAGTATCCACATAATCTTTGATGAATCTAAAAACTTTAATCCAAGCAAACAGGTTGATGACTTTCCGATTGGCTTGGTACGACCAAATGAGAAAGATGCAGATTCAATTAAGGAAGAAGAAATAAAAAGAGGAAAGGAACGAAGGAGATGAAAACATTCACAACAATGATGTTCCTATTCCTCAAGATGATGGAGTTGTTTCTGTTCCTACTAAGAACGAAAATGTTGAAGGAACTGATTCAACAATTGCTGAAAGAGGAACAAATGAACAAAGCTCATCATCCTCTCATGAAACTCAAGAGAAACAACCTGTTCCTATAAGGGAGTTTCAACCAAAACCTTGGAGACATCAAAAATCACATCCAGTGGAACTCATAATAAGTGACATATCCAAAGGTACGCAAACTAGATCTCAAATAAGGAATTTTTGTGCATTTCATGCGTTCTTATCAATTGTAGAACCAAGAAATCATGAAGAAGCCCTAACTAATCTGATTGGATCACTGTTATGCAAGCTGAATTAAACGGGTTCGAAAGAAATAAGGTATGTCATCTAGTTCCCTCCTCTAAACAACAAAAAGTGATTGGCTTAAAATGGGTGTTTAGAAATAAACTAGATGAGTATGGAACAATTGTAAGGAACAAAGCTAGACTTGTAGTAAAAGGTTATAATCAACAAGAAGGAATTGACTATGAAGAAACATTTACTCCTGTTGCTAGACTTGAAGCCATTAGAATACTAATTGCATTTGCTGCCTATATGGGATTTAAACTGTATCAAATGGATGTTAAGTGTGCATTTCTAAATGGCTATTTAAATGAAGATGTATATATATTGAACAACCCCATGGATTTGAATGCAATGATCTGCCAAACCATGTCTACAAGCTTGACAAGGCTCTTTATGGGTTAAAGCAAGCGCCTAGGTCATGGTATGAGAGATTATCAAAGTTCCTTTTAAAAAATAACTTTAAAAGAGGAAAGGTGGATAAAACTTTGTTTCTAAAATTGAAAGGAACTGACATACTACTTGTTCAAATATATGTTGATGACATTATTTTCGGAGCAACTAATGAATCATTGTGCAAAGAATTCTCAAACCTTATGAATAATGAATTTGAGATGAGTATGATGGGTGAGTTAAATTTCTTTCTTAGGTTACAAATTAAGCAAACTGAAAAAGGAATAATTATTCACCAACAAAAATGCATAAAGGAACTGTTAAAGAAATATGGCCACGAAAATTCAAAGGTAAATCACACTCCTATGGGAACTTTTACTAGATTAGATGAAGATTCCATAGGAAAAAGTGTTGATCAAACAAAATATAGAGGCATGACTGGTTCACTTTTGTATCTAACTGCTAGTTGTCCAGACAGAGCTTTTAGTGTTGGTTTGTGTGCTAGATTTAAAGAAAATCCCAAGGAGTCTCATCTAACTGCCGTGAAGAGAATTCTTAGATATCTTAAAGGAACAGATGATCTTGGACTTTTCTATCCAAGAAGTGATACATTTGAGTTAAGAGGATATGCTGATGCTGACTATGCTGGAGATCTTGTAAATAGGAAAAGTACATCAGGTATGGTTCAATTTCTTAGTCATAGTTTAGTTTCTTGGAGCACCAAGAAACAAAACACAGTTGCTTTATCCACTGCTGAAGCAGAATATGTAGCTGCTGTTACATGTTGCTCTCAAATGCTTTGGATAAAACAACAACTTTATGACTATGGAATAATCTTTATTTGTGTTCCTATTTATTGTGATAATACTAGTGCCATTAGTATTTCAAAAGATCCAGTACATCATTCAAGAGTTAAGCATATACACATCAGACATCACTTTCTAAAAGAAAATGTGGAAAAAGGTTTGATTAAACTTGAGTTTTGTCAAACTGAAAAACAGATTATTGATATACTAACTAAGCCTCTACAAAGAGATAGATATGAAAAATTAAGGCTTGAGTTAGGTCTAATACAACTTAAGTAATTGTTCCTATTCTAATCCCCCATGTCTGAATTGATTTGTCTTACTCTATGTGATATTAAGTGACTGTGATTAATTGCCTAAGACCATTGCAAATTAAAATGTTGAAAACATATACATGGATTCAAAGGAATAAAGCTACTCACAAATGTCACATAATACTTCCCTTATTGTTCCTAAGTTAAAGAAACATGCATGATATGAAGAATGTTGACATTTAGCATAAGTTGTTCCTATAGCACAAGTTCCTTAGAATTTATTTTCTTTCCATAAATTAAAAAGTCCATAAAAATCAAAAATCCGAAAATCCCAAAAATATAGGAATCAGATTTAATCAAGTCATGATTTCCTTTTTATCTTCTCTTTTATTTTTATCTTTAATTTTTGTTTTTATCCTTTTAATTTTTACGCGTGTAACTCTTCATTTACTGTTACATGCATCTTCTTCCTTCTTCTATTCCAAAACCGTGTTCTTTAAACGCTTCAACTTCACCATTGTTCATCTCCTGCACACCTCTTCGCACTACATAAAACCACAATTTCTTTTCACCAAATGGCAAAAACCTCTCTCAATTCACCTTTTCTAAAAGAAAAAAATTCCCAATACCTCTCAAATGGAAAATCCCTCTTCTCCATCCAAAACCCTAGAAGCCAAAAATTTTCAAGAAACAACAATGGAGGTAGAAGAGCAAAAATTGGAGTCACATAGGAGAAGTGTGAGAAGAAGAAACTAATTGGGGAAGATGATGAAGAAGAAACCCCAGAACTAGTTGAGGGGGAAGAAGAAGCTACACCTGTTCCTTCCAAAGGAACTGCTGCTTCTTCCTCCAAGAAAAGAGTGGAGTGAAGTGATTCAAGGTATATTTTAGGATTTTGTAACGATTTGGAGTGGGCCAAGAAAGTTAGATTCAATGAATTAACCGACATACTAAAGTAACAGGGTATGGAATACTTGTTTGAAACCGCATATAATAATGCCTTAGTTTCTTTAGCTATGGATGAATTTTGTGCAAACTTCATCAACACTGATGGAGTATGTACTGTAGAAGTGGGGGGGGAGGAAAATTAAATTTTCCCAAGAAACTTTAGCAAAAATATGGGAAGTTCCTTGCAAAGTAACTGATCTATATTTTAAGAGGAAAGGAACTGTCGCCTTTTCCAATTTCTCCCAAGATGAAATTGTTGAATCCTTTGGGGGAACTGCTGGCCAAACCAAAATAAATCATAATCTTCTCTCTCCTGTCCACAAAATTTTGTTTAATCTTGTTTGGAGAGCACTCATTCCTCGAACTAAAAAGAGGAATGAGGTGGGTCTCTTAGATATGTGTTACATGTTTTGCCTTGACCACCACATCCAAATTAACTTTCCTTCTCTCTTTATCCAACATCTCACCCACTGTATTGAGAATCACTGTGTTGTTGGCTATGGTGCTTTGATCACCTCTCTTATTTCTCACTTTAAGGTCAAGACTACTGGTTGGCCTACCTTGGGTATAAAACAAAGTAATATTTTAAATGAGAAGACCTTGTATGGCTTAGACCTCTCTGTCCAAGATGGAGTGTTGACTTAAGGGAGGATTGCTACTAGTTCCTCCCACAAGAGAAAACTGCCTAAGGTAGTGGAAGAGGAACCAGTGGAAGTCATACTGGAGGAACAAGTTCCTGCCCCTACCGAACTGTTGCCAAAAAGCCTTCCCCTCCTGTTCCTAAAAGAGTTAGACAAAGCACTAGGCTGAAAACTACTAAAACTGTTCATGTTCCTTCAAATAAGGACTCTCCTTTAGTCCTATCTGATGCAGAGTAACAGAATCACAACTTGCCTAAGGAACCAACTCTTCCATCCTCACCAAAAATACCAGTTACC
The DNA here is from genome assembly GCA_947646795.1 of Beta lomatogona. NCBI lineage: Eukaryota > Viridiplantae > Streptophyta > Magnoliopsida > Caryophyllales > Amaranthaceae > Beta > Beta lomatogona. The sequence goes on from CANSNZ010000936.1 coordinate 4,408,809, forward strand.
CTCACTGAAATTCCTTCCATCTCTCCCTCATCCTTCTCTGTTCCTTCCAGTTTTGAACAGTTGAAGGTTGAGATGAAAGCACCAAACCCTTTCGCCTCAACATCCACTGACCTTCCACCACAACCACCTTTTCTTCCTTCCATTTACACCACCACCTCACCTTTGGTTTCTCTCAAAGGAACAACAGGTCCATCATAGGAAAACACCCCAGTTCCTCCACCAAAACCATCATTTGTCTCTGGTTCTAAGGAAAAGGAACAAGTTCCTTCGGATGAGTTTGGTTGGGTTAATGAAGAGTGTCTCCCTGCTCAACATATGATTAAGTTTTACAATCATCTTCACTGGACGTTGGATGCTAAAACTGATGAAAAAGGATGGGTTTAATGAAATTCCTTAGTGATACTGTGATTGAACAACAAAAGAACATGGAGATGATGGCCCAAGCCATTAACAGTTTGAAGCAGCAACTCGATGGGCAACATGAAGAGGTGATGAAGAAGTTGGAAGAAGTGGTTGAGGAAGAAGTCGTCGAGGAACACCATACCCCTTCTCTTCCTCATGTCTAGTTCTTGTTTCTCTTAAAGGAACAATAACTATTAGCTTTTGTTTCTTTTCTTTTCTTCTTTTTCTCTTTTGTACTTTAATGGAACAAGTGCTATAAATAGATTACTTTTGCTATATTTGTCTTCGTTTGTGCTTTGAGTGCATAATTTCTTACTTGGAATGGCTAGTATTATGTGATTGATGTTTGAGCAAGTCTAACCTTTGAAATTCCTAACTTAACCATTTTTTTTGGTGCTTGTTAATGGTCTCAAGGTCTTGTAAATATCAGTCTTACCAAAATCACCAAGCGTTTGATCTTTTTGACGATGACAAATGGGGAAACGATAAGGAACAAACTAAGTTGAAAAATTGAAATTTGAAAAAACTTGAAAAAATGAAAACATGAAAAATTTAAATCCTTAATCTGCCTTAATTGAATTATATAAATTATTAAATTATCTTTTTCATTCTCTTATGTTATTTGTTGTTTTCCTTAGTTTGTAACTTTGTTGTCATCATCAAAATGGGGGAAATTGTTGAACCCTAGTTTTGATGATGACAAAGGAACAAAGATGCAAACTAAGTATTGAACTAACAAGTTATTTAAGTGAATGAATTTCAAGGTATCAATGAAAGGAACAAAGAGAATACTAAGTCAAGGAAGAAATCAAGTTGGGCTTTTGAAGACTAAGTAAAGATGTTTCATGATTTAGTACTGAGCAGCATTGGAGCAAGAAGACTAAAGCGAGGCCTTTGTTTCTAGTTCCATTGTAAAGGAACGAGTAAGAATGGTAAGGAACTATGGCAATTTAGAATGAGAATGAGCGTTTGTTCCTTTGTAAGGAACAGACGAACTGGCACATAACTAATAAGTTAGAGGAACTAACTATTAAAAGAAACTAGACCTAGGATGAAGCATTACAACGGTTAATTATGTATGTTGAGTAATTTATGCCTAGATTCTAGGTAACCGTTTTATTTAAGGAAAAATCTAATTTTAAGGAAAATCTTTTTAAGGAAAAAATTTTATGTTTTATAAAGATAATAAATATCCCTTTCGGTTTTTATGGAAAATATTTTAATGATAATATTTTTGGTAAAAGGAATTTATTTTAGTTTTAATAATTAAAATGCTTTTTAATTAAATCAAATTTTGGAATTAATGCTTTAAGTGGTTGCTAAAACTAAGGGAGCAGTAACATAATTATCTCCCACGTTTAACAGTGATCATGGAGATCATGGGTTGAATGAGGAACGTGTTCCTCCGGGTAAGGAACATCATGGGATAATGATTTGACCACTAACACATGTTTTAATCCCACGTTCTAAGTTATTACCACTATAAATACTAATGTCTAATTTAGTTCCAATTTGTGTCTGACCAAGTGAATTAGTGAGTTTAACTAAGTAAAGTGTCAGTGCCTTCATTCTCTCATAAAAGCCATTTGTTCTTTGCCTTCTTACTCTAATTCCACTAAGTTTATTTGATCAATTGTATTTTGGTTTTTGGGTAAGGGGACTTTGAGTGAAGTTCTGTAAGAGAGAAGCTTCGAGTAAACCAAGTTAAAATGAGAAAACATCAAGTGAAGTTGAGAGGAACAACTATTAAGGGAACAATTGTTCAGGAACTTGAGTTTAGGAACTCAAGGTGTGGCCCGTGAGTAGAATTAGGTTGTAACAAAGTTGTTTGGCCTAATTAGTGAAAGAGTTGAGTTTAAAATCCCTAGTGGTCGAGGTTGTTTCTTCTTGTTGGGCCCAAGAAGTTTTTCTTCGTAAATCCCTTGTGTTCCTTTATCTTGTTTCTTTGTTTAAGTTTAAAATTCTGCAAAAAGTTACGTTTATTTCTACAAATATAATTCACCCCTTCTTGTATTGTTCCTAGTGAAATAACACTTACATTTTTCAAAATCAATCCTACACCCATGTCTATTCTACCTTTTTCAAAAAGCATTTACTAATCATCATCATCATACACGACATTTACAAAAATATTTTCAAAATTAATCCATCGTCATTTCCAAACAAAATATAAAAACAAGGGGTTCCTTTCAAAAAATGAATTTCGATAATTCTAAGCCTAGTCGAAACACCTACCTTCAATCCAATCCAATCAACCCAATCCATTTGCATTCCTTTCTGGGCCCATATGCAATAGAGTCCATTTTGCATTCATCCTAGGCCCGTCTAATTTGAGTCCATGCATTCACTAGCATTAGAGTCGATCTTAGGCACATATAAGTCTGGTTCATATCAAAATCTATGCCCATTTGCATCTTTATGTGAAATCTAGTCCAAGTATATTCCTAATCCATTCCAATCTAAGTCTAAGTCTAGTCCAATCCAAATCTTAGGTCCATTTAGGCCAGTTCATTCCCTAGGTCTAGTTTGCATTATATGTAAACCGTAGTCAGTCTTCGGACTTTAAAATTTCCCTAGGTCTAGTTTGCATTATATGTAAACCCTAGTCAATCTTCGGACAATAAAAGTCAGTCTTCGGACTATAAAATCTCCCTAGGTCTAGCTTGCATTATATGTAAACCCCAGTCAGTCTTCGAATTATAAAGGTAAGTCTTAGGACTATAAAATTTCCCTAGGTCTAGTTTGCATTATATGTAAACCCTAGTCAATCCTCGGACTATAAAGGTCAGTCTTAGGACTATAAAATTTCCCTAGGTCTAGTTTGCATTATATGTAAACCCTAGTTAGTCTTCGGACTATAAAAGTTCAGTCTTTGGACTATAAAATTTCCCTAGGTCTAGTTTGCATTATATGTAAACCCTAGTCAGTCTTTGGACTATGAAAGTTGAGTATTTGGACTATAAAATTTCCCAAGGTCTAGTTTGCATTATATGTATACCCTAGTCAGTCTTTTGACTATAAAATTTAAGTCTTCGTATTATAAAAGTTCATCCCCTATGTCTAAGCACCTTTATTTGTCTACCCTGCTTTGAGTTTAGTATGCTTATTGTAAGTGCGAAGTCTAGTACTCGGCAAAGTCCAATCATTCAGTCTGCTTGCATAGTCCAGTCCAGTCCACGTCTGCATATGCATTTAGCTAGGCCTATATCTCCATCATGATCAAGCCCATACTAGTCAAAAATCATACCCATTTCTAATCATTTCTCATTTCCATTCTTCCATTTTCCCATTCCAATTTCTCATTTCGAAAGCATCATTTCTTAAAATTCACGAGGTCCATCCGATTTCTGTTCAGGACAGCTCGTGAGATTATAACTTGGAAACGTCCAACAAAGAGGCAACAAGGTCGACCTACTCCCAGACTGGTCAAACGAGTTCTAACGTTTTGAAACGAATCCTCCGACACTTCTGAATCATCATCTGAAATAGGGGATAGTAATGAACAACTCAGTGCCATTATGGCTCAACTTCAGCTAATGAACTCTCATCTTGAGGAACAAGACAAAGAGATCAAGGCACTGAGAGAGAAACTAACTGAAGAAGACGAACAAGGCGACACTCCACCACCACCTCCAATCATGTCCAAGACAGATTTGTGGTTTGAACAACTCGAGCAATTGATCCAGTCAATTCCTGCACTCGAGAGTCAGACTCATGACATGACATCATTGATTCTGAACTGAGGAAAAACTCCCTATAAAGGTAGCATCGGGTGACCTCCCAAAATTCAAGGGGGTCGAAGACCTAGATGATCACTTGAGAGCCTTTTCCATCTCTATAGGCCTCAAGGGCATGAGCAAGGACCTGTTTGCTTATGTCTTTCCCTTGACCTTGGATGCACATCCCTCCAAGTGGTTCAGATCACTGAATAAAACCAAGTTGAATGACTGGGACTACATCAGAGAAGAGTTCCACAAACAATATATATACAATACTCAACTTCCCATTGGCCTTAGTGAGTTGGAGTTAAGTAAACAAAACTCCAACGGAGACTTTGTCTGTAACACCACGCATTTTTGTTCATAACTTCTTCAAGTTATTTTCCCTTAATTATTATTTTTCCGTTAAAATTAGAATATTTTACTCCTTAACAATATTATATCTTATATTATTTGTTTTCAACTTTTATAAAATTTATTTGATTAGAAATTATATACTTTCTAGTATATAAACCGCGTGTTTGAGCTGGTATTTTTATTTTATCGTTCTAGCGCTTGGACCATCGTAACGATTTTTAAATCGTGGAACTAAAACCCCTTCCAATACTGTCCCAAATATCATACTTTTTGAAGTATGAGAGGTGACTTTGAGCACCTTATAAATCCCCTTGTAACCCTTTTGTAAACCCCACCTTAATGCTATTCAACTCCCATCTTTTTAGCTATTGTAACCCCTCTTTTACACTTTTTTTTTATCTTCTCTTAATGTTGTTTTATGGGCAGCAAGAGTCAGACCATAACCCCCATTAGCCATTTCTATTCGACCTTTTGAAGAGAGAAAGAGAGATGTAATGTTTATCCCGGTTTTTTTCCTGCCACACCTTCACGAAAATGACTATCGCAAGAGATCTAACCGTTCGATCATTCTCAAATTGGGATAGCAAGTTGAGGACATCTGGGCCTTCACTTTGACAGGAGCGATTGTGAATCCGAGCTTTCGATTATCAGGAATCTAGGTCGAAATAGAACAGCAAGTAATGGAAATTTACAATGTTCAAAAAGAAGAATGCAAGCAATTGGAGGTCTTCAAAGGTAACTAACGACGATCCTAGTACAATTAGAATTCGTTTAGGATTTATTTTAGTTTTAATAGTTAATTTTGGGTTAGTATCATGCTTGAAATTTGGCCAGGAGAATTATATTTGTTAGTGTGTTTGTCTTCTTGGAATTTCATGATTATATGTTTGTTTAGTACTGTGATTTTGTTGTTCTATTGGAAGGTTTATGATGAACCATGTTTATGGGTGGTGTGGTGTGGTGTTGTGTTGCATTGGAGGGATGAGTGGGTTGTAGACTGGTTACTTCGCATCCCTTGATAACGCCGGACAATTGTTGATTGTTTTCCACTTGTGCTGGCTTCTATTTCATTTATTTGTTGTTGCTTAGTTGATGTGTTGTCTTGTGGGTTGTGTTGTTGATCCATGTGAGAGATGGCTCAATTCTACAAATCCTAGTTCTGTTAGGATTTGTGTTGTTTCCTACTTCTAGTAGGAATAGGACTCTTAAAATCCTAATCCTCGTAGGATTAGATTTCCTAATTCTGTTAGGAGTATAATAGTTTATCAAGTCTAGTTAAGTTAGAAATTCAAATCCTAGTTGGATTAGGATTCTAATTGGAGTAGAGTTATAGTAGTATTAGGAGTTCTAGTTCTGTTATAACTCAAACTATCTTTATTGTTTTCGGTTTTTCTAATTTGAGTTGTATTAGGAGTCATGGTTTTGCCTACGTTCATAAAACGATGGATTTTTCATGATTCAATCTTATTTAGAGTTTGATTAGGATTATGACTTAGGGACTTGTCCTAAGCATAGTAGGAGTCGGTTTGGTTTTCCTTATAAATAGTTTAGGTTGTACGGTTTATTATCAGATTAGAGGGTGAATTAATTAAAGCTTTGTGAGTTTTGTTAACACTAAAGTGTGCAAACACAAACAACCCTTGATTGCTGGTGGCTTAGCCTTTACGCATCAAAATCCTTAGTTTGTTCCTTGTGGTGGCTGAGCCTTTATCATTGAGCATCTAAGAGCTATCCAACCCTTAGTTTGAGATTCGGGAGTATGATGCATGAGAAAATGTGGATCCTTGTTCTTGGATGCTCGTGGAAGATTCATGGTGATTTTCGAAGAAACATCCTAATGGTGTATATTGTGGTACGCTTGTTTTGGATGATTTCTTGGGATTATCTTGAAGAAACTTGAGGACAAGTTTGGTTCCAAGGGGGGGAGTATGATCCATGTGAGAGATGGCTCAATTCTACAAATCTTAGTTCTGTTAGGATTTGTATTATTTCCTACTTCTAGTAGGAATAGGACTCTTAAAATCCTAATCATAGTAGGATTAGATTTCCTAATTATGTTAGGAGTATAATAGTTTATCAAGTCTAGTTAAGTTAGAAATCCAAATCCTAGTTGGATTAGGATTCTAATTGGAGTAGAGTTATAGTAGTGTTAGGAGTTCTAGTTCTGTTAGAACTCAAACTATCTTTATTGTTTTCGATTTTTCTAATTTGAGTTGTATTAGGAGTCATGGTTTTGCCTACGTTCTTAAAACGATGGATTTTTCATGATTCAATCTTATTTAGAGTTTGATTAGGATTATGACTTAGGGACTTGTCCTAAGCATAGTAGGAGTCGGTTTTGTTTTCCTTATAAATAGTTTAGGTTGTACTGTTTATTATCAGATTAGAGAGTGAATTAATTAAAGCTTTGTGAGTTTTGTTAAAACTAAAGTATGCAAACACAAACAACCCTTGATTGCTGGTGGCTTAGCCTTTACGCATCAAAATCCTTAGTTTGTTCCTTGTGGTGGCTGAGCCTTTATCATTGAGCATCTAAGAACTATCCAACCCTTAGTTTGAGATTCGTGGTGATTAAATTCTTTATCGGAAATCAACTAAGTACTATCTTTTATTTCTTTTAATTTCCGAACCCTAATTTAGTATTTTAGTAGATTAAATATATCAGTTGTACTCTACTGGTTGTTGAAGCTTAGTATGATGTAGTTATTGCAATGCTGTTGTTTAGTTTTTTTTTTCTTCCTTAAAAGTAGTATTTGTGTAAGGTTTATTGGGTGAGTTACGTTGGTGAGCATGTTTTGGGCTAAGTCTTCTTGTATGGAAATCTTGATTTTCAATCTACAAGTTATAACTAGTTTATATATGTTAGAGTATAAGTTGACTGGTTATTGTTATAGCTTTATGTTTGTTAATAACGTAATGCTTGCTGGTAGTTTGTTTGTAATGAGTTTCCCTAATTTGCTTTTAGTTCTATTTTGTTATGTCTTAGCTTGTTGCAGCTTAGGCTAGATTTATTTCTTTTCTTATTATTCTATTGGCCTTTCTTTATTTTTTGGGTTGTTTGTATTATATTTGGCGTATAATACTGTTGGAGTTTTATGAAATCAATATCTAAGTTGTCAACGTTACAGTACTCGAGGGAGAATAATACTGTCTTTAGTATCGTTTCGCCAAGATTTATGTACCGGGGGTATTATAACTAACGTTGTAATTAACCTTGTACCCAAACTCAGACAACGAGTATGTAGTACTTGGAGTATTGATTACATTGTGTTGGTGTATAATTATGTTTTAAGAAAGGTTTATTATTTTTCGCTGGGCAAAATAATTTTTATTATTATTATTATTGGCTTTGAGAAGATTGTGAAGTTGTGTTATTGAAATAGAATTGATGGGTTAAGTCCCTAAAATTCTTGCAGTTTGGAACTTATGGGTTGATGCCCTAAAATTCTTGCAGTTTGGAATTTGTGGGTTAAGACCTTAGATTCTTGCAGTTTGATGTAAGACCTTGAATTACATTCTGCAGACGATGAAATTATATTATTTATTATTTGTTTTTGTTTGAGGATGATGACTAGTGAGGCGGCATAGTCTCGTAGGAATGAACAATCACTATGTACTGAGCAGGGTACATAGTTTATACTTACGTAGTGAGCAGGGTATGTAGGTCCGTCTTGGTTATTAGTTGTCGTCTGAGAGGTCGAGAAGTACTAAGCAGGGTACTATCTCGCATCAGGGTGTGGCCATACTAGACATAGACGAGCAGGGTCCTAATATTATAACGAAATAGGAACAGTGGGTTGCGATCATATATATATCGGTCATATTATTTCTGGAAACGTTGTCATTGTCATTTATATCGTTCATATTATTATTTGATTTAGACATGAAGGTTTATCATGTTGATCCTTGAGTTGATCATATATATATTTATTTGTCTAATTATTATGTTAACTTTACCCTGTTTGTGGATAGCTTGTAGTATTATATTGTTTCCGTTGTATTTACTTATTTGTTTATTTATTTGATTATTTGAAGTGTATTTCTGAGATATTGTGTATGACTTGGTTGTTAAAACTTTTATAAATCTTATATGGATCCTAATTGGGATGGGAGAGCTATTGGTTACTCCCCATTGATTGTGGATGTTTGTTGATATATTTTGCAGGTGATTATTTCGTATTATGGGCATTGAGAGAAAGACTATCTAGGATTTTATAGACATCTTATTTTATTTTATATTTGCTACATTGGGTTTATGAGGTTGTTTTGCCTCTTTATGGATATTTTGGATTAAATTAATTGGGTTTGATTTTTATTTAGTTTAATTTAGCCTTCATTTAGAGTGACATTTTCGTCAGGCGATATTTCCGTTATCGCTATTTCTTTAATAAAATGTTCTATTTTCATTAGATTGTGTTTATAAAGGGACGGAGTGTTACAGTTGGTATCAGAGCAAATGATCTAAAAACTCTCATTGAGTTGCTACATATTCCAAGGGAAATGTGTAGTTGTTGCATCTAGGATTATTAGTATGTTAGGCTACAAGAAAAGCACTTAGTGAGAGTTACTTAGGTAGGAAGAAAGCCTTGGCAGTTATTTTTGTTAACAAATGTGCTATATGTTTTTCCTAAGTATTAGTTAGTTAGGTTTAGCAAGGACTAACGTTTTCGTTTTTTCTAGAATGCCTCCAAGACGTTAATTGGATGGCTGAAACAAATCCGCACATCGTCATCATACAGCACCTTATAACTCCCCTTGTAACCCCCACCTTGATGCTATTCAACTCCCATCTTTTAAGCTATTGTAACCCCTCTTTTACGCTTTTTTTTTATCTTCTCTTAATGGTGTTTTATGGGCAGCAAGAGTCAGATCATAACCCCCATTAGCCATTTCTATTCGACCATTTGAAGAGAGAAATAGAGATGTAAAGTTTATCCCCATTTTTTCCTGCCACACCTTCACGAAAATGACTATCGCTAGAGATCTAAACGTTGGATCATTCTCAAATATGGACAACAAGTTGAGGACATCTGAGCCTTCACTTTGACCAGTGCGATTGTGAATCCGAGCTTTCTATTGCCAGGTATCTGGGTCGAAACAGAACAGCAAGTAATGGAAATTTACAATGTTCAAGAAGAAGAATGCAAGTAATTGGAGGTCTTCAAAGGTAACTAACAACGATCCTAGTGCAATTAGAATTAATTTAGGATTTATTTTAGTTTTAATAGTTAAGTTTGGGTTGGTATCATGCTTGAAATTTGGATAGGAGAATTATATCTGTTAGTGTGTTTGTCTTCTTGGAATTTCATGATTATATGTTTGTTTAGTACTGTAATTTTGCGGTTCTATTGGATGGTTTATGATGAACCATGTTTACGGGTGGTGTGGTGTGGTGTGGTGTTGCATTGGAGGGATGAGTGGGTTGTAGACTGGTTCCTTCGCATGCCTTGATAACGCCAGACAGTTGTTGATTGTTTTCCACTTGTGCTGGCTTCTATATCATTTATTTGTTGTTGCTTAGTTGTTGTGTTGTCTTGTGGGTTGTGTTGTACTCTACTGGTTGTTGAAGCTTGGTATGCTGCAGTTATTGTAATGATATTGTTTAGTTTTTTTTCTTCCTTAAAAGTACTATTTGTGTATGGTTTATTGGGTGAGTTACGTAGGTGAGCATGTTTTGGGCTAAGTCTTCTTGTATGGAAATCTTTATTTTTAATCTACAAGTTATAACTAGTTTATATATGTTAGAGTATAAGTTGACTGGTTATTGTTATAGCTTTATGTTTGTTAATCACGTAATGCTTGCAGCAAGTATGTTTGTAATGAGTTTCCCTAATTTGCTTTTAGTTCGATTTTATTATTTCTTAGTTTGTTGCAGCTTAGGCTAGATTTATTTCTTTCCTTATTATTCTTTTAGCCTTTCCCTATTTTTTGGGTTGTTTCTATTATATTGGGAGTATAATACTATTGGAGTTTTATAAAATCTATATCTAAGTTTTCAATGTTACAGTACTCGAGGGAGAATAATACTGTCTTTAGTACTGTTTCACCAAGATTTATGTACAGGGGGTATTATAACAAACGTTGTAATTAACCTTGTACCCAAACTCAGACAACGAGTATGTAGTAGTTGGAGTATTGATTATATTGTGTTGGTGTATAATTATGTTTTAAGAAAGGTTTATTATTTTTCATTGGGCGAAATAATTTTTAATTTTTATTATTATTATTATTGTCTTTGAGAAGATTGTGAAGTTGTGTTATTTAAATATAATTGATGGGTTAAGTCCCTAAAATTCTTGCAGTTTGGAATTTATGGGTTGATGCCCTAAAATTCTTGCAGTTTGGAATTTGTGGGTTAAGACCCCAGATTCTTGCACTTTGATGTAAGACCTTGAATGGCATTCTGCACACGATGAAATTAGATTATTTATTATTTGTTTTTGTTTGAGGATGATGACTAGTGAGGCGGCATAGTCTCCTAGGAATGAACAGTCACTATGTAATGAGCAGGGTACATAGTTTATACTTACGTACTGAGCAGGGTATGTAGGTCCGTCTTGGTTATTAGTTGTCGTCTGAGAGGTCGAGAAGTACTGAGCAGGGTATTATCTCGCATCAGGGTGTAAAACCTTAAAACTTTTACAGTTTGGAATTTGTGGGTTAAGACCCTAGATTCTTGCAATTTGATGTAAGACCTTGAATGGCATTCTGCAGAGGATGAAATTATATTATTTATTATTTGTTTTTGTTTGAGGATGATGACTAGTGAGGCAGCATAGTCTCCTAGGAATGAACAATCACTATGTACTGAGCAGGGTACATAGTTTATACTTACGTGCTGAGCAAGGTATGTACGTCCGTCTCGGTTATTCGTTGTCGTCTGAGAGGTCGAGAAGTACTGAGCAGGGTATTATCTCGTATCAGGGTGTGGCCATACTAGACATAGGCGAGCAGGGTCCTAATATTATAACCAAATAGGAACAGTTGGTTGTGATCTAATTACGTTCAGTTCCTCCTCAAATGTGTTATGAAGATTATTTTTGGAAACGTTATCATTGTCATTTATATCGTTCATATTATTATTTGATTTAGACATGAAGATTTATCATGTTGATCCTTGAGTTGATCATATATATATATATATATATATATATATATATATATATATATATATATATATATATATATATATATATATATATATATATATATATATATATTTGTCTAATCATTCTGTTAACTTTACCCTGTTTGTGGATAGCATGAATTATTATATTGTTTTTGTTTTATTTATTTATTTGTTTTTTTTTTTATTATTCGAAGTGTATTTCCGAGATATTGTGTATGACTTGGTTGTTAAAATTTTGATAAATCTTATATGGATCCTAATTGGGCTGGGAGAGCTATTGGTTACTACCCACTGATTGTGGATGTTTGTTGATATATTTTGCAAGTGATTATTTTGTATTATGGGCATTGAGAGAAAGACTGACTAGGATTTTTGAGACATCTTATTTTATTTTATATTTTCTACATTGGGTTGATGAGGTTGTTTTGCCTCTTTATGAATATCTTGGATTAATTTAATTGGGTTTTATTTTTATTTAGTATAATTTGGCCTTCGTTTAAAGTGACTTTTCCGTCAGGCGATATTTTCGCTATCGCTATTTCTTTAATAAAATGTTCTATGTTCTTTAGATTGTGTTTATAAAAGGACGGAGTGTTACATCGTCACCTTCCTTAACAGATGGAAGGAAAAGGCTGCACAAATGACTAACAGGCCATCTCAAGAGGATCAAGTCCAACTGGTGATCCGTAACTTGCAGCCCAAATATGGGGATCACATCAAATTCCAACCCATAGAGTCTTTCACGAAACTCTATAAGGTAAGCCTTCTGATCAAAGAAGAGGTCCAAGCCTCAAAAAGTAAGGGTTACAACAACAACAACTCTATTAAGAAGAGTAACAATAACCCTTCCAGCTCCAAAGGTAATGATGTCAACGCCCTAGCTACTGAAAACGAAGGTTATCAAAAGCCTCAAAGAACTTTCACTCCATTGGACATGACTTTAGAAGAGGCTTTCAATAGGCTTCATAAAAAAGGAGCAATACAGCCTATTGGTCCTACTCCAGGCCCTACACCTGAAAATAGGCACAAGAAGTGGAACCCTAATGCATATTGCAAGTACCACCAAGGGAATGGACAGCCAACATCTGCATGTTGGGCCTTAAGGATTACTCTGCTGGATATGGTTGATAGTGCAGCAAAAGTCAATAACAACAGCAACAGCTTGGGAATCGTCTCAACAGTGCATGAGGCTTAGTCATTTAACGCTAGTTTTCTAGGTTGAGTCGGAGAGTCCCTCCTCTAGCTCCTTCATTTCCTTTCCTATCGAGTCTATGTGATTTAGGACTTTATTTCTAATAAGTCTTGTTCCATTTATTTCGAATTAATAAAATAATTACATTTTTCATTTTTATTTTCATTGGCCTTCAATCATTTTTGTGCTACTAATTCAATGTTGAAACTTAAATCACCTAATGATCGTGACTAATTAAAGAAAAAATCTATATAAAAAAAGAGAGAAAAATAAAAAATGGACATGCTTTGGATTAGGAGTTATTCCCCTCTCCCTTCCATCAACGTCAATAAACCATCCTCATCCATGCAACCCAAACCAAAAAAATATATCCCATAAACCATCATTAGCCAAATAACGTTTCTAAACCAAAGCTCCACAAAATAACCTTCAAGCCTTCCAATACCCTAAAACCAAAATAGCTTTTGTGCAAGCCTCACTACATACAAAAAAAAAACAATGCCAGGCAAAAACAAAAAAAGTGAAAAAATCAAAGTGCGAAAAAAAAAGTAAAAGCAAAGGAAAAAGCACACGACAAAAATAAAAAAACAATGCAAAAAGAAAAAGCCAAAGGCAAATAGTCAAGCTATGGGGCTTGCACACAAGTTCTACCCCTCATTCAAGTCCTCCATTCCATCAAAACCTTTATCCGTATAATCCGAATCTATGATCCTTACTTTGGCCCAGCCAATTAATACTTCATCAAAAACCTAAAACCTCAAGCCTTAAACCCTCCGACATTCATCAACCCTAACTCCATATTCAATGTATGTCGAAGCCCGCTAGGTTGAAAACCCGAAAGGGCAGCCTAGACTAAATTTAGGGCACAAAAAAAATAAAATAAAAATAATATTCAATCAGGATCTAGAACTACGAATGGTCTGATTCCGCAAGGATACGTAGGAATCCTTATCTCGAGGTCCGACCGCTTCAATAAAATTAATTAATCAAGGTCTCATGATTTGACTTTCTAGAATTCGGGAGCATACTTTCTCTAGATCCCGACATAGACTCGAGTTTAAACCTAGCCTCGTCAAAGTCCACCTACATCTTTTCAAGTCACAAATTTAAACCTTTTATTTTTCAATTCAAATTCTCCTTGTCCCCGAAGGACCCTTCGACAATTCCATGGTTTTTGGCGATATCTGACTTTGCCTTTCTCAACTCCTCAAAGAAGAATCCCTAGTGAAAGCTTTGAACGATTCAAGATAAATCAATTACATTCCAACCAAGGCTCATAGTGCCTAATTCAAGACAAGCCCACCCAAAATGGGGTCTTCCTATATATGTGGTGGTTCCTCCAAATCAAATCAAACTCCCGAAAAGTTGTAATCTACGGACCTCGTTTACGGACCCCGATTATTTACTAAAAGCAGTTTTCGAAAATCATTCTATATATATCTGATCATTCCATCATTCTACATATCCAGATCTTCTAACTTTGCAAAACCCTGACCTTGCATTGCATATCGTACATCCTAGTCTTGCATAACCCTCACCTTGCATGACGTGCCATATTCCTTTACTTTGCATAACCTTAATCCTTGCATAGCATCTCATGCATCCTTAGAGAGTCTAAGTTTGCATTTTTGCATCATTATGTGTTTTATATGAGTTGTTTGCACGTATCTGCTAACATCTTTCTCTGCAAATAATCAGATTACTTGTAGTTATTGTCCTGCATACTAACTTTGTTTTGCATAAACCGGCGTATATAGATCGGTTCTAAACTGCGGAGCGTTTAGGGTCGTCCTTCGTCCCGACACCGTATACTTTGACTTTCAATTTCCTGAACCTCAGTCAAAGTGGGGGCTTCTGTAGATACATAATCGTGTCTCCCCATTTAAGGATCCGATGATGAAACATACCACAGTCTTAATTGGTCCGACCCAATAGGAGAGCAGTCCGAAAAGCCATCCCAATACTATTTCGAAAAGTGTTAAAGTCCTATTTTAAAGCCCAACTAATTGTTCATGATAGTTAATTGTATTTTGAGCCCAACTCTTTGAAAAACCCAATTAATTGTTCAATAAAATGGTTTTATTTTAATAAATAATTATTTTAAAAGATATTTTTTATAGTTAAAGGCAAATTTTATCCCGTAAAATCAAATTTCTGGATTTAAAAGATAAAAGAAAATCTTTAAAACACGTTTTTATCAAAAAGCTGTCAAAACGTGTCGAAAGCAAGGTGATGCGATGAGCACACAAACTGCGTCAAGCGCACCATTTTGCCAAGTAAGCGTGCGCCTAGCGCACAAGATTGCCACGTAGACTTATATGTCATAAAGAGTCATGCGCCAAGCGCACTTCTCTGGTGTGAGACGCATCTTTTCTTTCTTATCTTTTTCAAAGCGCGTACCACGTGCACGCTTTCTACTGGGCAGGCCGCGCCAGACGCACCTATCTGCGCCTGACACGTGGATTTACGCGTGACACGTCATCCTGCGCCTGGCGCAGCTGGCGCATGAAGCGGCTTTTCGTGTTCCCTAAAAATGGGCTTCGATTTTCCGAATTAAAATACAAGTTTTTCATACTTAAGCACTTCGAACTCTACGAATATATTTACGAACCTCTCTACAAAACCTCCCTACAGAAACTCATACTTTCAGACATACAAACACATATTTTCATACATACATTCAAATCTTTCAGACATTCATACTTTCAGGCTTCACGATTGCTCGTCCCGAAGGTTGTCAATCTCGCATACCCAAGCCACGGTATAATCCTGAGGGTCCTTGAATAAATTCCTATTTTTATATTGAAGTTACTAACCATTTATTTCATAATGTAGATCTTTGGTATAAAATCGTTCTACTGTATAATCTAATCCTTCCTTCTTTTTAATTATTTTCATACATTATGCCTAATTGTTCTATAAATATTATCTGATTGTTCTATGCATGACTTTTATCACCCACATGTTATCTTGTTAATGAAAGACCTAAAGAATTGTTCTAATATTAATCAGATTAATTTGGACAACCTGTTAGGTTCCCTGTAATTTTGATTGCCTAATAACATATCACTTAAAAATAGTCTTTTATGTGTTTCCTGAACCAACCTAGACTTAATTATTTTTAGGGTGCATGAAAATATTATTTGGTTATTCTTTTGCATAAAAATTGACATGAATCAATATTTAGTAGAGGCCAGCAATGGGCGAATATGATTCTTTATGACCATGTTCGTACCCTCACCCCCGAACTCAATTTTTGGTTCGTGACCATCAATGGAGTCAGGACGGGGAAATCTACATTGGATAAGTCCCTATTTTTTCCCTACGATTTCCCATTTCCAATTGGGTTTATGAGTCTTCCTTTAAAGACTTGTTCTCGACTGCAAAACAATTTTCAATAAAACCTTTACAATGGGTAGTCAAATCAAATACGCGCTCATCCTGTGTAGGCAAAATAAAAACACTCATGCACCAGTCAAAGTGGGGGCTTCTGTAGAAACATAGTCATGTCTCCCCATTTAAGGACCCAATGATGAAACATACCGCGGTCTTAATTGGTCCGACCCAAGTGGAGAGCAATCCGAAGAGCTAAGTCCAAATTTATTTTAAAGCATAAAGCATATTTATTTGCATTGAAAATCCAAAATCCTGTTTTAAAGCCCAATTAATTATTTCTGATAATTAATTGTATTTTGAGCCCACAAATAATATATTTTGAGCCCAATCCTTTTAAAAACCCAATTAGTTATTCATGATAATTAATTGTATTTATTTATTATTTTAATAAATATTTCCAAAAATCAATAATTATTTTCAGAGATATTTTAGAGTAAAGAGTTTTTTAAATTGAAATCAGATTTTATCTTGTAAAATAGATGGTTTCCGGATTTAAAGATAAAAAGAATCTCTAGAATACCGCGTTAAAATGGCTTGCCAGATTAGTGGTGCGTCTGGCGCAGGTTGAGCGCTTGGCGCACAGGCTGGATTGCACTCAGCGCACCGTTGTGCGCTTAACACGTGGCGTTGCGTCCAACGCAATCTTTTGCACTAAGCGCACTGCACTTTCTTATCTTTTTTTCAATATTTTCACATAAATAAGCTAATAATTTTCGGATCTAGGAGAGACTTTTACACACCTTTATACGCCCGAATACTTGCGATCTCTGAAGGCAATAATTTGTCTCAAACGCTCATACTTTCACACTTTCCTATTCAAACACACAAACACATACTTTTACTTTAATCGATCTTAACAAGTTTTCCTCGAAAGGCTTCACGAATACTCTTCCCGAAGGTTATTATTCCCTCAGACCCAAGCCACACCGGTATATCCCTGAGGGTCCTCAAATAGTTCCTCTTATTTGTTTTATTGAAGTTACTAACCATTTCTTTCATGATGTAGATCTTTAATAAAAATCCGTTCTTTTGTATATTCTAATATCTATATTTCTTTCTTAGTTTCTTATATATTTTCTATGATTGTCCTGTTTCTGCTTTCATCACCAACATGTTATTATTGCTAATCATGACCTAAGAAATTGTCCTAACATTAATCAGATAATTTAAACAACCTATTAGGAACCCAGTAATTTTGATTGCTTAATAACCCATCACTAAAAATGGAGTCCTTTTTTGTGTTTAATAAACCAATCTAGACTAATGTTTACTTTAGGGTGTTTGAAAATATTATTTGGTTGTTCTTTGGTATAAACTTTGCTATGAATGGTGTTAAGTAGAGGCCATCAATGGGCGAACGTGGTTCATAACCGTATTCGTACCCTAACCCCCGAACCCAATCTATGGTTCATTGACCATTAGTGGAGTCATGACGGGGAAATCTACATTGGATAAGTCCCCAAGTTGTTAATACAGTTTTCCAATATCCAATTAGGTTTATGAGTCTTCCTTTAAAGACTTGTTGGCGACTTCAAAACGTTTTCAACAAAACCTTTACAATGAGGTGGTCAAATACGCGCTCATCCCGCGTAGGCAATAGAAACACGCCTACAGGTACTATATGGAAAGTTCAAAAAATTTAGGTACAACAAAGAATTTCATAAAACACAGGGGCACTACATAGAAAAATCCAACCTTTTAAATATTTTGTTATGTCTGGTGGTTTTTTTCATCATTTATAATAGATTTTGAATCCTGGTTTTCTATTCTATAGTGTTATATTTTTTTGTTAACATTGTTATCTTTCAAGTTTGATGGCAACATGCAAAAAAAAATGGAAAAATTGATTCTAATAATCCCACCTTTGGCCGGTCTGCTCAAAATAGTTCAAACTTTCGATAATCTCAAAATAATTCTACCTTGATACCTTATCTTCTTAAATTGGTCCTTTTTACCTAAAACCAGTTGAAGAGGTTAAATTTTATTAATGAAGTTCATTCTCTCATTTTTACCGTCACTTAGACCCCCTCAACTCCTCAAGAACATTTATCTCTCTACTACTTGAATCCACTACCAGTACAACCCAAGCACCCACCCAACAGCAAAACCACCTCAAATGTTGGTGATGCGTTGGCTGAATGGTGGTGGGATTTAATTGCCGATGTAGTGGTCAAGCGTTCATCTCACAGCTAACGCACTCTCGTCAGTTGCGGTGGATGCTTGGGTTGTGCTGCCATCGAAGTCTTGGTCATTGCGGCAATTATAGTGGTAGTTGGCGTTGATACTGTGACGCGTGGGGACGATTTGCTACTGCTTGAAGCTAGTGGTTTTACGTGAATTGGGGGCATTTTCTGGGTACAATTGGTTTTGAGTTTCTGGGTTTGTTGGGTTTTGATTTTGTTGGTTAGAAGACATGATTTTGATTTTTGTATTCTTGTTTTTTTTGGGGTTTAATGTCGTGGGGTTGTTTGTGAATTGTGAGAGAGGAGAGAGAATCTGAACAAATTTCTTCAATTATGGAGGAAAAGGTTGCTTGATTTTTTTTTTTTTAAATTAATGTGCGTGGTTTTGGGTTCAATAAGATGCGGGATTTTTAGGTTGTGTTTGTGGGTGAGTTGACATAGGATTTGGTTTAGTTGGGTGGTTGGGGTGGGGGTGTGTCTGTTTTAGGGGTGGGGCATGTGAAAGAGGAAGGGGAGGGGTGGCAAGGGAAGGGGTTCAAGTGAGGAATAGCAAGGGGAGGGCTACTGATGGTGAAGGAGGAAGGGGATGGTGCCGTGGTGGTTTAAAAGAGAGGGGGCTTTCAGTGGGTGGAGGGGTGGTGCTTTAGTTTATTTAGGGTTTAATTTACATGATTAGGGTTTTAAATTAGTTTTTAATTATATATTTAGGGTATTAAACTTGCATTTATAGGTTACCAACATGTAATAATCTATTTTGGACATATATGTCTCAAAGTTGGGATTATTCTCAGATTATGAAAAGTTGGGACCACTTTTAGAAGATCGGGTAAAGGTGGAATTGTTTCTATCAATTAATCCAAAAAATATATATGTACATGTACCTATTGCTGAGGTTTTAGGAAACAACCGCAGCAATAGGTTGCCTTATTTACACTTCTGATGAGGACCTATTGTTGCGATTTTGGAACCGCAACAATAAATTAATCTATTGTTGTGCTTTAATTTGCGGTGGTACGAAAACCGCAACAATAGGCCATATAATAACCGCAATTATATGCAATTATTCTACTAGTGAGCATATTCAGTTCGGCTCCTCTAGGGATTGATGATCCACATGCCTGTTGCACACCCTATCTTTAATGATGATCCATCAACAAACAGTTCCGAAATATCCCTTTTGCTTAGGTCGAGATGTACATTCGGCTATGAAATATTATAAGGCATAGGCCTTGATAGCTCGACGAACATCCGATAGCTAATTCGCCCATTCAGTGACCCGGCTCAACTAATTTTTCCTTCGATGACCTTCCGAAAGGATTAGCTGGTCAAGGCCTTGACCAAAGGGGGTTAGAAATATGGTTTTAACTTCCTCGTTGCCATAACAAGTGCAACGATTATCTTTTCGATATGGCGGTATTTTGCTTCTGCACCTTTGAGAGTGTGACTTACAAAGTAAACGGGATGTTGGTTCTTCTCCCTTTCAGTAAGCAGGACAATGCTTGAAGCATTCTCGAACACAGCCAAGTAGACGAACAGTGTTTCCCCCGACAAAGGAGATACCAATTTGGGGAGGCAGGCCAAATTTTCTTTCAGTCGCTGGAATGCTTCCTCTGGTTCAACATCCCAATTCAAGGTCGACTGCTTTAATGTTTTGAAAAAGTGGACACTCTTATCACCGGACCATGAAAGGAAGCGTCTGAGGGCTGCCATACATCCTGTTAGGTGTTGTACCTCCTTAACTTTTTTAGGGCTCTTCATTTCAATAATAGCTCATACCTTGTCAAGGTTATCCTCGATACTCCATTCGTCTACGAGGAAACGAAGACACTTCCCTCCTCGCACCCCAAAGACATAATTTTTCGGGTTCAGTTTCAGATGGAAGCATGGTCCTGTTCTCACTTGCTCTTTACTATCATGTTGTCGACATTTACCTTGACATTGAGCCCAATCTACTTTATGAACATCTTGTTGACGAAGCTTTAATAGGTGGCTCTGGCATTCTTTAGCCCGAAGGGCATGATTTTGTAGCAGTATATCCCTGAATTTGTTGTGAAGGCGGTGTGGACCTGATCTTCTGTGGCCATGGGAGCGCTTGTGTCCATGAAGCTTAAGAGGGCATGTCCAGCGGTGGAGTTGACCAGCTTATCGATCTTAGACAGTAGGAAGTCGTCCTTAGGGAAAGCCTTGTTAAGGTCAGTGAATTTGACACAAATCCTCCATGTCCCCGTTGCCTTCTAAACCAGCACGACATTGGCCAACCATGCAGTATACTGGTATTCTCTAATGAAACCAGCGTCGAGTAACTTTTTAACCTCTTCGGCCACGACCTGACTTTTTTCAACCCCTTGATGCCTTGGCTTTTCCCTCTTTGATGTTCCAACGATGTACCATAATGCTGGAAATCGATATCGGTATCTCATTGGTCGTGTATGCAACACATCCTTGAATTCTCCGATGGTGGAGACTATCTTAGACTTGATGTTGTTGGGCACTTGCTTGCCGATTCGGACTACTAAGCCTTTATCTTCATCGATGCACTTTTCTTCATCTCCCTCGGTTAGGCGAGATATATCATAACGCTTTGGGCTACATAGAGCCATATTACGAGGAGGCTTCGTTTGATTCAGGTTGCTTTCTATTTCTTGTTATTTCCTCGGCGGGGCCTTTCAAGCTGTTCACATGACACTCTCTGGTTGATTATGTTCACCAAAGAGTTGGGCAACACTTCTGTCGTCCGCTTCAAACTAGGAGGAATAGTTGGTAGGTTAAAATGACGGCTTTCACATGGTTGAGCGTTATAATGTAATCCCCCGTAAATTTATGAATTTTATAAATATATTTTAAGGTATATTTATATATATTTTAGTATTTAAACAATTTATTTTTGAAGGGTTGACTACTTGAAAGTCAACGAAATTATTTAATGAATTGAAGAAGTTAAACATTTTATTTAGTCATACTTTGAAATATATTTGAAAAGCTTAACACACTTTTTGGGTTGTGAAAAGGATTTTAAATTGGGTATGAGGAACTCAACCACCCAATTCATCAACCATTAAATAATGCTTTAGCCCAATCACCTTTTCCTAAGCCCAAAAGGAGAACCTATATAAACCCCAAACCCTAAATTTTTCCCCATTTATTTTCCCTCTCTTCCTTCTCCCTCTATTTTTTTTTCAGCTCCTCCCTCCTCTTTCTTTTTCTCTCATTTTCTTCTATCTCTTCTCTCGGTTTCTTCCTCCTCCTATCGTCGGCAGCCGCGACCAGCCGCCACCGCCGACCGCCGCCGACAACCAGCCAGCAGTCCTTGCGTCGCCCTTGCCATGTCTCTCTCCTCTTCTTTGCTTGGTTGTTTTTCTTCCTCCTCAAGTTTTATTTTAATGCAAAGTTTGTATTTTTAGGGTTTGTTTTAATAAGTTTATGTTTAAAAGTTATAATTTGATGAGTAGATTATGAATATAAGATTATGTAAATTATTTAATGAAGTTAAAAAAATTCAGATTTACTTATTATGTTGTAATAGGGTTTTAAAATATCAAAACATGGATTTTTAGGCTTTTATAAGTTAGAAAATCATAGCAGAATGTTGTAGTTTGTGAAATTGAGTATTCTTATGATTTTAAATGTTTAAGCATGTTTAAAAAGGGTTTTATTATAGTATATGTTGCTGGAAATTTAAAAAGGATGTTGGTAATGGAGTTTTTATGATTAAGCCATGTGTTTTAAGGGTTTTTAAGCAACTAGTGTAGTGTACTATACTAGGAGGTTTTAATAATTAAGTTTTAATGATGGAAAAGGTTTTAAACATTCTGGAGAAGGGTTTAAAGTATCCTATTAGTGCTGGAAATTTATAAAGTATTGATTGTGGGTTATGATTGATTATTTTAGGCGGAGATTTCTCTTTAGGCGACTTTTAAGGTTGTGAAAGTGGCCTCTCGATTTGTCTACACAAGGTACGTACATACCTATGTGTTGATTGGACTAGTATCATATCCTAAGGATGAGAATTGTGTATTATCATGTATAGGGAACTATTTTTAGATCATATCTGATTTTTATTAAATTGTATTTGCATGTTTTATGCCTTTGTGTGAAGCATGTTGGTTATGTTATTGATATTATGTTTGTATGGAATATTGATGCAAGCATATGGGATTTGGGAACTTTATTTTATTAATTCACATGAGGGATTAATACTTATGATTGGCTTTGGATCATGATTGAATCATGATGTTCCCTTTGGATTATAATATTACTTTATGAGGGCTGAGGGCCTTATTTGGTAAGTTGATTTTTATACCTATGAAAAGTTGGTTGGTTGTTGACTTGGTTCAACAAATAAATAAAGGTTATGGATTTAAATTGGAATTGTTCTTGGGTTGTTAAGTTGATGATCACTTATCTAATCCTAAGATAAAAATGGAAGTTTATGATTATTTGATGATTATATTGTTTGTTCTACGTGTGGGTCATAACAAGTAATAATTTATTAATCTTGTAAAGTGAAACGTGGATAGCAATAGCTTTAGACTTGTGCACGTCTGAAGTGTTCGACTAGTATGAGTTTGAGTACATGGTGGTAGCCCATGACTTTTCTTGGGACCGGATTGATCACCGTGTCCTATTTTTATTTACAAGGTTCCTCGATATCATAGGTCAAGGAAGTACGGAGTCGCGCCCGTACTTCCTCTTCTAAATTGAAGACTGGTTTTGGTTAGACAACTCGTTCCATTGACTTTTCCATCTAAATTACTTAACTAGTTGTAGAGTTTAGTTCAGTAAAAGCAGTCTGCTATGTTGTTGTATGATTATTTATCCCTGCTTAATATTTATCAGTATCATGTTAGGATTGTTTAATTGTTTACTATGTAGTACTCAGCTTTGCTGATTACGTGCTTTGTGTGTATATGTTGATCATGGCTATGCCTTATTGATCCTTTGATGACCCATTTGGTGAACAGTCTCTAGGGATCAATAGTGCATCGTTATTTACACGTTTGAATATGGTGCATCAGGGGTTCAGGATTGGAGAGCTTGTGTTGAGTTTACTTTTGACTTTGACTTTATGCTTTTCTAGTTGACTTTGACTATTGTAGTTGACTTTTACTTTGAGGTTGACTTTTGACGTTATGTTCGTTTGACTTTTAGAGTTGACTCTTTGGGTTGACTAAATTTTATTTCAAAAGTTATTTATTATGTTTTCCGCTGCAAAATTTTAAATAAGTCGATACGTTTTCACACGGGCGATAATACTTTAATAATTCTCTTAAGTTTTATATTAAAAGCTATTTTTGAAAAGAGAGAATTGTCGGGTGTTACAAAGTGGTATCTTGGAGCTTTAGGTTTTATTGGCCTTTCGTGCCAACTTTAAATTTTTAGGCCCTAGCTAGCTAGTTACTAAAAATGAATTTCATAGAAATCGAGCTCCTACTTATTCATTTTGTTCAAATCACTTTTCGAACCATTTTTTTTAGATTGCAGATGTTGAATATTTATTTTTTCGAATTATTGTAAAGTCTGAAAAAATTTTATTTGGTTCAAAAATTTCGAACTTCTTCATTTTTATTTATTTTGATTCTCTTTGTTTTTTTATAAATTCGAAAAATGTATATATTAATTACTTATTTATTTATTTATTTATTTTAATACTTCTAGTTTATTTTGGTTACTTTATTATTTGGTGAGAGATTTGTAGTATAGGAATGGGCATATAGAATAGAAATATTATATGTCTGCATTAAACAGTTAGTTCAGCATGTTTATGTTTTTCTTCCCTGCTTAACTGTTTTTATGTTATTCCTATGCTTTGAGTCGTTGGTTATTCTTGCTTATTGTTTATTATTGGGAACATACGCTAAGTGAGAGTATCAGTTACTTATAGATGTCGTATTTATCTGTTATAGGATCTCTAGCTATGTCTAATAGAGAAGCTACTAGAGTAGGGAGCTACTACAACCCTATTGTGTTGAGTGATGATGAGGATGATGGAGGATATGAGTCTGACCGTGATAGCTACACTAGCCTAGAGATCATTATGCGTTATGTGTTAAGAGTACGCATGCCTGATAGCGACGATGAGGTTATTCAGGAGTTTGATCGTGCTAGAGGACATACCAGGATGGACATCTAACGTGTCGTTTTGAGACCTGAGAGTGATTCTGAGTCAGAAGAGGACGAGCCTCAACCTAAGAAGATACGAAGATCTACGAGAGTTAGAAGATATGTCTACTATAATACTAAGGACGTTGAAGATCTTGAAGATGAGGTTTTCACTCCAGAAAAGTACAAGGAATCTAAGGATAAGACTGATGATGTATTACCCTAGTTTATGTATTTACGCTTTGAGAATAAATGTTGGATAATTAGTCAAGTAATGGTTTAAATTTATTTCTTTAGTACCTTTATTTTGTTTAGGGAAAAGTATAGCTATTATGGATTGAAAAAGTGTTACTATCATCATTTTGAGGAATAAAAGTGAAGATTTAGATACCCAAATGAGCAAGAATTTATTTTGGCACGTGAATGGGAATATTTTATTTTATTGTTGTGATTGGATTTTTTTATCCTTACACGTGTTTATTATTGACGTGAATATTATCCATGAATGATTGTGTGATTGATGATGATGTACTCTATGGTATTATTATAACTTCATGAGAAAGTGTATGTTGATGCGATCTTTATGGTCAAATCAAATGTTGCCTTCGTAGAGGATGGCATGTAAGATATGTATCGAAACCTAAAGTAGAGTTGCGTTAATTTTAGGTCGCGCAGTCATATGGCTAATAACGGTAACGATTTAGCTTCTGCTATTCGCCTATTGGCGGAGAACTTGACTTACTAAAGGGCTGAGCGTTCCGATCTTGTTGGGGACATGTTTGAAAGGCTAGCCAAAGTTAAGCCACCATACTTTAAGGGGCAAGCTGACCCTACCTTCTTAGAGAGTTGGATTAGGGAAGTTGAGAAGATTTTCGGGGCTGTGAATTGTCCTGAGGGTATGAGAGTAGGTCAAGTTGTACTGTATCTGAAAGATGAGGCTGACTTATGGTGGAGAGAAAATGGAGCTAGACTGAGTGTTGTTGAGGGATTTAATTGGGATTCCTTTGTTACTGCTTTGAGAGGGAAGTTTTACCCTGTATTTATGAGAAAACAGAAGGCCCAGGAGTTTATAAACCTTAGGATGGGGACCATGACCATCTCTGAGTACTATAGTAAGTTCATAGCACTGTCGAGGTTTGCACCTGAGGTAGTAGCCACTGAGGAGTTAAAGGCTCAAAGATTTGAGCAAGGTTTGACTGAGGAAATCCAACTGGGTTAGGTGGTGAGACTTTTGCATCTTTAGATGTGGTGTATGGAAGAGCCGTCCACATTTATGGTCTTCAGTCGAGGCGTGATAAAAAGAATGATGTAGTGGGTGAAAAGAGAAAGGATTTCAATGCTAGAGGAAATCAAGGGAACTTTAAAAAGAACAAGAATGGGAATGGGAATTTTCAAGGGAGAAATGGTCAGGGCTATAGCAATAAGGGCCAGTCTAAAAGAGTTTACCATTGTAAGAAGTGCAGCAAGAACCACCCTAGTAGAGACTGTAAGGGAGACCTAGTAACCTATAACTACTGCCAGAAAAAGGGCCATAGGGAGTATGAGTGCTTCACCAAGTAGAAGAAACAGCAAAGTGGTAATAGGAGTGGTAATCAGGGGAGGTCTGGATTCAGTCAGCCAGGAAACCAAGGTTCGAAGCCTGTAGGAGCGCAGAACAACCAAGGAAGCTTCATTAAGCCTGCTTGTGAGAGCAACAACAACCAGAATAAGGCTCCGGGTAAACTGTTCGTGATGAGTAGCAATGAAGTTGATCGATCTGCCGACGTAGTTTCTGGTACTTTCTCTATTAACTCCGTTCTCGTAAAAGCGTTATTTGATTCTGCGGAGACTTATTCTTCTGTTTCGTCATCAGTCATTAATAGTCTGGGGTTGGTAGATTTTGAGGTGATTGATTTTCCTATTAGTATACCTACTGTAGAAGTCATAAGGTGTACCAAGTTGTTTAAAGATTTGCCTCTGAA
Source organism: Beta lomatogona (assembly GCA_947646795.1). Classification (NCBI taxonomy): domain Eukaryota; kingdom Viridiplantae; phylum Streptophyta; class Magnoliopsida; order Caryophyllales; family Amaranthaceae; genus Beta; species Beta lomatogona. The sequence continues at coordinate 4,435,247 of CANSNZ010000936.1, forward strand.
GATAAGAAACTGTGTATTTTCTTGTGATTTAATAGAATTCAATTTGGGAGACCTAGATATTATTCTTGGGATGAATTGGTTAAGTTTCTACAAGGCCAAAATAGACTGTGAAGCTCAGAAAGTAGTGCTGAGAAACCATTTGGGGAAGTTGACTTCGTATCGACGTTTTGGGAAGCCTAAGAGCTTTGGGGTTATTTCTGCTATGCAAGTAAAGAAGTTGTTGAAGAAGGGGTGTGAGCTATTTTTCTATAGTATGCAAGATGTGAGTAAAGAAGTGGGATTGAAGATCGAAGATGTTCCAATCGTGAACGAGTTTATGGATGTGTTTCCAAGCGAGATTTCTGGTATGCCGCCTGCAAGAGCCGTTGAATTCACCATAGACTTAGTTCATGAAACTACACCTATTTCTAAAGCACCTTATAGAATGGCACCTCTTGAGATGAATGAGTTAAAGACGCAGTTGCAAGAGCTGTTGGATAAGGGTTATATTAGGCCTAGTGCATCGCCTTAGGGAGCTCCTGTGTTGTTTGTAAAGAAGAAAGATAGAAGTATGAGATTGTGCATCGACTATAGGGAGTTAAACAATGTGACTATTAAGAACAAGTATCCTTTACCTAGGATAGATGACCTGTTTGATCAGTTGAATAGAATGAGTATGTTTTCAAAGTTTGATTTGCGTTCGGGGTATCACCAGTTGAGGGTAACTAATAAGGATATACCTAAGACTATGTTTAGGACGCATTATGGTCATTATGAGTTCACTGTGATGCCGTTTGGGTTAACCAATGCTCCAGCCATATTTATGGATTTGATGAATAGGATATTCCATGAGTTCCTAGATAAGTTAGTTGTGGTATTCATTGATGATATCTTGATTTAATCAAAGAGTGAAGAATAGCATGATGAGCACTTGAGGAAAATATTGGAGACGCTTAGGAAGAATCAATTGTATGCCAAGTTCTCTAAGTGTGAGTTTCGTTTGGAAGGAGTCTTTGTGGATCCTGCTAAGATTCAAGTTGTTAGTGAGTGGCGTACTCCAAAGAATGTGTCTGATATCAGGAGTTTTCTGGGTTTACCTGGCTATTATAGGAGATTTGTGAAATATTTCTCGAAGATAGCGAGGTTAATGACTAGTCTGATAAAGAAAGAATCAAAATTTGAGTGGAGTGAGAAATGCGAGGAAGCTTTTCAGATTTTGAGGGAGCGTTTAACCTTTGCACCCGTTTTAACCCTGCCTGATGGAAATGAGGGATTTGAGGTGTATAGTGATGCTTCTAAGAATGGTTTGGGATGTAATCTGCAGCAAAATGGGAAGGTGATCGTGTATGCATCGCGTAAGTTGAAACTGTATGAGGCTAATTACCCTACCCATGATCTAGAGTTAGCTGCAATTGTATTTGCCTTGAAAATTTGGAGACATTACTTAAATGGGGCAACTTGTAAGATCTTTACCGACCATAAGAGTTTGAAGTACATTTTCACCCAGAAGGATCTCAATATGAGGCAGAGAAGATGGTTAGAATTGATCAAGGATTATGACCTAGATATTCATTATCATGAAGGGAAGGCAAATGTAGTTGCCGGTGCTTTGAGTAGGAAGTCGAGCCATAGCATGAATGCGCTGGTATTTCCTGAGGAATTGTGTCGTGATATGCAAAGGCTTTGCCTAGAAATCTTAAATTCTGGGGAGATCGAGGCAAGATTGAGTGCTTTGTCATTAGGGTTGTTAGTTTTCGACGAGATCAAAGAGGGTCAAGTTGGAGATGAGCACCTAGATAAGATTAAGGAGAAGATGAAGCAAGGTAAGGAAGTCGACTTTAAGATCCATGATGATGGGAGTTTGAGGTTCATGGGAAGGTGGTGTGTACCACAAAAATGCGACGACCTTAAGAGACGACTTATGGATGAGGGGCATAATACTCCATATTCTATGCACCCTGGAGGTGATAAGTTGTATAAGGATCTTAAGGAAATCTATTGGTGGCCAAATATGAAGCGTGAGGTCGCTGAGTTCGTGTCTAAGTGTCTAACCTGTCAGAAAGTGAAGGTAGATCATAAGAGACCAATGGGGAAGGTTCAATCCTTAGAGGTTCCTGGATGAAAGTGGGATTCCATATCGATGGATTTTGTGACTGCTTTGCCGAAGTCGAGAAACGGCAATGATACTATTTGGGTTATTATGAACCGTCTGACGAAGTCCGCCGTGTTCGCTCCAATTAAAGAGACACGAAAGAAGAAGCAACTTGCAAAGACATACATCAAGCATGTGGTGCGACTGCATGGAGTTCCAACAGATATCATTTCAGATCGCGTTTCGAGATTCCTCTCGAAATTTTGGGAGAATGTCCAGTTGAATCTTGGAACAACATTGAAGATGAGCACTGCTTTTCACCCTGCAACCGATGGTTAGACTGAAAGGACTAATCAGACTATGGAAGATATGTTGAGAGCGTGCACAATTGACTTCCAAGGTAGTTGGGAAGACCAATTAGACTTGATTGAATTTTTGTACAACAATAGTTATCATGCGAGCATCAAGATGGCTCCTTTTGAGGCATTGTATGGAAGAAAGTGTAGAAGTCCCATTTGCTGGAATGATTTTCGTGAGAATTCAGTATTGGGGACAGAATTCATTGAGGAGACTGTTAAGAATGTCAAGTTGATTCAAGCTAGAATTCAGGCTGCTCAAGATAGGCAGAAGAGTTATGCCGATTTAGAGAAGATGAATTCGCAGTGGGTGATAAAGTATTTATGAAAGTATCACCAACTAAGAGAGTGATGAGATTTGGGAAAAAGGACAAATTAAGTGCTAAATATGTTGGGCCATATGAGATTTTGCAAAGAATTGGGAAGGTAGCTTATAAGGTTGCATTGCCAATGCAATTCGAGAAAATGCACGATGTGTTTCATATTTCCCAACTCAAGAGATATATTCCTGATGAGCGACATGTTTTGGAGCTTGAGAGAATCCAAATCGATAGTAGCCTCACATATGAAGAAAGGCCTGTGAAATTTCTCGATAAAAAGGTGCGTAGTACACGCAATAAGGATGTGAATGTTGTGAAAGTGCTTTGGTCTCACCATGAGTCTAAAGAGGCAACGTGGAAGCTGAAGACGAAATGAAGAAGAAGTATCCTGAGTTATTCCTTGAGGTGAGTTACGACTTACGAGGGCATAACTCATTTTCTTTAAGGGGGGTAGAATGCGATAGAATTTCACGCTTTTTACCTTATTTTATGGCGATTTGCACATGTTGGTGCAAAATAAATAGATTCTCCGCATAGAAAAGGTGTTCATGAGTAATACAAGTGGTTTTAAAGTTGATAAAAGTGTGCACATGTGTGACACACGTATTCTCAAATGGAAGTTGAGTCAAAAACTTTTGAACATGTGTGAGTTTTCGTGCCAAGTTTCGGGACGAAACTTCTTTTAAGAGGGGTAAACTGTAATCCCCCGTAAATTTATGAATTTTATAAATATATTTTAATGTATATTTATATATATTTTAGTATATTTTAGTATTTAAACCATTTATTCTTGAAGGCTGACTATTTAAAAGTCAAAGAAATTATTTAATGATTTGAAGAAGTCAAACATTTTATTTAGTCATACTTTGAAATATATTTGAAAAGCTTAAAACACTTTTTGGGTTGTGAAAAGGATTTTAAATTGGGTATGAGGAAACTAACCACCCAATTCATCAACCATTAAATAATGCTTTTAGCCCAATCACCTTTTCCTAAGCCCAAAAGGGGAACCTATATAAACCCCAAAACCCCAAATTTTTCACCATTTATTTTCTCTCTCTTCCTTCTCCCTCTATTTTTTTTCGGCTCCTCCCTCCTCTTTCTTTTTCTCTTTTTCTTCTCTCGGTTTCTTCCTCCTCACGTCGACGGCAGCAGCCCCCACCGCCGACCGCCGTCGGCAACCAGCCAACAGCCCTTGCCGTGTCTCTCTCTTCTTCTTTGCTTGGTTGTTTTTCTTCCTCCTCAAGTTTTATTTTAATGCAAAGTTTGTATTTTTCGGGTTTGCTTTAATAAGTTCATGTTTAAAAGTTATAATTTGATGATTTGATTATGAATCTAAGATTATGTAAATTGTTTTATGAAGTTATAAAATTTCAGATTTACTTATTATGTTAAAATAGGGTTTTAGAATATCAAAGCATGGATTTTTAGGCTTTTATAAGTTTGAAAATCATAGTAGTATGTTGTAGTTCGTGAAATTGAGTATTCCTATGATTTTAAGTATGTTTAAGCATGTTTAAAAAGGATTTTATTATAGTATATGTTGCTGGAAATTTAAAAAGATGTTGGTAATGGAGTTTTTATGATTAAACCATGTGTTTAAGGGTTTTTAAGCAACTAGTGTAGTAGTACTATACTAGGAGGTTTTAATAATTAAGTTAATGATGGGAAAGGTATTTAACACTCTAGAGAAGGGTTTAAAGTATTCTATTAGTGCTGGAAATCTATAAAGTATTGATTGTGGGTTATGATTGATTATTTTAGGCGGAGATTTCTCTTTACGCGACTTTTAAGGTTGTGAAAGTGGCCTCTCGATTTGTCTACACAAGGTACGTACATACCTATGTGTTGATTGGACTAGTATCATGTCCTAAGGATGAGAATTGTGTAGTATCATGTATAGGGAACTATTTTTAGTTTATACTACCTCCGTCCCAGAATAGTCTGAACACTTTCCTTTTATGTTTGTCCCAAATTAGTTTGAACACTTCCATTCTTGGCATGGTCCCACCATTAATATATTATTTCTTTTACTCATCTTTGGCCCACACTCTACCTTTTATTCATAAAAAGTTACTCAACTTTCTCTCTCCTCCAATAAAAAATACCCCACCAACTTCTATCACATCTACTTTTTAAATAAACTAACATTTGATAACCACACCACAACTTATCACCTTAAACTACATGTCACAACCAGTGTTCAGATCTTTCTAGGACGGAAGGAGTATGTGATTTCTATTAAATTGGATTTGCATGTTTTATGTCGTTGTGTGAAGCATGCTGGTTATGTTATTGATATTATGTCTGTATGGAATATTGATGCAAGCATATGGGATTTGGGAACTTTATTTTATTAATTCACATGAGGGATTAATACTTATGATTGGCTTTGGATCATGATTGAATCATGATGTTCCCTTTGGATTATTTAATTACTTTATGAGGACCGAGGGCCTTATTTGGTAAGTTGATTTTTATACCTATGAAAGGTTGTTGGTTGTTTACTTGGTTCAACAAATAAATAAAGGTTATGGATTTAATATTGGAATTGTTCTTGGGTCGTTAAGTTGATGATCACTTATCTAATCCTAAAATAAAAATGGAAGTTTATGATTACTTGATGATTATATTGTTTGTTCTACTTGTGGGTCATAACAAGTAATAATTTATTAATCATGTAAAGTGAAACGTGAATAACAATAGCTTTAGACTTGTGCACGTCTGAGGTGTTGGACTAGTATGAGTTGGAGTACATGGTGGTAGCCCATGACTTTTCTTGGGACCAGATTGATCACCGTTCCTGTTTTATTTAAAAGGTACCTCGATATCGTAGGTCAGGGGAGTACGGAGTTGCGCCCGTACTTCGTCTTCTAAATTGAAGACTGGTTTAGGTTAGACAACTCGTTCCATTGACTATTCCATCTAAATTAATTAACTTACTAGTTGTGGTGTTTAGTTCAGTAAAAGTAGTCTGCTATGTTGTTGTATGATTATTTATCCCTGCTTAATATTTATTAGTATCATGTTAGGATTGTTTAATTGTTTACTATGTAGTACTCAGCTTTGTTGATTACGTGCTTTGTGTGTATGTGTTGATCATGGCTATGCCTTATTGATCCTGTGATAACCCATTTGGTGAGCAGTCTCTAAGGATCAATAGTGCATCGTCATATACAGGTTTGAAGATGATGCATCAGGGGTTCGGGATAAGAGAGCTTGTGTTGACTTTACTTTTGACTTTGACTTTATGCTTTTCTAGTTGACTTTGACTATTCTAATTAACTTTTACTTGGAGGTTGACTTTTGACTTTATGTTGGTTTGACTTTTAGAGTTGACTATTTGGGTTGACTAAGTTTTATTTCAAAAGTTATTTATTATGTTTTCCGCTCCAAAATTCTGAATAAGCCGATACGTTTTCACACGGGCGATAATACTTTGATAATTTTCTTAAGTTTTATATTAAAAGATATTTTTGAAAAGAGAGAATTGTCGGGGTGTTACATATAAGGCAGATCAATGTCGACGACTAGAACATAAATAGGGATGCTTCGTTCCCTTCGCTCTCATCCTGACGAGCAGCTTAACCAATCCGAGAAAGTAAACCGACTGACCGTCGAATCCGATCAAGGGCTGACTAATGGGCAAGATGTCACCATTTCGATACTTCAGCATTCGAAGACAATCCATAGTTATGATGTCGACTGAATTGCCACTATCGATTAGAACTCGACCCAACCTCTTGTTGGTAACATTAAGCTCGACGACTAGAGGATCGTCGTGAGGGGTCTGGATATGTCGATGGTTGTCATTGAAAGTCATAGTAGGGAATGTCGCGACCGTGATTGCTTTTGCCAACCCAGTGTTTCCAGATGTAGAGGTGCTTCTTTCGAGATCTGCTACTGCGGCCACCCGAAGCGAATCCTCCAACTATGACCCTGACGCCTATCTGTGTCGTCACTTCGCATATCTTTTCTCTTTAAGGCTCGCTTCTCTTTTCCACGGGGTTCTTCAAGTACCTGTTAAGCTTTCCTTCGTCGGCTAGTTTCTCCAAGACTTGCTTGAGCTCTCGATAGTATCGGGTTGTATGTTCGCAGTAGTGGTGCTAGTCACACTAGAGCTTCTTATCTCTCCTATTGACCGACGTTTTGATGGAGATGGTTTAGGTAGAATTGACTTGTCACTGATGCCGAGGTAGATCTCGCGCCTGTTGAGGTTGTAATGTGAGTCGTGGTCATTGTCGTCAATTTTGGATCTCTTGTCCCTAGCCAGCAGTGGCATATCTAGAGGAACCTCAGATCGACTTAATTGATCGCTTTTTCTATTGTTGGGCTCCTCGTGAAGGGCCTTACATATATCTAAAGCTTGTATAAACTTCTATGCGAAGCCATGGCTTTAGAGAATGTGGTGGCATTGCTTTCGGCAAGCTTCATCTTAAACCGACTCGAGGGCCATAACCCGAACATCAAGGCAGTGAAGGCTACACTAGTTTGCAAGTCCGACACTTTGAGAAATTCTTCATTGAGTCGTTTCACATAGTCTACGAAGGCTTTCATTCCTCTGCTGCTTTACCGGCATCAGGCAGATGCTTGTCTTTTGATACCGTCTACCGGCGATGAAATTTTGCTTGAATGCAGCCTCAAGGGAGGCGAAACTAGAAATGCTTCCTAGAGGCAGTTCGGTGAACCACATTAAAGCGATCCCTTTCAGGGTGATGGGGAAGAACTTTTACCACGCATCTTTGCTCCCTGTTTTGACGCCCATTTATGCCTTGAAGCAGCCAAATGGTCGATGGGATATGTGGTTCCACCATAGTGCTCGATCGGGGGGACTTTGGCTTTTTGAGGATTGGGTGTTAGCATGATTTCTTTACTGAATGGGGTGATGAACCCAAGATTACCGAAGTGGACATTGGAGCGCTCACTCCGTCGTGATGTACTCGACTCTTCTTCTATGTTCCCTTGGTTGTCTTGAACTTAGCCTTGATTATTATTGTCCCGTCCCCGGCTAAGGTTAGGTTGTTGTTCTCCTTCTTGCCTCGACAGGGCTCTTCACTCGTTCGGGATTTCTCGGGCATCTCGAGCGCCTCTTCACATTGCTCGCTCATTAATTATGGTGTGGCCGTCACCTTGCGCCGAAGGGGATCGAGCTTTAGGTTGAGGAGCTCAATGGGTTTGAGTTTTTGTCGCTTGTTGGCTGGAGGGTTGAGGCGGGTACAACAATAGTGATAGGAGGTTGTTTGGTGGTTCCCTCTCCCCCATTTTGCAGGCTATAGACAAAGGCTCGAAGAAAGCTCCTTTCGAGCGTGTCGTTGAATTGTTCGGTCATCTGCTGAAGGTCTTGCAGGGTGACTAGGTTGGGGTTTGGTTCTTCGACCCAGAGTGGCTCGATTCATGGCAAGATTGTTTGCCTTTGAGGACCCGACTCTTTTATCGCGATGGCCGCTTCGCCAGGTTCTACCTCTTCGAGGATATGAGCTTTCCTCTCGGTCCTAAGACAAGACAGGTGCCCTTCTCGGGTTCCATGTTGTCTCGTCGGCTACCTTGACTTGGGGTTGTCTTGCATTCCGTTCACTTCAGACGATGGCCGTGGCTTTTGTGATGTTGGATCCCCATAGACGGTGACAACCTGTTTCGCTCACAAAACTATCGAGTAGGGAACTGAGAGTAAATTCAATGGGGTATGTGATTTGAGTGGGTCTCGTTCGTCCGAAGAAGATACCCAACCTGCAAAAACAAGAGTTAGACTACCCCAGGGGTGATTCCGGGATCGCCCCTCCGACGCTCTAGTCAGTATCGGAGTAATAGGTCAAGTTTAATGAGAGAAAATAAAGAGAGTTAATGGGTGAACTGTTCATTACATCAATAAATAGGGATCCGTCCCTATTTATTGGGAATGGAGTGGGTGACGTCATAACGTAGCACTGAGCGTCTATGCTATTGGGCTGGCCATTGATGATAACTTGGTTACCATCCCGTTGGGGTAAAATGGTAATTCTAGTCAAACACTTGGGGCCTAATAACTTATTGGACCCAAACACCAATCAAAGATTGTAATCCTTACCTTAGTCTTTCCCCATCCAATAAAAAAATCCCATAAACCTAACATTGACCTTTTCAACACTAAGCCCATAAAAGCCATAACCCTTACCTTGGCATTTTTAAAAGTCATCATCCTTACGTTGGCGCATCCAATTCTGATCCCAAACCTTAAACCCTTTCAACCTCTCATATCAATCCTAACTCCTTATTCAATGTATGTCCAAGCCCGGTAAGTTGAGAACTCGAAAGGGCAGCCTTAACAAAAGTTAGGGCACAAAAAAATTAGAATAACAACTATTAATAGTCTGATTCCGCAAGGATACGTAGGAATCCTCATCTCGAGGTCTGGCCGCTTCAATAATATAAATTAATCAAGATCCCATGATTTGACTTTCTAGAATTCATAAGCACTCTATTTAGATCCCGACATAGAACCGATTGAACCTAGCTACATCAAAGCTTTCTCCTACCTCTATCTATTTTAGTCACAAAATTCAAACCTTTCACAATTTTCTATCCAAACTCTCCTTGTCCATGAAGGACACTCTAGTTAAGAATTTAGATTGCCTACTCACATTCAATGGCCTAAAGTTCAAATCTTTAAGTGATTTATAGTGTAAAGATTGTAGCTTTATCCGAGTTAATTAGGATAGGCTCTAAATTTTCCCTCGAGAATTAGAGGATCTCTCACTAAACTCGATTAGGAGATGCACACAAACCTCGATTTGTGTGTTGTTGGTTCACAACTAATACTCAATGCAAAGCATTCGAATAACTTAAATCAAATTCATTCACTATTGTGTTTATTGATGATGAACTGAAATATATAAGTTACACACCTAGCTCTACATGAGCTTCACTACTTAACAAGATAAACATTAACACTCCTAACTAAGCTAAAACACCAAGTGAACGCCCCTTAGGATTGCTATATCACACGGCATCTTAGGATAGATTTCTAAGACTCCTAATCAATGTAGATAACTAACAACTCCTATGATTAAGGGAGTTAGACTCCTAACATAATAGGTTGTTTAATCATTTCACACGCCTCAAGCAAAGATTAATTAAAGAAACCTAAAGCTCAAACCATGTAAAACCTTACCATGTAAAAAGTAAAACCATGGAAGCAAACTGATAGAAGACAGCATAAAAACTGCTAAAAACTATCAAGAAAGTCCAAAAAACAACTAAGAAAGCTAAAGAACTTCTAAGAACTTCAAAGAACCATTAAATAAAGGACTTATGAATCATTTGTGACTCAACATATGCATCGTACTCCCCCTCTCAAGTTCAACTTGTCCTCAAGTTGCATCCAAGCATGGAACAAGATCACCAGCACTTAGTGTAGCACAAATGTCATGTGTAAGCAGCACCTTGTAGGTCTCATAGCCAATCTCTTCACAATCTTGAATGGCTCTTCATCCATATGCTCGCCATACTTATGGTTTATATGGAGTTTTTGGTTGCCAAGGAAAGTCATACATAATCTCCTCAGTCCAAGCTTCGATTATGGCGCAAGTGCAGCAACTTGACTCGTCTTTTCTTCTTGTTTGTAGGCACATCCAAGACTTAGCTTCCTCCCTAAAAGAACTTAGGCACACATGAGGCATAGCTACAACATTAATACTCACGTCACTTGGCGGTCCATTTGAAGTGTTGCTAGGGCTAACAGTAGGTACCAACACACCCCTTAGAAGCAATGGTTTCAACCCTATTCATTCCTCATCCTTTAGCATCGAATAGATGTTGTCCCTTCCATGATGAATCAAGCTTCTATCTGAATGCCACATACGACCAGTCAACAAAGAACAAGCAGTCATAGACACCATGTCACACTATAGTTGATCCATATAACCACCTATGAGAAAAGAAACAAGTGCTTGCCTCTTTACCCACACGCCACTTTTTTCGTCCAACCAACTCAGTTTATATGGCCTAGGGTGATCTCTAGTAGGTAACTTCGCATCATCCACCATAGATAAAGCACACATATTAGCACATGAACCACTATCAACAATAACCGAAAATTTCTTACCATTGACGAGGCACCTATTTTGAAACAAGTTCTCCCTTTGTTCCTGCTCGTGTATTTCTTGTGGCGTAGCCATCAAAATCTTGCACAAGATTAAACTCTTATGCACTTTCTCCGCTTCATACATTGGTGTAGATTGCCAAAAGCTCTCATCAACCACATTCTCCAATGTCTCCTCCTCTTCATCACACCCTACAGTAGCCAAGAGTGCTTAATGATCTTCCACGGAGATTAAATCACGATTTGGACATTAACGTTGCAAGTGACCAAAGCCCCTACACTTGAAACACATATTCTCTTTCATGGTTTTCTGCCTTTGTGTCAAAGTTGGAAATTTTTTTTGTGTATTAGCCCCATAGCTAGATGAAGATGCACTCTCGGTGTTTGATTTAGGTGTTGCATCCCCCACCTTCACTCCTTTGACTCTTGGCGCCATCACACCACTACTCTCCCTAGCCCTTGGCTCTTGTTGTCTCCCCACTTTCTTGGCTAGCAAACACAAGTCATCAAACGTCTCATATGGATGGAGCTCCACAAAATCAGTAATTTTCTTCTTGAGACTAAGAGTGAACTCAGCTAATTTTTGGTCATCTTCATCCTTGCAATCACACGCCAACCATAACCTTTCAAACTCGGAGATGTATGCTTCCTAACTCAATTGATATTTCTGCAAAGAGTTCAACTTTATGAAATTGCTTGTAAATTCGAGGCACAAACCTCTTTTTCATCATGGCATGCTAATCTGTCAAGGTTGGGATCTCCTCATTCCCTTCTCTCCTACACCTACTTTAATAGCTATCAAGCCAATCACTTGCATACTCCGTCAACCTCAAGATAGCATGATCAAAAAACTTTCAATCAACCATGTTCTTGTGATTAAAGAGACGAGTCATGTGCCTCTCCCAATTTAAGAAAGAATCCGGACCCTTAACACCATTAAACTCGAGATCTCCATATGTCCTCATCTCTCCTGCCTCCATTAGAAAAATAACCACCACTAGGGTTGTTCTTCACAGTGGTGACTTCTCGTGCCAAGTCACGTAATTGATAAGTAAGAAACGCTATCTACTCAGCCAAGGCAGTTCAATTGATTTTTCCCCTATCATAGTATGAATCAAGAACAAAGCAAGAGGCTGGTAAGAAAAAAATTCGGACTTCACCCCAAGAATTGAAATTTTTGAGGAAAATTTTATCTATCACTGGATACCACTTAATGTGTATGCACCTCTTGATTATATGAGTGTAACAGGCAGTATTTTTTTAGCGTGTTAAAAAAATTATTTATTTATATTAGCTTTATTATTGTATTATGTTTTCGGAATAAGTATGAATAATTGTGTTTTTAACTAAATATGATTCTGTTATATATTATGATATATGAAAGTGGTTTACTCGGTGATGTTATAAGTATATTTTGGATTTTAATTTAGTTGAGTGGTATTGAGGCAAATAGTAAGTTAAATTTTGGGTTCTTATCTCATTTGCATTGTTGGTTTAGGGATTTAGGCTACAAATCCCTTCCCCTTGTCGGCATCTGTTCAAAAGGAAAACCCCAGTCAATTTTCTCTCTCCTCGATCTCCCTCACCCGTGAAACACCTCCATCTCTCTCTCTCGCTCACCTGCGCTCGCCTCGCCGATGTTTCCGAAGCTCGCCGGAGCTTCCTTTTCCCCCTGCTCGCCCTGGTGTTGTTGATGGTCATGTCGCTCCCTCTACCCCGTGTTGCGGGTGTTTCGTCGGTGTCGTGGTTCCTCCCCCTCGCTGGCGTCGTGGTTCCTCCCCCACTGGTGGTGTTGACGGCTGCCACCGCTTCTTTTTCTTCCCTTTTGCTCTATGAGGTACAAACCTAAGTCCTCTTCATCTTCCTTTTCTGATTTTAGAACTCAAATTCAGTATTATGTGAATATAGTGGTCTGATAATTTTAATAGTTTAGTTTTGGTGTTGGTGTAGAGTTGCACAATTAATGGTGATTTATGATTGAAATTTAAATTATTGTTATGTCAAACCCTATTGTGTTTTAGATGTGATATAGGACTCATTTGTGGATACGTAATTGAATTGGTTGCGAGAGTTAGTTCAGGAATGATTGTGTGATGAGCTGGTTCTAGCTTAACAAATAACGTATAATGTGAATTCCAGTTCTATGATGCAGTTTGGTTTTATAAAAGAAAGGAATATCAATTTAGAGTGTGTTCTTAATTCAAGCTTGGCACTACTTAGCTGGTTTGGAAAGATTTGGTTTGTGTGCTTGCATTTTACTCATCTTGATTTTCAGAGTAGTTATGAAGGGAAATTTGTTAAAGAGTTTAATTGGTTTGATTCGGATTTGTTCAATAAGATTAATTAGCAAAGTTGGTCCATGTATTGGTATGCTAGATAGTGTCACTCTTATCATAGTTGTATAAAAAAAAGGATTAGCTGATATAGAAGACTCACTCTCTTATGGAGTTAGAATGTTGATAGCTAATAAGAGGTAATATGTGTTTCGTTTGTTATATTGTTAACAAAAAGTTGTTAATCTTTAAATACTATTCATGTTATCAGGTATAGTAGTAGTTCGAGTTCATTCTTAATTAGAAAGCGAAGAGTATTGCAATTAAGAAGTTATAAAGGTAAAAGTTTGTTAGTGGGGGAACTATTTTGCTAGACTCTAAGAATAAATTGGTTTTGTCACTTTACTTAACTAAAGTAAGGAAAGAGATTTAGTTCATTGTTGATAATATCAAGATTATTAAAAGTAGTTAATAGCTCATAAAGTCCATTAGTGAGGTTTATTTGTGAATTATTATAAATATGGTTGAATTTTAAGAACGATCGGATTGTGTTATGAATGATAATCGAATGTGATCTAAAGGGGAATGTAGCAGCGACTGAGTCGACTGATGAGGCTACACGAACAGTGCGCCATGGACTGTGAACCTTGGGGGCCCCACAGGGAAACATGTCCATTGCTCTACGGGGCGATGATCGAGCGATATATCAGGTAATGCGAAACCTGTGGATGGCTGATTAAATCAGTGGAAAATGAACTCCGGACTAGTCGCGGTTATTGGCCAAAACTAAACCGAATGGTTGGGTGACGACCCCCACTATCGGAGTGTAAGCTTTGTCTCCTCCGCCGCTTTCTCTTTCCCCTGATTAAAAGAAAGTTTTCTCGAATTATAAAAGTTGTTTCGATATTGGATTCTCGATAAGGAATCATGTCAGGTAATGTAATGAATGTTTATTGAGTGTATGAGTGTTTAAATATGAATATTGATATTGGTTTCCTCATAAGGAAGCATATCATTATAAGTTATATTGATGTTGGGTTTCTGATAAGAAATCGTATCTTGCTATTGAATTCCTGGTAAGGAATCGTATATTGTTATTAATTCCCGATAATAAGTCATTATAGTGAATGTTGTTATGCTATCTATTTCCTGAGAAGGATTTGTTTATAACAGTATAAGCACAATATTGATAGAGTATGAAAGCATAAGTTTGGATTTCCGTTAAGGAATCGATTGTAAGAAATATTATATATTATTTATATTAAAGCTGGTAACTCAGACTCCCTATGTGATAAGTTGAAAGGTTAATTATAAATAAAGATCTATGAGATGTCTCTGTTGTGAATGTTTGGGAATCCCCTTGCTATATTTTTGATATGTGAAAGATGGTGCATTATGAAAGGAATAAATAAGTAAAGGAATTTCATGTGTGTGTACGTCAGGATTAATATTATGCATTGTTATGACAAATGTGATTATTCTAATTATGTTGATTGTTGAGTCTTTTTCAAGTAAAAGCCGCCAAAGCATGTGTTAATCTTATTTACGGATTTAGGAATCAGTCTTAGCCTTGCAAAACCCTGGCCTTGCATTGCATTTCATATATTCTAATCTTGCATAACCCTGACCTTGCATGACGTATCAACCCGCTTTGCATAACCTTAATCCTTGCATAGCGTCTCATGCATCCTTAGAGAGTCTAAGTTTGCATTATTGCATCATTATGTGCATTATTATGTGAGTTGTATGCACCTATTTGCTAACATCTTCTTCTGCAGGTAATTAGATTGCTTGTAGTAATTGTCCTGCATACTAACTTTGTTTTGCAGAGACCGGCGGTTATAGATCAGTTCTAAACTGCAGAGCGTTTAGAATCGTTCTCCGTCCCGACACAGTATACTTTGACTATCGGTTTCCTGAACTTCAGTCAAAGTGGGGGCTTCTGTAGACACATAATCGTGTGTCCCCACTGAAGGATCCAATGATGAAACATATTGTGGTCTTAATTGGTCCAATCCAAGGGCATAGGAGTCTGAAAAGCTATTCAAAACCATTTCGAAAAGTGTTAAAGTCCTATTTTAAAGCCTAATTAATTATTCATGATAATTAATTATGTTTGAGCCCAAATCTTTGAAAAGCTCAATTAATTGATTTATTTTAATAAATAAATATTTTCAAAGATAATTTTTATAGTTAAAATCAGATTTTATCCCGTAAAAACAGATTTTGGAATTTTAGGATAAAAGAAATATTTTAAAACGCGTTTTTAAAAAGGCAGGCTGGTGCGCCAGGCGTACAGCCTTGCGCCTAGCGCACCTTGCTGCGTCAGGCTCAACTTTTCCTGACACGTGGCACTATGCCACACACTGTGCCGCGCACTGTGCCACACACTGTGTCGTGCACCTGGCGCACCGCTCTGTGTGAAGCGCAAGTTTCTTTCTTATCTTTTTCAAAGCGCGTACCACGTGTATGCCTTTTACTGGTCATACCGCGTCATGCGCTTGACACATCAGCTGCGCCAGGCGCAGCTGGCGCGTGAGGCGCAGTGATGTTTTCCCTATAAATAGGCCTGATTTCCGAACAGATTAAAAGAACGGATTTTACACATAACACTCGATGAATACTTTACGAATCTCTCTAGAAACTACAAAACTTCCCTACAAAACTCATACCTTTCAAACACAAATACATTCAATCTACATACTTTCAGACATTCAGATTTTCAGGCTTCACGATTGCTCGTTCCGAAGGTTGTCAATCTCGCAGACCCAAGCCACGGTATAATCCTGGGGATGCTTAAATAAATTATTTTTATATTGAAGTTACTCACACTTTCTTTCTTGATGTAGATCTTTAATATAAAATCGCTCTACTGTATATTCTAAACCTTTTCCCTTTCTTTTTATTTATTTTTGTACATTATTATACTTGTCTGATCATTATATGTATATTATATGATAATCCCTGCTTTATTGCTTTATCACCTACATGTTATTTTTGCTAATCAAAGATCTAAAGAACTGTTCTAACATTAATCAGATTAATTTGGACAACTTGCTAGGTTCCATGTAATACTGATTGCTTAATAACATGTTACTAAAAAAAATAGTCTTTTTATGTGTTTCCTGATCCATTTAGATTAAATATTTTTTAGGGTGTATAAAACGTTATATGATTATTCTTTGGCATAAAATCTGTTATGAACCGATATTTAGTAGAGGCTAACTTTGGGCGAATGTGGTTCATTATACCCTTACCTTCGACCTCAATCTTTGGTTCATATGGACCATCTATGGAGTCATGAAGGGAAATCTACATTGGATAATTTATCCCTACAGTTTTCTCATATCCAATTAGGTTTATGATTCTTCCTAAAAATAATTGTTGGCGACTTCTTTCAATACAAAACAATTTTTAATAAAACCTTTACAGTGGGGTAGTCAAATATAATAAACGCGCTCACACCGTGTAGGCGAAATAAAAACACGCCTACAATTTGGCGACTTCACTAGGGAGGATTTAAAAAAAAAATTAAATGAGTGGGTGAAACTTAAAAAATACGATTTATTCTCCTTTTATTGCCTTTGAATAATATACAGTTTTGCATGTGCATGGCTATTGTTCAGTCACCATAAGGACAATCTACCTTGCCTCATTAGCACATGTTCTATGTGTGAGGTCACCTCCGGGGGGTTTGCGCTTTGTCCTTCCAAAAAGCTTCCTGAGCGATAATGTTGGATCTTAGTCATAAGCAAACCTACCCAACCATGGCATTGTTCTCTTGTTCCTGACTTAAGACTGGAGTGCGTCTTACACGGGATCAATCTCTTAGTCATGGATCATTTTCAGCCTTAACCTAAACCTAACCAATAGTTGAATGTAGAACTGGACTTTAGGTTGCGAACTTTTGCATCCATGTTACCTGACGTTTATGTGTGATTGCAATTTTTACCTGCTAATATGCTTTACGCCCGAAATTATTGCAAATCGCGTCTAAAACAAATCGTCGTTTTCAGCCGAGCCTTCGTCAATTTATCAATACGCGTGCCGTAGAGCATTGCGTCAAACGCTTAAGTTGCGCCTGCTCCAGACGCATAGGTTGCGCGCCGCGCGCACCAGTTGCGTGGCATGCAGCCTATTCGTCCCATGTTTATTGGTCTTTTGACCTTTGTTCGAGTCTAAGATAACAAGTTTGCATCTGTATAATATTCAAAAAAGGGTTAGTCTTTTCATGCAAGGTAGAGTCTGTCCTAAAAAGTGCATCTAAAAAAATAGTCATTGTGGAGTCATCATGCATATCAATCTTACCTTACCATATTCTTTTAATTTCAAAAAACTTACATTTTTTTCAAAATCAATCCTACATCCTCTTCTATTCTACCTTTTTCGAAGATATTTACTAATCATCATCATACCACGACATTTCAATAAAAAAAATATATAGTATTTTTTTTTCAAAATCAATCCATCATCTTTTCCTAACAAAAGATAAAACGAGGGGTTCCTTTCAAAAATGAATTTCAAAAAATTCTAAGCCCATTCCAATGCAAGCACCTTCATTCCAATCCAATCCAAATCCAATTCACTTGCATTCATTTTAGGCCCATATGCATTAGAATCCATCTTGCATTCATTCTAGGCCCATATGCATTAGAGTCCGTTTTGCATTCATATAGGGTCCATCTAATTCGAGTCCATGCATTCATATTGATCCCACTAGCATTAGAGTCTATCTTAGGCCCATATAAGTCTAGCTCCTGTCAAAATCTAGGCCCATTTGCATCTTTATGTGAACCCTAGTCTATGTCAATCCCGGTCCAAGTCTAATCCAACTCTCCAATGTCAAGCCCATGTGCATTTTCAAGTCTAACGTCAAACCAATATAAGAATAAGTCCAGAATTAGATCCACATAAGGCCCAACTCATTTCCAAAGTCAATCTAGTCCAATTCCAAATCCATATAGGACGAAGTCCAAACCATTAAGTCTAGCGAAGCTAGCATCCCTATATGACCATAACTTAGCTAGGCTAGTCATCCCTGTAAGACCATAACGGCAGCCATTTGACCTAGCTAAGCTAATCATCCCTGTGAGACCATAACGGCACCTCTTTGACCTAGCTAAGATAGTCATCCCTGTGAGACCATAGCGGCACCCCTTTGACCTAGCTAAGCTAGTCATCCCTGTGAGACCATAACGACACCCCCTTTGACTTAGCTAAGCTAGTCACCCGTAAGACCATAACGGCACCCATTGATTTAGTAAAGCTAGTAACCCCTAAGACCTTAAAGGCACCCTCCGAGTTTAGCGAAGCTACTCCTATCTTACATCTATAGCAATACCAAATCATCAAGTCCGGCGAATCCAATTCCTTCCGAAACCCAGCGAAGCTAGCGTAGACAATCCTTTTGAGCCTAATATATTTGTCAAGTCTAGGCCAGTCTGCTTGCATAGTCCAGTCCAGTCATTTGCATCTGCATATAGTTAGGCCCATGTCACCATCATAACCATAATCATACCCATCTCTAATCAGTTCCCGATTCCATTTCACCTTCCATTTTTTATCCCCATTTCCACTTTCATCTTCATTTCTCATCTCCATTTCTCCATCCCTCATTTCCATTTCTCATTTCGAAAGCATCATTTCTAAAAATTTACGAGATCAATTCGATTTCTGTTCAGGACAGATCGTGAGATTATAACTTGGGAGTGCCCGACAGAGAAGATATAAGGTCGACCTATTCCTAGACTCGTCAAACGCATCCTTACATTTTCAGACGAATCCTCTGACTCTTCTGAAGCATCATCCGAAATGGGGGCAGAGTTTGACCTTGTCTTTGAACAAGTTCATCCATACTAATGAACAGCTTAGTGCCATTATATTAATGGCTCAACTCACACTGATGAACTCTCGTCTTGAGGAACAAGACAAAGAGATCAAGGCACTAAGGGAGAAGCTCACTAAGGAAGACGAGCAAGGCGACACTCCACCACCGATCAAAACCAACACAGAATTAAGGTTTGAAAAACTCGAGAATTTGATCCAATCAATTCCTACACTCGAGAGTCAGGCTCATGTCCATGACATCATTGATCCTGAACTAAGGGAGAAACTCCCTAAAAAAGTAACATTGGGTGACCTCCCAAAATTCAAGGGGGTCGAGGACCCAGATGACCACTTGAGAACGTTTTCCATCTCTATGGCTCTCAAGGGCATGAGCAAGGATTTGTTTGCTTATGTCTTTCCTTTAACCTTGGATGCACATCCGTCCAAGTGCTTCAGGTCACTTAATAAGGCCAAGCAAATGACTGGGACTACATCAGAGAAGAGTTCCATAAACAATACATCTACAATACTCAGCTTCCTATTGGTCTTCGTGAGTTGGAGTTAACTAAACAAAATTCCAACGAAGACTTTGTCACCTTCCTTAACAGATGAAGGGATAAAGCTGAACAAATGATTAACAGGCCATCTCAGGAGGATCAAGTCCGACTGGTGATCCGTAACCTGCAGCCGAAGTATGGGGATCATATCAAGTTCCAACCTATAGAATCTTTCACGAAGCTCTATAAGGTAGGCCTGCTGATTGAGGAAGAGGTACAGGCCAACAAGAATAAGGGTTCCAACAACAACAACTCCTCTTTCAAGAAGAGTAACAATGGCCCTTCTAGCTCCAAAAGCAATGATGTCAATGCCATAGGTGCTGAAAAGAGAGGCTATCAAAAGCCTCAAAGAACATTCGCACCTTTAGGCATGTCCTTGGAAGAAGCCTTCACTAGACTTCATGCAAAGGGAGCACTTCAGCCTATTGGCCCTACTCCAGACCCTGCTCCCGAGCAAGAAACCAAGAGGTGGGATCCAAATGCCTATTACAAGTACCACCAAGGGAATGGACACCCAACATCTGCGTGCTGGACCTTAAAGAATCACCTGGAGATATGTTTGAAGATGGTAGATTGCCAATTCCACCTGCAGCAATAGCAGCAACCCCTTGGGCAACACCTGAATAACGCCGGGGCTTAGTCATTTAACACTAGTTTTCTAGGTTGAGTCGGAGAGTCCCTCCCCTAGCTCCTTCATTTCCCGTCTTGTTGAGCTTATGTCATTTAGGTTTTTATTTCCAATAAGCCTTGTTCTATTTATTTCTGATTAATAAAAGAATTTCATTTTTATTTTCACTGGCCTTCCATCCATTTATTTATGCTTCTAATTCAATGATGAAACTTAAATCACCAAATGAAATTGACTAATAATAACAAAAAGAGATCTGAAAAAAAAAAAAGAGAAATAAAAAATGGACATTCGTTGGATAAGGGGTTATTCCCTCTTCCTCCATCACCTTCCATAAGCCATCATCCTTAAACCATCATCTCCATGATCATTAGCCAAATGGCCTTTCAATTCAAAGTTCTACATATACCTTCAAATATTCCATTACCCTCAACCAAACTTGTGTGGAAGCCTTACTACATACAAAAAATCAATGCCAGACAATAATATTCAAAGTGCGAAAAAAATGAAAAAAGCAAAAGAAAACGCATAGGACAAAAAGAAAAGATTCAAAAAGAAAAAGCCAAAGGCAAAGAAATAAAAAGTCAAGCTAAGGGGCTTGCACACAAGTTCCCCCCTCATTCAAATCCTTCAATCCATCAAAACCACAACCTATATAATCCAAATCCATAATCCTTACATTAGCCTTTAGCCTTCAACCTTTCATCAACCCTAACTCCTTTTTCAAGGTATGTCCAAGCCCGCTAGGTTGAAAACCTGAAACGGCCTAGGCAAAAGTTAGGGCACAAAAAAAATATAATAAGAAAAAGAAATCAGATCTAGAACTACGAATGGTCTGATTCCGCAAGCATACGTATGAATCCTCATCTCGAGGTCCGACCACTTCAATAAAAATAAATTAGTCATGGTCTAATGATTTAATTTTCTAGAGTTCAGGAGCATACTCTTTCTAGATCCCGACATAGACTCGAGTCTGCACCTAGCCTCGTTAAAGCCTTTTCCCACCTACACTTATTTAAGTCACAAATTAAACCTTTTTATTTTTCAATCCAAGCCTCCTTGTCCCTGAAGGACTCTCTGATAATTCCATGGTTTCTGGCGATACTTGACTTTGCCTATATCAACTTCCCAAAGAAGAATCCCCAGTACAATCCGCAGTGAAAACTTTCAATGTTCAAGACATAGCAACTACATTTCAATATCAAATCAAGTACAGGACAAACTCAAGACAAGCTCACCCAAAGTGGGGGCTTCCTACGTGTGGTGGTTCCTCCAATTCAAATCAAACTCCCGAAGAGTTGTAATCCGCGGACCTCGTTTACGAACCCCGATTATTTACCAAAAACGATTTTCGAAAATCATTCTTTGCATTTCTAATCAGTCTATCATTCTATCATTCAACACATCTCCTAGCCTTGTAAAACCCTGGCCTTGCATTGCATATCATACATTCTAGTCTTGCATAACCCTAACCTTGCATGACGTGTCAACCCGCTTTGCATAACCTTGATCCTTCCATAGCATCTCATGCATCCTTAGATAGTCTAAGTTTGCATTATTGCATCATTATGTGCATTTTTATGTGAGTTGTTTGCACCTATTTGCTAACATCTTCTTCTGCAGGTAATCAGATTGCTTGTAGTTATTGTCCTGCATACTAACTTTGTTTTGCCGAGATCGGCGGTTATAGATCAGTTCTAAACTGCATAACGTTTTGAATCGTTCTCCGTCCCTACACCGTATACTTTGACTATCGGTTTCCTGAACCTCAGTCAAAGTGGGGGCTTATGTAGACACATAATCGTGTCTCCCCATTTAAGGATCCGATTATGAAACATACCGTGGTCTTAATTAGTCCGATCTAAGGGCAGAGCAGTCTGAAAAGCTATTCAAAATCATTTCGAAAAGTGTTAAAGTCCTATTTTAAAGCTCAATTAATTATTCATGATAAATAATTGTGTTTGAGCCCAATTCTTTGAAAAGCCCAATTAATTGATAATTAATTGATTTATTTAATAAATAAATATTTTCAAAGATAATTTTTATAGTTAAAATCAGATTTTATCCCGTAAAATCAGATTCCGAAAATAAAGGATAAAATAAAATCTTTTAAAACGCGTTTTAGAAAAGGCTGACAAAGGCGTGTCAATAGCCAGGCCGGTGTGCCTGGCGCATAACCGTGCGCCTGGCGCACCTTGCTGCGTCAGGCGCAACTTGTCCTGACATGTGCCACGCACTGTGCCACAAACTGTGTTGTGCGCCTGGCGCACAGCTCTGCGTAAAGCAGGTTTCTTTCTTATCTTTTTCAAAGCGCGTACCACGTGTATGCTTTTTATCGGTCATACCGCGTCATGCGCTTAACACGTCAGTTGCGCCAGGCGCAGCTGGCGCGTTAAGCGCAGTGCTGCTTTCCCTATAAATAGGCCTGATTTCCGAACAGATTAAAAGAACGGATTTTACACATAACACTCGACGAATACTTTACGAATCTCTCTACAAACTACAAAACTTCCCTACAAAACTCATACCTTTCAAACACAAATACATTCAATTTACATACTTTTAGACATCCAGACTTTCAGGCTTCACGATTGCTCGTCCCGAAGGTTGTCAATCTCACAGACCCAAGCCACGACATAATCCTGAGAGTCCTTAAATAAATTATTTTTAGGATTTTTTGATTTTTACCACCTTATAAAATCACCATTTTTAAGATAACCACCTTATAAGTTAATTGTTTTAAATAACCACCTTATATGACCTAAATCTCTTTAAATACATTCCAATTGGCAGATTTCGTCCAAGAAATCGGTCTTAAATAAGGGTTTAAACCTTAAATACATTCTAGTGAATAAAGGTGGAAGTGATGAAATCGTGCTTAAACCCTTTTTGAGGATGATTTCCTTGACGAAATCTGTTGATTGGTAGGTATTTAAAAGGATTTAGGTCATATAAGGTGGTTATTTAAAACAATTAACTTATAAGGTGGTTATCTAAAAAATGGTGATTTTATAAGGTGGTTAAAGTCAAAAAATCCTTATTTTTATATTGAAGTTACTAACAGTTTTCTTTCCTGATGTAGATCTTTAATATAAAATCGATCTACTGTATATTCTAAACCTTTTCCCTTTCTTTTTATTTATTTTTGTACATTATTATACTTGCCTAACCATTATATGTATATTATATGATTGTCCCTGCTTTATTGCTTTTATCACCCACATGTTATTTTTGCTTATCAAATACCTAAAGAACTGTTCTAACATTAATCAGATTAATTTGGACAACTTGCTAGGTTCCCTGTAATACTGATTGCTTAATAACATGTCACTAAAAAAATAGTCTTTTTATGTGTTTCGTGAACCCATTTAGACTAAATATTATTTAGGGTGTATAAAACGTTATATGATTAATCTTTGGCATAAAATCTGTTATGAATCGATATTTAGTAGAAGCCAACTTTGGGCGAATGTGGTTCATTATGACTATATTCGTACCCTCACCCCCGAACTCAATCTTTGGTTCATTTTGACCATCTATGGAGTCAGGACGGGGAAATCTACGTTGGATAATCTGTCCCTACGGTTTTCCCATATCCAATTAGGTTTATGATTCTTCCTAAAAAGAATTGTTGGCGACTTCTTTCAATACAAAACAATTTTCAATAAAACCTTTACGGTGCGGTAGTCAAATATAATAAACGCGCTCACACCGTGTAGGCGAAATAAAAACACGCCTACGGATAAGTTGAAAGGTTAATTATAAATAAAGAGATGTCTCTGTTGTGAATGTTTGGGAATCCCCTTGCTATATTTCTGATATGTGAAAGATGGTGCATTATGAAAGGAATAAATAAGTAAAAGAATTTCATGTGTGTGTACGTCAGGATTAACATTATGCATTGTTATGACAGATGTGATTATTCTGATTATGTTGATTAATGAGTCTTTTTCAAGTAAAAACCACCAAAGCATGTGTTAATCTTATTTACGGGTTTAGCAATCAGCTTTGCTGATGTGTGTATGTTGTTTTGTCATTTTTGTGGCCTGTCACTTGTTGGTGGCAGTATCCTAAATGTTTCAGGTTGAAGTCGTGAGTTAATCTTTTGCAAGTTGAAGCTGATACGAACAGGAGTAGTATTGTATTTGTTTTCGAAGTGTGGACGCTTGACTTTGTAATAGTTAGTTTCAATTATTTGTTTTGGATTATTAGTAGTTAATAGCTCATATAGTCCATTAGCGAGGTTTATTTGAGAATTATAATAAATATGGTTGAGTTCTAAGAACGATCTGATTGTGTTATGAATGATAACTGAATATGCTCTAAAGGGGAAAGTAGCCTCGTCTGAGTCGACGAATGAGGTGACACGAAAAGTGCCCCATGGACTGTGAACCTTGGGGGCTCCACACGAAAACCTGCCCAATTCTCTACGGGGCGATAATCGAGCGATATATCAGGTAATGCGAAACCTGTGGGTGGCTGATTAAATCAGAGGAAAATGAACTCCAGACTAAACGCGGTTATTGGCCAAAAGTAAATCGAATGGTTGGGTGACGACCCCCATTGTCGGAGTGTAAGCTTTGTCTCCTCCGTTGCGTTCACTTTCCCCTTGGTTAAAAGAAAGTTATCTCGAATTACAAAAGTTGTTTCAATATTGGATTCCCGATAAGGAATCATAGCAGGTAATGTAATGAATGTTTATTGAGTGTTTAAATACGAATATTGATATTGGTTTCCTCATAAGGAAACATATCATGATAAGTTATATTGATGTTGGGTTCCTGATAAGGAATCGTATCTTGTTATTGGATTCCTGGTAAGGAATCGTATCTTCTTATTGAATTCCCGATAATGAGTCGTTATAGTGAAAGTTGTTATGCTATCTATTTCCTGATAAGGATTTGTTTATAACAGTATAAGCAAAAGATTGATAGGTTATGAAAGCATAAGTTTGGATTTCCGTTAAGCAATCTATAGTTAGAAATATTATATATTATTGGGTTTTTCTATGATATACCCCTGTATTTTTTAAAATTCTATAATGTACCCCTAATGTTTTTTTATTCTACACTATACCCCTGTATTTTTAAGTTTTCTACATAGTACCCATACGTTAAATGAACGTAACGTTTACCGTTATCTCTTTTCGTTTCTGGGCTTCTCTCTAAACCCTCCCACCTGCCAGCCCCCACCCCCTCCTCTCCACCCCCGCAACCACCATGACCGCCGCCAACCTAGTCCTCCACCCCCATAACCATCATGACCGCCGCAACGACCAATGTTGTTATAAAAATCAACCCAGATTCAACGAGGGAAGGGGGTGGGGGCAACGGGAAATCGAATGGGTGAGGGTGGGGGTAACAGAAATCGAAGGGGAGGGGGTAGAGGTTGCGGGAAATCGAAGGGGAGGGGGTTGGGGCTGTGGGAAATCGAAGGGGAGGGGGTAGGCCGGTAGGGGCTGCGGGAAATCGAAGGGGAGGGGGTGGGGGGCTGCGGGAAATCGAAGGGGATGGGGTGGGGTCTGCGGGAAATCGAAGGGCGGAGATGGGGCTGCCGGAAATCGAAGGGGATGAGGTTGGGGGCTGCCGGAAATCGAAGGGGAGGGGTGGGGCCGGGGGCAGCGGGGAAGGGGGTGGGAGGGCTGCGGTGGAGGAGATGGGGAGGGGGTCTCGAGCTGGCGGGGAGAGGGGGTTGGGAGCTGCGGCGGTGGAGGGGAGGGGACGGGAGGGGGAGGGGGGGCTGGGGTGGAGGGGATGTGGAGGTTTGGATGGGAATTCAAAAATGTTTAACGTCCGTTTTCATTAATACACACTAGGGGTACTATGTAGAAAACTTAAAAAATACAGGTGTACAGTGTAGAATAAAAAAAAAACATTAGGGGTACATTATAGAATTTTAAGAAACACAGGGATATATATATCATAGAAAAACCCTATATTATTTATATTAAAGCTGGTAACTCAGACTCCCTATGTGATAAGTTGAAAGGTTAGTTATAAATAAAGATATATGAGATGTCTCTGTTGTGAATGTTTGGAATCCCCTTGCTATATTTCTGATATGTGAAAGATGGTGCACTATGAAAGGAATAATTAAGTAAAGGAATTTCATGTGTGTGTCCATCAGGACTAATATTAAGCATTGTTATGACAAATGTGGTTATTCTGATTATGTTGATTGTTGAATCAGGTTTAGTACTCATCTTTGCTGATGTGTGTATGTTGGTTTTTCATTTCTGTGGCCTGTCACTTGGTGGGTGGCAGTATCCTAAATGTTTTAGGTTAAAGTTGTGAGTTAATTTTTTGCAAGTTGAAGCTGATACGAGCTGGAGTAGTATTGTATTCGTTTTAGAAGTGAGGACACTTGGCTTTGTAATAGTTAGTTTCAATTATTTGTTGTCCTGATTCTCTCTTGTTGTTAGTGCTCCTGATTTTCTCTTGGTGTTGCTCCGCGAAAGCGTTGAGGTTGTTGAGTTTTGGGAATTGAAAATATTTTATTTGTTGAAATTATAAACATGTTTAAATTATTTTCCGCTTTAGGGTTGTCCCATTTTCCGAGGAACTCTGCCGAAATTTCTAGAGAAATTTATTAGGATAGAGTCTGCGAATAAGACGTTGTTGTAATAATTAATGAATTTGAATAGAATTGGGAATTGAGTTCCATACTCTCCAATGTAGTTCGGTGAGCGTGATGGTAATCGCCCAGGTTATCTTAACTAGAGCCTCTTCCGCTGTGCTTAATCCTCTGTAAGCTGGTCGTAAGAATCCAGACTATTACAAGTGGTATCATAGCTTTGATTATTTTTGGATACGTTGTGATCTCCATATCATGACGTAGAGGTTGAAATTAGGTTTAAAGGATTGACTAAAGATTTAGGTATAAATGAATTAAGTCGTTTGAGTGTTGCGCTTTTGCGTGTGCTATATGGAACCATTTATGTGCATACGTATTACTTGTTTGTATATTTGCTAATGTGTATAATAATATCTTCTTATGACTTCATTGTTTGTGATACTATTTACTTAGAGTGTGTATTTCAAGAAAACTTATATAATTTACTTCATTAAATGATTTTCAAATGCGATCTCTGCAATGAGATGACTGGAATCCAAAGCCAACAAGTTGCGCTTTTTGTTTTCTTTGCTCCTTGATTTCGCGAGTCAAGTTGAAGTAGAGATACAAAAGATGATGGTAGAATGGAGACTGGATGCCTGATATCTTGGGAGCATGATATTTTTGTTTTGTCAAAATAATTATTTGCAAGTTTCGAGGACGAAACTTTTGATAAGTGTGGTAGTATGTAACATGCAGTATTTTTTAGTGTGTTTAAAAAAAATTAACTATTTATATTAGCTTTATTATTGTATTACATTTTCGGAATAACTATGAATAATTGTGTTTTTTACTAAATATGATTATGTTTTATATTATGATATATGAAAGTGGTTTATTCGGTGATGTTATAAGTATATCTGGATTTTAATTATTTTAATTATTTTAATTTAGTTGAGTGGTATTGGGGCAAATCGTAAGTTAAATTTTGGGTTCTTATCTCATTTGCATTGTTGGTTTGGCGATTTAGGCTACAAATCCCTTCCCCTTGTCGGCATCTGTTCAAAAGCATAACCCCAATCAATTTTCTTTCTCCTCGATCTCCCTCACCCTTGAATCCCCTTCGTCTCTCTCTCTCGCTCACCTGCACTGGCCTCGCCGATGATCCCGAAGCCAGTGATGTTGATGGTGGTGCTGCAGCCGCTGCTGTTGCTTACGCGTTAGGGCTGACGGTTCGTCGTCGTCGTGCATCTCTCCCTTCCCCATGTTCCTAGTGTTTCATTGGCGTCGTGGTTCCTCCCCCACCGGTGGTGTTGATGGCTGCCACCACTTCTTCTTCTTCCTTTTTGCTCTATGAGGTACATACCTAAGTCCTCTTCATCTTCTTTTTCTGATTTCATAACTCAAATTCAGTATTATGTGAATATAGTGGTTTGATGATTATGATAGTTTAGTTTGATCACTAGTACAGAATTGTTAATTTGCGTCGGCTTATTTGCGTCGCACCCTCGAAGAACTGACGCAAATTTCCAATTTGCATTGGATACTATTAGAAGTCTGACGCAAATACCCTAAGCAAATGAATGGGATAAGGATTTGCGTCGCATGGTCTTTGAAAGCCGACACACATGTCGTAAGCTTTTGGTTTTTGGATCCGCACATATGCGTCGGACCCTCATGCCATGCGACGAAAAAGCTTCGGATACAAGAATGTGCGTCGGACCCGAGGCCCATCCAACGCATATCTAGTCGGTCCTAAAAGTGCCTTAAAATACCGCAAGTGTACGGGTCAATTAAAGTAAATATAGGGTAAGCAATATATCGTTTCCCACAAGGAGGTATAATCAACTACCAAATTAAGAAAATCTAATATTATTTAGACGATTCAGGTAATGTGAATAGTGATAATAACTAAACTAAAATAATATGAACTACTAATTCTAACACTAAAAATGTCAAACAATAGTTAAGAATCAAATATGACAAATAGTTCCAGGACTTAGATTTCGTCAATTAACTTCTACAATGAAATTAAACTAGTTGTCGAATTAAAAACTATTATATTGCAATGATCGAATTTCCTATGATATATTATCTCCTCTTCCAAGGTAGAAAACGTGTATTTATAAAAAAATTACGCCTACTTCCATGGTCATAACAATTAATATAAACCCATTACGAATAAGAAATTCATATAAAAGACCACCCCAAGTGTATAACTATTCCTAAAATTATACTACTTGACGTTTGATAATCCCACGAACTAATATTGAAATTTCACTTCCGCTAATAATCCAATATCTTAAACATATAATCAACTGGCCAAATCAATTATATAAAAACAAACCAAGATTATCAAATTGCAATAAAAATAAATTAATCCAAACAACTTAGTTCAAATCATTGACAGAAAATAAAAGACTTATCTAATCCTAGAACATGGAAATTTAGCAAGACATATAAACTAATAAATTAACCCAATTATATGACGAAAATCTGAAATTAAACATAGCGATTGAAATAAATCAGGGAAACAGAGAAACTAAAGATGGATGAATTTCGCCTAATATGGCTCTATTCTTCGTCCTTGGTCTGCGTATCCTCCGTCTTCTCCCTGTTGTCTGCTCTCGTCCTAGCGTCCTGCCCTCCTCTTCTCGTAAATCCTCTGTATCTCTTATAAGTCACCCTATTGTTCTTGTCTTCTATTTGGCTCCCTCCGCTTAGATGTTTTAGGTTTTTTTTGTTTTTCTTCCAGTGGCTCCATTGGATTTAGGCTCTTTTCTTTAAAATTGTTGGCCCAACAAGAGCTTTCTTCCTTGTTTACCTTTTATTCTTGGTTTGATTGATTTCCTTCGTGGGCTTCAAGCCTTCAACTACTTTCTTTCTTCCTTTTTCTTTTCAAAATTTTCCTTCAAAACAATCAACAGGGTAATGAATAAATTTGCCCTGAAAATAAAGTATGTGCATTGTAAACACATATCACTATTAAAATTATTAAATAAACCAAATTAACATATATGAGATTTGTAGTTGTAGCATCAAGGAAAATAATTTATTGAGCACATTTTTAATATTTTAAATCAACTTTATAACATAATTAACTTAACTCTTAAAAGGTCAAGATATAAGAAGAAAATCTATTATAAGTCTCAGATCTTATACCAAAAATTAATATAATGGACAAAAATCATGTATAAAATAGAGACTTATCAACTCCCCCACACTTAAGGTTTGCTAGTCCTCGGGCAAACTAGGACTATAATAGCATCATCTATCTGTTAATATAAGACACTAGGTTGGAGTAACATTTTCTTTAACTTCCAAACTGACTGACTCTTCAGGCAAATTCTAGTACAAACAGCCCTAACTCAACTGAAAGTTTTCACAAAGACCAAAAATAACTTTTATAGAAATAATTTTAGTTCAAAAATATTGTTTAGACATCACAAGCAAGGAGCCAAAGACCAACCAACTCTTCAAAAAGCATAGTAGTTCATGTATTAGTGTTTCATTACATCTTACCACAACCACATTCAAGATTTGAATAATTGAGTAATTAACTTGGTGAACCCTCACTTTAGTTGTGCAAATAAAAATAAATTATAATCACTCATGTGTTTAAGGTGTAACAATTATCACTCAAAACCTACGAAGTCGACTCGAAATGAAATATTTCTTCTTAAGTTTGCATATCATTCAATCCTCCATTACTCAGTAAGACATAGAACAAACAAAATTTAAAAGAACTTAGAAAGGTTGTAATGTAAGGCTAAGGTGAGAGGGTAGGAAGTATTTGAGATTTGGTGCTCAAAATCTTTAAGAGCTAGTGGAGTAAAAAAAAATTATAACAAGGCCAAAAGTAATGGCCACAATCAAAACTCCAACTACTCAAATATAAGCTAACTTCTTCACCATAATAATATCATTGGATAGCAAACACCAATAAAAATATGCACTTTCTTCTTCTTCTTCTTCTTTTTTTTTTTCATTGCAATAAATTCTTCTGTGTTCTTTTTTTTTTTTTTCAACAGTCCGCTTTATTGTATTTTTCACAATCTCATAATAATCATTGATATAAAATATAAAACACCACCTCCATAATAATTTTTATTTTAATACCCATAACAAACAATACTCCAAACACCAAATTATATTCCACTAGCTCAAAGCTTTGGTAAAAGTCATGTGTTTAGGAAATAAGCTTGTAATGTGGTTGAAACAAAAGAAATAGGCTTAAGGCTCAGAAGGGCTTTAGAAAGAGATATGACAATGTAGGTGGCTTAGGCTAAATGTGGTTCGACAAAAACGAACGCCTTAATCATTTTTATGCATGCTCATGCTTCAATGTAGTCTCGAAGAAACCAATGCAAATTCAAGAGTCTATACTTCACCAGGAACTAACACACACTCTCATGAAAAAAATAGAGACTAACATAGATGTTTTAGTCTATTAAAAGGATCAAAAGTCTCGCAATGGTTATAGATGTTCACCAAGTCAATCACAATCAAATCATAAATAACCATTCTTACCACTTGCCAAACACTTACACAATTATGCTATGCTATTCTCCGAATCAGTCAACATAAAAACCCATTAGCTTGCAACAAAACTAAAAAATGTTTTTTTTTTAAATTCAATTTCAAAAACTAATTTTTTTTTTCTTTTCAGTCAAATTAAGCTAACGGAATTTGCCTTCAAATCAATATCAGACATGAAAATTATAAATTTCTGCACAAATTTTGGCAGCACCTCCCCTAAAATATGGTATGTCCAATTAGATTTCCTCCTTTTCTAGACCTGTTTCTTCATACAAATTGATTCTAGCATTAAAGCAATACACCAAATCTAGCAATCCAAGGCTTAAGCCTCTCCCCCACACTTATAATAAACATTGTCCTCAATGTTTGAATATATTCAGACTAATGGGAAAGGGGAAATTGTAGCAATAACCATGGCAATATAAAAGACTTAGAGAGAAACAACCTGGGGTGTAAGACGACTTCTCTCGTGCAACGCAGTAAGAGAGCGGCAACAAGTGAATTACTCTATGTCAACTCTTGTGATAATGGTGACAGACACAGTAGCACAACACAACAGCAGCAACACATAGTAGAAGGAGTAGCAGGACATAGCAGCAGTTCCTGGTGAATGTAGAGTACATAAATGTTCTCCGCTAATTAGTTATTTTCTAGTCCAGTCACTATAAGTGGTTGAACATGACAGAACACACAAGGCGAAACTGACTTATGGCTTTTTAACTAGCTATGTACCTGCATAAGTAAATGGAAAAACAAAATAGAAATAAGATAATAATGCTGATAAAAGAAATAAAATAAAAAGTAAACATAGAGTAGCTTGGGTTGCCTCCCAAGTAGCGCGTGTTTAAAGTCACGAGCTTGACTATCTTGAAATTCATGTTGCAATAGGATCTTCTAAGGAGTAAGTCACTCCTTTGGGTAATAATTCACCTGCAATATATGGTTTAAGACGGTGACCATTTACCTTAAAAATATCATTTTGACCTTGTAATTCAACCGAACCATAAGGGTAAACTTTAACAATAGTGAAGGGGTCGGACCATCTAAATCGTAACTTTCCAGGGAACAGTTTAAGTCGTGAATTAAAAAGTAAAACTTGCTGACCTACTTCAAATTCTTTAGGTTTGATGTGTTTATCATGCCAAAGTTTTGTTTTTTCTTTATATAATTTAGCATTCTCATAGGCATCTAGTCTGAATTCTTCTAATTCACTTAGTTGTAACTGTCTTTTAGCTCCAGCAGCTTTAAGGTCCATATTTAACTCTATAATATCCCAATAAGCTTTATGTTCTATTTCGACAGGGAGATGGAAAGATTTTCCATACACTAGCCTATAAGGAGACATGCCTAAAGGTGTCTTAAAGGCTGTCCTATAGGCCCAAAGGGAATCGTCTATCTTAATAGACCAATCTTTTCTAGAGTTATTAACTGTTTTCTCAAGAATTTGCTTTAACTCCCTATTAGCAAGCTCTACTTGACCATTTGTTTGAGGGTGATAAGCTAAAACTACTTTATGAGTTACCCCGTATTTTCTTAAAAGACTATCAAGTGGCTTATTACAGAAATGAGAGCCTCCATCACTTAATATTGCTCTAGGAACACCAAATCTAGAAAATATGTTCTTTTTGATAAAATTCATAACAACCTTTGAATCATCAGTTTGAGTGGCTATAGCTTCAACCCACTTAGATACATAGTCAACTGCCACTAATATGTATCTATTGTTTAGAGAAGGAGGAAAAGGACCCATAAAATCGATTCCCCAAAGATCAAACAGTTCATTCAAGAATAATAGTCATAGGCATTTCATTTCTCTTAGATATATTACCAACTCTTTGACATCTATCACATTTAGCAACAAATTTCTTTCATCTTTATATATAGTAGGCCAATAAAATCCAGATTGCCAAACTTTAGCTACTGTCTTGTTAGTACTAAAATGATCACCACACTCTAAAGAATGACAATGAAGCAATTTTCTTTCTATATCTTCTTCAAGAATACAACGTCTAATTATACCATCAACACAAAACTTGTATAACAAAGGTTCTTCCCAAAAATAATGCTTAACATCCCACATAAATTTCTTCTTCTGTTGATAACTAAAATCAGGGGGAATAATACCGCGCACCAAATAGTTCACCAAATCAGCGTACCAAAGGGGGTTAGAAACTACCAGCAAACGCTCATCACGGAAGCTATCGCTAATGAGTATTGCATTACCTTTTTCATGAATTTGCAGTCTAGATAAGTGGTCTGCCACTGGATTCTCAACACCTTTTCTATCTTTAATTTCTAAATCAAATTCTTGTAGTAGAAGTATCCAGCGAATAAGTCTAGGTTTAGCATCCTTTTTATCTAACAAGTATTTTAAGGCAGAGTGATCTGTGTAAACAATTACTTTAGACCCTATAAGATATGATCTAAACTTATCCATTGCAAAAACCACAGCAAGTAATTCTTTTTCAGTAGTTGCATAATTTAATTGAGCATTATTAAGCACTTTACTATCATAATAAATCACATGCAACTTTTTATCTTTTCTTTGTCCTAGTACAGCACCAAGAGCATAATCGCTCGCATCGCACATCAATTCAAAAGGTAAATTCCAATCAGGGGCTATTACAATAGGTGCTGAAATTAACTCTTGTTTTAACTTATTAAAAGCATGCAAACAATCAACATTAAAATCAAAGGGGGTGTCTTTATTCAATAAATCACATAGGGGTTTAGAAGTTTTAGAAAAGTCTTTAATAAAACGTCTATAGAAACCAGCATGTCCTAGAAAACTTCGAATTCCCTTAACATTAAGAGGTGGGAGAAGTTTTTCAATTACTTCTATTTTTGCACGGTCCACCTCAATACCACTCTTAGATATTTTATGCCTGAGTACAATCCCTTCTTGTACCATAAAATGGCACTTTTCCCAATTTAAAACCAAATTAGTTTCTTCACAACGTTGCAGGACAAGAGATAGATTAGCTAGGCAATTATCAAAAGAAGATCCAAAAACAGAGAAATCATCCATAAAAACTTCCATGATTTT
The DNA here is from genome assembly GCA_947646795.1 of Beta lomatogona. Classification (NCBI taxonomy): domain Eukaryota; kingdom Viridiplantae; phylum Streptophyta; class Magnoliopsida; order Caryophyllales; family Amaranthaceae; genus Beta; species Beta lomatogona. Next base: position 4,469,492 of record CANSNZ010000936.1, read on the forward strand.
TTCAATATAATCTGAAAATATAGACATCATACAACATTGGAAGGTAGCAGGTGCATTACATAATCCAAAAAGGCATTTTACGAAACGCATAGGTACGATAAGGGCAAATAAATGTGGTTTTCTCCTGATCTTCAGGAGCCACCGGAATTTGGTTAAACCCAGAGTAACCATCAAGGATACAATAGTATTCAAATCCGACTACTCTTTCTAACATTTGATCTAAGAAGGGTAGTGGAAATTGATCTTTACGAGTGGCACTATTAAGTTTTCTGTAGTCAATACATACTCTCCAGCCAGTGACTGTCCTAGTGGGAATTAGTTCATTATCATCATTAGGCACTACTGTGATTACTGTGATTCCGCCCTTTTTGGGTACAACTTGAACAATTTTAATCCACGAACTATCAGATATAGGATAAACAATTCCAGCATCTAACCATTTCAGAATTTCTTTCTTAACTACTTCTTGCATATTGGGATTTAGGCGTCTTTGATTTTGGACAGAAGGTTTAAAATCATCTTCCATTAATATTTTATGCATGCAAACAGAGGGGCTAATTCCTTTTAAATCTGAAATACTCCAACCTAATGCTCTTTTTCTTTCTCTTAAAACATGCAGTAGCTTATTCAATTGTTCATCAGTTAATGAAGCATTCACAATAACAGGCAGTGTATTATTATCACCTAAATATGCATATTTCAGTGTGTAGGCAGAGGCTTAAGTTCAAGAATAGGATGTTGCACGAAAGAAGGAGGGGGGAGAACATTACCTTTACCGAGCTCCTCAAAATAATTACCTTTTCTCTTCCATGGAGGACATGTCTTTAATGCAAGAGCCATCTCACTTACCTCTGCATCATTTCCATAATGTTCACCTACTAAACATGTCTCATGAGGATTGTTAAAAGTAACCTTGTTAAACTCTTATGCATCTAATTCATCATGCAAATCAACTCGAAATACATGATCAGTAAAAGAAGGATATTTAGAAGATTGGAATAAATTGAACTGCACCTCTTCTTCACCAATTTTAAAGGTTAACTTACCGTTTTTAACATCAATTATAGCACTAGCCGTAGCTAAAAACGGTCTACCCAAAATTATAGGTACATCAACATCCTCATCCATATCAAGAATAATGAAATCAATAGGAATGATAAATTTATCCACCTTCATTAATACATTTTCGACTACTCCTAAAGGATATTTAATAGATCTATCAGCAAGTTGTAACAAGACAGTAGTGCGTTTTAAATCAGTTAGTCCTAGCTTCTTGCATATTGACAACGGCATAAGTGACACACTCGCACCTAAATCACAAAGAGCCTTAGAAAAATTAATATCACCAATAGTACAAGGAATAGAAAAACTCCCTGGATCTTTTAATTTAGGCGGAAGCTTATTCTGAATAACAGCACTACATTCCTCACTTAAAGCAATGGTTTCGTAATCTTCAAGTTTTCTTTTCTTAGACATAATTTCTTTAAGGAATTTAGAATAAGAAGGAATTTGCATTAAAGCATCAGCAAAAGGAATATTAATTTGTAATTCTTTAAACATTTTCAGAAATTTCTCAAATTGATCATCCAACTTATTCTTTTTAAGTCTTTGAGGAAAAGGAATAGGAGGTACATAAGGTTTAACAGGAGAAAGAGAGGGTGATTCTAGTTCTTTTTCAACTGATTCTTCATTGTTTTGCTCATTTTCTTTTAACTCCATATTCTCCTTAGACTTGTCATTTACTTCAGATAACTTTTTACCACTCCTTAAAGTTATGGCTTTGATTTGCTCCTTAGGATTGACTTCTGTTTTACTAGGTAGGGCTCCCTGGTTTCTAGAGTTAATTGCACTAGCTAATTCTCCAAGTTGCATTTCCACATTTCTATTAGAAATAGCTATCTGATCAACTTTAGTTTCCAATTTTTCAATTCTTTCAGAAGTAGCATTAGCCAATTTTTCAATAGCCAACTCCCATGATGATTTACTTTCTTGTTGTGGTTGTTTTGGGTGAAAGCCAGGTGGGTTTCGTGGTCTAAAGTTGGCATTTTAGTGTCCTTGGTCTCTCTAAGAGAAATTAGGGTGATTTCTCCAACCTTGGTTATAAGTATTAGAGTAAGGATCATTTTGTGGTGGTCTATTAAAATTAGAAACATATTAAGCTTGTTCCATATTAGCACATTCTGTAGGTAAATGGCCACCACCACAAATAATACATGTCACATTAGAAGAAGACACATAATTGACATTATTCATTTTAGTAAACAGATTTACTAAGTTGTCCACTTTTGCATTTAACATATTTATTCCTTCTACTTCATACTTACCACCAGTTCTCCTTGGTTTATTTCGATCATTAGACCAATGATAATTATTTGAAGCCGTTTCTTCTAATAATTTATTAGCTACCTCACTAGTTTTACCCATTATAGCACCTCCTGCAGCAGCATCTATAGTGATTCTAACGTATTCATTTAGACCATTATAAAAAGTTTGCAGAAGCAACCAATCTGGGACACCATGGTGAGGACATTGACGTTGTAAATGTTTAAACCTTTCCCAAGCCTCATATAAAGACTCCCCATCATTCTGTATGAAACTAGTTATATCATTTCTTAGTTTAGCGGTTTTACCAGGGGTAAAGTACTTTCTAAGAAAAGCTCCAGATAAATCTTCCAAGTAGTAAAAGAATTAGTAGGATTAGATTTTAACCATATTTTTGCTTTATCTTTTAGCGAGAAGGGGAAAAGTCCTAATCTAATGGCATCATTGGTTACTTCATTCAGCTTAAGAGTATCACATTTTTCTAGAAAATTACCTATATGGTCTAGGATCTTCATTATCTAGTCCACTAAATTGTTCTTGTTGAATTATACGAATTAAAGCAAGACTAATTTCAAAATTATTTGCAGTAATAGTTGGTCTTACAATACTTGAAGGGGATCCACTAGCATTCGGCATTGCGTAGTCACGTAGAGGCTTTTCATTGTTGTCATCCCCCATCGCTACTGGTTTACTGTCAGATTCTTGAGAAAAGATGTACTCCAAATCAAAATCAGACAGCTTTTGTATTTTCTCCAACCTCTTTTGTTTCCTTAGTGCACGAGCTGTTCTTTCAATCTCAGGATGAAATGAAACCAAAGAACGATTAGTACGTGGCATACACTAATAAATATCAGAAAAATTGAACTCAAATTAATTATTCTGTGAGCAAAATGAAAATCACCAAAAGTGCATCAACTTCTACGTTAAATAATTAAGAAACACAACTACTAGTGATTAGGAAAAGAAACTAATTATTAAAAAATTCTAATACTACTAACTCAAAAACACAAAGATATCACTAACAAAACGTTTATGAAAAGGGGAAAAAATTATCAAGAAAATAAAGTCTAAACTAATATTAAAATCCCTCTAGTATGATATTGAACTATTGCCTCCCCGGCAACGGCGCCAAAAACTTAGTCGGTCCTAAAAGTGCCTTAAAATACCGCAAGTGTACGGGTCAATTAAAGTAAATATAGGGTAAGCAAGATATCGTTTCCCACAAGGAGGTATAATCAACTACCAAATTAAGAAAATCTAATATTATTTAGACGATTCAGGTAATGTGAATAGTGATAATAACTAAACTAAAATTATATGAACTACTAATTCTACCACTAAAAACGTCAAACAATAGTTAAGAATCAAATATGACAAATACTTCCAGGACTTAGATTTCGCCAATTAACTTCTACAATGAAATTAAACTAGTTGTCGGATTGAAAACTATTATATTGCAATGATCGAATTTCCTATGATATATTATCTCCTCTTCCAAGGTAGAAAACGTGTATTTATAAAAAAATTACGCCTACTTCCGTGGTCATAACAATTAATATAAACCCATTACGAATAAGAAATTCATATAAAAGACCACCCCAAGTGTATAACTATTCCTAAAATTATACTACTTGCCGTTTAATAATCCCACAAACTAATAATGAAATTTCACTTCCGCTAATAATCCAATATCTTAAACATATAATCAACTGGCCAAATCAATTATATAAAAACAAACCAAGATTATCAAATTGCAATAAAAATAAATTAATCCAAACAACTTAGTTCAAATTATTGACAGAAAATAAAAAGACTACATCTAGTCCTAAAACATGGAAATTTAGCAAGACATATAAACTAATAAATTAACCCAATTATATAACGAAAATCTGAAATTAAACATAGCGATTGAAATAAATCAGGAAAACAGAGAAACTCAAGATGGATGAATTTCGCCTAATATGGCTCTGTTCTTCGTCCTTGGTCCGCTTATCCTCCGTCTTCTCCCTGTTGTCTGCTCTCGTCCTAGCGCCCTGCCCTCCTCTTCTCGTAAATCCTCTATATCTTTTATAAGTCACCCTATTGTTCTTGTCTTCTATTTGGCTCCCTCCGCTTAGATGTTTTAGGCTTTGTTTAGTAGGAAGGATTTGGATGGAAAAGAAAGGAAAGGAAAGGTAAAAATAAACTTTCTCATGTTTGGTAAAAGAAAATAAGAGGGGTTTGATTGGAAATGAGAGGAAGTGGAAGGAAAAGAATACTCTTAAATCCTTGCTTTCCTTTCCTCCCAAAATCGGAGGAAATTGACAGGAAAGAAAGCTAACAAGCTTTTACCTATGTTTTCTTTATTTTCTTCCTTTCCTTTCTTTTACTAATGACAACCAAACATGTGATTCATCTCAAATCCACCAATTATGCCAAACATTGGAAACTACAACTACCTTCTTTTCTCTTCTTTTTCTTTATTTTCCTTTCTCTTCCTTTCTTTTCCCTTCCTTTACTAAAAAAAATACCAAACAAAGTGTTAGGGTTTCTTTTTGTTTTTCTTCACGTGGCTCCATTGGATTTAGGCTTTCTTCCTTGTTTTCCTTTTATTCTTGGTTTGCTTGATTTCCTTCGTGGGCTTCAAGCCTTCAACTACTTTCTTTCTTTCTTTCTTTCTTTCTTTTTCTTTTCAAAATTTTCCTTCAAAACAATCAACAAGGTAATGAATAAATTTGCCCTGAAAATAAAGTATGTGCATTGTAAACACATATCACTATTAAAATTATTAAATAAACCAAAGTAACATATATGAGATTTGTAGTTGTAGCATCAAGGAAAATAATTTTTTAAGCACATTTTTAATATTTTAAATCAACTTTATAACATAAGCAACTTAACTCTTAAAAGGTCAAGATATAAGAAGAAAATCTATTATAAGTCTCAGAATTTATACCAAAAATTAATATAATGGACAAAAATCATATATAAAATAGAGACTTATCAATATCCTTGACAGCCCATTGAAAAATTTATTTTTAACACACATGCAGGCTATACGATGTGCGTCGGACTTTATAGTCCGTGTGACGCACATAGTAGACCCGCTTCCCCTTTTATTTTCAAACCCTACCACAATTCATTCACAACCAGCCGTCTCTATGAGAATTCAATTCATAGCAGACGGATCTCCCCCCTTTCTCCCTCGCCATCCTCTCTCTATTTTCGCTACTCTCTCTCTCTTCCCCTTCCTTGCTCTGTGTGCTTCCCCTGCTTCGCTGCCACCACCACGGCCACGCTGCCGCTTTAACACCTCACTGTTGCCGAACTCTTGCCTCGTCACGCCGGAGCTCTGACCCGTAGCTGCTGCCCCACTTTCTCCTCTCGTGGTCTTCCTCTGCTGCGTGCTGCTGCCAGCACCATCGCGGCCCCGCCGTCTAACCATGTCGTGCCGCCGCCGCTGCAGCGCCTGCAACTTGTCTTCTTCCTTTTGCTCATCTTCTACATTGCTTGTTTATTTAAGCATAAGAGGTGTGTTCACAAACTGGTGTTGGTGAATTTTGTGTCCTTGTTTTTTAATACAGTGTTATAGTTTCATTTTTCATCTTGATTTTAGCGTTTAATTGATTGAATTTGTTGTTGTGTGGTTGATGATATTTTTTGTATTGAAAAATTCTGAGGTTAATTTATACTATAAATTGTATCGTAAATTTGTGGTTTTAGACTCTAATTGAATGAATTTGTTGTTATGTGGTTGATGATTTAATATCAGCTGCTTGAATCGTAAATTTGTGGATTTAGACTTTAATTGGTTGAATCTATTGTACGGTCGATGAATTATTGATTTTTTGGTTAAATATATTGTGAGGTTAATTTACACAATGAATATAATCTCAGCTGCTTGAATGTAGTTTCTGGAATTGAATTAGTTTTTGGAATGTTGAAGGTCTTTGGAAACTGGAAATTAGATGGTGATTTCAAAGTTATTGATAATAATTGTATTCAGTAATCTCCTGCTGTTTCTATATTTTTGATTCAGATTTGCTTCATTCTTATTTTTCATTCCTGATTTCCTTTAATCCTGAATTCCTGGGTACACAAATTTATTTATTTTTAACAAAAATTAGCAATTTGCGTCGGATGTGTGACAAAGTCAGACGCAAATAGACTTTTTTTAAAAAAAATGGTTGATTCGCGTCACAGATGGACCAACATGTGACGTAAATAGACTTTATTTTAAAAAAAAAAAACTAGTATTTTGGCCCGGGCGATGCCCCAGGTAAGTTACATTTATCAAATATATTGTTATTCATAAATTTTATAATTGATTTTATTAGCTTTTCGTAATTTTCGATCTAATGCAAAAGTGGAAAATAAACTTTAAGACATGATAAGTTATTTTAAAAAAGATCTGCTAAGGAATTGGGGATATAAATAACAATTTCAATGGAATCGGAGTAAGAAAATGTTATTACTTAATGAAAGTGTTAAAAATCAAAAACCTTGTCTATGTCTATACAGTTACATATAATTATAAGATTTTATTATGTTTTACTTTGAAACATCAAACATTGAAATTGTAGTGGATTGGTGGTTACACTCTCACATTTCATTTCAAAAGTCATGGGTTCAATTCTTAGTAGCTACACATTGTTAATATTTTTAGTGAGATAATAAACATGTGGCACATACGTTGGAGAGGGCCACGTGGCACCGTTCCTTTGATAGGAACGCCTTTTAATATATTTGTATAGATGGTTGATTTGCATCACACATTGACCAACATGTGACTCAAATAGCCTTTTATTTTTTTAAAAAAAAAATGGTTGATTTGCGTCACACATTGACCAACATGTGACGCAAATGGTGCTGGTGATGCTGGGGCTCATGGGGCATGTGCGTCGGACTACGCGTGCCATCCGATGCAAATAGCACTAAATATGCGTCGTTCCTAGTCTGACGCATATGTTTCCGTCATTTGCGTCGAGACCTGTGCCGTTGAACCGATGTCCGACGCAAATGGTGGTCCCAGGTCCGACGCAAATCAATGATTTTGTACTAGTGGATGTTGGTGTAGAGTTGCACAATTAATGGTGATTTATGATTGAAATTTAAATTATTGTTATGTCAAACCCTATTGTATTTTAGATGTGATATAGGACTCATTTGTGGATACATATCTTAGTTGATTGAATTGGTTGCGAGAGTTAGTTCAGGAATGATTGTGTGATGAGCTGGTTCTAGCTTAACAATAACATATAATGTGAATTCTAGTTCTATGAGGCAGTCTGGTTTCATAAAAGAAAGGAATTTCAGTTTAGAGTGTGTTCTTAATTCAAGCTTGGCACTACTTAGCTGGTTTGGAAAGATTTGGTTTGCGTGCTTGCATTTTACTCATCTTGATTTTCAGAGAAGTTATGAAGGGAAAATTGTTAAAGAGTTTAATTGTTTTGATTCAGATTTGTTGAATAATATTAATTAGCAGAGCTAGTCCATGTATTGGTATGCTAGATAGTGTCACTCTTATCATAGTTGTAAAGAAAAAAAGGATTAGCTTATATAGAAGACTCGTTCTCTTATGGAGTTAGAATGTTGTTAGCTAGTAAGAGGTATATGAGTTTTATTTGTTATAATGTTAACAAAAAGTTGTTAATCTTTAAATAGTATTCATGTTATCAGGTATAGTAGTAGTTCGAGTTCATTGTTAATTAGAAGCAAAGAGTATTGCAATTAAGAAGTTATAAAGGTATAAGCTTGCTAGTGGGGGGACTATTTAACTAGACTCTAAGAATGAATTGGTTTTGTCACTTTACTTAACTGAAGTAAGGAAAGAGATTTAGTTAATTGTTGATAATATCAAGATTATTAGAAGTAGTTAATAGCTCATAAATTCCATTAGCGAGGTTTATTTGAGAATTATTATGAATAGAGTTTAGTTCTAAGAACGATTTAATTGTGTTATGAATGATAATCGAATGTGATCTAAAGGGGAAAGTAGCCTCATCTGAGTCGACGGATGAGGTGACACGAAAAGTGCCCCATGTACTATGAACCTTTGCGGACCACAGGGAAACCTGCCCATTATTTTGTGGGGCAATAATCGGGCAATATATCAGGTAATGCGAAACCTGTGGATGGCTGATTAAATCAGCAGAAAATGAACTCCGGACTAGTCGCGGTCATTGGCCAAAAGTAAAGCGAATGGTTGGTGACGACCCCCACTGTCGGAGTGTAAGCTTTGTCTCCTCTGCCGCATTCTCTTTCCCTCTTGTTAAACGAAAGTTATCTCGAATTATAAAAGTTGTTTTGATATTGGATTCCCGATAAGGAATCGTATCATGGAAAGTTGTTTCAATATTGGATACTCGATAAGGAATCGTATCATGGTAAGTTGTTTCGATATTGGATACCCGATAAGGAATCTTATCATGGTATATTGTTTCAATATTGGTATCCTAATAAGGAATCATATCAGGTAATGTAATGAATGTTTATTGAGTGTTTAGATACAAATATTGATATTGGAATCCTGATAAGGAAGCATATCAGGATAAGTTACATTCATGTTGGGGTCCTGATAAGGAATCGTATCTTGTTCTTAGATTCCTAGTAAGGAATCGTATCTTGTTATTGAATTCCCGACAATGAGTTGTTATAGTGAAAATAGTTATGCTATCAATTTCCTGATAAGGATGTGTTTATAACAGTATAAGCAAAAGATTGAAAGAGTATGAAAGCACAAGTTTGGATTTCCGTTAAGGAATCGATCGATTGTAAGATATATTATATGGAGTATTATTTATATTAAAGCTGGTAACTCAGACTCCCTATGTGATAAGTTGAAAGGTTAATTATAAATAAAGATATATGAGATGTCTTTGTTGTGAATGTTTGGGAATTCCCTTGCTAAATTTTCTGATATGTGAAAGATGGTGCTTTATGAAAGGAATAATTAAGTAAAGGAATTTCATGTGTGTGTCTGTCAGGACTAATATTATGCACTGTTATGACAAATGTGATTATTCTGATTATGTTGACTGTTGAGTCTTTTTCAAGTAATAGCCACAACAAAATGTGTTAATCTTATTTACGGGTTCAGTAATCAGCTTTGCTGATGTGTGTATGTTGTTTTGTCATTTCTATGGACTGTCACTTGGTGGGTGGCAGTATCCTAAATGTTTCAGGTTGAAGCTGTGAGTTAATCTTTTGCAAGTTGAAGCTGATACGAGCTGATGTAGTGTTGTATTTGTTTTCAAAGTGAGGACGCTTGACTTTGTAATAGTTAGTTTCTATTATTTGTGTTCGATTTAATATAATTAAGAGTCGCTAGTGCTCCTGATTCTCTCTTGGTGTTGCTCCGCAAAAGCGTTGAGGTTGTTGACTTTTGGAAATTGGAAATATTTTATTTGTTGAAAATATAAACAGGTTTAAATTATTTCCCGCTTTAGGGTTCTCCTATTTTTCAAGGAACTCTGTCGAAATTTCTAGAGAAATTTATTAGGATAGAGTCTGAGAATCAGGGCGTTGTTGTAATAGTTAATTAATTTGAATAGAATTGGGAATTGAGTTTCATACTCTCTGATGTAGCTCGGTGAGTGATGGTAATAGTCCGGGTTATCTCGAATAGAGTCTCTTCCACTGTCCTCTGTAAGCTGGTCGTGAGAATCCGGGTTGTTACAATGAGATTCACTATAGTTAAGAATTTAGATTGCCTAACTCACGTTCAATGGCCTAAAGTTCAAATCTTTAAGTGATTTATAATGTAAAGATTGTAGCTTTATCCAAGTTAACTAGGATAGGCTCTAATTGTTCCCTCGAGAACTTGAGGATCTCTCAATAACCTCGATTAGGAGATGCACACAAACCTCGATTTATGTGTTAATGATTCACAACCAATACTCAATGCAAAGCATTCGAATAACTTTAATCAAATTCATTCACTACTCTTTTATTGATGATGAAGCGAAATATATAAGTTACACGCCTCACTTAGTCCTACATAAGCTTGACTACTTAACAAGGTAAACATTAACACTCCTAACTAAGCTAAAACACCAAGTAATCAACCCCTTAGTATAGCTATATCACACGACATCTTAGGATAGATTTCTAGGACTCCTAATCAATGTAGATAACTAATAAGACTATTATGATTAAGGGAATTAGACTCCTAAACATAATAGGATCCCTTTAATCATTTCACAAGCCTAAAACAAAGATTAATTAAAGAAACCTAAATCTCAAACCATGTAAAACATTTCTAAGTAGAAAGTAAAACCTTGGAAGTAAACTAATACAAAAAAGCATAAAAACTACTAAAAACTATCAAGAAAGTCCAAGAAACACCCAAGAAAACTAAAGAACTTCCAATAACTTCAAAGAACCATTAAAGAAAGGACTTATGACTCATTTGTGACTCCATATACGCATCAACTTTACCTCAATCCAAATCAAATGTCTTTTAGTCTAAGCTTTGAAAGCTCAATTCAAGTCGATTGTCTACTAATCTAGGCTCATGGTGCCTAATTTAAGTCAAGCTTTCCCAAAGTAGGAGATTCTTACATTTTGTGGTGGTATATTTGTTCCTCCAAATCAAGATCCCAAAGAGTTTTAATCTACGGACCTCACATGCGGACTCCAATTTTCAATAAATCATTCCAAAATCAATCTATTTCCATCAATCTATCTCTTTTAGCTTTGCATAACCCTGACCTTGCATAGCGTCTCATGCATACTTATAGAGTCTAATCTTGCATTATTGCATTTGCATGCATTGTATCATCATTGCATTATTTAATGCTTTGTGTGAATTATATGAGTTGTTTGTACCTATATGCTATCATCTTCTTTTGTTGGCTAATCAAATTGCTTGTACCAAATTTCTTGCAGGCTAACATTGTTTTGTATAACTTGGCGATATATAGACCGATTCTAGATTGCATAACATCTAAAACTATTCTCCATCCCGATAAGGAATACTTTGACTTTCAGGTTGTCAACTTCAGTCAAAGTGGGGGCTTTTGTACACGTAAATATGTCTCCGCTTTTAGTACCCAATGATGAAACATATTGTTGTCCTACTTGGTCAGGACTAAAGAGGAACAATCAAAAATCTTGCCCAAAACCCTTTTTGATTCCAAAATATGTTTTAAATTCCATTTTAAAATAAAGCCCAATTACAATCCCAATCAAGTATTCATGATACTTAATTAAATTTTCAAAATAAATCTTTTACGGTTTTTTCACCATATACCCCTGACAAATTGGAAAATTCATCATATACCCCCAATGTTTCATATATTCACCATATAACAGACGTTACATCGATGTTTGCATTATTTACAACTTTGTCATGATAAACCTAATTAACCCTCCCTGCACCCTAAACCTCTAACCTTAATGCCCTAATTAACCTAACCCTCTAAACCTAATGCCTTAACCCTATCTAATTAACCTTAATGAATGAAACTATATACCTCACCGCCAAAACGACTTTTTTTGAAAAAACGGACGCCGCCGACGACCCTTAATGGGCACGAACTTTGAGAAGCCCATAAAAACAATTACCAATACGACGGTATTCTAGGCACGCTTCCTGACACGGTCTTAAAAGGCCGATCTCACTGCCAAAACGATTATTTTAAAAAATAACAGATGCCACCGACGAAATTTAAGAGGTACGAACTTCGAGAACCCTATCAAAACGAGTAGCAATACGATGGTATTCTGGACACGCTTCTCGAGGCGATCTTGAACGACCGATCTCAGCGCCAAAACGACTTGTTTGGAAAAAATGGACGCCACCGACGACCCTTATAGGATACGAACTTTGAGAAACCCATAAAAATGAGTACCAATACAACGGTATTCAGGGCACGCTTCCGGAGGCGATCTTAAACGTCCGATTTCACTGCCAAATCGACTTTTTTGAAAAAACGGACGCCGCCAACGACCCTTAAAGGGCACGAATTTCAAGAAACCCATCAAAATGAGTACAAATACTACAGTAATTAGTTAGTGTTGATAGTGGAGGAAAGAGAGATGGGGATTTTTTTATTTTATTAGAGGTAATAAGGTTAATAGTGGCAAAGTCGTAAATAATGGCAAACAGCGAGTTAACGTCCATTAGAAAAATGGCATATGATGAACAGTTTCAAAAACTCAGGGGCATATGTTGAATATTTGAAGCATTGAGAGTATATGGTGAATATATTAAATTGTTAGGGGTATATGGTGAAAAAACCGTTATTTCATAAAATCAGGTTTTATGATTTAAATCTGTTATTCAATGATAATTATCGATAAAAGATAAGTCAAAACATTTATGAAAGATAAAACTTAACTTCGGCAAAAAAAACAAAAATATGTAGCACACAAGGGTAATGTGCTAGGCGCGACGATCTTGAATATGACAGTGGATGTTGCGTGGCATGTAAAATGTGTGCCCTAGGCTCACCGAGCCTGCCTGGAATGCAAGCTTTGTTTTTTATCTACAGCTTATGTATGCCGAATTCTAATCATATTTTAACTGTAAATACCCCGATTTTACTCGTATTTTCGCACGGACCTTTACATATACTTCAACATATCTAAAAGTACATAAAAAAAACTATCTCAAAACAAATCTAAACACATTCAAACACATTCAAACTATTCAAACACATATAACCTCAAGAATTTTCATTCCTGTATCTCTGAATCTTCATTCAAGAACTCAATTTCTCAAGGCTAAAGATTGATTCCTTCAACGTTTGTACAGTCAGGCCTAGCCGACAAAAGTGTAAATCTTGAGGGTCAATTCCACTTTAATTCCTTTTATACTAACAATTACATTTTCATGATGTAGGGATTAAATTCATCAAAGCTGCAATCTTGGAAATATTTTGTACAATCTTTCTAATCTCACTTCTTGTAATTATTTCAATGCTTCATGCTTTAAATATTTATTGTGTTTTTCTTTATTGTAATTGCCTGATCACCAATATATTATTGTTTGCTAAATCGGACCTATATTTTTTTTAACTTGCCTAATAGGATAATTTGGACAACCAATCTAAGTACCTATTAATCTTGTGATTTAATTATGTGATCATCAAAATTAGATCTTATGTGTTAAAAAAACCAACATCTAACATATTTATCTATTTATGCAATTAATCAATCTATGTGCATGCAATTAAATATTCCATTGAATAAGTAAGAAAATTTACCCCAAACTCAAATCTCTTTTTTCTGGTTTTATTGATTTTTCCTGAAAATTAATTGGCGAGTCTATTTCAAACCAAAACATCACTAATTAATGTGTGACCAAAACATGATAATCACATGCCTACAACACGTAATTAAATCCAATAACCACCTTTACCAATCATAAATAATAAATAAAACATGATTGATCAAACTCCCTTTACATGCCTGTATAAACACTTCATACAAACATATAATAAATACAATAACCACATGCTTCCAAACAACAATCATAGAAACATGATATTTCATCGCAAACAATCTTGGCTAAGAACTATCAAAGCTCTCTAAGCATGATATTGAGTTCCAAAACTAATCCTAGTACATGACGTTGTATCAAAACTCTTAGACATACACGTACTTTGAGTAAACTATTCTTTGTGCCACCTTTATGCACTAAAATTCATTCAACTTCTCTAAAACCATTAAAAAGTCCTTTTAGTCATCAAAGTTCAAACCTTTAGGAACACAACCAAAGTACTAATGTTTTTACTCTTCAAAATCCTCAAAAACCCATATAACTATACTTTAAAAACCCTAAATAAATCTGAAATTCTAGAGTGTTAATATTAAAATCTATACTACACAAATTATGATACTAATATACTCTAAACATGATTTTAACGATAATTAAACAACACTATAATATAAAACAAAACAACAATATTAACAATAATTAATAAAACCGAAAACAATAAGAAAAAAAAGAAATATAAAACGGCCAAGAGAATGAGAAGTAGACAACCGAGAGTAGAAGAGGAGGGAGGAACGTGAGGAAACCGGCAGCAGCAGCAGATGTGCGACGGCATATAGCAACACGCACGGCGGGAGGAGTGCACTAGTGAGGGGGGAGAGAGAGTGTGTGTGTGTGATGTAAGAGAGAGGAAAATAGAGAGTTAGGATTTGTAAAAAATTGTTTAATAAGGTTTATGATTCCTCTATTTATAGATTTATGGTGTGCTAGTAATACTAGGAACCCCCAACTCTTATTAAAATATTTAAATTACTGCCTTTGCTATAAATTGAATTAAAACCTTGACTTAGCAAAGTCAATAATTTCCAACTCACAACATTTGACTTTCAAATGGTCAACAATATTTAAATTCTCTTCAAATAAAAAATGAACTATTTATAAATATATTTTAAATTCAATAATTGGGGATTACATTGTGATCCACTTTTTCATATAATAACCTATATTGAAATTTCTCTCTCCACCTTTTTAATTAGTTCTTTTCTCTCTCATTTTTCAATTACTCTCTCCATCCTTTCAGTTGCTCTATCTCATTTTTGGACTGCCTTCTTGATTCTCCCCTAGAGTGAAGTGAGTAATTTAAAAAGAAATGGAGGAGTACTATTTTTCCACTTTAACTGACACTACTTTAAACTAAATCTGAAAATAATTATTAGTAATTATAAATACTTTTGGAATTATAATAATTAACATAAACTAACAATAGTTAAATAATTTAATTAATGAAAAAATTGAAATAACTAAACTCAAGAAAGGAAAAATAAGGTAGACAAGAACAAAGGATAACGAAAGGAAGGAGAAAGAAAGCATCGACGGTAGCTGGTGGTTGGGAGACGATGTGCAGTGGGATGAGATCATGAAAACCAAGAGTAAAAGTGGGAGGAAAGGCACCAAAAAAAAGGAGGAAAAAGAAGGAGAAAATAAAAAAAAATTAGGGTTCGAGATTAATGAGAAGAAAGGAAAATTTTGGCTACCTAATCCCTATATATAGGTTTTGGTTGGAAGAATTGGGGATTTCCACATTTAAAAGGATTCTATAGAGTTTTAATATAAACAAAAACCACATTTTTATTAATCAATTAAAACTTCATGATTAAAATAAACTTCAACCTTTTATAAATAAAAATTAGAATTAAAATAAAGTGAACAATTCACTTTTAAATTCTTTTGAATTTAAAATAGTCAAACTTAAACAATTCTTTTGATTTAAATATTAAAACAATTATAAATACATTTAAGTTAAATAATAAGTATTTATAAAATTCATAATTTATAGGGGATTACATAAAGTCTTTACAACTATGCCTGATTAGTAAGCTGGTTAGAACAATTCGGACTGTTATAGTATACCTCTAGACTAGGCAAGAGACATAAAGTAGATATACAACTTGATATAAATCCAATAATCTGAATACAATTTTGGCAAGGGTCGCAAGAGAAAGACAAGACATAAAGTGTTGGATTGGACAAACAAAGTTTGGCATTGAGCTAATACTCGCAAGGGTACAGGATAAGTGCGAGGCAAGTAGTAACCGAGAGAGGAAGAAAGGGAAAAAGTAAGGTGAAACTGGCAAGGCTGACACGGGAGAGAAAAAGCAAGAGGTGACTTCAAGGATGAAGGATGGTAGGAGAAATTGCAGGGTAGAGGCAATAAGGCAAATTGACAATTGGGAAGTAAGGGGAGGTGGTGATCCTTCATAGCTCTAGACACGCTAGTACTCTAGTAACTTCCCTTACATTCTTAGATGTATATTAAGAAATAGAGAAGTATTTATTTCACCTGTAAACTAAAGAAAAATGCTAGGTTCATATCAAGTGCGAAAACATTTGTTCATATCAAATTCTAGTGGTATTATTGGTATGTCTACCTAAAAAGTACTACCTTCGTATTATTTTGCTCCTCCCAATTGAATCTGGAAAGAAACTCGGGAATAAGGGTTAAAGGTTGGAGTCACATGGAGTAGTTGATGTGAGGGGAGAAGTAAAGTTTGAAGAAAAAAAAATTATATACACACACACCAAAAGGAAACTAAGAAGGACAAAAAGAAGCAAAGGTAAAGAGTATATAGTTCCTCCGTTCCTGAAATAAGTGTTATGTTGGGTAAATTGACTCTATTTTCTCGCTATTATATAGAGTAGATTGTTAGATTTATCTCAATAGATACATTCAAAATATTAACTTTTTATAATTCTTACTTGTGCACAATTAAAGGTTTTAATGATAAAAGAAGCTCATTGGGTTATGTAAGAAAGTGAATGTAACACTTATTTAGGAACGGAGGAAGTACTATTTTTGTAATCCAATGTAATCACCTTTCTATTAGCTATATTAGCTACATTAAAAAAACTAATATCTTTGGTTTCAATATACTGCATGCGTTCCTATTTAATCTACACGGTTTGCTTTGGGTTACGTAGGCGCAATTTTATTTCGCCTACGCGGTATGAACGCGTATTTGACCACCTCATTGTAAAGGTTTTATTGAAAACATTTTTCAAGTAACCGACAAGTCTTTAAAGGAAGACTCATAAACCTAATTGGATATTGGGAAACCGTAAGGACAAATTAGGGGCTTATCCAATGTAGATTTCCCTATCCTGACTCCATAGATGGTCAATGAACCATAGATTGAGTTCGGTGGTGAGGGTACGAACACGGTCATAGTGAACCACATTCGCCCATTGCTGGCCTCTACTAAATATTGGTTCATGTCAATTTTTATGCAATAGAATAACCAAATAATGTTTTAAGCACCCTAAAAAATATTAGTCTAGGTTGGTTTAGGAAACACATAGAAGACTATTTTTTAGTGATATGTTATTAAGCAATCAAAATTACAAGATTTCTAACAGGTTGTCCAAATTATCTGATTAATATTAGAACAATTCTTTAGGTCTTTGATCAACAATAATAACATATGTGGTGATAAAAAGGCAAGCAGGACAATCAGACAATTATATAATAATGTATAAAAATAAATAAAAAAGAAAGAGCATTAGAATGTACAAAAGAGCGCTTTTTATATTAAAGATCTACATCAGGAAAGAAATAGTTAGTAACTTCAATATATAAATAATTTATTCAAGCACCCTCAGGATTATACCGTGGCTTGGGTCTGAGAGATTGACAACCTTCGGGACGAGCATTCGTGAAGCCTGAAAATCTAAACGTGTATGAAAGTATTTGTTTATATGTGTTGTAAGTATGAGTTTTTAGGAGAGATTTTGTAAAGGTTCATAAAGTATTTGTAAGTGTCGAAGTCGTGGTGTTAAAGTATTGAAGTATGTGGAAAAACCTTATTTTAATTCGGACAACCGAAGCCTATTTATAGGGAAAAGGAAACTGTGCTTCACGCACCAGTTGTGCCAGGCGCAAGTGGCTGTGCGACGCACAATCACATGTGTCAGACGCAGCAATGTGCGCCTGACGCAACATGACCAATAAAATTCGTACACGTGGTACGTGCTTTTGAAAAAGATAGAAAAGACAGACTGCGTGTCGCACAGAGTGTGCGCTAGGCGCAGGTTTCTGTGTGACACACAGATCTACGTGGTAGGCTTGTGCCTTGACGCACTTTGGTGCGCTCAGCGCACCGCCTTGCTTTTGACACGTTTTGACAGCTTTTTGATAAAAACGTGTTTTAAAGATTTTCTTTTATCTTTCAACTCCGGAAATATGATTTTACGGAATAAAATCCGATTTTAATTATAAAAATATCTTTGAAAATATTTATTTATTAAAATAAAATAATTAATTATCAATGAATAATTAAATGGGTTTTTTCAAAGAGTTAGGCTCAAAATACGATTTTGGATCATTAATATACGCTTTAACACTATTTTAAAATAGTTTTGGCTCTTCGGACTGCTCTGCCCTTGGGTCGGACCAATTAAGACCGTGGTACGTTTCATCATCGGTCCCTTAAATGGGGAGACACGATTATGTGTCTACAGGTTATAACCATGGAAAAAGTGAAAAATTTGGAGAAAGAGGAGAGAAATTCTGAAAAGTGGAGAGTAAGAAATACAAAAAGTAAATAAAAATAGAGGAGAGAGAAACCGGCAGCACATGGGAGAAATTCGGGAAAAAGGCAATCAGTACATTAGTGCTAAATGACTGGTGCATTTTTACATTACAATTTTGAGGGAAATTTCAGTTTCCCTCTAACATTTAAAAATTTTTACCTTACTTTACAATAGTTGTTGTTGGAGAGAAAACTTAAAACCCAACTTCAAAACAACATTTAAAGCAGAACTAAATCTTGACAGCATTTTCACTTGGCACTTTCTTCATTCTCTCATTTATTGCCTTTGTTTTCACTTAACCAGATTTTATTTTTTGGGGGGGGGGTTATTGGCCTCAGGTGCATTAAATCATGGAAGACATCACAAACTAAGAGGTCATTGTATTTGATGAGTATCTTCCTCAACCTTGGTTGAGCGATGAACAAATGCAACAAATGGCTGAGATTTTGCTCTCACGAACAACTGGATACATAACATGTTTAAGAGATCTTGCAAATAAACTAGGTGTGGGTCCAACCCCTATATGGAGACTTATGAAAAGGGGTAGCATAAGACCACACACTAATCCAATGCGTCTAAATTAACCCTTGAAAATCAGACTACAAGGCTTATTTGGACTCTATGTATGTTAGAACAACCACAATTTGAGGAGGGCAGCCAAGGTTTATTGATAATTTTTTCAACTTCATCCACATTGATGAAAAGTGGTTTTATATGCATAAAAAAACACAGAAGTTGTATTTCCATCCAAATGAGGTTAATTCACACAGGACATGACAATTAAAAAGGCATATAATCAAGGTTATATTTGAACCGTTGTGGCTAGACCATCATACAATATGTTGGGGCAGTGCACATTTGATGGGAAAATTGGCATCTTCCCATTTATGGAAGAAGTGACTGCCCAAAGGTCATCAAACAACATGCCAGCAGGCATATTGGAGATTAAGGCAGTCTCCAATATGACAAAGGATAGAATGAGAGATGTGTTAATAAATCACATATTGCCAGCAATCATGGCTAAGTGGCCACCACATATAAGCAAAGTAATTTACATACAACAAGACAATGCAAAGCCACATGTAACTGCATCATATCCATTATGGATAGAAGCTAGCAGGCAAAATGTGTTTGTATTTGGTGCACCAGCCACCAAATAGTCCAAAGCTTAACATATTGGATCTTGGTTTCTTTAGGGCATTACAAACACACCAGCATAAAGAAAGACCAAACACAATATTAAAGTTAATGCAAGCTGTTAACAAATCTTTTGAATAAATGCGCCCAAAAATTTTAGCTAATGTATGGCATAGTTTTCAGTTTCACATGCTGGAAATTTTGAAAACTAGAGAAAATAACATGTGAACAAAGAAAGTTGGAAAGTCTAGGGCAACTTCCCTTACAAGTTGAAGTACTACAAGGCCTTGTAAATAAAGCAAGACATTGGTTACATGTACAAGCAATACCAAATGTACATGCAGTAGCACATGAGTAGGAGTAGGAGGTTAGAAGATAAAATGCATAATAAAGTTGCACATGCATGGAATGGACAAATGTACCTTTTTGTCAAGTTTTTAGCTAAGTTCAAAAACATTATGCAGGTAGTATGTGTAGAAAATGATAGAAAATGTTGTAGAAGTTAGGAATATTTTATAAATCATGGGAAGTCTTAGGAAAATGTATGGCAACACATATTTTGTAAAGCATAATTGCTAATTTTGTGAACTCTAAATAAAATACAAGTATGAAAACTTTTAGTTATTTTATTAATTGTCGTCTCAGGCTTATGAAAAGTTTTGCAGTATATACAACTAGATACCATCTCCCAGCTAAGTTACCAAGTGCCTCGTCAAGCAGTTTTTAGTGGTAGTTGATCTAGGTTACCCTAACAAAGGAGGGCACATAGTCAATTCTACAGTGGTTGCCTTAATCATTGAGGATACTTATTTAATCTCCAAAGTTTGATAATCAGGCAATAACAAAGTGAATTCATCACACAAAAGGGGGCTGAATCATCACAACATCACCATAGAAGCAAGAATAGGGACTTAAGTCCATAACAACAGCAAGAACATGATGAATATTGATAACCAAGCAACAACATAGTGAATTTATCACATAAAAGGGGGTTGAATTATCACAAGATCGTCATAGAAGTAAGAAATTGGGACCTAAGTCCATAACAACAGCAAGAACATGATGAATTTCAATAACTATGCAATAACAAAAGTGAATTCATCACATAAAAGGGGGTTGGGCCATCACAACATCATCATAGAAGCAAGAACATGGACCTAAATTCATAACAACAGCAAGAACATGCTGAATTTTAATAACTAGGCAATAACAAAGTGAATTCATCACATAAAAGGGGGTTGGGCCATCACAACATCATCATAGAAGCAAGAACAGTGGACCTAAGTCCATAAAAAGATCAATAACATGTTCAATTTTGATAATCAGATAAGAACATAGCGAATTCATCACACAAAAGGGGGCACAATCATTACAACATCATCATAGAAGCCAGAAAAGGGGACCTCAGTACATAAGTAGATCAAGAACATGCCGAATTTTGATAATCATGCAACAACATCTTTTATTCATCACTCAAATGGGGGCTGAATCATCACAACAAAAATCATAGAACCAAGAACAGGATAAACTTAGTCCATTAAGACATAAACAACAAACAAATCTATGAATAAGTGGCTAGGAGCATAATAACAAATGAATCAAGAGCAAGGCCAACAACACAACACAAATCACAACATGCAAACAACATAAAAACAACATGGGAATAATCCTTCTAAGGATCAGCAACAGACAAATCCCACAAGTAATGCAGATTTAACAGTTGATCCTACTTCAAATTTGCCCAAAGAAACAAGGGAAAGAAAACTTATCTCATATGGTGACGTTTAACACATGGGATATAAATTTTTAAGAGCTCAAAAATGAAATCTTTGGCACAGTAGAGGGGTAGAAAGCCTCTAGTTCTTCAGCAACATCTTTTTCTTTCGTTTTTTCCTCTCTCTTTTTACATGCATGTTGAGATCCATTAGGGACTGTTGAACCCAAAGCATTTAAATCCCATAACTTTCTTCTTTAGGAGTACTAGTGCATAAAATGGACCCATATCATATGATCTTCAGTTTCTTCAACAAAATCCCAAGAAAATGGAGAAGCTGGAACGAGAATAGAGTAGGAAAAAGGGATGAAGATCCGCCCTCAAATCCAATCTTCCTACGCTTAGCAGATGAAGAATTCTCCAACGGAATTTTTTTTATAGAGATTAAGTTCAAGATCTGCTGATTTCTCTCACAGTAGTTGAACAATTTGCCAAATACCCTGAAAAATGTAAAGGAGAGGAGAACTCCTAGAAATGTAACCCAAAAGCAAACTGTAATACCCCTCATGATTGCTTTAAAGGGATTTAGCAGGCTACTCATTCCAACAAGATGCATCTTTCTTTTAGGGAGCTCATTTCCTTAGTTACTCCACAGTTAAGTATGCTTGGCTGGGAGTAGTCCAGGGATGGGTGACCTCCTGGGAAGTTTCTCAGGGTGCGCATGAGTGAGGACAAAATGCGTCGGAATAACTTGTGTTGGTTATTGAGGACAATTGTTGGCCCTGGATGCGCATTGGTGACGATATACTCGACTCCGTATAGGTCGGGTGTTACAAATGGTATCAGAGTAACCCATGCGACCGCGTGTTGGGGCAACCCTAAGGACGAATATAGGAGTCCTCAGGTGCCTAGTGGGGGAGTATTCTGGGGCTGCATTGTCATAAGGAGCGACCAAGAGGTCGTCAGACCGAATATCTGGAGTCTTCGGCGATCAGTCTTCAGGCTGGGGTGACCCACAGGCCGTATGCCGAATATGTGGAGTCCTCAAGCGCAATGAGGGCGTTGCTGTTCTCAAGTGGGGGTATATGTAATACCCCTCATGATTGGTTTAAAGGGATTTAGCAGGCTACTCATTCCAACAAGATACATCTTTCTTTTAGGGAGCTCATTTTATTAGTTACTACACAGTTAAGCGTGCTTGGCTAGGAGTAGTCCAGGGATGGGTGACCTCCTGGGAAGTTTCTTATGGTGCGCATGAGTGAGGACAAAATACGCCGGAAGAACTTGTGCTGATTATTGAGGACAGTTGTTGGCCCTGGATGTGCATTGACGATGATATACTCGACTCTGTATTGGCCGGGTGTTACACAAACTGTGTAGATGAAATAATAAGAAGGAGAGATGACCCAAAAGCAACTCGTAGAGACTAGATCTAGAGTAGATCAACCCAGAAACTTCAAGAAGATGAAGGGGGGAGAGAGAGAGAGAGAGAGATGAGAAAAAGTCGTCGGAAAATGGGAGGGAAAATTAAGTTAATTGGGGGGGGTTGGGGTTTAATTACCCGCGTCCGATAATTAAATAGGGTACGTGGGAGGTTTTAGGTGGGTTGATTTTTTTTTTTTGTGAGGGACCACATGAGGGAAAAAAGTGGGGAATAATGATTGGATATGTTACCTTAAATAGATAAAGTAACACTGTAAGTGTAACTATTAAAAAGGAACAACCCAAAAGAAAAGTGTGTACATTTAAAAGGAACAGAGGTAATACTATTTTCGATTAGAAGTGAGCAAAGCTCGTAAATGGAGTAGACAATTTTGGAGTCAAATATAACCCTTCCTAGTTGGTTATATAACACTAAAAGCTCGTGTTTACTAACGCTATAGGCTTTCGCGCTAGCTCGCTCACCCGTTGCTTGTTTCCCCTGCCTTGAATCGACTAGCTAGTGGACGCTACAAGCGGACAAGCTCTGCTCAGCTTCATGGATGCATTTTACTTGCACTTTTCATTAATCTAATAAATAAGAGAAACTATAAATTTTCACTAGGTATATACATAATGCATATTTTAATGGCAATTTTGTAACTTGCACAAAAAAAGTAGAGAAATAAATTATCTAAAAACCCTTATTTATTTTGAGAATCTGCAATATTACCTAAAATATTTGGAGATATGCTACTATTCACATATCACCCTTAGAGTAATTAATTGATTTTTCCACCCCGAGCCCGCTACCCTTTTCTTTCCTTGTCTCCTTGACCTTCTCTCTCCTCTTTGTTGCCATCAGTTTTCTTTGATTTGTTGATCTGCTTCACAGGCATACCTGCTCTGATCTTCTTTTCTTCACCTTTCTCTAGTTAATGGATCGCCGACAAACAAAGAGAGAGAAGGAATAACTTAGAAAGAACTAAGTTTTTCAAATGTTTTTCTTTTTTCAATGAGATTTGGATGCTTGGAGATGACCACTGTTTTTTGAGGGGGAAGAGAGAGAAAAGTAGGAAAACAAAATACTGATTTTTGTGATTTGGGTTTTGTTGAAGTGGCTTAGATTTGATATGGGTGGGTGTTTTCCATGCTGGGGATCATCCAACCAAGCTGGGAAGTCTGAGAAAGAGGCAGCTAACAAGGAAGGTGGGAAAGAAAGCTCAATTCTTCAGTCTCATCAACTGGGAAAAGTTAATTCAGGTGAAATTTTGTCTAAATGTTTTTTTTACTCAATTTAGTTTCTGGGATTTTGAACATTTGGTGTTTTAATAGTCTAATTTGTAGAAGATGGGTATTTTTTGAATTTTTGGGGTTTGAATTATGATATTTAGTAATCCATTGGTCTGATCTGTTCTCATTTTTTGCCTTTTCATCTTTAATTTGGTATTTTCTTTGTTGTTGTTTTTTTTTTTAAGTTTATAAATTCCACCTCTTGTGACATAGCAGTTGTTTAAGATGTTGGATACTGTTTAGTCCAGTAGTTTCTGCTGCAGGGTCATGTTGCTAATGTATGTTGGAGATCTAATTTGATAATTTGAGATTTATCATGTTACTTTAACTTGTTCAGATGTCTGTATGATTTCCAGAATTGAGGTTATTTATAGCTTTTGTGTGCTGAAATCGACCTAGCATATGCTTTCGATGTTTGATTGCTTTCCTTAATAACTGCATTTTATCAATGGGGGTGAGAACACTCATTGATAGAATAATAAACAAGTTAACCTTTCTATGAGCTTCAATGTTGATTCTACTATGATATTGGGTGAATTTGACCTCATTCTCACACTTATCTCATGAAAAATCTTATTTCTAAGGACCTTGGGAAGAGTTGTACAATGTAATTTCTAATTTTTTGGGGGTTATTTTATTATTTTGTACTGAACTTGTAACCTTCTAGGCCTTAATTGAAACCTGTGTATGAGGTCATTTCAGTAACCTTCATGAAGACAATGAATTGTAATCACTGGGTAACTTTGAGGTAAAAAAGAGGAAGTTTTGAGTGGCAATGTAGTATTATTGTTGTTGGATTTTCGTTGTCTAATTTAGTATTTCATTATCATTATAACTTCTCTATATATGCAGGTCTTCTTTGATTTTGGCCCTCATACTGACAAGTCTGTTCTGAATTGTAGATAAATCAAAGTCTCGCAATGGTCCTGATCCAAAGAAGGAGCCAACACTTTCTAAGGACGGCTCAACTGCTCATATTGCTGCACAAACATTTACATTCCGGGAGCTTGCAGCTGCCACAAAAAATTTCAGACCAGAGTCCTTACTGGGTGAAGGAGGGTTTGGGCGTGTTTACAAGGGGCGCTTGGAGAGCACTGGACAGGTATATCAGTTAACTTCCTGAATATTAGATTTCATCTTTGTTCCTTCCAAATGATTCTGATACTGAACCTAATGAGCAATTGAACATTTTCAAGGGTAATTCTTTAGTCCTTGGGAATATTAATTGTTGTGTACACCTAAAATAGCTAATGTTTTGATAATAATTAAATAAATATATTAATTAATGCTACTATGTTGCACGATCTGAAACATTGCTTGCTGTTGCTTGTACTATTAGCATTGGATGGTTTTCTAAGCGGGTAGCTATCTTTGCAGGTTGTTGCAGTAAAACAACTCGATCGGAATGGACTTCAAGGAAATAGAGAATTTTTGGTTGAGGTTCTTATGCTTAGTCTCTTGCACCACCCGAACCTGGTCAATTTGATTGGATACTGTGCTGATGGTGATCAACGGCTTCTTGTATATGAATATATGCCGTTGGGATCATTGGAGGATCATTTACATGGTTAGTGGTGATTTTCTTTTGTCTATATAGTATATGCGTCACATTATCTTCTTTGCTTGCTTAGTACTACTACATTTTAATGTATTCAAGGATTGGACTAACAGTCCAAATTTCTTGTCAATGTAATTTGTTTGACATTTTCGCTTTCCTGTGGTCCATTCCCAACCCCCATGATGGATGGTTGTCTTGCTCACAAAATTGTGAAACTTCTTTTATGCTTCTGTTTTGGTGAAAGTGAGTTCCCTTGAAAGGATGCATGTTCCCTTACATATTTGACTTCTGCATTTTTTATATTGCCTTTTGTAGCATGAACATATGGCAACTCATTTTCACACTCACAGCTTCAGTGAACGTTTGATTTTGACACAGCTTACGTTCTGCAATCTTTGTCAATTTAAGCACCTTAAAGTTTTAGTTACTCTCCCTTTCTTGCTCTGCAATTTTTTGTTTGTCTATATGAAAGGATTTGAGCTAATTTTAGCTGGGTTTTCTTGTGAGCTGGACAATCCAATATTGAGTCTACTCTTACTTAGTTCTAATATTTTTGAGAAGCTATGTAGCCTTTGGCTCTCAACTTCTCAGTTACTCATTCTCCATACTAGCAAGCTGTCATTTCTTATTTGGCTTTGCTAGATAATTTCCTGTCATATGAATGGAGTAATGCAATACCTTGTCTTGCTTCCTCACCCCCCCATGTCTGACATCTTGGCTCATAACGTTGTCGAGCACCTTCCTGGATGTGGCTTTACATGTGTACTGTATTGGTGGAGATCACTACCCCAGTTCTAGGCTGTGGCTAACTTCTCTTCTTTGTATGATTTAACTTTCTATGGCGCATGCACTCAGCTTACTTTCTAGCTAGATATTAGAAATTAAGGAACAATTCCAATTATGGAAATGATACTTAAGCTTTGATGTGTTTGGATTTTGTCATTTTTTATGTTACTTGGGGTCATTTGGCATGAAACTACTCAACAATAGCCTGCATTAAATCATTTTCTGCTATTGTGTGTGCCATCCCAAATCTAACCTGGAAGAAGCATATGATATATTTAGAAAAAAAAAATGGGGAATAACCAATTTTATAAAAGTGCAACACACCATCACACTCGTACTGTGCTCTTTACTTATGCAAGGAGAGGAAGCAAGAAAGAGGTGACATCACATGTGGGTGCTTAGTGAGAATATTCTAATTGCCAGAAGTAGTGGGAAAGAACTGAGGGCAGTGATGTCTTTAACTAATAAGTTTGTTAGTAAAGTTACTATAAATATAGGAAATAGGATAATGAGAGGTATCCAGAAAATTGTATTGAGAGGTGTAAAGTGGGAAAGAGCTCACCCCCATTTGTATTAGCTTATCCATCAAGTTGAACAATACAAATCTATCTAGCCCTCAAGTGCCTTATTCAATTTATTCTCCCCATAATTTCTTAACAAGAACCTTTTAGGCCGCATCGTATCGTTTTGCCCGTGTCATAAAGGTTTTCAAATCTACCGAACCGATATTACCAGCATTGTAAAGGTGTTAAAAAACCGCCTTTTAGGCTGGTTCTAGGATATCTCATGGTTTAAGCCGATATTTGACGGTACGACAACCGCATCATCCGCGTTCCCGCATCACCGTAACCGTTACCGCGATCGTGATCGAAACCGCATTATCGAACTATGCTTATAATATATTTTTAATGTTGTCAACTTGTCATGCCGTCTTTAATCAACTTTGGTAAAATAATGCTGTTGAGTGCTCGATATGTCATATATTCGTCACCCATCACCATTTTCAACCACCATGATTTCATCTCCACCAAACCTTTTGCTCTTCCTACCTCAACCACTTCAACGGTACTTTCAATTTGTGTTCAATCCTCTCTCTCTTGTCTTTTCTTCTCCCCCTGTTCCATCACCAACTTTACCACATTCAAGCATCCAAATGTGATAAGATATTGGCTGTTCTTCTCTTTGTAGCAAGGCTTTATCTATCCATTCCTTCTTGGTCCTTTTAGGATGGTTTTTGGATGGTCTAATCCACCTTCCCACCAGCAATCAAAAGGTTCAAGGCAACTTCAATTATAACCAAAGAATACCAAATATTATTTAATGTATATGTGCAGACTGCAGATCTCTATTAGAATAAGATCTATAGTAGATCTTCTGGAAAATCAATTCTCTCATTAGTGAATAGTTGAGAACAGAACTATAGAGGAGAGAATAATTGGGCATGATAGAAATTTGATCTCCGTGGATAATTGGAAAAAGGTAGGAGAATGACATGGGTGGCCATAACGGTTTATATTATGGGGGTTATAGGAGGTGAGGTGGCTGAAAAAAGCAAGGAGGAATCAGGCACTTCAAATGACAGAAAATGAGTTAAGGTGGCTGTAACAAGGCAACTCTTCTAAGGTAGTTTTGTATTGGAAAGAATTGTATATGGTGGTTGCTTGTAAGTGTGTGTTTTAATCTTTATGAAATGGCGATTCTGTGCAAAAAATTTCCATTCTATTATTCTTGATATTACCTCACAGCTCTGTTAATGGTCGTTATTTATCCCTCCACTGTCGATCACATGATGACAAACCTGGAGAAATTGTCAGAAGCCGAAATGTATTTTTCCTGCTAATGTAGCTTTTACATTCTAGGTATCTTGAAAATTAAGATGTGGAGAACAGAGGGATTAACTTTGCTCAGTCATAATTCTTCAGTGCCATTTATTCCTGAAATCTTATTATAGGATTTTTCTCACTGCTGAATAAAAATAGTTGTTTTCTCTTTGTTTAGAACAGAGGGATTAACTTTGCTCAGTCATAGTTCTTCAGTGCCATTTAATCCTGAAATCTTATTATAGGATTTTTCTCACTCCTGAATAAAAATAGTTGTTTTCTCTTTGTGGAGAACAGAGGGATTAACTTTGCTCAGTCATAATTCTTCAGTGCCATTTATTCCTGAAATCTTATTATAGGATTTTTCTCTCTCCTGAATAAAAATAGTTGTTTTCTCTTTGTGTATGTGTGCGCGGGCGAAGGCTTGGGAGGTTTTACCCATGTCAAATATGGCTCGATAAATCTTTATACTTCCTCCGTTCCATTTTAAATGAAACGTAGGGTCTTGGCACGGGGATTTAGAATAGGAGAGAGATAGAGAGAAAAAAAAGAAGGGACCCATGTGATGAGGAGAGAGATAGAGAGAAGTTAATACCAAATAAGGTAACGTTTCACTTATTTTGAAAGGCCTAAAATAGTAAGTGTTTCATTTAAAATGGAACGGAGGAAGTATGTTAGATGGCCATCTTTTTGCTTCTCTTCCTTTGAGTGCAAGCTGGATCATGTTTTGTGGTGAGGAAGCTGACAAGGAGCTAGAAAGATGAAGCTCAAAGCTCCATTTCTTTAATGATCAAGAAAACTACATTCATGTCATAATTTTGACTTTCATTTTTCACATCAGAAGAACATCGAAAAATGGAGCTAAAACAAGTGATTATATAGTGGTTCTTGTGTATCTTATTCTTTGGATTGAAATCCTAAGCTTCTCCCTCCTTATGCTCGACCTTCTCTACTGGTTTCTCAACCACCTTCAACTAAAGCAAATACCCAACATCAACCTTTAAAAATTCCCTGAAAAATTAGCGAAAATCCTAAAGCTTAAATACATTAACTGATTACCTGTATAATCTTCTTCTCTTGGGTTTTCTTGTTTCTTAGCTCTTGAATGTAATTGTTCATAGTTATAGAAGGTTTTCATTAGTTTTTTACATTCCTTCTTAAATTATACCATACCATGGATAATGGTAATTTTGTTACAAAACTGCATGTACTTTTCTTTTTAAAATTCTTTCTGCTTTTAGCTAGTCTGTGGTTCTGATTGAGAGGACGAGTTATTACTGTATCAAATATCTATATGTTACTGAAGGTGCTTGAAATTGTTTTCTTTGGACAAAATGACTAGAGACCCATCTAGAGCTTAGGGAAGCAAGACTGGTTGATTTCTGATTGAGAGGACGAGTTATTACTGTATCAAATATCTATATGTTACTGAAGGTGCTTGAAATTGTTTTCTTTGGACAAAATGACTAGAGACCCATCTAGAGCTTAGGGAAGCAAGACTGGTTGATTGAGGTTCCATTTTTTAGTACAGCCATAGTCCCCTTTGTTCCCAGCAAAGCTGCAAGAGATTTGATGGAGAATTTTATAATTTACAATTCAATGGGCTAAATCAATTGCGTCAATATGCTACCTTTTGCTTCTTATTTGCTGAGAAGTAGGCCATCTTGTTGTCTTAAGGATCAAGAATGTAATAAAACAGCTTTTTGAATTGTAGGGATTAGGCTAAAAGAACCATTTTGCAATCGTACAGGTAAAGTTGTGCACATATGAGGCTCACTCCTAAACGGAGCCTTATTTAAGGATTCTTTAGATTTAAATAGCTCACTGAGTTTGAGATGGGTGCAGCGACCTACGACAGGCAACCCAGTGCACGCTTTTCCAGACTCTGGGTGCGGCACATTGCTCGCTTTTTGTAGCAATGCATATGAGAAAGAAAATCTGAGTTAATTTTATAGAAGAGACCGATACATCATGAAATAAATTGTTACCCAAGCTTGAATATTCACATTTTGAGTAAAAGCCCTTAATTAATACGCACAAAAAAGTTTGAATACGGCCGCAAATCATAATCCCCAATTATTTGAAAAAAATCCTAATTCGTGATATAACTTTTAGTTAGACTTTGGTGGTTGTCGACTTGGCGTCTAAGACACAAATTATGGCGAGCCGCGAGTGTCTCTGTGATGTCTGGCAACTTAGTTTTAAAAGGCGCAAGGTGCACCAAGGCGCAAGGCGAAGGGAGGCGCAAGGCGAAGGCGCGCGCATCTTGTAGGCGAGGCGCACTTTTTATTTTTGTTATTATTTAGCTTTTGTGGTACTAAAATTTCAACAGATGAGTCCCATTTCAAAGTAAAATGAATATACTTGTAAAAAAAAAGGTAAAATAAATATAGTTTTAAGAGAAAAATATAATATAATGTAAAAAGTGACATTTCTATTAAAAAAAGGAAAAAAATTGCACATAAAGGACAACATTGCTACAGTGGATCAGGTCAAGGGAGTGGGTACCCCCCATTCTACTTCAATAATAAAAACAAAAGGAAAAAGAATATGTTGATCTCAAAGTTCAAGAAAAATGAGCAGAAGAAGAAATTATTATCGAAGAAGAGAAGACAAAGAAGAAGAGAGAAGACAAAGAAGAAGAGAAAAGGATCGAAGAAGAGAAGACGGAGAAGAAGAGAGAAGATCGAAGAAGAGAAGAAGTTCGAAGAAAGAGAAAGAGGACGTACCTGAATGTTGCCTGTCCGCCACCGGCCGCTGGAGATATGGTGTCGGGGATGATGGTGGTTGGATCGCCGGCATCCTCTGTCATCTCCGGTGAGTTGGCGGCCATCAATTGCAACCAATTCGTGAGTTAGGGTTTTCTCCCAAATTAGGGATTTTTAATTAGGGTTTTATTTCATGAAATTTACTACAATTAACAAAGGGCTTTTGCTCGAAATTGCTAAATACAAACCAAGGTAAGTCTAAATTTGAAAGTTTTTGGGATTTTTTCAAGTTTTTAGCCCACATCTATTCTCTCCCCCTCTTCCACGCCTTCTCACTAAAAGCGGCAAGGCGGTGCTCCTTACGCGTCTGTCAAAGGCGGCGAAAAGCGCGCGCCTCTGTGCGCCTCTCGTTGCTCTCCTCGCCTGGGTTGGTCAAGGCGTTTTTCTCGTCGCCTGAGGTCGCCTTACGCCTAGGCGCGCCTTGGGCGCGCTTTTTAAAACTAAGTCTGGCAGCAGATCTGCCGGTGGTCGTCACTGGTGAATTTTGTCCCCTTATGTCACCCTCTCTTATTCGTCTCTCTTCGTCTTCAATATGGAAATTATGCTTTCACTCTTTCTCCCGTTTGACCTCTACAGTGAGGTGTTTAAATGTCTATTTTTTCTTTTTTCCTTTTTTTTTTTTATCTCATCTTCTTTTCTCCCATTTTGTATTAAGCTTATTGACTAGCTCTATTAAGTACCCACTCCCCCTGATTAGTACTACATTAGTACTCTGTATAATCTATTGAAACACGTAGGGAAGAAAATCGAGGATGCAATCGCGTTCTTGGTATTGTTGCGACAACGTGGAAGCGCTTGTAACGGATGGCTGGAACGAGATGTAGTTAACGCGGCGTGAATTCTTTTAAAAAAATCACCATATTTAAGTTTTTAACCTATCATATAGTTAAACAGAATTTCACTTCAAAGTTTAGCAAGTATTCCTTCATCATAATATGACCAAAACTATCATATGCTTGATTTATATATATGGTGAATGAATAATTACTTAAAAAATGAGTGCTTTATCCTATCATACATTTAAAGAACTGCTAACTCGTATACATTCCCAACTTGAAAGCCAAGTCACATTCTTCTCCCTTTAATGTTTGCACATTGTGTTTTCTAGTTGCAATGTATGTTTTCGTTTTCTCTTTTTTGCCAATTCTAACAAGTAGCGGATACAATGGCAGTTTAAAACGGTTCTAACGTGGCGAGTCAGCGAACATAATGGACATTGTTGCGAGAAGGCCGTGATTTTCATTGTGGCGTTACATAACGACATGTCGCGGAACGGCAAGTTCAAAATAGGTTACAGAATGGGCGTAGTTTTTATTCCATGAATTTCACGTCCTGTCCCCTTCTGATGCTTTGAACAACTTTTTTTTTTCTCTTTCTTTTTGGAAGTACTGAATTTTACAGTTTTTATAATCTATATCTTGGCTCGTCCACTGAAAATTCAATACCAAAAAAGCAAATAAAAAAGAACTATTAAATAATGGTGCGCCTACATGATGCGCGCTTTGCCTTTTGCCTCGGGCCTAAGCTATAGGGAGCGTTGTGCCTTGGTGCACCTCACACCTTTTAAAACTAAGGAGGTATCAAAG
Organism: Beta lomatogona; assembly: GCA_947646795.1. NCBI lineage: Eukaryota > Viridiplantae > Streptophyta > Magnoliopsida > Caryophyllales > Amaranthaceae > Beta > Beta lomatogona. Next base: position 4,501,901 of record CANSNZ010000936.1, read on the forward strand.
AAACACCTCACACCTTTTAATACCTATATCTTGTGTGGTACAATGTAAATTACTCTTTGCATTGCCTGGAATGCCAAATCTTTTTTTTTTATATTTCATATCAGAAGCAATCAAAAATTGATAACAGTAAGCAGTGCGCTTTCCGTTCTTTTTTAGTTGCCACGCTTTCCTAATTTGAAATTTAAACATAGTTGCAACATGCCATCATCTTCTTTGGCATATGAGTTTTCTATCTCTTGCTCCTATCATCTCATTGGCAACTCCTCCATCTCTCTCTATCTCTCTCCTATCACACGAGTCTCTCCTAATATTTCTTGCATGCGCCCTATGTTGCTTCCGAAAAAGTAGAGGAAGTATAAGCTGTCATTAAAGTCAATAGATCAATAACTGGGGCAAGCGATAGCATAAGTGAAAAATGAAGCTCTAAACCATGCAAGATCAACTTCATCAACCCTTACTGGCACTGAATTAACTTGGATATTTTTTCCTCCTTACTGTTCTTTTGAGCCTGCATATGTCTTTGTGGACTGTAATTAACACCACAGCCACTTAAGCCTTTGTTTTCACAATCTTCCTGCTCAGATTGTTATGCATCATTCCTCAGTAAGGATTTTATTTCTTAGGCGCTATTGGTAGACCAAATCCACAAAGTGATTTTATAAAAGACCTCAATGCCTGTAGCCTTCAATATCCTTTCCCAAAGAGTAGGAGACTCTAGATCTGTCCTAGTAGCTTTGAACTCACCTCTCCTGTTTGATTCATGTGGGATAGGATTTGAAGAACCTTCTAAATTATTCTTTAGTCATTTTTACTTACACTCCTATTTCACCTCCTTTTTTTTTTTTTTTAACTTTTGCTTTTTTCTATAATATTACTTCAGTATTATGATATGCTTACCGAAGAGAGTAAGGATGCTATCTCACCCACCGTGCAACTAACTGGAATCTAGGGGCTAGTGTTACATGAAAAAAGGGGATACAGTATCCTCTAAGGCCTGAAGGCCCAAGCTTCAGAAATAAAAGTTCTGAACTTTTATTATTTTCGCTGTATTTTGTTTGACCTATTTTACCCTGCCATGGCTGCCAATATAAATAGTACAATTTGGTTACTCATGTACAAACGTTTTATAATGTTATGTGTCAGATCCAATGCAGAGATTTATCAGTCCTGGGGTCGTGGTCACTTTTAAAACTTTAAAGTCCCAATGAAGGTTCTTCTACACATGTCTTGTCCAACAATCTTCTGTATAGTAGCTTGGATCCTCTCTAACTTCCATTTCCATTGAGCTGCGTTTCTCTCCTGTTTTTGAACTTCGCAGCTCTCACTTAAGTCTTATTTTGTCACTTGTTTCTTGAGGACCTTAATTTTTTCTATCTTGGGATTTTTCATAGTTCCTATCTTTGGTTCGTCTGAATTTATTGTGATTTTTTAATTACTCCATTTTTCACTAATCTATGCACTTGTACATTTACATTATGTACATACTCCATTTGAACCACCGCTGATGATTTATATGTAAGGAAAAACATAGTTATTTAGGATATTGTTAGGTTCGTCTTGATATATATTTTTCAAAGTATGAAGTTATGAACTATTTGTACTTTTACTTATTGATAATTATACATACTACTGGTCAAAGTTCTGTGTTGGCAAGCATGGAAGTCAAATTGTATAGTTTTTTTTTTTCAATAGAGAGATAGTAAATGCATATCCAACATTTCATCATGTTTCCCCTATTCAAAATCACCATGAAATAAATGTCTTTAACTATGACGCTTTCGGCCAAATGGAGTAATGCCTTTTTGTTGACTGTACACGCTAGGCCCCTGCTGGTAGAGAATATTGTTGCCAAATTGGTTAGTTGGCTGTAGTTTCTTTTATTTTTCTCGTGGGTGGGGTTTTTTTTTTTTTTTTTTTTTGGGGGGCGGGGGGGGAGGAGGGGATGCGATGATGGGGGAGCTGGTATAGGTCACATGAAAGATTCTAGTACTTGCTTCCACTTCATTTATGTTTCTGCATATCTCATTTAGATCATGTAAATGGATTTGCTTGTATGTCTGCAAGTATTTGGACTATTCACTAACAGTGTTCACCTTTACCAAGCCTTCTCAATGCTTATACTCACTCTGTTCTTTTTTTTTTTTTTTTTTTTTTTTTGCAGATATTCCCCCAGGCAAAGAGCCTCTTGATTGGAATACACGTATGAAGATTGCAGCTGGTGCTGCCAAGGGCTTAGAATATTTGCATGACAAAGCAAATCCCCCTGTTATATACAGGGATTTAAAATCATCCAACATCCTACTCGATGAGGGATATCATCCTAAATTATCAGATTTCGGACTCGCCAAATTGGGTCCTGTTGGAGACAAAACTCATGTCTCTACACGGGTCATGGGCACGTATGGTTACTGTGCTCCTGAATATGCTATGACTGGCCAACTCACGCTGAAGTCTGACGTGTACAGTTTTGGGGTAGTTTTTCTTGAACTCATCACAGGGCGGAAGGCCATTGATAACACTCGGGCACCTGGCGAGCATAATCTCGTTGCTTGGGTAAGCTTTACTTTTAATTAATTTCTTCTGTTTACATCATTTCTGCCTCCCTTTTGTTATGTAGATAAATTCGCATCTAGTACTGGGAAAGCAGATATTAAGTCTGTGTTGGGAAACCTTCCTGTGAGCTCTAAATTTCTGGTAAACTGGGACTGGGGAATATTTAGCTGAAACTGGCTTCATTCGTGTATCAAGACATGAATTCTCCTGTCGCCTTCAGATCTCATTTCCACCTGTATGTAGTTTTTTTTATTGAATTCTTTATCAGTTCCCCTATATCATTTTTATTTTTTATTTTTTTTCTTTATTTTAACTTTTGATTTTGGGCGTCGGGGATGAAGTGAAAGGGAATTTTACTCCTTTTGTGGTCCAACCCATCGTAGATTAGGGGTTTGCAGTTAACAATTGATAGGTTGCTTTGTGAAATAGAGATGTGAAGTTCATTGCCTCATTCTTACATCAAAGTGCGAAAGAGGATCACGATCTGATGCTGTTTAAAAATTACAACTACGCATGCTTGCAGGCACGCCCACTTTTCAAAGATCGTAGGAAATTTCCTAAAATGGCAGACCCTCTGCTGCAGGGCCGTTATCCAATGCGAGGTCTTTACCAAGCTCTTGCAGTTGCAGCAATGTGTCTACAGGAACAAGCTGCTACCAGGCCTCTTATTGGGGATGTTGTGACCGCTCTTACATATTTGGCATCGCAAACCTATGATCCAAATGCACCGAACAGTCATAGCAATAGAGGGGGACCCTCCACTCCCAGGAGCCGAGATGAGCGGAGAAGCTACGGTGATAGTCTAGATAGTCCAGATAGACGTGGAGCCCGTCTTAGTTCTCCTTCCACTCAAAGGAATTCTCCAGATTTCAGAAAGAGAGATCATAATCGAGAATTGAGCACAGGTGCTGAGTTAGGCAGGAGCGAAATGGGGGGTGGGTCAGGGAGGAAATGGGGCCTGGATGACCTAGAAAGACAGGAATCACAAAGAGGCAGTCCTGCTAGTGCAGGGAGAACGCCAAGAAACCGAGATCTAGATAGAGAACGTGCAGTCGCGGAGGCTAAAGTCTGGGGTGAAAATTGGAGAGAGAAAAAACGGTCAAATGCAATGGATAGTTTTGACAGCTCAAATGAGTAGCTGAACCTGAATTCGACCATCACAATTTGCTTGAGGCAGAGGAAAAACGATCATCATCTTAGTGAGATTGAGAAAGAAATGAGTCTGCGGATGTCTCATCTTTTATAACTGTCATTTTTCCACCAGCAATTAGCGTATGTTCTTGTATCCCACCTTCAACTGTTGGTTGTTCAGTGAGGATGGAACAAAATGTGTATGTTTTGTGGTTTAGAAGATGGTGATACAGTTGAATGATCGAGTAGCAGAGGGTTTAGCATCTGTCAATGATTGTGAGCATTGACAGGTTTCTCTATCCTCAAATGTTTTTATGTATTTAGGGTTTAGGAAGTACAGTGTAGAGGAGCCACTTTGGAAAGGTGCTTAAATCTACGTCCCCATTACATTATCGGCATATTGGGGAGAGACACAGCTGTTCAGGTTTTTCGGGTGTCTCATTGCTCTATCATTACATCCTTGTATTCAGTACAGTTTTTTTTTTTTTTCTCTTTCATCTCCCTACAAATTTATAAGTCAGTCATGTTTCCGGCATAGCAAAGTGTGGCGCTGTAACTCTGCTTCCATGACAACCACTCATATATCAGCTGCATGTCTGTACTATTTATGCATATATTCTATGTTATTGGTTGAGTTGTTTGCATTGCATTCTTCTGAATCCAATTTAGCACAAGTGTGTTATTTAAGAATTTGTTCCATATTCTTGAACTTCTTTTGAGAAAGGGAACCGCCAAATTGCTTTAATCAATCTCCTCTTTAAGCTTCATGCATTCAACATTTGGCGCATTAATTTCTGAAGTCAAGATTTTCTTAATATATATTTTTATGGGAGTCTAGATTGTTTAATACTCATTTAAATTTTTTATACTTTGTCTTTCATTCATTATTATTATTGTTATCTTACACCAACATACTACACTTTAGTCTTCATCTCACCTTCCTTTTTTTTTTTGTCATTTAGAAAGTATATTACTACCCACTTCATATTTGGGTATACAATACTATTATTTCCCCCACTTTTTCTTTACTCCACACAACACTTTATCTCACCTCTTGCCATAATATGGATGCAAATAGTAATTGTAATCAACTTGAAGAATGTAATAGAGGGATTATAAGTAGTCTTTTTGTAGTCTAAAATAAAAGTAGGTCACCCCATATCAAGTTCTCTTTTAATTAGTTCAGCAAAATCTAAAACATAATAATTAAATTAGATTTGGAAAAATTGATTCTAATAATTCAATTTTTAACCGGTTTGTTGAATTTAACCCCATCTTTTAATTATTTTAGAATAATCTCAACTTTTGGGGACAACTTTTCAAAATAATCTAAACTCTAATTTTCTTGCATACAATAGGCCCAAAACGGATTGGTGATGGCAAGAAAAATTAAAGTTTGGATTATTTTCTTAAGTTACCCCAAAAGTTGGAATTATTAAAAATAATCAATAGGTGGGATTAAATTCAGCAAACCGGCTAAAGATTGGATTGTTAGAACCAATTTTTAATTTAATAGTGTCGTGGAGATGCATGAATTTGTTAACTTTGTTTTTGCAAACTTTGAGTATACTTCCTCAATTTATAAATAGTTGCATCACTTTTAACTTTTAATTATCTATAAGTAAAAATCATAAAAGTTATTTTTTTTTTAAATATATCGAGACACATCAAACAATATCCCACATAATTATGTTTTTCCTAAAATTTAAATAACGAAAGACAATCTAAGTGTAAGATATGAACAAGTGCACAAAGTAGAAATGGTGTAATTGTGCAACTATTTCTGAATGAAGGAAGTATTATATACGGTTTTTCAAGTTACATCTTGATGTAAATCTAAAAACACTTTCCAAAGGGATGGATGATAATTTTAAATTCAAGGAGCATAGAACACTCAAGAAAGCCATGAAACCAAGGATAGTATCAAAACACAATAACAAACTCAATGTTTTGGGGTTGTAGGCCAGAGGCAAGGCCCACTCAACCTCCCCGAAGCTTATTGCTCAAGAACACACTCAAAGCAACAAGGGTACACTTAAACTTGAGACACACTCAAAGTTAAAATGCATAAACACAAAGTTTTTTTTTTTTTTTTTTTTTTTATATTCAACACAATTCTGATTTTTCTTCTCCTTAGCTCCCCTTAATATAGTGAATAGGAGCAGCAAAAAAGCAAACAAAACAAGAGAAAAACCTCCTAAACACTGTCCAAGTTGAACAACCCCCAAGGATTAACAAAACCTCCTAAATTCACGGCTAATCATAATCCCTCATTAATGAGCTGTTACAAACAGCAAATGATGAGCTAACTATCCTCCTAAATATGCTATAATCTGCTGGCCTTTGTGAGTAACTTAAAGAATACACTCAAGGCTTTATTACAAGCTAAAATAAAACAACAAAAGCAAATAAAACATCATTGCCCAAAACAAAACTTTGGGCTACTCTTTGCAAGCCACATTATACGCCTTTGTTGATGTTGTTGCTTCATGTTGGGCTTCAATCGTACTCCCATGTAATACAAATGACAAACTTGGGCTTTTGCGATCTTGAACTGTAAGATTATCCAAATCCAGTAATTGAAAAAAAAACTTAATTGTAATATTTTGAGTCGCTTTGACGCACATGTATCATTCTCTCTTTCTTTGAAAAAAATTCGACCACGAATTTGGCCGATTCTCAAAATTACAAACTTATCAAAGGAAAAGAATCGTTTAAAACAAGGTCCATTATGTCGTGCAACCCCAAAAGGTGTCAAAAGAAAGTATCGGAACATCATCTTGAGCATCGACGTGACAATCATAATCGTTATCACCAAGACTCTTATTAACCCCAAAAGTTTGAACTAACCATTTCTGAGAGGGTTCAGAATTAGTATCAAAATCTCTCACAACAACCTTATTTGGCAACTTGCAAACACTAGAGTCATTAGTTGACTCAGCATCAACATCGGCCATTAAAGAAGGAACCACCAAATCTTCCTTTATCTCCTCTTTTTTAGTTTTTTCTTGACTTTGATCAACAACAATATTCTTTTCCATAGCATGCTCTACAAAACCAGAATCATCCTCAATTTCTTGTTTGAGGAGAAACATCGAGAACTAGTTGTTGAAAAATTCTCACTGCTTCTATTATTTCACGAAAAGTAGACCGAATATCTACATGCTGTCTAAGGATTGGAGTCTCATTATTTTTTGGGAAATTATGTTTTCTACTTACTTGCAAAGCCATTTCGGCTATAGCATCCCATCTTTTGTCTTGTTTTGTTTTCTCCTCCTCACTTTTCTCATCATTCTTTTCTGATTTTTTCTCCAAATTTTCTAACATATGAGTGATAACCTGTAACATCCTAACAAGATCCCCATCAGCCATGATTTCACTATTTTGCTAGATTATTACAAATACAAGAGTGAATATGCCCATAACTTTAAAAAACATAACAAAAATGCAAAAGTCCTTGAGACTCGCAAAGGCTTACAGATTACGAAAATTCAGGAAAAAATAAGCAGTTAAAAAAATATAAACTCCATAAAAGCTGTCCGGATGAAGGAGAAATCTTAGTTTGAAATCCAGTGTGTTGTTTTCCTTCCGTTCTGTCGCAGTCTGAACAAATGCACCCAGTTTAATAGCTACAAATATAAATAAAAATCTGAAAAAATTCATGAGTAACCTATATAAAATTTTATATAGACCTAAAAAAAAACACCCAATTTGGTCTTCTATAGCCCAAGAAATCGTCCTCCAAAGTCAGGTGAAAAACTAGATGAATTATGGCCGTTTTATTTTACCACCAAAACACGATTTTTCAGATGAATCTCTTCACCAAAGCTCTGATACCAGATGACGTAAATCTAAAAACACCTTCCAAAGGGATGGATGATGATTTTAAACTCAAAGAATATTGAACACTCAAGAAAGCCACGAAACCAAGGATAGTACCAAAACACAAGAACAAAATCAATGTTTTGGGGTTTTTGGGCCAGAGGCAAGACCCACTCAACCTCCCCTAAGCTTATTGCTCAAGAACACACTCAAAACAGCAAGGGTACACTTGAACTTGAGACACACTCAAAGTTAAAATGCATAAACACAAGGTTTTTTTTATCTTCAACACAAATCTGATTTTGCTTCTCATTAGCTGTCCTTTATATAGTGAATAGGAGCAGCAAGAAAGAAAACAAAACAAGAGAAAAAACCCCTAAAAACTGTCCAAGTTGACAGCCCCCAAGGAGTTACAAAACCTCCTTAATTCACGCCTAATCATAACCCCTCATTAATGAGCTGTTACAAACAACAAATGATGAGCTAATTATCCTCCTAAACATGCTCTAATCAGCTGGCCTTTGTGAGTAACTTAAAGAGTACACTCAAGGCTTTATTACAAGTTAAAATAAAACAACAAAAGCAAATAAAACATCATTGCCCAAAACAGAACTTTAGGCTACTCTTTGCACGCCACATTACACGCCTTGGTTGATGTTGTTGCTTCACGTTGGGCTTCAATCATACTCCCATGTAATATAAATGACAAACTTGGGCTTTTGCGACCTTGAATTGTAAGATGATCCAAATTCAGTAATTGAAAAGATCATCTAATTGTAATATTCTGAGTCGCCTTGATGTGTACATTAACACTGGAAGAAACTCATCAATTTTTTAATATTATCAATTCACTACTCTTAATTATATCTTGATTTTGTTGTGAACCAATCTGTAACCTTAAACTATGTAGATATTTTTTCATCTCTCTAGATATCTAATTAATTTCTAAATTATGACATGGCATGGACTCTATGATTTTAAAAGATTCTTCTGCAGAATATACTATTGAGTATTTCAGGTGATACCCCAAATTTTTGTCTGTGATATTTTAGATAGTGGGTTGTTGTGAGATGTTCAGAGTCTTCAGACTATAATTTTGAATCCTCTAAGATTAGTACGATTTTGTAAAATGGTGTCAAACAAGACAAAGATACCGTTATGGTTTTAAACGAAAAATAACTTTAATTTTGGTATCCAAGAAGGCTCGGATGTGTATCGCGTGCTTTGTACAGATGAGTTACTATATTTTTTAAGTTGGTTTACCAAATTCGCCATGTTTACCAGCTATCAAAAAAAAAAAAAAAAAAGAGTTAGTGACTGAGTTGTTGAAAATTAAAGTGACTAGTGAGCAGCTAATAACGAACACTATTTACATCACAAATAGTATTTGTTATGTACACAAACTTTGTTAGATATATCTAATTGGTTAGATGTTTGTCATTCCTCGTAGCAATAGCGACATATGAGTAGTTGTTCTTTGCAGCAATTTTTGCACAACAAATCACAAAACTAATATTGCATCACGGTCCACGCCAAGGCAGCCTCAAATTGCAGGAACATATGTAGCAGCCCAAATCAATCTATACATCCAATAATCCTGCCAAGCTCAGCAATCATATATTTATATTCGTCTAACATTCAACCATTCATAGTTTATGTACAACTTTTAGCATACGTTGGGATATATCTGAAGGAATATGTCCTTTGGACATTCCGGAATTACTAAATATAAATAGGAATTATATTATGAAGATAATAAAGTTAATTTTTTAGTAATCGTATTTTCTTGCTAGAGAATAAATATGATTAATAGGACAATATTGATTGGGCCTATAACTAAAATAGATTAATCCTAGGTCACACATTCTAGCACAAGTTGGACAAAGCAATCCAAATCCATTTGGGATTTGGAATGGGCCAGCCATAAAGGGAATAGGAGGAGAACTAGTTCTCCTACATAGCCTATGACTCTTCTATTACATATATGATATAATATTAGGGTTTAGGTGAAAAATTTCATTAAGCAGTTTCTTTTCACAAGAGAGAGAAAGTGAAACCCTAAACTATTCCCTCTAACCGGCGCCTATACCATCAAAAGCAAAAGAATTTCTTCTCTTCCGTTCTAGCAAACATTGGTGTTCAACTGGTGCTCGTGGACTGATTAGAGGAGCAACACTTGGGGCTTTCGGATCTTCAAAGCTTGCATACAACAGGGAAGTCACGCTACAAAGGTTTGATATTTAATCCCTATTGAATGATTCATGTGTTTGATTATGTTTGCGATCCTATGATAGATGTTAGGAAATTGTTTCATGAAATTCCGCTATTCCTAATATTCATATGATCATGTAATTGTATGTAAAGTTATTATATTTTTTTCAATTAAGGGAGGATTTATTTATGGCTTGAATTTGCATAATTGATATTTGATATTAATTGATTGAAAATTGTAAATAATGGATTTATTTGTGATTTATGCTCAAATAATTTTATAAAAGTCCGAATTTTTTTATATTATGAACAAAATAATTTGGTTAATTCACTCCAAAATTTTCGGATTTTTATAAGTGTATTTGTTAGATTTAAAATTTATTTAGTGTTTAATTTGATTAATCATTGAAATAATTGGTTAACAATTAAAGATTTGATTTTTAATTTGTTAAATAAATCTAATGTTCATCACCCACATACATCTAAAATAGTATGATAGCTGGAAATAATTTTCGTATTTTTCCCACTGGAATTTTCGGATTTTTATCATGTTATTTGTGAATTTGTTAAATTTTATGTTTAATTTGATCATTCATAGAATTTAAGGATGACAATGAAAATACTTGATTTTATTTGTTAAGATAATTCAGTAGATCATCCTAAAAATTATTTTCGAATTTTTCAGAATTTAATTGTCAAGTTTCTGAATTTTTTGGATAATATTTGATTTTTTACCCTAATTTTGTATTCTTGTTAGATTTATTGTTTAATAAAGTTTATGCATTCAAATCTAAATTAAACAAACCTAAAATTTTGTTTAAGATTTGTTGATTGATTCAAATTTTCTGCCATATTTTTCGGATTATTAAAACCTTATTAAATCCTAAACCTTTAAATAGATTGTTAATTAAAGATCAATTGGAATTTTGTAAATTGTTGCCAAAAATTCAAAAGGATTGCCCAACATGGCTAGGTGGCCCCACCTGCATTGGTGGAGCCACGGTGGAGGGTGGCGAAAGGTCGGCGAGGCAGAAAGGGGGACCGCGGCGGCGGAGCAGCGGCGGAACCACGCACATTTGACATGCGGTGGCTCACGCTGCTGCTGGCCTAGCTCTCTGGTTGCTTTGTGCTGTCGGCGAGTGACGCAGTGGGCTGAACGACGGCTGCGGCGGTGTAAGACGCGCGGGGGCTGGCCAACGATTGTCTCTGCCGGTCGGTGGTTTTAAGTGGCTTGTGGGTGCGGTGAAGGCAGCCCTGCTGCTAGTTGTCGTCCTTGTGAGTTGTGATGCGTTTTCGGTGACGTTGGCTGTTGACTGGCAGCCTTGTGCTGCTGTTCAACAAGTCAACACTACTAAAATTAATTAAATAAAACAAAACAAAAATTATTTTGGGTAAATTCAGATTTTCATGTTGAGCATAAATCCAAAATATCCCCTAATGCAAATTTGTCATTAATAATTGTTATTATGTTTCTGCTATCACAAAGATCATTATTTCGAAACCTGTTTTGGATTCGGAAGGTTTTCATTTACCATAAAGAACAATTGTTGTTCTGCGTACTTGAATGATATGTTCTATGTCTCCACTAAGTTATCAAATGGTTTATATGTGCTAGACTTAGAAACCCACATCTATAACATAGACAACAAAAAACATACAACAAATGATTCAAACCCTACATACCTATGGCATTGTCGATTAGGCCACATAAGCTCAAAGCGCATTGAGAAACTTCATAAAGATGGAATTCTCAAATCATTTGATTTCGAATCATTTGATACTTGTGAGTTTTGCTTAATGGGGAAAATGACAAAGTCTTCTTTCACAGGTTCAAGTGAAAGGGCCAATGACCTTTTAGCTCTCATACATACGGATGTGTGCGGACCTATGAGTATGTTGGCTAGGGGAGGGTACAATTACTTCATTACTTTTACTGATGATGTAAGCAGATTTGGATTTTTTATCTCATGCGGCATAACTCAGAATCCTTTGAAAAATTTATGGAATTCCATAATGAAGTATAGAACCAACTTGGGAAGAAAATTAAGGCATTGCGATCCGATCATGGTGGTGAATATTTATCTCAAGAATTTGGTGATCATTTGAAAGATAGTGGAATACTTTCACAATGGACCCCTCCAGGAACATCTCAGTTAAATGACGTTTCTGAAAGAAGGAACTGAACTCTACTTGATATGGTTTCATCCATGATGAGTCTTGCTGATCTTCCTATTTCATTTTGGGGATTTGCGCTTGAAACAACGGCATTCACACTTAACATAACACCATCCAAAGCAGTGGAAAAGACACCATATGGAATGTGGACTGGAAACGTTCCAAAATTGTCTTTTCTAAGGATATGGGGTTGTGAAGCTTATGTAAAACGTTTACTCTCTGATAAGCTTTCACCCAAATCCGATAAATGTCTCTTTGTTGGTTACCCAAAAGAGACTAACGGATACTACTTCTACAACCAAAGCGAAAACAAAGTGTTTGTTGCTCGTAACAGTGTCTTTCTGGAAAAGGAGTTTATTTCCAGGAAAACAAGTAGGAGAAATGTATATCTCGAAGAAATTCGAGATGAGCAACAAATGGATGAGGTTAAGCCCTCATCAGAGGCGGCCCGACATGAAAATGCTCAGGAGGCGGTGCATTCAATTCACGTACCTCCTACCGTCCCACTTGGAGATACTCCATGCGAAGGCACTCAACCTATTGAGGTAGAAACTTCTTCTGTTGTTCCCTAATGTAGGTCTAGTAGAACCATCATTCCGTCAAAGAGATATATTGATTTCTTTATGACTGAAAGTTTTGAAATAACGATTTTAGAATCAGAAGAACCTACTAGCTGCAAAGATGCTTTGGATAGTCAAGACTCCGAAAGATGGCTTGACCATGAAATCTGAAATGGATTCCATGTCTGAAAATCAAGTATGGGACTTGGTTGATTTTCCTAATGGGGTAAAACCCATTGGATGCAAAAGGATTTTCAAGTTGAAAACAGAGAACGATAGAAACATTAGTGTTTTCAAAGTAAGGTTGGTGGCAAAAGGTTTCAAACAAATTCATGGTATTGACTATGATGAAATCTTCTCACCACTAGCCATGCTGAAGTCCATTAGGATAATCCTTGCAATTGCTGCCTTTCATGACTATGAAATATGGCAGATGGATGTCAAAACCGCTTTCTTGAATGGGTTCTTGAAAGAGGATGTGTACATAACACAACCTCAAGGTTTTGAAGATCCAAAAAATACAGGGAGGGTATGCAAGCTTAAGAAGTCCATTTATGGACTAAAGTAAGCATCAAGGAGTTGGAACCTCAGATTTGATGAGGCAGTCAAGAAATTTTGCTTTCTCAGAAATGAAGAGGAATCTTATGTATATAAGAAGTTAAGTGGGAGTAGTATTACTTTTCTGGTCTTGTATGTGGATGACATACTTCTCATAGGAAATGATAAAACCATACTTGAGTCAGTCAAAGAAATGGCTTAAAAAATGTTTCTCTATGAAAGATCTAGGAGAGGCATAGTACATATTGGGAATAAAGATCTATAGAGATAGACCGAGAAAGGTGATTGGACTTAGTCAAGAGACTTATATTGATAAGGTTCTTGCAAGGTTCAAGCTAGAAAACTCTAAAAGAGGTTTCATTCCTATGCCACATGGCATAACACTTGGCAAGACTCAATGGCCTTCGAGTCCTGATGAGGTCAAGCGTATGAGTAATGTTCCCTATGCTTCTGCAGTAGGATCCATTATGTATGCCATGATATGCACTCGACCAGATGTTGCATATGCTTTGAGTATATGCAGCAGATACCGGTCAAATCCAGGAGATGCGCACTGGATTGCAGCGAAAAACATCCTTAAGTACTTGCGAAGGACTAAGGATAATTTTTTGGTTTATGGTGGAGATGATGAGTTGGTTGTTACTGGATACACCGATGCAAGCTTTCAGAGTGACAAAGATGATTTTCGATCCCAATCTGGTTTCATATTTTGTCTCAATGGAGGAGCTGTGAGTTGGAAGAGCTCTAAGCAGAGTACCATCGCGGATTCTATAACAGAGGTTGAGTACATTGTAGCAACTGATGCAGCAAAGGAAGCTGTTTGGATCAAAAATTTGATTGGTGAGCTTGGTGTAGTTGCTAGCATTGCGAATGGCATTGAGTTGTATTGTGACAACAGTGGTGCCATTGTTCAGTCTAAGGAACTCAGATCGCATCAAAGGTCTAAACATGTGCTCAGGAAATTCCATCTTATTCGAGAGATCGTTGGAAGAGAGGATGTGAAAGTAAGCAAGGTTCATATTGAGGATAATATATCAGATCCTCTGACTAAACCGCTTGCTCACCCTAAGCATGAGTGTCATACTAGGTCTATGGGGCTTAAGCATATGGGAGAAAGGCTTTAGGTTGTTTACTTCATGTTTACAATTATAAAGACATTTATTATGCTTTGAATGTTTATCAATAAAAACTCGTTTCTTATTCTATTGTTTGGTTTAGTATTAAATAAAATGTCCAAATAATTTGTGTTTTCAAATAGGATTATCTAAAACGTTTTGATAATGGAACCCAATAAAGTGAACTGAAATCACAATTTATTTAAAGTCCCTAGTCTAAATCACTAAATTAGACATAAGTGATTTATTTAAAAGACTAGTATATAATTAATTGATAGCGCAGTTCCATGGGTTATGGAGAGATAGAGATGTCTAATTGATTATATGGATGTATACTTGATACATTGAGACTTGACCTAATTAGATTCTAAAAGTAGAATCGAACTACTATATTTGGTGGATTCCTTAGACATGAGTATGTCTAAATAACCACAATATAATTAGTTTAACCTTGACGTTGTTAAACGTCGCGCCGCAAAAGGAGGTTATAAAGGCAGTGATCAGGTGGGCTAAGAATTGAGTGGGAGTTGTGGTCATACAAGAGTGGATAAGTCCTCCTATTAAATAGGAATGGTATCTGGGCCTCTTGATGAGCGAGGACTGAAAATTTGCATGGCCATGCGGAATAGGATTAAAGAGTTAATCCTTATTTGAGTAGTTCGAACTCAGCGATCAAGGAACAAAAATTTGAGAATAACATGGTGTTATCAGATTTGGCATTAAGTGACTTAAGGAATTTAACGTTGCGCTCTTGTCTTCGGACAAGTGGGAGATTGAAGGAATATGTCCTTAGACATCCCGACAAATACTAAATATAAATAGGAATTATATTATGAAGATAATAAAGTTAATTATTTTAGTAATCGTATTTTCTTGCTAGAGAGTAAATATGATTAATAGGACAATATTGATTGGGCCTATAACTAAAATAGATTAATCCTATGAGGTCACACATTGTAGCACAAGTTGGACAAAGCAATCCAAATCCATTTAGGATTTGGGTTGGGCCAGCCATAAAGGGAATAGGAGGAGAATTAGTTCTCCAAACTAGCCTATGACTCTTCTACTATATATATGATATAATATTAGGGTTTAGGTGAAAAATTTCATTAAGTAGTTTCTTTTCACAAGAGAGAGAATGTGAAACCCTAAACTATTCCCTCACCGGTGCCTCTACCATCAAAAGCAAGAGAATTTCTTCTCTTCCGTTCTAGCAAACGTTGGTGTTCAACTGGTGCTCGTGGACTGATTAGAGAAGCAACACTTGGGGCTCTCGGATCTTCAAAGCTTGCATACAACAGGGAAATCACGCTACAAAGGTTTGATATTTAATCCAAATGATTCGTATGTTTGATTATGTTTGCAATCCTATGATAGATGTTAGGAAATTGTTTCCTAAAATTCCGATATATGCATCTATATGTTCCTACAATACCGTGAACATGATATACACAACGCTATTATTATGCTTATTACTCATTAGAAATCCTCCAAATGAGCAAAATATGTACTTAAAAGGAGAGCTCCATTTGAGCAAATATAATGAGAAGAAATAGTCTTAGATATACCGTAAATATGATACTCCCGGGTGTATAATTCCTTAAAAACAATCAGTCCATTACAATGGAAAATAATAATTCCAACTGATGATTACCAAATCTTAAACGCGATGCCATTCATCAGCAACTGGAGACAATCTAGTTGAGGTTGTTGTAGCCCACGTCTAACACGTCTTACATATGACAAAATAAAGGAAGTAGATGTGAATCAAGATTGCAGAGGAGGTGATGGAGGAGGTAGAGATGAAGAAGTAGATTTGAACGAAGGAGGTGGAGGTGGATGTAGATGTGAATTGAAGAGGTATTGATGTGGAGGATATATAGATGTGATTAGAGGCGTATGATAAGGGTAAGATGACTCGGGGAGCTCAAAAGATGCAGTCATGTGGCTCAGGGGAGTGTGTGAAGAGAACAAGTGCCTTGGTGAATTAATAAGGGGATATGATGTGTATACATGCACGAGTTTCTTTTTAAAGGGTTCTTGGAGGTTCTTGAAGATTCTTGGTTGTCTCCTAGTTGATCATACTCTAAGTTGGAGTCTGAAATCCTAGTTGAAATAAGGTTTTATTTGCACGGTTTTACTATCCTATTTTGAATAGTTTTTACATGTTTTAAGTATATTATGAATACTTGTTAGTTTTAACTTTAAGTTTTTAATTACTATGGCTTAGTTGGATTTGTAGTGTGTTGGACATTTGTTAGTAATTAAAGTGCAATTACGGTTTTAAATTATGATTTTATCTTTATGTATTTTAAGTTAGAGTTAAGGATTATTGTGTAATTTGGAGAATTAATACTGATTTGCTTAAGGTTCCCTAAATACATTAGGGTTGTATTAGTTATATATTTTACATGCATGAATGAACTAAAGATTAGTTTTGGAGTTATTCGAACTTGTGTGATAAGTTTTGCTTAATTCCTGAGGTTAAAATTAAACTCATATTTTTTTTGTAAAATATGAGTTATAATGATGCATATAAAACAAATTCTTTGTAATTTTCTTTATGTGTGGGTCACGTCACTACATCAACTTTTTCCTTTAACATTCGTTTGATCCTTGATAAGGAGAAACTTAACGAGACTAACTTATAAGACCAAATTAATCCAGTTGGCTCTGTTAAACACTGTATAGCTCTTTTAGTAGCTATAGGGGAGAAACAAACTGAGGGCAAGGATTTTAAACGCACTTTTCACCCTGTTGCCAAATTTAGCACTGTGAGAATTGTCATTGCTTTAGATGCTGCTTGTAGCCTTGAATTGCATCAATTTGATGTTAGCAATGCTTTTCTTCATGGTTATGTTGAAGAAGAGTTGTATATGCAACCTCCATAAGGTTATACTAAAACTCTTCATGGCCAAGTTTGTGAATTGAAGAGATCATTGTATGGTTTAAGGCAAGCTTCTAGACAATGAAATTTAGAATTGACAAGGTTTTTAGTCAATTTTTGTTTTGTTTAGTCTAAATTAGATTATTCCATGTTTACTTTACAACAAGGATAAGATTTTTATTGTTGTAGTTGCTTATGTTAATGATTCATTGGTGGCTGGCAACAACTTATTCACTATTCAAACTCTCAAAGATCATATACACAAGGCTTTCACTATTAAATACCTTAGAACTCTTAGATGCTTTCTTGGTATTGAGGTCTCTAGAGATTATTCTGGTACTCTTCTTAATTAAAGGAAATATAACTGCCCCATGGAAAAATGTAATCCAGTTGCATTTCCTCTTCCCTAAGGTCTAAAACTCATCATTTATGATGGAGACAAGTTGTCAGAACCTGAATCTTATAGAAGGATCGTTTTGGTAAATTCTTCTATTTGAATATGACTAGGCTTGATATTAGCTATGTTGTTCAGCAGTTTAGTCAATTCCTTTCTGATCCCATAGTGCCTTATTTCTTGGCAGCTCAACATGTCTTAAAGTACCTCAAACTTCAAAAGCACTTTACATCATGTTCTATTTTATTCTTCTACTAATTCTCTATTGTTAGTCGCACATTGTGATGCAGACTGGGGTAATTGTCACTATTCAGGTAGATCCTTGATTGCTTACTGTGTATTTCTCGGACCTTCACAGATTTCTTGGAAAACTAAGAAGCAGAAGGTGGTTTCAAAGAGGTCACCGGATCGGAGGCTGAGTATAGAAGTATAAGTTACAGTACAAATGAATTAGTATGGTTAGTTAGTCTTCTCAATGATTAAAACATTCATCCTCAACTACCAGTTCCGTTGTATTCTGACAACATTGTTTCTCAACATATTGCTGTAGATCCAGTTTTTCATGACAAAACCAAGCACCAGAAAATTGACTTCCATTATATTCGTGAAAATGTGCAATTTGGCTTCACCCTTATCAGATACTCTGTGTTCAACATAACATAAACCAGCAATAGTCCTCAGATAATCATAAGAGGGAGGCTTATGCATAAGCATTTCAAAAGGAGTTTTCCAAGCAAGTGTAGCAGTAGGCATTAATTAAGTTAATTAAGTACGTGGTAGCTAGTGAGCAATTACCCCAGAATTTAATAGGTATAAGAGCATGTAATAATCTGAGTACCCTAGCAGTATGCAACAAATGTCTATGTTTCCTTTCCATCCTCCCATTTTGTTGGGGTGTTAGGAAGACTTCTTTGATGCATAACGCCTTTATCAGCAAACAATTAAGAACAAGAACTTTGTATGATTTCTGTACTATTATCATCCTAATGTTCTTCAAATGTAAACCAAATTGTGTTTCTATGTAAGTTAGAAAGTGAGATATTATGAGAGGAACCTGTATTTTAAAGTGAACTAGATGTATCCATATAACTCTACTGTGATCATCCAGAAGAGTTAGGAAAGTAAGTAGCACCACTTAAACAAGGATATTTATATGGGCCACGTAGGTCTACATATAGCAAAAACCAAAATTTTCAAAAGCATGAGATGTAGAAGAAGGAGAAGGATAAGCATCTTAGCAAACACACAAGATTCACAATAAAAAATAGATGTTGTATTAGGATCAAACAAAGTGGACAACTTATTCATTTGTCTTAGCCTAGAATGAAAAATATCAAAGGAAGGTAAACTAGTGCTAACATGAAGAGCAGTACTGAGATTAACATTATTGGAAGCAGAAGAAGCAAATTGAAATTTGTAGAGACTAGCTTTCCTGATTGCAACTGCCTTGACATGGCTAGTTGTAAGTGCCTAAAAACACATGATTTTGGGGTGAATTTAGCAAAGTAGTTGATGTTCATCTAATAATCTTCCAATCGAAAGAAGATTATGTTTCAAACAGGGAGGAAAAACACATTTAAAATATGAATAATATCAGGAATAATTAAGAGGGACGACTAAGCCAACATGATCTACTAATTATATCATTACCATCGGGTAAGCCAACCTTAACAGGTTGAGTTAAAACCTTGTAATCAAGGGACATATATAGATTTATCATAGATCATATGATCTATGGCACATGTATTCATAATCCAGTCCAGGTGACTATAGTAGGAAGATAATGAATCACATTGGATACATTAACAATACCTGCAAAGTTGATGGAAGGAGGAGACTGAGAATGGTCAGCACCAACAAATCGACTCTTCATCATCTGTTTGTAAACAACATTAATTTAAGAAGCATCAACTTTCACTTCTTGTTGAGATGAATTTCCATCCTAATCCAGAGGATTATCTCCAATAAAATCACTAGTTTGTAGATTAGAAACATTTGCTGCCAACCAACACCAAATTGTTTACTTTTGAGGTTTGTAAACAAGTCAGGAATAGTATCAGCGAGTGAAGCATCGATCCATTGTATGACCAATCTTCTTATAGTGATCACACTTGCTATCACTCTTATCAACCTTAGATTTCTTGAAATTTCTTTTACCACCAAAACTGTAAGCAGTGATGATGTTGTTTCATGGATGCAAATGCACTAATCTGAGAGAAACTCGTCGTTTATCATTGAGTTTATTCTCTTTCTCTACTTGCAACCGAATGTAATATGCTATATTTACAGTAGGAAATGGATCCATGCTAAAGATGCTAGTTTTAGAAGTAGATAATCTATATTTGAACCAGCCAAAAAACTAAATTAATTTTTAAATCTGATCAGCCGCAAGCACTGTCTTAAGTAATTCAAAAGAACAATTAGCTAAAGCACCACATTCACAGTCAGGAAAACCTTCAAGGAATTGAACCTCATCCTAATTAACTCTTTTCAATTTCGAATAATATTCAATAATAGATGAAGAATCTTGCTGAATAGAAGTCATTTTTTGAAGCAATTCAAACAAGTAAGGAGCATTAGATTGTCCATACACTAGTAGAAAAAACCTCAAATGACACAACACAACGGATCTGGTTCTCACAAAAACTGGATCCATCACAAGAGATTTTTTTCGCGTGAAAATTTGGTTCACTAACTGGACCAGTTCATGGCTGAACCAGATCAGTTAACAAAAAATCGATCAGTTAGTTAGTTAATCACACAAGTAAAGTTAGCCCTCGTTTTTTTTTTCTGTTTCACTCTATTCTTCCTCCTTCCTTCTTCCTCGCACACTAGGGCTTAATTTTTTATGTTTTTGAGAACCACCTTTGCATCACTTACCTTCGATCTTCTCCCTCTAACGGAGTAGTCATTTGCCACTACTGCGTGCAAGTTAGGGCTTGCAAGTTTCGAACATCACCTGCGCACCACTTTTTCCTCCACCCGTTGCACCACTTTCCTCCTCCACCCGCTGCACCACCACATTCCTCCTCCACCTCCTTCTAGCTAGGTTAGTCAGTAAAGTTATTAAGTTTTAGTTAAATTTTATATTTTAACATTTAAAGTTTATAATTAATTGTAGTTTTATGACTTATTTGTTAGTGAAATTAGGTTGGGTAATTATTAAATGGTTTAAAGTTGATTGATTTTAGTTAATATGATTTTTGTATAAGTATTTAGTTTGATTTTAGGTTTAATTAGTTAGTTTAAATATTAATTAGTTTAATTAGCTAGTTTAAGTTGTTATTATTAGTGTACTTACTAGTTAGTTTAAACCAATCTAGCTGACCCCAAATCATGGACTAAGGCTTTGTTGTTGTTGTCCTTATTATATAGTTTAGTTGTTTAATTTGCTTACTTATATTATCTTAATTAGGTTTGAACTTTATACTTTATAGTTGATAATTAGTTCAGCTATTTAGTTTAGTTTAGTTTGATTTGTTAACGCACTTAATTATTATTCTACTTTATTTGTGTTTAATTTGGTGAATATCAATTGGAAGTCCCCCATTAACTCATTTGGAGCTATGAAAACATGCCTCCTAACTATTAGAGGGTAAAAAAGTCACTTTAACTCATTTGAAACTCATTTCGTGCAAGTTAGGGTAATTTCGGGACGTTTTCGGTCCTTTTTTTGGGCGATTACTTTTATTTAAGGACATTAAACCCCAAATTAGGAGTAATATAGCTCTATAACTATTAGGTCAACTAAAGTCCCTCACATGCTTTGGAAGCCACTTTGGGCAAGTGAATGTCATTTTAGGCCGATATTGGCTTTTTAAGCTCAAGTTCATTAATTTCCCGTTTGTAGCCACATGTTAGGGCATTTATAGTTCTAATAAGTAATTATATAACTATTAGAGTCAACTAAAATCCCCTCACATGCTTTGAAATCCATTTTGGGTAAGTGAATCTCATTTTCATATGCGAATACAGATGTAATGTTAATAGATACTTGTGCATTGGATATGTAACACCCCAGAATTTCAAAGTGGAAAAAGAAAGAAATAATAATAGTATTATAGGACGATGGCGGAAACATCGTCTTCTGGGAATGCCACTTTTAATACAAAGGTATTTAAATAACTATGTTAAGAGACCAAATTAAATAAATAATATCAATAAATAACTAATTCAGAGTATTCCAAATGAGAAAAAGTCTAACTAGCAGTCTAGGCCTAAAACAACTATCATTTCATTCTCGCATCTCAACCCGAGCGCAAAACCTGCAAAATATACAACAAACATCCACAATCAGTGGGGAGTAACTAGCAGTTCTCCCAGAACAAAAGAAATCAAAGCATGATTCAGACATAGATTAATAAGAAAGGAAAGAATAAAGTCAAGTCAACTACAATATGCATCCACTTCCATATAACTCACAAATAACGCAAATGAATTATATATAGCAAGTGAATTGGATAAAAATAAATAAATCATCTCAAGAGTACTTTTATAAAAATAAAAGTATAGGTAAAACAAGTGATTGAGTCAGAAACCAAACGCCAGTGAATCGCAATTCACTTCCTAAGGTTTGTCAGATCGCAATCTCCAGGTCAGTCTATGGGCTTACGTTCCCCACTGCCTGTGTCTAAGAATGGCCAAACTCCCGATGCAGGGTAGAACACGTAGAACTCCCTGACCTCTCGGACGACAACAATTAACCCAGGTGTACCCCTAGTTCGCAAACCAGGTAGTTGGCATGCTCTTCACCGGGGACTACATCTATCCCACCGGATATTCTTATCCCAAAATAAAATCATAAATATCATCAAAGTATCATTCATCTCAAAAATATTCGTCAAAAGGGATGCCACCAGGCCTTATACCCATAATTCATCAAAAGAAACAACTATTCAAAATTCCTCAAAAATAGTAACTTACAAACTTACAACAAATGTCTCCCACAATAAATACTTTGAACATCTCTAAGCATCAACAATGATATTAAACTAGTTTGTACAGCACTAAGAGTTCAATAAAAAATGCATTATATCAAATAAGATCACTAATTAACTCCAAGGCTTATTAAATAAATGAATCATACACAACTAATCATTTTTACATAAATCAAACATAAACATAATGATACCCAATAATACTTACAGCAACCAACTAAACACCAGCATCCAAGAACATAAAAGATCACAAATTATTTCTGATTAACAAGCTCTCAAATAATTAAAAAGAATATCCTCAAATTCACAACAAAAACACGATAATAATTATTAAACTAATAAGTACGATCAGTAAAATAACACAAAAATTATATTAGGACCATTATGGCTCCACTGACATGGTACAAATTTTATTTATAATTTTTGGACTCTATAAGTATTTTTAAACATTAATTTACAGAATACTCAATAAAGCCAATATAATAATTAAAAATTGAAATAAACGCCTAAAAATTACTAAAAATTCACATAACATACATAAACTCACAATAATATATAATATGCAAAGAAATGAATTTTTCGGCCTCCATAATTAATTTTCACGATTTATATACTGACATACACGAAAATGTAAAAACAGATAAACCAATTAAATAAACTTGTAAACAGTAGACAAAAACTATTCCAAGGCATGAAATACATATAAAACATATAACATGCTTCAATAAAAATAATTTCAGCAATTATAACATTCGTTCACTATTTATTTTGCATATAAGCCATAAACGCATAAATTACCAGATAAATCAAATAAATAGTAAAAATCAAACGACAATTATTTTGCTGCACATAATATTCACACAGCATACATCAAGAACATTCACATATAATTTCATCAATAATTTCATACAAAAAGTATTTTAAACAATTTCCTTGCGTAATAATCTAATACCGAAAAATACTCTAATCTCTATCGTTCTAAGATAACTACTAGTTACCTGGAATGTCGGGAGGAGAGCTGAGTCTAAAGAGATAGTTAAGAGTTACGCATACAATCCAATTCCTCTTCTAACCCCAAAGCACAACGAACGATAATTGTAGCAACAAGTCACTAGGCGTTTTCTTCTTGAACATTGAAAAATCTCATTTCGTACTGCTCTGTTCCGACCATGATTCTCGGTGATTGAAAGATCAGATTCACAATCTCTTCGGTCAAAGTGAATATCAAGATGGTATAAACGTGCTGTCCAATTTTGAGAATGATCCAACGGTTATATCTTCGTATATAGTTAATTTTGTGAAGGTGTGACAGGGAACAAAAACCGGATGACTCGACTGATTGAAACGAAAACTGCAGTCGCGTCTTTCCCTTTCTTCAAAAACAAATTGTACCACGAGCAAGATCTTTCCGAGTAGATGGATTTTGACTACTCACACGTTCAATTCGGCTAAGAAACGAAGGAGATATGATGCAAACAAAATAGGTGTGCAAAAATGGACGAAAATCCGAGAAGAGAGAAGAACTCTTTCTCTTCCTCTCTAAGGGTTGGGCGAAAAAGGGGGTTAGAATGCAGCAAAAACCTGATTAATAACCTCATTAAGCAATGGTTTAAAGGGTGATGATAAAGGTGGGTTAATGGGGAATTAAATAGGGGGTTACAAAAGGTTAACTTAATGAGCACCAAAACTCTTCATCCTCCACACCATAATTGCTGATTTTCGGCCAGCATGATACGCCACACGAGATGTACCATTTCATCATCCCAAGTCAGTCCATCAACGTTACAAAAACGTTACGCGACAACACCACATCTTAAACGCCTAAATAAATAACGAAACAAATATAACTTTAAAATAAATAACTACAACTTAAAATAAATATAAATAAATATATCACAACATATAAAAATATATACACATTTTCACAACACATTCCAAAATAATCTAAATAATAAATTATTTATTTTTACGAAAAATATCATTTTAATGTAAACAAACACCAAAAATAAAGGGTGAAAATTACGGGGTGTTACAGGATATGCTTCAAATTCATTACTCGAGCTAGTGGTAGAGTGTAGAGATCGATTTTCTAATAGCTACCTTGATATTGGCATGTTACCACACATATTTAACTTTATCTCATAGTAAAATGTTTTATATGGGTATTTATGTTTGTTTTTATTATTGAATTGAGATTATATGTAAAATGTTTTATTGTGTAAAAACCTATATATGAATAATCATATCATATGGTCCCCAGTTTGCGACTGTTCTTAGATGTTTAATCTCACTTAGGTGGTGAATTTATGTCTTTATTTCGATTGTAGAGGAAAATCTTGGCTCGTCGTTTCCCTACTTTTGTTCTCTAGGTACATATGTAACAAGTAACTATCTACATCGTGTACTTGGAGAACTGTAGGGAAATGCTGCTACATTTTCCGTAGAATCGAAAAGAAGGCACGCATTCACTATTAAGATTAGAAATCTAAGGATGGGTTAATTTGGAGTGATACGGACCCTTGGAAAGCATGCCTAATTCATTTGATACTAAATCATGTGTAAATTCTTATCATGTGTGTATATAATGAAGTTTGTAATTGATATAGGGTATTTGTTGCTTGTGTTTAATTAAAGGTTTAGTTGAAATGAATAATCGTGCATGGATGTATAGTAGTCGTGACATGTGTGTATTCGTGGATGGGGTCTTTGAATTCTGCAATGCTGCATTAGCTTATTCGGGCTGCAACGGGAACCGATGTGTTTTACTATCCTTGTATCGATTATATTGTAGTAATGTGAGCAAGGTTAGTAGCATGGATCGCTTATGGAGCATACCTTTTGTTGTGGGTTAGGCCTAACTACCATGTATGGGTTTAGCACGGTGAGGAGGGGGTATATGATGGTGGAAATGTCAGTGTTAACGATGTGCATGAAGAAAGATGTGAGTTTGATGTCATTGAGAAAGACAATAACATCGAGGACGAATATGAGGATACTAAAGAAAAGGATGATGATGATGATGAAGGGGACCATATCAAGGAGATCATGGAGGGGGTGGATGATCATTCTGACAAACGACCTCGTATTTTTGAGGGTATGACCGAGGGAGCTCAAAAACCGTTGTATCCCCATTATACAAAGTACACCAAGCTGACGGCCGTGATAATAACACTCTTCAATATCAAGACGAAAGCTGGTATCAGTGACTCTAGTTTTACTTCCTTGTTGCAAGCATTTGGTGATATGTTGCCGGACGATCATGAACTACCCAAGTCCAACTACTATGCCAAGAACCTGATGTGTCCCTTCACTTTAGAATACCAGAGGATACATGCTTGTCGAAACGATTATGTGCTATATCGAAATGAATATGAAAATCTGGATTAGTGTCCTCGATGTGGCACATCGCGTTTCAGGCGCGAAGGGGTTGGTGATAAGAAAGGGCCCCCGACAACGGTGTTGTGGTATCTTCCGATTGTACCATGATTCAAGCGCATGTTTTCAATAAAAAAGATGCTAAGATCTAACTTGAGGTGGCATCTAGATCGTAATATAAAATACAGTTTTCTCAAACATCCGGTTGATTCTCCTGAGTGGAAAAGAAACGGTTGTGCTTTGAAGGTTACTCCAAATTGATTCTTGCGGACGCAATTGCATACTAGAGCAACATACGAATCACACCATTCCAACTAAGATAATTTTCTCCGTCGAATTTATGGCATCTAAGCTGCTGATGTGGATGATTGTTGTAACCTAAGTAATAAGGATCACTATATCCAGTATATGAAGAATTTTGATGATTATTCTCCATTTTCAAGAGATATTTTGAAGAAATTGAATCGGATTGAAGAAATTTGATCAAATTGAATGAGTTTAAATCAGATTTATGTATAATGCTAAAGAATTATCTTCAATCAATGTACTGATTAATTGCAAGAAACTTTCGGCTCTTATACTATGTGAATTCAACCTCCTAGAATTGAATTAAAGAGCTAACTCATAAAGAATTTGGAGAATGATATGTAGAGAGAGAAAGTTAAAATGTTCTTATTCTAAAATCTGAACTTTACAAAGTTAAAATAGAAATATCTATGTACATCTTCTAACTAACAAGATACTAACTATAGGCGTGTTTTTATTGCCTACGCGGGATGAACGCGTATTTGACTAGCTCATTGTAAAGGTTTTGTTTTGAAATGAAGATGTCGCCAACAAGACTTTAAAGAGAGACTCATATACCTAATTGGATGTTGGGAAATCATATTGACAACTTAGGGAATTATCCAATGCAGATTTCCCCGTTATGGCTCCATAATTGCTCAATGAACCAAAGATTGTGATCTAGGGTGAGAGTACGATTCATATTCGAGTGTTATGCAATTCAACAACCAAGTAATATGTTAATGCATCATTAATCTATGTTTGTTCACTAAACACACAAAAGACTAATATATTGGTGACATGCTATTATGCAATTAAATTACTGGAAACCTAATCCAATGGTCCAATTTATCTGAATTCTGCGTTAGAACATTGATTTAGGTCTTGTAATTAGCAAAAATAAGCATGTGCGTGATGAAAGCTCAATTTCTTTAATTTTCAACTTTTAGTTGATAATTCATATGCTAATACAGATGTAATGTTAACTTTTTCACAGATACTTGTGCATTGGATATGCTTCAAATTCATTACTCGAGCTAGTGGCAGAGTGTAGAGATCGATTTCCCTAATAGCTACCTTGATATTGGCATGTTACCACTCATATTTAACTTTCTCTCATAGTAAAATGTTTTATATAGGCATTTATGTTTGTTTTTATTATTGAATTGAGATTAGCTGTAAAATATTTTATTGTGTAAAAACCTATATATGCATAATCATATCATATGGTCCCTAGTTTGGTACTGTTCTTCGATGTTTAATCTCACTTAGGTGGCGAATTTATGTCTTTATTTCGATTATAGAGGAAAATCTTGGCTCATCGTTTCCCTACTTTTGTTCTCTAGGTACATATGTAACAAGTAACTATCTACATCGTGTACTTGGAGAACTGTAGGGAAATGCTGCTAGATTTACCGTAGAATCGAAAAGAAGTCATGCATTCACTATTGAGATTAGAAATCTAAGGATGGGTTAATTTGGAGTGATAAGGACCCTTGGAAAGCATGCCTAATTTATTTGGTACTAAATCGTGTGTAAACTCTTATCATGTGTGTATATAATGAAGTTTGTAATTGAGATAGGGTATTTGTTGCTTTTGTTTAATTAAAGGTTTAGTTGAAATGAATAATCGTGCATGGATGTATAGTAGTCGGACATGTGTGTATTCGTGGATGGGGTCTTTGAATTCTGCAATGCTGCATTAGCTTATTCGGGCTGCAACAGGAACCGATGTGTTTTACTGTCCTTGTATCAATTATATTGTAGTGATGTGAGCAAGGTTAGTAGCATGGATCGCTTATGGAGCATACCTTCCGTTGTGGGTTTAGGCCTAACTACCATGTATGGGTTTAGCACGGTGAAAAGGGGGTATATGATGGTGGAAATGTCAGGGTTAACGATGTGCATGAAGAAAGAGGTGAGTTTGATGTCATTGAGAAAGACAATAACATCCAGGACGAATATGAGGATACTAAAGAAGGGGATGATGATGATGAAGGGGACCATATCAAGGAGATCATGGAGGGGGTGGATGATCATTGTGACAAACGACCTTGTATTTTTTAGGGCATGACTGAGGGAGCTCGAAAACCGTTGTATCCCCTTTATACAAAGTACACCAAGCTGACAGCCGTGATAATAACACTCTTCAATATCAAGACGAAAGCCGGTATTAGTGACTCTAGCTTTACTTCCTTATTGCAAGCATTTGGTGATATGTTGTCGGACGATCATGAACTACCCAAGTCCAACTACTATGCCAAGAAACTGATGTGTCCCTTCAGTTTAGAATACCAGAGGATACATGCTTGTCCAAACGATTGTGTGCTATATCGAAATGAATATGAAAATCTGGATTAGGGTCCTCGGTGTGGGACATCGCGTTACAGGCGCAAAGGGGTTGGTGATAAGAAAGGCCCCCCGACAACAGTGTTGTGGTATCTTCCGATTATACCAAGATACAAGCGCATGTTTTCAATAAAAAAGATGCTAAGATCTAACTTGAGGTGGCATCTAGATCGTAGGAAAAAAGACGGTTTTTCTCAAACATCCGGTTGATTCTCCTGAGTGGAAAAAAGACGGGTGTGCATTGAAGTTACTCCAAATTGATACTTGCGGACGTGATTGCATACCAGAGTAACATACGAATCACACCATTCCAACTAAGATAATCTTCTCCATTGAACTTATGGCATCCAAGCTGCTGATGTGGATGATTGTTGTAACCTAAGTAATAAGGATCACTATATCCAGTATATGAAGAATTTTGATGATTATTCTCCATTTTCAGGAGATATTTTGAAGAAATTGAATCGAATTGAAGAAATTTGATCAAATTGAATGAGTTTTAATCAAATATATGTATAATGCGAAAGATTTATCTTCAATCAATGTACTGATTAATTGCAAGAAACTTTCGGCTTTAATACTATGTGAATTCAACCTCATGGAGTTGAATTAAAGACCTAACTCATGAAGAATTTGGAGAATGATATGTAGAGAGAGAAAGTTAAAATGTTCTTACTCTAAAATCTGAACTTTACAAAGTTAAAATAGAAATATCTATTTACAGCTTCTAACTAACAAGATACTAACTATAGGCGTGTTTTTATTGCCTACGCGGGATGAACGCGTATTTAAAAAGCACATTGTAAAGGTTTTGTTTTGAAATGAAAATGCCGCCAACAAGTATTTAAAGCAAGACTCATAAACCTAATTGGATATTGGGAAATCACAGGGACAACTTAGGGAATTATCCAATGTAGATTTCCCCGTTATGGCTGCATAATTGCTCAATGAACCAAAGATTGTGATCTAGGGTGAGAGTACGAATATGATCAGGAATCAAATACGTCCATTGATGGCCTCGGCTTAATACGATTCATATTCGAGTTTATGCAATTAAACAGCCAAGTAATATGTTAATGCATCATTAATCTATGTCGGTTCATTAAACACGAAAAAAACT
Source organism: Beta lomatogona (assembly GCA_947646795.1). NCBI lineage: Eukaryota > Viridiplantae > Streptophyta > Magnoliopsida > Caryophyllales > Amaranthaceae > Beta > Beta lomatogona. The sequence goes on from CANSNZ010000936.1 coordinate 4,531,373, forward strand.
AATTTTTGGTGACATGCTATTATGCAATCAAATTACTGAAAACCAAATCCAATGGTCCAAATTTTCTAAATTATGCGTTAGAACATTGATTTAGGTCTTGTAATTAGCAAAAATAAGCATGTGCGTGATGAAAGCTCAATTTCTTTAATTTTCTGCTTTTAGTTGATAATTCATATGCTAATACAGATGTAATGTTAACTTTTTCATAGATACTTGTGCATTGGATATGCTTCAAATTCTTTACTCGAGCTAGTGGCAGAGTGTAGAGATCGATTTGCCTAATAGCTACCTTGATATTGGCATGTTACCACTCATATTTAACTTTCTCTCATAGTAAAATGTTTTATATGGGCATTTATGTTTGTTTTTATTATAGAATTGAGATTAGATGTAAAATGTTTTATTGTTTAAAAACCTATATATGCATAATCATATCGTATGGTCCCCAGTTTGGGACTGTTCTTAGATGTTTAATCTCACTTAGGTGATGAATTTATGTCTTTATTTCGATTGTAGAGGAAAATCCTGGCTCGTTGTCTCCCTACTTTTGTTCTCTAGGTACATATGTAACAAGTAACTATCTACATCGTGTACGTGGAGAACAGTAGGGAAATGCTGCTACACTTTCTGTAGAATCGAAAAGAAGGCATGCATTCACTATTGAGATTAGAAATCTAAGGACGGCTTAATTTGGAGTGATAAGGACCCTTGGAAAGCATGCCTAATTCATTTGATACTAAATCGTGTGTAAACTCTTATCCTGTGTGTATATAATGAAGTTTGTAATTGACATAGGGTATTTGTTGCTTGTGTTTAATTAAAGGTTTAGTTGAAATGAATAATCGTGCATGGATGTATAGTAGTCGTGACATGTGTGTATTCGTGGATGGGGTATTTGAATTCTGCAATGCTGCATTAGCTTATTCGGGCTGCAACGGGAACAAATTTGTTTTACTGTCCTTGTATCGATTATATTGTAGTAATGTGAGCAAGGTTAGTAGCATGGATCGCTTATGAAGCATACCTTCTGTTGTGGGTTTTGGCCTAACTACCATTTATGGGTTTTGCACTGTGAGGAGGGGGTATATGACGGTGGAAATGTCAACGATGTGCATAAAGAAAGAGGTGACTTTGATGTCATTGAGAAAGACAATGACATCGAGGACGAATATGAAGATACTAAAGAAGGGGATGATGATGATGAAGGGGACCATATCAAGGAGATCACGGAGGGGGTGGATGATCATTCTGACAAACGGCCTCATATTTTTTGGGCATGACCGAGGCAGCTCTTCAATTTGACGGCCGTGATAGTAACACTCTTCAATATCAAGACGAAAGCCGATATTAGTGACTCTAGCTTTACTTCCTTGTTGCAAGCATTTGGTGACATGTTGTCGGATGATCATGAACTACCCAAGTCAACCTACTATGCCAAGAAACTGATGTGTCCCTTCAGTTTAGAATACCAAAGGATACATGCTTGTCCAAACGATTGTGTGCTATATCAAAATGAATATGAAATCTTGATTAGTGTCCTCGATGTGGGACATCGCGTTACAGGCGCGAAGGGGTTGGTGATAAGAAAGGGCCCCCGACAGCGGTGTTGTGGTATCTTCATATTATACCAAGATTCAAGCGCATGTTTCCAATAAAAATGATGCTAAGATGTAACTTGAGGGGGCATCTAGATCGTAGGAAAAAAGGCGGTTTTCTCAAACATCTGGTTGATTCTCCTGAGTGGAAAAAAGACGGTTGTGCTTTGAAGGTTACTCCAAATTGATCCTTGCGAACGCGATTGCATACCAGAGCAAATACGAATCACACCATTCCAACTAAGATAATTTTCTCCATTGAACTTATGGCATCCAAGCTGCTGATGTGGATGATTGTTGTAACCTAAGTAATATGGATCACTATATCCGGTATATGAAGAATTTTGATGATTATTCTCCATTTTCAAGAGATATTTTGAAGCAATTGAATCGTATTGAAGAAATTTGATCAAATTGAATGAGTTTTAATCAGAGATATGTATAATGCGAAAGATTTATCTTCAATCATTGTACTGATTAATTGCAAGAAACTTTCGGCTCTATTACTATGTGAATTCAACCTCCTAGAGTTGAATTAAAAAGCTAACTCATAAAGAATTTGGAGAATGAAATGTAGAGAGAGAAAGTTAAAATGTTCTTATTCTAAAATCTTAACTTTATAAAGTTAAAATAGAAATATCTATTTACAGCTTCTAACTAACAAGATACTAACTATAGGCGTGTTTTTATTGCCTACGCGGGATGAACGCGTATTTGACTAGCTCATTGTAAAGGTTTTGTTTTGAAATGAAGATGTCGCCAACAAGTCTCTAAAGAATGACTCATAAACCTTATTGGATATTGGGAAATCATAGGGACAAATTAGGGAATTATTCAATGTAGATTTTCCCATTATGGCTCCATAATTGCTCAATGAACCAAAGATTGTGATCTAGGGTGAGAGTACGAATATGATCAGGAATCAAATTCGTCCATTGAATGCCTCGACCTAATATTATTCATATTCGATTGTTATGCAATTAAACAACCAAGTAATATGTTAGTGCATCATTAATCTATTTCAGTTCATTAAATATGCAAAAGACTAATTTTTTTGGTGACATGCTATTATGCAATCAAATTACTGGAAATCTAATCAAATGGTCCAAATTATCTAAATTCTGCGTTAGAACATTGATTTAGGTCTTGTAATTTGCAAAAATAAACATGTGCGTGATGAAAGCTCAATTTCTATAATTTTCTGCTTTTAGTTGATAATTCATAAGCTAATACAGATGTAATGTTAACTTTTTCACAAATACTTGTGCATTGAATATGCTTCAAATTCATTACTCGAGCTGGTGGCAGAGTGTATAAATCGATTCTCCTAAGAGCTACCTTGATATTAGCATGTTACCACTCATATTTAACTTTCTCTCATAGTAAAATGTTTTATATGGGCATTTATGTTTGTTTTTATTATTGAATTGAGATTAGATGTAAAATATTTTATTGTTTAAAAACCTATATATGCATAATCATATCATGTGGTCCCAAGTTTGGGACTGTTCTTCGATGTTTAGTCTCACTTACGTGGTGAATTTATGTCTTTATTTCGATTGTAGAGGAAAATCATGGGTCATCGTTTCCCTACTTTTGTTCTCTAGGTACATATGTAACAAGTAACTATCTACATCGTGTACTTGGAGAACTGTAGGGAAATGTTGCCAGATTTTCCATAGAATCAAAAAGAAGTCATGCATTCACTATTAAGATTAGAAATCTGAGGATGGGTTAATTTAGAGTGATAAGGACCCTTGGAAAGCATGCCCAATTTATTTGATACTACATCGTGTGTAAACTCTTATCATGTGTGTATATAATGAAGTTTGTAATTGACATATGGTATTTGTTGCTTGTGTTTAATTAAAGATTTAGTTGAAATGAATACTCGTGCATGGATGTATAGTAGTCGGACATGTGCGTATTCGTGGATGGGGTCTTTGAATCTGCAATGCTGCATTAGCTTATTCGGGCTGCAAAGGGAACTGATGTGTTTTACTCTCCTTGTATCGATTATATTGTAGTGATGTGAGCAAGGTTAGTAGCATGGATCGCTTATGAAGCATACCTTCCGTTGTGGGTTTAGGCCTAACTACCATGTATGGGTTTAGCACGGTGAGGAGGGGGTATATGATGGTGAAAATGTCAGTGTTAACGATGTGCATGAAGAAAGAGGTGAGTTTGATGTCATTGAGAAAGACAATAACATCCAGGACGAATATGAGGATACTAAAGAAGGGGATGATGATGATGAAGGGGACCATATCAAGGAGATCATGGAGGGGGTGGATGATCATTGTGACAAACGACCTCGAATTTTTTAGGGCATGACCGAGGCAGCTCGAAAACCGTTGTATCCCCTTTATACAAAGTACACCAAGCTGATAGCCGTGATAATAACACTCTTCGATATCAAGACGAAAGCCGGTATTAGTGACGCTAGTTTTACTTACTTGTTGCAAGCATTTGGTGATATGTTGTCGGACGATCATGAACTACCCAAGTCCAACTACTATGCCAAGAAACTGATGTGTCCCTTCAGTTTAGAATACTAGAGGATACATGCTTGTCCAAACGATTGTGTGCTATATCGAAATGAATATAAAAATCTGGATTAGGGTCCTCGGTGTGGGACATCGCGTTACAGGCGCAAAGGGGTTGATAAGAAGAAAGGGCCCCTGACAACAGTGTTGTGGTATCTTCCAATTATACCAAGATACAAGCCCATGTTTTCAATAAAAAAGATGCTAAGATCTAACTTGAGGTGGCATCTAGATCGTAGGAAAAAAGACGGTTTTCTCAAACATCCGGTTGATTCTTTAAAGTTACTCCAAATTGATCCTTGGGGACGCGAATGCATACCAGAGCAACATACGAATCACACCATTCCAACTAAGATAATTTTCTCCATTGAACTTATGGCATCCAAGCTGCTGATGTGGATGATTGTTGTAACCTAAGTAATAAGGATCACCTTATCTAGTATATGAAGAATTTTGATGATTGTTCTCCATTTTCAAGAGATATTTTGAAGAAATTGAATCGGATTGAAGAAATTTGATCAAATTGAATGAGGTTTAATCAAATATATGTATAATGCGAAAGATTTATCTTCAATCAATGTACTGATTAATTGCAAGAAACTTTCGGCTCTAATACTATGTGAATTCAACCTCATGGAGTTGCATTAAAGAGCTAACTCATAAAGAATTTGGAGAATAATATGTAGAGAAAGAAAGTTAAAATGTTCTTACTCTAAAATCTGAACTTTACAAAGTTAAAATAGAAATATCTATTTACAGCTTCTAACTAACAAGATACTAACTATAGGCGTGTTTTTATTGCCTACGCTGGATGAATGCGTATTTAAATAGCACATTGTAAAGGTTTTGTTTTGAAATGAAAATGTCGCCAACAAGTATTTAAAGGAAGACTCATAAAAACCTAATTGGATATTGGGAAATCATAGGGACAACTTAGGGAATTATCCAATGTAGATTTCCCCGTTATGGCTGCATAATTGCTCAATGAACCAAAGATTGTGATCTAGGGTGAGAGTACGAATATGATCAGGAATCAAATACGTCCATTGATGGCCTCGGCTTAATACGATTCATATTCAAGTGTTATGCAATTAAACAACCAAGTAATTTGTTAATGCATCGTTAATCTACGTCTGTTCATTAAACACGAAAAAAACTAATTTATGGTGACATGCTATTATGCAATAAAATTACTGAAAACCTAATCCAATGGTCCAAATTATCTAAATTCTGCATTAGAACATTGATTTAGGTCTTGTCATTAGCAAAAATAAGCATGTGCGTGATGAAAGCTCAATTTCTTTAATTTTCTGCTTTTAGTTGATAATTCATATGTTAATACAGATGTAATGTTAACTTTTTCATAGATACTTGTGCATTGGATATGCTTCAAATTCTTTACTCGAGATAGTGGCAGAGTGTAGAGATCGATTTCCCTAATAGCTACCTTGATATTGGCATGTTACCACTCACATTTAACTTTCTCTCATAGTAAAATGTTTTATATGGGCATTTATGTTTGTTTTTATTATTGAATTGAGATTAGCTGTAAAATGTTTTATTGTGTAAAAACCTATATATGCATAATCATATCATATGGTCCCCAGTTTGGGACTGTTCTTAGATGTTTAATCTCACTTAGGTGATGAATTTATGTCTTTATTTCGATTGTAGAGGAAAATCTTGGCTCGTTGGCTCCCTACTTTTGTTCTCTAGGTACATATGTAACAAGTAACTATCTACATCGTGTATGTGGAGAACAGTAGGGAAATGCTGCTACACTTTCTGTAGAATCGAAAAGAAGGCATGCATTCACTATTGAGATTAGAAATCTAAGGACGGCTTAATTTGGAGTGATAAGGACCCTTGGAAAGCATGCCTAGTCCATTTGATACTAAATCGTGTGTAAACTCTTATCCTGTGTGTTTATAATGAAGTTTGTAATTGACATAGGGTATTTGTTGCTTGTGTTTAATTAAAGGTTTAGTTGAAATGAATAATCGTGCATGGATGTATAGTAGTCGTGACATGTGTGTATTCGTGGATGGGGTATTTGAATTCTGCAATGCTGCATTAGCTTATTCGGGTTGCAACGGGAACGAATGTGTTTTACTGTCCTTGTATCGATTATATTGTAGTAATGTGAGCAAGGTTATGGAGCATACCTTCTGTTGTGGGTTTTGGCCTAACTACCATGTATGGGTTTAGCACGGTGAGGTGGGGGTATATGACGGTGGAAATGTCAACGATGTGCATGAAGAAAGAGGTGAGTTTGATGTCATTGACAAAGACAATGACATCGAGGACGAATATGAGGATACTAAAGAAGGGGATGATGATGATGAAGGGGACCATATCAAGGAAATCATGGAGGGGGTGGATGATCATTCTGACAAACGGCCTCATATTTTTTAGGGCATGACAGAGGCAGCTCGAAAACCGTTGTATCCCCGTTATACAAAGTACACCAATTTGACGGTCGTGATAGTAACACTCTTCAATATCAAGACGAAAGCCGATATTAGTGACTCTTGCTTTACTTCCATGTTGCAAGCATTTGGTGACATGTTGTCGGACGATCATGAACTACCCAAGTCAACCTACTATGCCAAGAAACTGATGTGTCCCTTCAGTTTAGAATACCAAAGGATACATGCTTGTCCAAACGATTGTGTGCTATATCGAAATGAATATGAAATCTTTATTAGTGTCCTCGATGTGGGACATCACGTTACAGGCGCGAAGGGGTTGGTGATAAGAAAGGGCCCCCCGGCAACGGTGTTGTGGTATCTTCATATTATACCAAGATTCAAACGCATGTTTTCAATAAAAATGACGCTAAGATCTAACTTAAGGGGGCATCTAGATCGTAGGAAAAAAGACGGTTTTCTCAAACATCTGGTTGATTCTCCTGAGTGGAAAAAAGACAGTTGTGCTTTGAAGGTTACTCCAAATTGATCCTTGCGGACGCGATTGCATACCAGACAAAATACGAATCACACCATTCCAACAAAGATAATTTTCTCCATTGAACTTATGGCATCCAAGTTGCTGATGTGGATGATTGTTGTAACCTAAGTAATAAGGATCACTATATCCGGTATATGAAGAATTTTGATGATTATTCTCCATTTTCAAGAGATATTTTGAAGCAATTGAATCGTATTGAAGAAATTTGATCAAATTGAATAATTTTTAATCAGATATATGTATAATGCGAAAGATTTATCTTCAATCATTGTACTGATTAATTGCAAGAAACTTTCGGCTCTATTACTATGTGAATTCAACCTCCTAGAGTTGAATTAAAGAGCTAAGTCATAAAGAATTTAGAGAATGAAATATAGAGAGAGAAAGTTAAAATGTTCTTATTCTAAAATCTTAACTTTATAAAGTTAAAATAGAAATATCTATTTACAGCTTCTAACTAACAAGATACTAACTATAGGCGTGTTTTTATTGCCTACGCGGGATGAACGCGTATTTGACTAGCTCATTGTAAGGGTTTTGTTTTGAAATGAAGATGTCGCCAACAAGTCCTTAAAGAAATACTCATAAACCTAATTGGATATTGGGAAATCATAGGGACAACTTAGGGAATTATTCAATGTAGATTTTCCCATTATGGCTCCATAATTGCTCAATGAACCAAAGATTGTGATCTAGGGTGAGAGTACGAATATGATCAGGAATCAAATTCGTCCATTGATGGCCTCGACTTAATACGATTCATATTCGATTGTTATGCAATTAATCAACCAAGTAATATGTTAATGCATCATTAATCTATTTCGGTTCATTAAACTCGCAAAAGACTAATTTTTTGGTGACATGCTATTATGCAATCAAATTACTGAAAATCTAATCAAATGGTCCAAATTATCTAAATTCTGCGTTAGAACATTGATTTAGGTCATGTAATTAGCAAAAATAAACATGTGCGTGATGAAAGCTCATTTTCTTTAATTTTCTGCTTTTAGTTGATAATTCATATGCTAATACAGATGTAATGTTAACTATTTCACATATACTTGTGCATTGGATATGCTTGAAATTCATTACTCGAGCTAGTGGCAGAGTGTAGAGATCGATTTCCTTAATAGCTACCTTGATATTGGCATGTTACCACTCATATTTAACTTTCTCTCATAGTAAACTGTTTTATATGGGCATTTATGTTTGTTTTTATTATTAAATTGAGATTAGATGTAAAATGTTATATTGTGTAAAAACCTATATATGCATAATCATATCATATGGTCCCCAGTTTGGGACTTTTCTTCGATGTTTAATCTCACTTAGGTGGTGAATTTATGTCTTTATTTCGATTGTAGAGGAAAATTGTTATTCTAGTATGAACACTAGACCAACTACAAGAGGGGGGGGGGTGAATTGTAGTTGAGGAGAAATTTTCGATTTGTAATGCGGAATTAAAACAAACTTGAAATTAGAAAGAGACAAGCACACGAGATTTTTACAAGGAAAACTTCCTAGGCCCAATAGGAAGAAAAACCTTGACCACGAGGGATTTTGACTCAACTTCTCTTTAATATACTAGGCCAAAAGACTCTCTTTTGTACAACCTAATACTGGACCTTCTCTGTTCCTCTAGGAACTTGTTCCCCAGTCACTCAGTTCCCCCTGAACTGATGACACTTACTTTTGACTTCACTCGAAGTCTTCTCTATTCTCTCTTTCATTATCTCTCTTGAATACAAGAATATTCTCTGAATTTTCTCTCACCCACACACTATGAATACTACAATAATGAGTATGTTGAATAAAAGAGGAAATTAAAAGAACAACTTTCTAAGTAATGATTGACTTTTTTCGCTTGAAAGTTCTTAAGTTTTTCTTCAAATAATTTCTTCTTATATAGCTGCTGCAAATCTTCTTCTACTGGTCATGTTGTGCTCCATGTTGTCCTCAAATTGCGTGAGTAGAGTAATTGAGATCATGGTCCTAAATTCGCTGCATTTTCTCCACGAGTTTTGCAACGGAAAAAAACGTCCCACTACTATCTGTTAGTGGTTTAATCTTCCAGCAAGTAATGCGCAGGTGGAGGAGTTAGTTGGAGAACCTCAAGGAGTTAGTTCCACAATATAAGCATCGCAATCTCTAACTGTTTTGCACGCACAACAACAGCAACAAAAACATCTAATAACTTAAAGAATTTTTTATCCAAAGATTCTAAGTTACTAGAATATTAAACATATCATATGATAAAAATTCAAAGTGTATAAATTAAATATCTTGACTTAGATTAAATAATTAATCTTTCTCCACAAGATATAAATGCAAATTCGAACATTACATTATTTATGGAATTTTTATAATTTCGCTAAATAAAAACTATATAGTAAAATTAACCTAAGTATTTGGCATCATCAAAACATGGAATACAATAATATTCCCCCTTTCTGATGATGGCATATATAAGGCATATAAAAACAAAATAAGAAAAATAAAATAATCAAAGCAAAATAATCAAGAGCTAATGACTTCAAAAAGCAAAACTAACAAAAGATTAAGAAAATAAATCTAGCACTACACTAACAAAAAATTAATACTATACTAACATAAATCAGTCTTGAATATAAGGCAAAGAAAAATCTGACAAGCATCACCTAGAACCTAAGAGGACTAGAATTTTCACTTTTATGTGCTACTCTACTTCTTCCCCCTTTTGTCATCATCAAAAACAATAAGTACCCAGCAGTACTCTAATAGTTCATCATGTACAACAATGTCAAAGCAGAGTAGCTCAAACACTCATCTAATAATACTAGCCATCCAAACATTATAATGAGCATATGAAGATGAGATTAAAGCACGTAGTCATGAAAAATGCACAAACTAAGTTCAAGATGAAGATAAGAAAAAGAGAAGAAAGCACAAAGAAAGATAAGTAAGAAAAGAAAAGATATAAACCAAAACATTTTATCACCAAAAAGGGATGGGTGATAAAAGAGTAGTCACCATTGTTTTAATACAAACCAACCAAAAAAAAAATTGCTTCATCAGATTAATTAGGGAAGGAGATTAGGGATTGGAGGGCTTGGGGCAGACAAGGAAAGCACCGACCACATAATCAATCTTCTCCCGAAAAGCTGATTCTCCTTTCTGCACATTTGCGAGGATCTGCTCCTGCTGAAGATCAACACGGGAAACCCTTGCTTCAAGACCCTGGACTCTGGTGTGAAGGAGAGACAGAGACTCCTGAATTGTATGCAGAATACCATGAAGACCAGTGGTGGAGAGAAGAGGAAAATCAATAGTCCTCGATCCTGAAGGAGTTTGATCCTCCTCAAGATCAATATGAACTGCTCCAGGACCTTGTTCCTTGGGAGTCTTTCTCTCAGCAATTCTCTAACTCTTACGCACAGACCTAGGTCCTTCAGCACTGACCTCCTCCTCTGACTTCCTCTTAATCCCAATTTCAACCTTCCCCTTAGTTTCTGCTACCTCAAAGTCTAACATCCCACCCTGTACCCTGAGAGACAGCCTGGATAAGGTCTCTTTGGTCAAATAGTTATTAGGCTTTAGATCAAAAGAGGTACTAGAAGGGAGTTTAATTTGATTCTTCTTGAGAATAACAGAAATCAGATTATCATACCCCACTTAAGTGTTGTGGGAGATGCAGTAGGAAAGGTGAGAAATCATTAAAGCAAGGAAGTTTATTTTTATGTTCTTAGCAAGGCAAAACATCAAGGAAAGATCCATGAGGCTTGCTTGAGTCCTCTTGGAAGTCCTTGGTAGAATAAAGCGCCACACTAAATGAAACAAGAATTTATGAAAAGAAGAAAGATCTTTATGATCTAGGGACTGGTCAGACTCCTTACCCCCAAAGTAACTCAGAATAGTAGCGTTTGAAGCCCCATTCACATTTAACTTAGCCCGACCCTTCACATATTCCTTGTACCCCTCAGTAGGTACATCAAACCATTCCCCTAAGTTCTTTTCAGTGAACTTAACCAATTTCCCATTGACAACACTTATGCATAAACCCTCGGTATTTTCAAACTTAGCAACAAACTCACTCATCTCACTCTCATAAAGACCCTCATCAAAACTCAAAACTTTGACCCATTTTTGAAACTTAACAAGATCAAGAAACTGAATCCACTTAACTTTCTTGCACCAGGTGAAATCGACACAAAACCCAATGATATACTTAGAGGATTTTGATTTCTTACCCCTTTTGGTAGGTACCAAGATTTCTTTTTCTTGCTCTGTTTCAGCATCATCCAAATCTTCTTCTTTCTTTGGAGAGAGCACTTCATTTTCCGCCGAATTTGCTTGAGAACCCAGAGAATCTTCATTTGAGTTGGAAGCCTCATTCTCGCTTTCGTTATAATCCACCATGGGTGAAGATTTTTTAGCCGGAAAATTTTTGGCATCTTCGGAGGTTTTTCTTTTGGGAGCCATTTAGGGTTTTAGGTGAGGAAGATGAAGATGGCTGATTTGTGTAGGAGAGAGAGAGAGAGAAAGGCGGTTTTGCAGAGGTAATGGTTTTGGGGTAAATGGGATGAATTGCCGTTTAAATTTTGGTTTGATTTGATGGGTTTTGATTTGGGGTGAAATTTATGGGGGATTGTGAAGAGGAATTAAATGTGGCTTTTCCCTTCCTTCTAAAAATCCGGCGAATGATTTTAGTTTTAGGTTTGTACATGAACGCTGGTGAAACATTGCCATTAAAAATTATTTGTGGGGGATGAATGAAAGAGGATAATAAATGGAAGAAGAGAAAATAATATAAAATAAAGATAATATTTACGTGGAAAGAAAGAAAAAAGTAGAAAGTGTGAACTCATGCATGTAACATGTTCAATCTATATGTAAATCAACCTTTCTATTTTAACTCAAGTATATGCATGGACAATAAGGGGAGTATTATGAAGACTAATGTAAGTCCTTTACAATGATTGTACAATGAGTGATTAAAATCACAAAATGTTGTTGGCCATTTAGTGTAATCTTGTAACTAAGGGTTTTATTTGAAGTAGCACACTCAATGAATTCTAATCATCCCTAGCTCTAAGCGAATTTTCTCGAATTTTTCTCTAGGAAGTGGTTTAGTCAAAATGTCAGCTATTTGATTTTCAGTTGGACAAAATTCAAGTTTGACAAGACCTTTTTCTACATTATCCTTAAGGAAATTATGTCTAATGTGAATATGCTTGACCCTTGAATGATGAACTGGATCCTTAGAGATACAAATAGCACTAGTATTATCACAGTAGATAGGAACATACGTAAACTTAATGCCAAAATCTCTTACTTGTTGCTTGATCCAAAGGACCTGGGAACAGCATGCAGCAGTAGCCACATACTCTGCTTCTGCAGTGGATAAGGCAACAATATTCTGCTTCTTTAAGCTCCATGACACCAAGCTTGATCCTAGGTACTGGACAATGCCTGATGTGCTCTTGCGGTTAACCAAGTCTCCAGCATAGTCCGCATCCGAATAGCTTACTAGGTCAAACACATCACTTCGAGGATAGAACAAACATAAGTCATCGCTTCCTTTGAAATACCTCAGAATTCTCTTAACTGCTGTTAAGTGAGATTCTTTGGGATTTGATTGGAACCGAGCACATAAACCAACACTAAAAGAAATATCAGGTCTACTTGCAGTTAAGTATAGTAATGAACCAATCATACCTCGATATTGCTTCTCGTTTACACACTTACCAATTGAATCTTCATCTAACCTTGTTCCTGTTCCTATGGGAGTGTGGTTGGTTTTTAAATGTTCCAGTCCATATTTCTTGAGCAGTTCCTTGACATATTTTTGTTGATGGATCTTTGTTCCTTTTTCAGTTTGCTTAATTTGCAATCCCAAAAAGAAGTTCAACTCTCCCATCATACTCATTTCGAATTCACTACTCATAAGATCAGCAAACTCCTTGCAAAGAAGATCATTAGTAGCACCGAAAATTATATCATCAACATAAATCTGGACTACTAATATATCTATTCCTTTTGATCGAAGGAACAAGGTTCTATCAACCTTACCTCTTATGAAATCATGTGAGAGCAGGAATTTTGACAACCTTTCATACTAAGATCTAGGTGCTTGTTTTAGCCCATAAAGAGCTTTATCAAGCTTATAGACTTGATTTGGAAGTTTCGAATTGTCAAATCCAGGAGGTTGTTCCACATAGACGTCTTCAATTAAAAAACCATTTAGAAATGCACATTTGACGTCCATCTGGTACAACTTAAATCCCATAAAGGCAGCAAAGGCAATCAAAATTCTAATTGCTTCTATTCTAGCAACAGGAGCAAAGGTTTCATCAAAATCAATACCTTCTTGTTGATTATAACCTTTGGCAACAAGTCTAGCCTTTTTCCTTACCATAGTTCCATGCTCATCAATCTTGTTCCTGAAGACCCATTTTAGTCCTATTACCTTCTGGTTCTTCGGTTTTGTGTTCAGGTGCCATACCTTGTTCCTCTGGAACTCAATTAGCTCCTCTTGCATAGCGTTGATCCAATCAGCCTCCTTGAGTGCTTCTATGTGATCCTTAGGTTCTGTCATAGATAAGAAAGAGTGAAAAGCACAAAAATTCTTCAATTGGGATCTCGTTTGAGTTCCCTTTTCAATGTCACTTATTATCAATTCTAAAGGATGAGAATTTAGGTGTTTCCAAGGCTTTGGATCAAATCTCCTAGTTGCTTCTTGAGTTTCTTGCGGTGGTTGATTCACTTGATCTTCTCCTGGATCAGGAGATCCTTGATCCTCTTGAGTTCCTCCTGTAGCTTGTTCCTCAAGGGGATCAGGCACAGGGTTATCAGGATTAGGAACTTACTTCTTCTCTTTTCCTGCAGGGGTTAGGTCCTCATCATTTTGATTAAAATCATCCGGACGAGTCAAACCAATTTCAAAGTTATCACTGTGACTCTGTTCCTGCAAGGAGTTAGTCTCATAAAAAATAACATGGGCACTTTCCTCGACACACATTGTTCGCTTATTGTAGACACGATAAGCCTTACTACTTAAAGGATAACCTAGAAAAATAGCCTCATCACTTCTAGCATCAAACTTTCCTAAGTTGTCCTTTCCATTGTTATGTACAAAACATTTACATCCAAAAACACGAAAATAAGAAATATTGGGTTTTCTTCCTCTAAGTAGATCATAAGGAGTCTTCATGGTGATTGGCCTTAGCATGACACGATTGATGATGTAGCATGCCGTGTTCACTGCTTCAGCCCAAAAATTCTTCGGAAGACCGCTTGCAATTATCATCGTCCTTGCCATATCCTCAAGAGTCAGGTTCTTCCTTTCGACTACACCATTCTGTTGTGGTGTTCTTGGAGCTGAGACATTATGATCTAAACCTTCATTGCTACACAATTCATCAAACTTGGAGTTTTCAAACTCCGTACCATGGTCAGATCTTAAATGCTTTAATTTAAAACCACTTGTTCTTTGAATATTTTTAGCAAAGGTTAGAAATTCATCAAACGTTTCATCCTTACTATGAAGAAAAATAACCCATGTGTATCTCGTAAAATTATCTACTATGACTAATACATATTTCTTACCGGATTGGCTTTGGATGCGTACAGGGCCACATAAGTCCATGTGAAGAAGTTCTAATGGACTTTGTGTGCTTACCATTTTCTTGGATTTGAATGAGGATCTCACTTGCTTGCCTTTGACACATGAATCACAAACATCGTGGTTTAGTGACTTAATAGTTGGCAGACCAACCACCAAGTCCTTCCCACTTAGTTTATGCAGTAGGGACAGGCTTGCATGACCACATCGTTTGTGCCATAGTAAAGGATCAGCTTCAATCACACTTAAGCATGTGAGATTATTCCTAGGAACAAGGTTCAGGTCAACCATATAGGTGTTCCCTTTCCTAGTTCCCTCAAGGATCTTGGTTCCTGTACTTTCATTGCTGACTACACAAGACTCATTAGTAAACTTCACTGTATTTCCCTTATCACAAAACTGAGATATACTAAGTAAACTATGTTTTAAACCCTCGACCAAAAATACATTATCTATGGAATGTGACTGAGATTAACCAATCTTACCAACTGCTACAATGTTTCCTGTAAGATTGTCTCCAAAGGTCACAGTTCCTCCATTGAAGACTGAAAGTGAGAGAAATTTTGATCTATCTCCTGTCATGTGCTTAGAACAACCGCTATCGAGGTACCATAAGTTGTTCCCCCTCACTTCAGCCTGTACCATAGCAAACTATTTAGTTGTAGGAACCCAGTCTAGCTTGGGTTCCATTGTTGGATTTGAGCCTTTCTTAATTTTCCAAACCTGTTTCACTAGGTACGTGTTCCTCTCAATACGTTCTTCTCTGGTGGAACAGGCAGACACAATGTGACCATTGTTCCCACAGCAAAAGTTTTATTAATTGGCTTTTATTCAATTCTGTAAGTTCCTCTTCAATGGCATTAAAATTTACCTTGGGGTTTGATGATTCCACTTTGTCTTCGATATTTGCCATGATACATAGATGGGCAGTTTCTTCCTCAGTTTGTTCCTGCTCCTCCTCTGAGTCAGACTCTCCCCATGCTGCTACCATGGCTCTCTTCATATCATTTTTCGAAAATGATCTTTGTTGTTCCTTGCCCTTCTCTTTGTATCTTCCTTTAGCTTTCTCGTTTTCCCATTGAGGACATATCTTGATGAAATGATCAAGGCCTCCACACTTGTGACAGCTTAGCTTCGTTGGTTTCTTGGCAACCTTTCCTTTGTTGTTCTTGTTGAACAACTTCTTGAATCTTCTAACGATCATTGCTGCTTCTTCATCATCGATTTCTGAGTCTTCTTGTTCCTCAAACCTGAGGGCCAGAGCCTTAGGCTTTGATGATTCAGTTTCATGAGTTTCGAGATATAACTCATGGGTCATCAAGGAACCAGTAAGTTGTTCAATGTTGAACGTTGTGAAGTCCTTGGTTTCCAACAGTGTCGTTGTCTTGGCCATCCATTTTTCATCTTGTGGTAGACTCCTTAGTACCTTCCGGACCTGTTCCTCTAGGGAGATTAACTTTCCCATAGATTCAAGTTCGTTTATAATGTTTGAGAAGCGAGTGAGAATATCTTGAATAGGCTCCTTTTGTTTCATGTGAAACAATTCATACTTATGCATGAGCATATCGATCTTTGATCGATTCACTTCGCTTGTTCCTTCATGAGTAATTTGAAGGAGTTCCCACATTTGCTTTGCAGTCTTGCATCCCATGACTCGATTGTGCTCATGGGGACCAAGACCGCAATGGAGTAGCTTCTTGGCCATGTTGTTCATCTCCATTTTATCGAAGTCCTCTTTATCAAATTCGGCAAGGGGTTTAGGAACCAGCTCCCCTTTCTCGTTCTTTTTTGTGACCTCAAAGTCACCGATTTCAATTACCTTCCACACTTGGTAATTTTCAGCTTTAATAAATATCTCCATACGAATCTTCCAGTATGGATAATGTTTGACATTGAACATGAGTGGGCGTTGAGTTGAATACCCTTCATCAAGCTTTTCTCCTGTCGTGTTCATTGTTCCAGGAACAATCTCCTCATTGTTAGCTGATTCTGGAGGTATTAGGCTCTGATACCAATTGTTATTCTAGTATGAATACTAGACCAACTACAAGAGGGGGGTGAATTGTAGTTGAGGAGAAATTTTTGATTTGTAATGCGGAATTAAAAAAACTTGAAATTAGAAAGAGACAAGCACACAAGATTTTTACAAGGAAAACTTCCTAGGCCCAATAGGAAGAAAAACCTTGACCACGAGGGATTTTTGACTCAACTTCTCTTTAATATAATAGGCCGAAAGACTTTCTTTTGTACAACCTAATACTGGACCTTCTCTGTTCCTCTAGGAACTTGTTCCCCAGTCACTCAGTTCCCCCTGAACTGATGACACTTACTTTTGACTTCACTCGAAGTCTTCTCTCTTCTCTCTTTCTTTCTCTCTCTTGAATACAAGAATATTCTCTGAATTTTCTCTTACCCACACACTATGAATATTACAATAATGAGTATGTTGAATAAAAGAGGAAATTACAAGAAAAACATTCTAAGTAATGATTGACTTTTTTCGCTTGAAAGTTCTTAAGTTTTTCTTCAAATAATTTCTTCTTATATAGTTGCTGTAAATCTTATTCTACTGGTCATGTTGTGCTCCATGTTCTCCTCAAATTTCGTGAGTTTGAGATCATGGTCCTAAATTTGCCGCACTTTCTCCACGAGTTTTGCAACGGAAAAAAACGTCCCACTACTATCCGTTAGTGGTCTAATCTTCTAGCAAGTAATGCGCAGGTGGAGGAGTTAGTTGGAGAACCTCAAGGAGTTAGTTCCACAATTTATGCATCGCAATCTCCAACTGTTTTGCACGCACAACAACAGCAACAAAAACATCTAACTTAAAGAATCTTTTATCCAAAGATTCTAAGTTACTAGAATACTAAACATATCATATGATAAAAATTCAAAGTGTATAAATTAAATATCTTGACTTAGATTAAATAATTAATCTTTCTCCACAAGACATAATGCAAATTCAAATATTACATTATTTATGGAATTTTTATAATTTCACTAAATAAAAACTATATAGTAAAATTAACCAAAGTAATTGGCATCATCAAAACATGGAATACAACAAAAATCTTGGCTCGTCGCTTCCCTACTTTTGTTCTCTAGGTACATATGTAACAAGTAACTATCTACATCGTGTACTTAGAGAACTGTAGGGAAATGCTGCTAGATTTTAAGTAGAATCGAAAAGAAGGCATGCATTCACTATTGAGATTAGAAATCTATGGATGGGTTAATTTGGAGTGATAAGGACCCTTGGAAAGCATGCCTAATTCATTTGATACTAAATCGTGTGTAAACTCTTATCATGTGTGTATATAATGAAGTTTGTAATTGACATAGGGTATTTGTTGCTTGTGTTTAATTGAAGGTTTAGTTGAAATGAATAATCGTGCATGGATGTATAGTAGTCGTGACATGTGTGTATTCATGGATGGGGTCTTTGAATTCTGCAACGCTGCATTAGCTTATTCGGGCTGCAACGAGAACCGATGTGTTTTACTATATTTGTATCGATTATATTGTAGTAATGTGAGCAAGGTTAGTAGCATGGATCGCTTATGGAGAATACCTTCCGTTGTGGGTTTCGGCCTAACTACCATGTATGGGTTTAGCACAGTGACGAGGGGGTATATGATGGTGGAAATGTCAGTGTTAACTATGTGCATGAAGAAAGAGGTGAGTTTGATGTCATTGAGAAAGACAATAACATCGAGGATGAATATAAGGCTACTAAAGAAGGGGATGATGATGATGAAGGGGACCATATCAAGGAGATCATGGAGGGGGTGGATGATCATTCTGACAAACGACCTCGTATTTTTGAGGGCATGACCGAGGCAGATCGAAAACCGTTGTATCCCCGTTATACAAAGAACACCAAGCTGACGGCCGTGATAATAACACTCTTCAATATCAAGACGAAAGTCGATATTAGTGACTCTAGTTTTACTTCCTTGTTGCAAGCATTTGGTTATATGTTGCCGGACGATCATGAACTACCCAAGTCCAAATACTATGCCAAGAAACTGATGTGTCCCTTCAGTTTAGAATACCAGAGGATGCATGCTTGTCCAAACGATTGTGTGCTATATCGAAATGAATATGAAAATCTGGATTAGGGTCCTCGATGTGGGACATTGCGTTACCGGCGCAAAGGGGTTGGTGATAAGAAAGGGCCCCCGGCAACGGTGTTGTGGTATCTTCCGATTATACCAAGATGCAATCGCATGTTTTCAATAAAAAATATGCTAAGATCTTACTTGAGGTGGCATCTAGATCGTAGGAAAAAATACGGTTTTCTCAAACATCCGGTTGATTCTCCTGAGTTGAAAAAAGACGGTTGTGCTTTGAAGTTGCTCCAAATTGATCCTTGCGAATGCGGTTGCATACCAGAGCAACATACGAATCACACCATTCCAACTAATATAATTTTCTCCATTAAATTTATGGCATCCAAGCTGCTGATCTGGATGATTGTTGTAAACTAAGTAATAAGGATCACTATATCCAGTATATGAAGAATTTTGATGATTATTCTCCATTTTCAAGAGATATTTTGAATAAATTGAATCGGATTGAAGAAATTTGATCAAATTGAATGAGTTTTAGTCAGATATATGTATAATGCGAAAGAATTATCTTCAATCAATGTACTGATTAATTGCTAGAAACTTTCGGCTCTAATACTATGTGAATTCAACCTCCTAGAGTTGAATTAAAGAGCTAACTCATAAAGAATTTGAAGAATGATATGTAGAGAAAGAAAGTCAAAATGTTCTTATTCTAAAATCTGAATTTTTAAAGTTAAAATAGAAATATCTATTTACAGCTTCTAACTAACAAGATACTAACTATAGGCGTGTTTTTATTGCCTACGCGGGATGAACGCGTATTTGACTAGCTCATTGTAAAGGTTTTGTTTCGAAATGAAGATGTCGCCAACAAGTCTTTAAAGGAATACTCATAAACATAATTGGATATTGGGAAATCATCGGGACAACTTAGGGAATTATCCAATGTAGATTTCCCCGTTATGGCTCCATAATTGCTCAATGAACAAAAGATTGTGATCCAGGGTGAGAGTACGAATATGATCAGGAACCAAATTCGTCCATTGATGGCCTCGACTTAATACGATTCATATTCGAGTGTTATGCAATTAAACAACCAGGTAATATGTTAATGTATCATTAATCTATGTCAGTTCATTAAACACGCAAAAAACTAATTTTTTGGTGACATGCTATTATGCAATCAAATTACTGAAAACCTAATCCAATTGTCCAAATTATCTAAATTTTGCGTTAGAACATTGATTTAGGTCTTGTAATTAGCAAAAATAAACATGTGCGTGATGAAAGCTCAATTTCTTTAATTTTCTGCTTTTAGTTGATAATTCATATGCTAATACAGATGTAATGTTAACTTTTCATAAATACTTGTGCATTGGATATGTTTTAAACTCATTACTCAAGCTAGTGGCAGAGGCTAGAGATCGATTTCCCTAATAGCTACCTTGATATTGGCATGTTACCACTCATATTTAACTTTCTCTCATAGTAAAATGTTTTATATGGGCATTTATGTTTGTTTTTATTATTGAATTGAGATTTAGATGTAAACTGTTTTATTGTGTAAAAACCTATATATGCATAATCATATCATATGGTCCCCAGTCTGGGACTGTTCTTAGATGTTTAATCTCATTTAGGTGGTGAATTTATGTCTTTATTTCGATTGTAGAGGAAAATCTTGGCTCGTCATTTCCCTACTTTTGTTCTCTAGGTACATATGTAACAAGTAACTATCTACATCATGTACTTGGAGAACTGTAGGGAAATGCTGCTAGATTTTCCGTAGAATCAAAAAGAAGGCATGTATTCACTATTGAGATTAGAAATCTAAGGATGGGTTAATTTGGAGTGATAAGGACCCTTGGAAAGCATGCCTAATTCATTTGATACTAAATCGTGTGTAAACTCTTTTCATGTGTGTATATAATGAAGTTTGTAATTGACATAGGATATTTGTTGCTTGTGTTTAATTAAAGGTTTAGTTGAAATGAATAATCGTGCATGGATGTATCGTAGTTGTGACATGTGTATATTCATGGATGGGGTCTTTGAATTCTGCAATGCTGCATTAGCTTATTCGGGCTGCAACGGGAACCGATGTGTTTTACTGTACTTGTATCGATTATATTGTAGTAATGTGAGCAAGGTTCGTAGCATGGATCGCTTATGGAGCATACCTTCCGTTGTGGGTTTAGGCCTAACTACCATGTATGGGTTTAGCACAGTGACGAGGGGGTATATGATGGTGGAAATGTCAGTGTTAACGATGTGCATGAAGAAAGAGGTGAGTTTGATGTCATTGAGAAAGACAATAACATCGAGGACGTTATAAGGATACAAAAGAAGGGGATGATGATGACGAAGGAGACCATATCAAGGAGATCATGGAGGGGGTGGATGATCATTCTATCAAACGACCTCGTATTTTTTAGGGCATGACCGAGGCAGCTCGAAAACCGTTGTATCCCCGTTATACAAAGTACACCAAGCCGACGGCCGTGATAATAACACTCTTCAATATCAAGACGAAAGCCGGTATCAGTGACTCTAGTTTTACTTCCTTGTTGCAAGGATTTGGTGATATGTTGTCGGACGATCATGAACTACCCAAGTCCAACTACTATGCCAAGAAACTGATGTGTCCCTTCAGTTTAGAATACCAAAGTATACATGCTTGTCCAAACGATTGTGTGCTATATCGAAATGATATGAAAATCTGGATTAGGGTCCTCGATGTGGGACATCGCGTTACAGGCGCAAAGGGGTTGGTGATACCAAAGGGCCCCCGGCAATGGCGTTGTGGTATCTTCTGAATATACCAAGATGCAATCGCATGTTTTCAATAAAAAAGATGCTAAGATTTAACTTGAGGTGGCATCTAGATCGTGGAAAAAAATACGGTTTTCTCAAACATCCGGTTGATTCTCCTGAGTGGAAAAAAGATAGTTGTGCTTTGAGGTTACTCCAAATTGATCCTTACGG
Source organism: Beta lomatogona (assembly GCA_947646795.1). Classification (NCBI taxonomy): domain Eukaryota; kingdom Viridiplantae; phylum Streptophyta; class Magnoliopsida; order Caryophyllales; family Amaranthaceae; genus Beta; species Beta lomatogona. The sequence continues at coordinate 4,553,142 of CANSNZ010000936.1, forward strand.
ACGCGATTGCATACCAGAGCAACATACGAATCACACCGTTCCAACTAAGATAATTTTTTCCATTGAACTTATGGCATCCAAGCTGCTGATCTGGATGATTGTTGTAACCTAAGTAATAAGGATCACTATATCCAGTATATGAAGAATTTTGATGATTATTCTCCATTTTCAAGAGATATTTTGAAGAAATTGAATCGGATTGAAGAAATTTGATCAAATTGGATGAGTTTTAGTCAGATATATGTATAATGCGAAAGAATTATCATCAATCAATGTACTAATTAATTGCAAGAAACTTTCGGCTCTAATACTATGTGAATTCAACCTCCTAGAGTTGAATTAAAGAGCTAACTCATAAAGAATTTGAAGAATGATATGTAGAGAGAGAAAGTCAAAATGTTCTTATTCTAAAATCAGAACTGTATAAAGTTCAAGTAGAAATATCTATTTACAGATTCTAACTAACAAGATACTAACTATAGGCGTGTTTTTATCGCCTACGCGGGATGAACGCGTATTTGACTAGCTCATTGTAAAGGTTTTGTTTTGAAATGAAGATGTCGCCAACAAGTCTTTAAAGGAATACTCATAAACATAATTGGATATTTGGAAATCATAGGGACAACTTTGGGAATTATCCAATGTAGATTTCCCCGTTATGGCTCCATAATTGCTCAATGAACAAAAGATTGTGATCCAGGGTGAGAGTACGAATATAATCAGAAATCAAATTCGTCCATTGATGGCCTCGACATAATACGATTCATATTTGAGTGCTATGCAATAAAACAACCAAGTAATATGTTAATGTATCATTAATCTATGTCGGTTCATTAAACAAGCAAAAAACTAATTTTTTTCGGTGACATGCTATTTTGCAATCAAATTACTGAAAACCTAATCCAATGGTCCAAATTATCTAAATTCAGCGTTAGAACATTGATTTAGGTCTTGTAATTAGCAAAAATAAGCATGTGCGTGATGAAAGCTCAATTTCTTTAATTTTTTGCTTTTAGTTGATAATTCATATGCTAATACAGATGTAATGTTAATTTTTTCATAGATACTTGTGCATTGGATATGCTTAAAATTCATTACTCGAGCTAGTGGCAGAGTGTAGAGATCGATTTCCCTAATAGCTACCTTGATATTGGCATGTTACCACTCATATTTAACTTTCTCTCATAGTAAAATGTTTTATATGGGCATTTATGTTTGTTTTTATTATTGAATTGAGATTAGATGTAAAGTGTTTTATTGTGTAAAAACCTATATATGTATAATCATATCATATGGTCCCCAGTCTGGGATTATTCTTCAATGTTTAATCTCACTTAGGTGGTGAATTTATATCTTTATTTCAATTGTAGAGGAAAATCTTGGCTCGTCGTTTCCCTACTTTTGTTCTCTAGGTACATATGTAACAAGTAACTATCTACATCGTGTACTTGGAGAACTGTAGGGAAATGCTGCTAGATTTTCCGTAGAATCGAAAAAAAGGCATGTATTCACTATTGAGATTAGAAATCTAAGGATGGGTTAATTTGGAGTGATAAGGACCCTTGGAAAGCATGCCTAATTCATTTGATACTAAATCGTGTGTATACTCTTATCATGTGTGTATATAATGAAGTTTGTAATTGACATAGGGTATTTGTTGCTTGTGTTTAATTGAAGGTTTAGTTGAAATGAATAATCGAGCCTGGATGTATAGTAGTCGTGACATGTGTGTATTCATGGATGGGGTCTTTGAATTCTGCAATGATGCATTAGCTAATTCGAGCTGCAACGAGAACCGATGTGTTTTATTGTCCTTGTATCAATTATATTGTAGTGATGTGAGCAAGGTTAGTAGCATGGACCGCTTATGGAGCATACTTTCCGTTGTGGGTTTAGGCCTAACTACCATGTATGGGTTTAGCACGGTGAGGAGGGGGTATATGATGGTTGAAATGTCAGTGTTAACGATGTACATGAAGAAAGAGGTGAGTTTGATGTCATTGAGGTAGACAATAACATCGAGGACGAATATGAGGATACTAAACAAGGGGATGATGATGATGAAGGGGACCATATCAAGGAGATCATGGAGGGGTTGGTGATAAGAAAGGGCCCCCGGCAACGGTGTTGTGGTATCTTCCGATTATACCAAGATGCAAGCGCTTGTTTTCAATAAAAATGATGCTAAGATCTAACTTGAGGTGGCATCTAGATCGTAGGACAAAAGACGGTTTTCTCAAACATCCGGTTGATTCTCCTAAGTGGAAAAAAGACGGATGTGCTTTGAGGTTACTCCAAATTGATCCTTCCGGACGCGATTGCATAACAGAGCAACATACGAATCACACCATTCCAACTAAGATAATTTTCTCCATTAAACTTATGGCATCGAAGCTGCTGATGTGGATGATTGTTGTAACCTAAGTAATAAGGATCACTATATCCAGTATATGAAGAATTTTGATGATTATTCTCCATTTTCAAGAGATATTTTGAAGAAAGTGAATCGGATTGAAGAAATTTGATCAAATTGAATGAGTTTTAATCAGATATATGTATAATGCGAAAGAATTATCTTCAATTAATGTACTCATTAATTGCAAGAAACTTTCGGCTCTATACTATGTGAATTCAACCTCCTAGAGTTGAATTAAAGAGCTAACTCATAAAGAATTTGGAGAATGATATGTAAAGAGAGAAAGTGAAAATGTTCTTATTCTAAAATCTGAACTTTAAAAAGTTAAAATAGAAATATCTATTTACAGCTTCTAACTAACAAGATACTAACTATAGGCGTGTTTTTATTGCCTACGCAGAATGAACGCGTATTTAATTAGCTCATTGTAAAGGTTTTGTTTTGAAATAAAGATGTCCCCAACAAGTCTTTAAAGAAAGACTCATAAACCTAATTGCAATTGGAAAATCATAGGAACAACTTAGGTAATTATCCAATGTAGATTTCCCGGTTATGGCTCCATAATTGGTCAATGAACCAAAGATTGTGATCCAGGGTGAGAGTACGAATATGATCAGGAATCAAATTCGTCCATTGATGGCCTCGACTTATTACGATTCATATACGATTGTTATGCAATTAAACAACCAAGTAATATGTTAATGCATCATTATGTCAGTTCATTAAAGACGCAAAAGGCTAATTTTTTTGGTGACATGCTATTATGCTATCAAATTTCTAGAAACCTAATGCAATGGTCCAAATTATATAAATTCTGTGTTATAACATTAATTTAGGTCTTGTAATTAGCAAAAATAAGAATGTGCGTGAAAAAAGCTCAATTTCTTTAATTTTTTGCTCTTAGTTGATAATTCATATGGTAATACAGATGTAATGTTAACTTTTTCATAGATACTTGTGCATTGGATATGCTTCAAATTCATTACTATAGTGGTAGAGTGTAAACATCAATTTCCCTAATAGCTACCTTGATATTGGCATGCTACCACTCATATTTACCTTTCTCTCATAGTAAAATGTTTTATATGGGCATTTATGTTTGTTTTTATTATTGAATTGAGATTAGATGTAAAATGTTTTATTGTGTAAAAACCTATATTTGCATAATCATATCATATGGTCCCCAGTTTGGGACTGTTCTTAGATGTTTAATCTCACTTAGGTGGTGAATTAATGTCTTTATTTCGATTGTAGAGGAAAATCTTGGCTTGTTGTTTCCCTACTTTTGTTCTCTAGGTACATATGTAACAAGTAACTATCTACATCGTGTACTTGGAGAACTGTAGGGAAATGCTGCTAGATTTTCTGTAGAATCGAAAAGAAGGCATGCATTCACTATTGAGATTAGAAATCTAAGGATGGGTTAATTTGGAGTGATAAGGACCCTTGGAAAGCATGCCTAATTCATTTGATACTAAATCGTGACTAAACTCTTATCATGCCTGTATATAATGAAGTTTGTAATTGACATAGGATATTTGTTGCTTGTGTTTAATTAAAGGTTTAGTTGAAATGAATAATCGTGCATGGATGTATCGTAGTTGTGACATGTGTATATTCATGGATGGGGTCTTTGAATTCTGCAATGCTGCATTAGCTTATTCGGGCTGCAACGGGAACCGATGTGTTTTACTGTACTTGTATCGATTATATTGTAGTAATGTGAGCAAGGTTCGTAGCATGGATCGCTTATGGAGCATACCTTCCGTTGTGGGTTTAGGCCTAACTACCATGTATGGGTTTAGCACAGTGACGAGGGGGTATATGATGGTGGAAATGTCAGTGTTAACGATGTGCATGAAGAAAGAGGTGAGTTTGATGTCATTGGGAAAGACAATAACATCGAGGACAAATATTAGGAAACTAAAGAAGGGGATGATGATGATGAAGGGGGCCATATCAAGGAGATCATGGAGGGGGTGGATGATTGTTGTAACCTAAGTAATAAGGATCACTATATCTGGTATATGAAGAATTTTTTATGATTATTCACCATTTTCATGAGATATTTTGAAGAAATTGAATCGGATTGAAGAAATTTGATCAGATTGAATGAGTTTTAATCAGATATATGTATAATGCGAAAGAATTATCTTCAATCAATGTACTGATTAATTGCAAGAAACTTTCGGCTCTAATACTATGTGAATTCAACCTCTAGAGTTGAATTAAAGAGCTAACTCATAAAGAATTTGGAGAATGAAATGTAGAGAGAGAAAGTTAAAATGTCCTTATTCTAAAATCTGAACTTTATAAAGTTAAAATAGAAATATCTATTTACAGCTTCTAACTAACAAGATACTAACTATAGGGGTGTTTTTATTGCCTACGCGTGTTGAACGCGTATTTGACTAGCTCATTGTAAAGGTTTTATTTTGAAATGAAGATGTCGCCAACAAGTCTTTAAAGGAATACTCATAAACCTAATTGGATATTGGGAAATCATAGGAACAACTTAGGGAATTATCCAATGTAGCTTTCCCCGTTATGGCTCCATAATTCGTCAATGAACCAAAGATTGTGATCCAGGGTGAGAGTACGAATATGATCAGGAATCATATTCGTCCATTGATGGCCTCAACTTAATAAGATTCATATTCGAGTGTTATGCAATTAAACAACCAAGTAATATGTTAATGCATCATTAATCTATGTCGGATCTTTAAACACGCAAAAGACTAATTTTTTGGTGACATGCTATTATGCAATCAAATTACTGGAAACCTAATCCAATGGTCTAAAGTATCTAAATTATGTGTTAGAACATTGATTTAGGTCTTGTAATTAGCAAAAATAAGCATGTGCGTGATGAAAGCATTAAAGCATACAAGCATGCATATGACTAATATAAAGAAATAAATAATAAAATATAAAAAAAGGAGAGATTAGAAAAGAATATACAAAAGAGTGTGAATTCCTTTAAAGATCTACATCATGACAAGTAAATTATTAGTAGAAATGGAATTAAACTGGAATTGACCCTCAAGATAATACCTTTGTCGCCTTAATCTTGTATAACGATCCGCCAGAGGAGCAATTTTGAAGCTTCAATCGAGTTTGAATGGAAATTGATGGAGTTTTAATGTGTTTGAATATGTATTTATAGTATATGAGAGAGTATTTGGAGTGATGTAAGTGTGTTGTAAAGTGTATGTCGGTATGAAAAACGTTCGTCGAGAATAAGACTATTTATAGGAGAAAGAAAGCCGAAAACAACGCGGAGGATAAAGACATAGTTTGTGTCTGGCCCAAGGCTCATGCGTCCCACGCATGACCCATGTGCTCGACACGTCAACACAAGTCCTTATAGCGTTCTGGCTTTTTAAATTGCCACTATGTTGCGTCGACGCATCCTAGTGCGCTTGATGCAACGCAAATCTGAGTGGTTTTAGTTTGTTTTAATATTCCTTCTTATCTCTGATGAAATTTTATCTTTTGAAATCCGAAATCAACTATCTTTATATAAAAACCTGATTTTTCATAATATCTTTGAATTTAGGAAATATTTTTTAATTATCAAGAATAACTTATATTTATTGAAAATACAATTAATTATCAGTAATAAATAATTGGACTTTTGGAAAACAGGACTTAAAAAAAAAATTAATTATCACAAACAATAGGGCTCATAAAAGTGGGCTCGGAATTGTTATAAACAAAAAAATAGACTTTAGCTTCTTAAAACGCTTTTGTCTAAGCTTTTCAGATCGTTCTTCCTTTGGATCAGACCAATTAGGACGACGGTATGTTTCATCATTGGGTACTCAATGGGGAGACACAATTTTGTGACTATTTAAGCCCCCACTTTGACTAAGGTTCATGAAACCGTAAAGTCAAAGTAATTTTTGCTGTGGCGGAGAACAAATCTAATCGCTCTGTTGTCTAGAATTGGCTTATGTGTCGCCACTTTCTACAAAACAACGTTAGTCTGTAAAACGATAACTATACAAGCAATTGGCTTACTTGCAGGAGAAGATGTTAGCATATAGGTGCAAACAGCTCAAATAATAATGCACATAATGATGCAGTATTGCAATCTTAGACTCTCTAAGGATGCATAAGATGCTATGCAAGTTCATGGCTATGCAAAAAAAACTGGCAATGAGAGAACGTGTATGCAAGATCAGGGTTTTGCAAAGCTAGGAGATCTATATTGATAGAGATAAATAGGTTGATTTTCTAAAACTATTTTGATAAATAATCGGGGTCCGCAAGTGAGATCAGCATATTACAATTCTTCGGGAGTTGGATTTGGAGGAACCACCGCATACATAGGAAGCCCCCACTTTGGTAAGCTTATCTTGAATTAGGCATACTGAGCATATATTAGAAGCTACTTGTCTTGAACTGAGCATTCGGAGGAGCATTCGGAGGAGCATACGAAGTTTCTTCACTGGGAGTTAATGTAGGCAAAGTTGGATATCGTCAGAGACCATGGAATTATCATAGAGTCCTTTCGGGGGAAGGAGAGTTTGGATTGAAAATTTCAAAAAGGTTGAAATTTGTGACTTGAATAGATATAGGTGGGAAAAGGCTTGGACGTGGCTAGGATAAGACTCGAGTCTATGTCGAGGTCTAGAAAGAGTATGTTTCTGAATTTTAGAAAGACAAATCATGAGACCTTGACTAATTTTACTTTATTGAAGCGGTTGGACCTCGAGATGAGGATTTCTACGTATTCATGTGTAATCAGACTATTCGTAGTCCTTGACCTGATTTTTTTTTGTACCGTAACTTTTGCCTAGGCTGCCCTTTCGGGTTTTCAACCTAGGGGGCTTGGACATACCTTAAGAAGGAGTCAGGATTGATATGAGGGCTGAAAGGGTTTAAGGTTTAAGGTTTAGGGATTTCGATGAAAGTTTAATCGGACAGGCAAGGTAAGGATTATGGTTTCTTTTTATGCCAAGGTAAGCTTTATGGTTTTAAGGTGTTTTGATGGATTGAAGGGCTTTGAAATGAGGGCTAAAACATGTGTGTAACCCCCCTAGCTTAACTTTTTAGCCTTTGGCTTTTTGTTTTTGCTTTCCTTTTTTTTCACTTTGAATATTCTTTTAAATTTTTCTTTCTTTTTCTTTTTGACTAGCATTGATTTTTTTAATATATATTGAGGCTTGTAAACAAATCTTTGTGGTTTCTAGTATTGGAAGGTCATAAGCCTTTTTGTGGAGCTTTGAATTGCAGGGTTATTTCGGGTTAAGGATTAGGAAGATGATGGCTTATGTATGTTATTTTTTATTTTGTGTTGCATGGAGTGGTTTATGGATGATGGTTTATTTTAATGATGAAGGGAGAGAGAAATAACTAATAATCCAAAGTATGTCCTTTTTAAATTTTTATGATTTTTTTATATTTTTATCAAGGTCATTTAGTTGATTTAAATTTTATCATTGAATTAGAAGCATAGATAAAATGATAGAAGGCTAATGAAATAAAAAAGAAAATATGATGATATTTATGAAAATAGAAAGCTATAATAAATGAAACTCCTAGAGTGACATAGTTTCAACGGAAAAGGACATAAGTGGCTTAGGTAAGGACTCTTTAACTCAACCTAGAAATCCGGAAATAAATAACTAAGCCTATTGAGTTGGGGATACACTGCGTATGGGGTTGTTGGTGATGGTGATTCTTGTTGTAGGAGGTATTAAAAGTCTATTGTCATCGACCATGTTTTGCAGTGTATTTGTAGGATCCAGCACTTGATGTCAAATGGAATTTGCAGTAGAAGTTTAGGTTATTGAACCTTTTGGATTTTTTAGGTGCATGGTTCGGAATAGACCCGATAGAAGTGATCTCGACTCTATTGAGAAGACAGTCAAAGCAATCTGATGACTCTAAGTGAAATCGGGGTGGTGATAGTGCACTTGATGAGCCTTAGAGTGGGCTCACTTTTCCTCTTTGCTGGGTGTTCCAAAGTAGTAACCTCACGACCTATCTTGAACAGAAATTGAATGGACCTGACTTGTAAGTTTTTAGAAATGATTTTCAAAATGAGAAATGGAAATGAGAACGGAAAAGATAAATGTTTTTTAGATGGATCGAAAGATTTGAAATGGATATGGGTTTTGGAATAGCATGGGCTTGACTATGATGGAGACATGGGCTTTACTATATGCAAATGCACACATGGACTGGACTGGACTACGTAAGCAGACAGGAATCAATGACTAGGCCTTTATGGTGATAAAGGAATGGTAGCTTCGCTAGACTTAAGGGTTGCCTTTATGGACTTAAGGGTGATTGGCTTCGCCAGACTCGGTGATTTGGGTTGTTATGGATTAAGGGAGGAGTAGATTCGCTAAACTCGAGGATTGGGCCATTATGGACTTAGAGAGGACTAGCTTCGCTAGAGTTAAAAGGTTTTGGGCCACTATGGACTTAGGGTAGACTAGCTTTGCTAAACTCGATGATCTGGTATTTTATGAACTTGAAGAGGAGTAGCTTGGCTAAACTCTAGGATTTGGGTTGTTATGGATTGATGGTAAGAGTAGCGTCGCTAAACTCGGAGGATACCTTTATGGTTTTAAGGATGACTAGCTTCGCTAGGGTGCCGTTATGATCTTAAGGGTGAGTAGCTTCGCTAAACTCAAAGGTTGTCGTCATGGTCTTAAGGATGACTAGCTTCACTAGGGTGTCGTTATGGTCCTAAGGGTGAGTAGCTTCGCCAAACTCAAAGGGTGACGTTATGGTCTTAAGGATGACAAGCTTCGTTATGTTCAAAGGGTGTCGTTATGATCTTAAGGATGAGTAGGTTCGAAACTCAAAGGTTGTCATTATGGTCTTCAGGATGACTAGCTTTGTTAGGTTGCCATTATGGTCTTAAGGATGAGTAGCGTCGCTAAACTCAAAGGTTGTTATGATGGTTTTAAGGATGACTTAGGGATGCAACTGGGGCAGGGCGGGGCGGATTTTGGTATTCTCATCCCCATCCCCACCTCATTTTTTCATCCCCATCCCCATCCCCATCCCCATCCCCATCCCCGCGGTGGGTCCGGAACTCATCCCCATCCCCGCCCCGCCACGTACACAATTAAAACCATCCCCGCCCCATCACCCACTTGGGTATCCATCCCCACCTTCCCCGCCCCACCATCCATTGAATCCTCATTTGAAACTCACTAAATAATACTCATATACCATATATAATTTCAAATACTAATAACAAAAAATATATACAACTAGAAAAACTATTAAAGAGTTATAGACTTGTAATTTGTTGAAAATTTAATATTTCAAGTGGGTAAGATGTAGGGTGAGTGGGGATGGGTCGGAGCGAGGCAGGGATGGGGCGGAGCGGCGCAGGGATGGGGCGGGTACAACTTAAAATCCACCCCCGCCCCATCACCCATGGCGGGTATAACTTTCATCCCCATCCCCGCCCCACTACCCACCAAACTAGGATCCATCCCAGCCCCATTGGAGCGGGGATGGGGCGGGTCTCCTACTTGACCCGCCCCACTTGCATCACTAGGGTGACTAGCTTCGCTACGGTGTCATTATGGTATTAAGGGTGAGTAGCTTCGTTAGACTTAAAGGTGACTAGATTTTGAGCATACGTTTAGGGTAGATGTTCCCAACAGGGCGGGTTTGGGTCGGGCCTAACTTTGTCGGGCCAGGCCATATGCATAAGCAAAACGGACCTGGCTGGATTTAGGTCCTTCAAGCCCGGCCCAGCATGGGAAATCTAGTCCTTTTTCGGTTTAGCACAACGCCATGTGTCCAGTCATATTTTGGTTTCCCGATTCCAGGAATCTACATATATATATATATATATATATATATATATATATATATATATATATATATAACCGCGTGTATGGATTTCCAACAACGTCAATCATCAGTCATTTCCAAAATTTGTTCATAACCAAGCATTAGCATTTTTGAAGAGAGACAAGAAAAGAGAGAGAAAAGTAAGAGATTTAGAGAGATAACAAAGAGATAGAAAGTAAGAAGAATAAAAAATGGCGCAAGCAGTAATGGTTGTAGAACCTTAGGCATTGGTTACGGAATCCACAACCGTGGTTGCAGAATCCCTTGCAACAGTGAAGATTAATGAAGAGGTTCATAAGAAAAAAGTGATTTGATGATGAAAATCTAGAGAGAGAGAGAGAAAGAAAGTGAGGGTTTTTTGAGGAGGGAAAATGGCTGCGAAAAAAATGAAATTCTAGAGAGAGAGTCATAGGAGAAAGAGTAAGACGAGACAAAGCCCCCTCTTCAGCCCTCTTTATGCCCATTTTCAGCCACCCCACTATATTTCCCCTACAACCCGTTTTCAGCCCGGCCCTCCAAGGTCATTATACAAACGGGTCGGATCAAGGCTGAAAATGGCCCCCGACCCATTGAACACATCTAGTTTAGGGTAAGCTGACTAGACAATAAGGATTGAGGGGTTTTAGAGTTTAGACTTCGTCCTATATGGGTTTGAAATTGGACTAGACTAGGGCTTACATAAAGAGGCACACTAGACCTAGGATATGTATTGGGCCTTTATGGACTTAAATTTTGGACTTGGTTAAGAGACGCACATGAGCTTGACTTTGGAATGGACTAGAATTAGACTTAGATTGGGCCTATGTGGGCTTGACATAGACTGGGGTTCACATAGAGATGCAAATGGGCCTAGATTTGATATGTGCTAGACTTATATGGGCCTAAGATGGACTCTAATTCTAGTGGGCCTAATATGAATGCATGGACTCAAATTTGAATGGGCCTAAGATTAATGCAAGGACTCTAATGCATATGGGCTAAGATGAATGCAATTGGTCTTGGCTTGGATTGATTGGATTGGAGTTGATAGGATTGGAGTAGGCTTAGAATTTTCAAAATTCATCTTTTGAAGAGGACCCCTTTTTTTTTATCTTTTATTGGAAAAGGTGATGGTGATTAATGATTGATTAATCTTGAAAAATAATTTTTTTGTACATGCTAGGACGATCATAAATAAACGTTTTCGAAAAAGATAGAATTAAAGAGGGTGTAGTAGGATTGATTTTGAAAATAATATGTTTTTGAAATGGATGGAACATAGTAGATTAGATAAGTTAGAGAAGATTGGTTTGATAGAATGGATAAGATGGGATGGGACGAGATGCATGACGACTCGAACTCTATCATGACCACTTATCTAGATGCACTTTTAGGATACTCAACCTTAGATGATATGTATGAAAAGATTGATTTTTATGTTTGAGTTAGGTGAGTTTTGTTTGGAAAAGATTACCTGAAAGTGATCATGAACGATGATGCGAAGATAGCTCGAAATCCGGCAAATAAATCGACAAAATTGAACCGCCACAAAATTGGCAGCTTGCACCACACACAAAAGAGTTACGTGCAACGGAAACAATGTGTGTCTAGCGCAAGCAGCTTGCGCGCCACGCAACATTGTGCGTCAGGTGCACGCTGCTTGTGTGTGACGCAAGCTTCGTGCGTTTGGTGCATCGTTATCGCAAAGCGGTTTTTTCATTTTGTCGGTTTATTGGTCGTTTTTCGATGTTTCTCGCCTAAGTTGAGGGGAAAGCATGTTGAACATAGCAAATAAGCAATCAATAATGTCAAATTAGCAAAACAAAGTATGCAGTTTCAACCTAAAATCAAGATATATGTTTGATACTGATATATTTAATCTATGGAGATCAAATATAAGTGCGGAAGTTCATGTTTAACAAGGTTCAACAATGGAGATGTGAAGTGTTTTAATGGTTGTGTGTTCGAACAATGATGCTGGATAGTACTTAGTTGATTGTCGATAAAGAATTTAATCACCACGAATCTCAAACTAAGGGTTTGAAAGTATAAAGAATTTAATCACCAACTTTCAGAATTTAGGGAGAATGCTCACAAGTACTCGACAATAATCAATATTATTCAACTATGATCAATCGAACTACAACTTAATCTATTTAATCAAGACAAGCTTTTAATATGCTTAGGACACGTCCTTAAGTCATAACAACAATCAAACTCTTAAAACAAGATAATTATAAAAGAGTCCTAAAGTGCTCAAAACAAAAAAAACCTATTCCAAGTAGGAATAGTAAAAACCTGTGAGCTAAACATCTCTAGCAATAAAGATATGAAGAGTTCTAATGGAACTCAACTAGCATGCCAATGCACGCACCATTCCTAACACTCCTACGTTGTTGCTCCTTCCCCAAGACATGTAACAATGCCCACTAACACCTTTGAGCTAGAAAACCCTAGGCATGTATCATGCAAACTACTCTACTCTAATTGAGGAACCTTCGAAGCAAGAGCTAACAATTGAGCATCATCTACTCCTAGATCATCCTCCCCCTTCTTCAAAAGCAATTGTCCTCAATTGAGCATCTTCCTCATCATGCAAGTACGGTGCCAAGTCTCCTACATTAAACGTAGCACTCACCCCATAATCTCCTAACAACTCTAACTTATAGGCATTGTCATTAACCTTCTCAATTATTTTAAAAAGCCCTTCTGGACTTGGCATAAGCTTATTCTTGCGCATATTAGGAAATATTTCCTTCCTCAAATGCAACCACACTAGATCACCTTCCTTGAACACATGTTGGTTGTGGTTATTATTAGCCAACACCTTGTACCGCTTATTCACCTTCTATATCCGTGCTCACACTTGAGCGTGAAGCTTCACCATAGCCTCGGTTTTTGCCTTTGCATCAACATGAACATACTCCCCTTTAGGAATAGGAATCAAATCCAATGGTAACCTTGGATTCACATCATAAACAACTTCGAATGGGGAATGTTTAGTAGCATATTAGGTGAACGGTTATAGGCAATTTCAGCATGAGACAATTTCACATCCTAATCTTTAGTACTCTTACTAACCAACCCCCTAAGCAAAGCACCAAGAGTTCGATTAGTTACCTCAGTCTGGCCATCGGTATGCGGATGATGAAAAGTACTAAAGCATAGTTTAATTCCAAGTAGCTTCCACAATGTCTTCCAATAGTAGCTCATAAACTTTGTATCCTTATCACTCACAATAGTTTTGGGAACACCATAAAGCCTTACCACCTCTTGAAAGTACAGTGCAGCAACCTTAGAAGCATCATCAGTCTTGTGATAAGGAATTAAATGTGACATCTTGGAGAACCGGTCTACAACCACCATTATAGAGTCCTTTCCCTTTGAGTTCTAGGTAGCCCTACTATAAAATCCATTGACATATCATCCCATGGGAACTCCGGAACTGGTAAAGGTGTATAAAGAACTCTTTTCCTTTTGACAACTCGCACACCTAGCTAAAACCCCTTGCACATTATTTTGCATCTTCGGCCAATGGAAATGCTCTTGCAACATAGCTAGTGTCTTGTTCATCCCAAAATGTCCAGCAATGCCCCCTCCATGAGCTTCCCTCACAAATAACTCCCTAATAGAACAACTAGGTATGGACAAACGATTTCCCTTAAAAAGAAATCCATCTTGCAGCACATAAGACCCTATTGCTCCCTTCAAACACCCCTCTATAATAGGTTGGAAATCCACATCCCCTTTGTAGTACTCCTTGATAAGGCCAAACCCAAGCAACCTCGAATTCAACACACCAAGAAGTGTATACCTTCTCGACAAAGCATCTGCTACAATATTATGTTTACCTTCTTTGTACTTAGAATTGAATTGGAAAGTTTGTAAGAATTCAACCCATTTAGCATAGGCGTGGGTTTAGTTTTTGTTGTCCATGAATGTTCTTCAATGCTTCATGATCTGAGTGTAGAATGAAATGACTAGGCCTCAAATAGTGACTCCAATGATCCAAAGCTCTCACAATGGCATAGAACTCCTTATCATAAGTCGAATAGTTCAATCTAGCACCCCCACAATTTCTCACTAAAATACGCAATGGGACGCTTCCTTTGCACCAACACAACACCTATCCCTACTCCACTAGCATCACATTCCCCCTCAAAAGGTTGTGAGAAATCTAGTAAGGCCAAGATAGGCGTGGCACTAAGTAACTTCTTCACAGCTTCGAAGGCCCCTTGAGCAGCTTCACTCCACTCAAACTTTCCCTTCTTGATGCACTCGGTCATAGGAGCAACAACACTACCACAATTCTTCACAAATCTCCTATAAAACGAGGCTAACCCATGAAAAGCATTCACCTCAATCACATTGGTTGGAGTTGGCCAAGTTTTAATAGCTTCTACCTTGGAAGGATCCTCGGACACCCCATCTTTACAGACTATGTACCCTAGAAAAGTCACACTAGGCACAAGGAATGAGCACTTCTCCAACTTGCCATAGAGCTTCATTTCTCTTAACACGCTAAACACAGCCCTCAAGTGTTGTAAATGATCCTCCACACTCCTAGTATACACCAATATGTCATCTAAATACACCACCACAAACTTGTCAATGAAAGACTTCAACATCTCATTCATTAGCCTCATGAAAGTACTCGGTGCATTAGTCAACCCAAATGGCATCACAAGCCACTCATATAGCCCCAACTTGGTTTTAAATGCTGTTTTCCACTCATCTCCCTCCCTCATTCTTATTTGATGATATCCACTTCGAAGGCTAATTTTGGAAAACACAACGGAACCATGTAACTCATCGAGCATATCATCCAATCTTGGAATTAGAAATCTGTATTTTATGGTGATGTTATTCACGGCCCTTGAATCAATACACATACGCCAAGTTCCATCTTTCTTTGGAACTAAGAGTGTTGGGACAACACAAGTACTCATACTCTCCCTCACATACCCTCTCTCCATCAATTCTTCTATTTGGCATTGCAACTCTTTTGTCTCTTGTGGATTGCACCTATAAGCAGCTTTATTTGGCAATGAGGCTCTTGGAACAAGATCTATTTGGTGTTCAATACCTCGAATAGGTGGAAAACCAGGTGGCAAGTCTTCGGGAAACACATCCCTAAACTCCTCCAAAACTTCTTCTAACTCCTTAGGGAAAATCGTAGGCTCCCCCCCCTCCTTGACAACATTAGAGAGCAAAAGAAAAGCCCTTGTTAAATTCCTCATTAAACTGCCTATCATCTAGGAACAAGCTTTGATTAGGTTTCGAAGTATTTGTGAGGGGTTTTAGTGTCGTTTTCTTTTTCCCTATGGTTGCTATGTAAACACTATCTCTCCCATCAAATTTGACAAATCTATCAAATTGCCAAGGTCTCCCTAATAATATGTCACACGCATCCAAACTACAAACATCACATAGTACTTTATCTTGGAATTTTCCAATAGAAAACAAAATAAGGGCTTGCTTTGTTACCTTAATGTCGCTTCCATCATTCAACCAGTGTAGCTTGTAGGGTTTTGGACGTGGTGTAGTTGGCCACTTCATCTTCTCAGTCAGTGTTGTGGAGACCATGTTTGCACAGCTTCCAGTGTCAATAATGAGATCACACAAGCAATCCTTAACCAAGCATCTAGTGAGAAAAATTCTTTCCTTTTGTGTTTCAAGTGCACGGGTTTAGTATGGAGAGCCCTCCTAACTATGAGCTGCTTCCCCTCCATCATGGGTTCCTCCTCCTGCCACATAGTCCTCATCTTCCCCTTCATTCTCCTCCCCTTCTTCCATCTCCACCTCCTTCTTCTTCGAATACTCCTCTTCAATCTCTTGAATATCCCTCAAAGTCATCACCCTATTACTCGAACAATCCTTAATAACATGGCCATAACCTTTGCACTTGAAACAAATTCGTTTATCCTCTCTAGCAAGAGGACAACTCGGTTTCTTATCATCCTTCTTGAATTTGTCGACCTTAGGTGTGAATTTGGTGGTGGAACTACCTCCTTTCTCATCGTAGGTTTTAGGGTAGGTTTTGGTGTAGGGTTTAGCATTCACGGCCTTCTTTCCCTTAGCATGCTTCTCCACTTTCATGGCCACTTTACATACCTCCTCAAAATATCAATAAGGTTGGATGTCAACCTTCTTAGCCACGCTTCTCTCCGATCCAGTGATGAATCTAGCAATTTTGTGGTCGGTCCTCTCCTCTAGATCACACATCATAGTAAGCTTCTCGAATTCCGTGACATACTCCTCTACAGTTAAGGAGTTTTGGTTCAAAGATTGAAGCTTTCGGTACATGTCTTGCACAAAGTTAGTCGGCAAGAACCTCTTCTTCATGCACACCTTCAATGCTTCCCATGACTCTATCTTCGGCTTGCCTGCTCTTCTCCTCTTGGCTTGGAGATTCTCAAACCACATACTAGCATAGCCCATAAGTTTGAGCACAGCTACTTGAACCTCTTATGATCATCGAAGTCCTTGTAATCAAAAACCCTCTCAATGCTTTGCATCCACTCGAAAAACTTCTCGGGTTTCATGGAGCCATCACACTCCGACATGTCTAACCTTAACCCCCTATCATCATCCCTCGCACCTTGATTCCGTGGCCTTGGTGGCCTTGGTGGCCTTCCTCCTCCTTCCTCTTCATCATTACTCGAGTGATTTGTCGACCTATCACTCCTAACAGGACTAGGAGTCCTCAGTCGATGCTCTAAGAGTTGAACTACTCTATCGAGGCCTCACCTCTACTCCTCGATCTTCCTATCCCTTCTCAAGTTGTTGGCTTGCTCCAACGAGAGTCCTCTAGGGATTCTAACACCTCCCTCCTCATCATGGCATGGCGACTCGTCCTCCATGATGCAATAGCCAACTAACACGTCAGTTGCAACCTAACAGAACTCGGTTTGCTCACTCGCTTCTACTTGCGGTTGTTAGATTCACTAGAGAAAAAAAAGGCCAAGGGTTACGATCAAAAGTGGCCTAACGGCCGCATTTTTCGACTGCAGCCCTTATTGACAGTAGCCCTTGCGACCCAAAAAAATTGGAAAAAAAAATCATTTTTGTTTGTCCTAAATAATCCCCAAACATTACTTATACATAAAAGTATCATTTTTCATTGCAAATTATGTTATTTATACATATATAGGGAAAATATGACCCAATTACCTTTTTGTCTCAAAAATACACAAAAAAAAAAAACATTGTAATTCAGATATGCTTTTCTAGTAACCAACAATGAAATTCACTTTACATGCAGCTTACAGTTTCTACTTGTGCAGGCTTATGCTTCTTGGCATAAAAGAATGTGCTCAAAAGATATTATGAACGTCATATTACGTCAACCAAACTATAATTCAGGCAACTTGGTGAATTTCCAAGGGTGTTTTGTGCCTGAGCCTATGACAGGACATGTTGTTGTGCCGCCAAAAGAATTTGATTTGTATTGGAGGCTTCTGCGTGTGCATCCTCAAGTTGTCAATGCCTTGTTTATAACCAAATGACATTATATTAAGCAAGGTTTAATGAAATTTCTATAACATCCATGGACCTTAACAAGTAAAGAGACTTACAGTTAGGGGCCAACCCTTCAAAGGAAGACTATTGATGCTGGGATTCAAACCTGAAAACAGATTTAATAGTAGTAACTAAGAAGCCTATAGTCGACAACATTGAAGATATAATAAACTATCTGGAAATTCAAACTCATAGAGTTTTTGGCACAAGACCTTGCATACAACTCATACACACTCTATCACCGACTATATTGGGAAAGAATGTATACAAATGCTTCTTGAAATTGTAAAAAGAATGACTATTAAGAAAGCAGCCAAGCCATCACCATGTCGATCCTAAACGCTAACTAGGGTAAACCATAGCTCAAACCAGTCTCAATCATACCAAGAACCTGTAAGCAAGTTCTATCATATGACCCAAAATTCAAGAACAGATTATAACAATTTGACTAGGTTTAAAAGAGGAAAGAGAAGCCTATATAAGCTGGTCATTAGCTTTTAATGCCCTTACATGGGTGCAATAGAAGATAGCACAGCACTCCTTTTCCAGTAGTTATCAAATGCCTTTTTTAAGCATACATAAACCCACATGCTCAAGGACTCACCTCTTACAACCACTTCAAAGATATAAGAAAAGATTTTTAAAGGTTGCCGAAATTCGCACTTTGAAACAATTCACTATCTTAGTAATATTACACAATCATGGGATAAGCAACTCTCTCAAAAGCTATGTTACGCGGACTCCACATTCTACCTCAAATCCTCGGCACTCCAACATGGATATTAAATATTTTAAACTTCATTTTGGCGGGAAATTTTCATAAAAAATCCAAGTAAGGCACTTAGACACATACTTACAACATTAACCTTCAACATGTTAACAACTTTAAAAGCTTGTGATGCAAGTTTTTACTTAATTTGTTAAGGCCTTAATCATATTTTGAAAAGATTTGTCTAATAAATAGATATGACTTTACTTCAAAATGCAAATCAGTCCGAAATATAAAAGCAGAAGTGAGTTGTGATTTAAAGTAATACATAGAGTATAACCACTCGTCCACCTATGATGCATGGGTACGTCTCCCAAGCACCGTTTCCCGTACCAGGTACAGGGTACGTCCTGTGTACGGTACGGATTCGCCTGGGATTTGGACCCGAAACGAATCCAGTGGGTCGGGTACGTGGGTTGCTTTTGGGGACGGATGGGCCGACTTTGGGTACAATTTTTAGGAGAAAGCCACGTACCCAACCTGTTTTAATTAAATTCGAAAGCCCCAAATTGAGCTCGAATTGCCGGAAAAAAAAAATCAACCATTACTGGTTAAAGAAAAACTGAGGGAGGAGAGAGATAGTCGTGCTGAAGAAGATGAATAATTTGAAAGTGGAAGTGGGAGTTGGTCCTTGCTTGTACTTCCTTTATTAGATGTGGGGTACAGCTGTAAAGTTGAAACATAAAAATTAATCTTTTACTTTTTTTTTCTTATTATATTAAATATGGGGAACAACTGTCAATCCTACACCTTTCTGATTTTTTTTTCTTTTTTTTTAAATACTCCCTCACCTTCCCTTTTTCCACTTTTCCCTTTTTCTCCTTTTTCCTACTCCGTACTTCACAGTTTAACTACTCGTGCTATGTACTATTTCTATGGGCTAGCACAAGTACAATACACAATAGGCCCAATTTCTAATGATTTGATTTTTTTCAAACAAGGATTTAATATAAATATGTTAAAAAAATAAAATTAAGGGAGATTTTATGTAGGAAAAATTACGTATTATTTTTCATTAAAATGCATTACATTTTTTTTTCCAAATCCAAGCCGTACCTGTTTTCAGAAATTTTGATTTTGCCGTATTCCGTCCCCGTATCCGTCCCCGTACCCGTATCGGTGCTACCTAGTCGTCCACTCCCACCATTGCATTCCCTTATTTCGGAGAGCAAAGACTATGTCATCCTCCATCGCTACCAAGAAAAAAATGAATGCATCACCTGCACACTAATTTCTATGAACACTTGCACAAGCGCCAAACCAGCTGATCTAGTATGTTTGTATTCTCATATAGTGAGTCCATGTCTCCTTACTTAGAGGTTATCCAACTGTATCCATCACCCTATTATAGAGAAATATAATAATACATAGAAGTGAAAGGAAAAACTTTGGGAAGGCCAAGTTTTATCTCACGATTCTCACCTGCACTCCCTAGTCCAGATTTTGATTCCAAAATAGCTTAATGAAAAGATAATCAGACTCATGCTAATCAAACCAATAAACTGACATCCACCACCCTCAAATCATACCTAAAAAATTTAAGTCACCATATAGAACAAACAAGTAGGTCGTTCCTTGTAGCTACCTAAACTATAATGTGATCAAGAAACTGCTGGAAATCAACAAGGCACATGTGGCAGTGGCAGGAAATTAATCACCTATGTGAGAAGGGGAAAGAAGGACTTTCCACCATAGGTAAAGACAAGTGAGGGAAGAATGAAGAATATTCCTATATTTCTGTACCTAGGACTGATTGTACCGTTAGTGAGGTGTCACTATAGGAAATAGCGGCTAAAAGGAGGGAAGCTTCCTATGCTCCTCTGGTAGACTGGTAGTATAAGTATTGGCAAGGAAATAGTCCCAGGGCGGTAAGATTTTTATTATTACTCGGTTGTAATTGGAGAGCCTCACCTCTCGAATAGTGAGCCCGGTTGTATTGACTCGGTGAGTCTTGCTCGGTTAATACAACATATCCCCGGTTTTCTTTCCCTATTTCTACTTGTCCTAAGCTGGTTTCCAAAGCAACTTGGTATCGAGCAAGGTTGGCAAAGAATGGCTCCTACGCGAGTTGCGAGAGGGTAGAGCAGTTGGAGCAAGACTTTGCGGGGTTACACACCACCTTGAATGAGGTGATGATGAACCAACGGACCATGGGTGAGAAATTTGTCTGAAATGGCCCAAATGGGTCAGCGTTTGGAAGGGAGGATCGATCGAACACGGGAGAATCATGAAGGGGCGTTACACCAGTTGAGGGAGGAACAAAAGAAGTTTATGGCCGAAATGAGGACAGTGTTCGCCAACCCGAGAAACCAAAACACAGATTCCTCCGCCACTTTCAGCGTCCATCAACCACCCCCCTTTAACCAAACCTTTAACCCACCCATTAACACGGAAAGGCAGCCACTTTTTCAACAGCCACCTTTTAATCCGCCCCTTAACCCACCCCACAACCCAGAACAACAAGAGAATATTTTCACCCAACCACCCCCATACAACCCTAACACTCCCGCATCAACCTTGGGCAACTGGAGATTTAAAAAACTTGACTTACCGACGTTCGATGGGGTGAACCCAGATGGTTGGATCTTGAGGGCGGAGAGGTATTTCAAATTTCACCGCCTCGAGGAGTCGGAGAAGGTCGAAGCGGCGGTTGTAGCGCTAGAAGGGGATGCTCTGTTATGGTTCCAGTGGGAAAATGGAAGGAGAGAGGTTCAGAGATGGGAGGAGCTAAAGGGGTTAGTGCTGCGTCAGTTTCGACCCACGGCGGCCGGAACGCTGCATGAACAGTGGCTAGCTCACAGTCAACTCCAGGATGGGGTGGCCGAGTATCGTCGTCGTTTTATTGAACTTCTCGCACCCTTGGAAGGCGTGCCTGAAGAAATTGTAAAAGGGCAATTTTTGAATGGGCTGAATGAGGATATTCGGGCAGAGGTTCGCTTATTGGGCCCAAGGTCCTTAGAGATGGCCATGGACCTTGCCATCAAAGTGGAGGATAAGTTGAAGTGGACCAGTACGAGAAGAACCGGCCCAAATGTGCCTCGAGTTCAAAACACGTACACCCCCTTACACCAAACCAAATATAACTCAAGCCAAAACCCAACACATTCACAAACTGGGTCCACTCAATCCACAGCTCACCAACCCAAAACGTCCACAATATTCTCGAACCTTAACCAACCCAGATCTGCCCACAACAGCAATTACACCAAACCCCTGGGAGAAGTACGAAGGTTGTCGGATCAGGAGATGCAGTACAAACGGGAAAAAGGGTTGTGTTTCCGGTGCGACGATAAGTGGCATGTGGGTCACCGTTGCCGGAGGAAGGAGCTCAGCGTGCTTATGAGCTGCGAAGAAGCCGGAGAAGAAGGGGGTGAAGCCGCGGAGGAGGCAGAAGGTGTAGCGCCGGGGCAAGACGAGCTAGGAGGGGTGCAACCCGAGATATCATTGAACTCGGTCCTGGGATTTAGCAACCCCAGAACGATGAAATTAAAGGGGGCCATCCAGGGCCAGGAGGTAGTGGTAATGATTGACCCCGGGGCCACACACAACTTCATCTCCACCACTCTAGTAGGGAAACTCAAGCTACCAGTCACACCTACTAGGGAATTTGGGGTCACCCTCGGTCTTGGAGAATCCGTGCGGGGACAAGGTGAATGTAAGTCCATTTTATTACGGTTGCAAGGTATTGAAATTGTTGAAAATTTCTTTCCTCTTGAATTGGGAAACTCGACATAATACTGGGCATACAATGGTTAGAAAAATTAGGCACCATGACAAATAACTGGAAGACTCAAACCATTAAATTTTCGGTGGGGCAAGAAACTGTGACCTTGAAGGGAGATCCTTCGTTGGGAAGGACCCTGATATCGTTGCGTGCCATGATGAAAACTCTTGCCAAAGAGGGAACTGGGTACCTGGTAGAATTAAATGGCTTAGAAGGAGAGGGGAAACGCAGCCCACCACACCAGATTTCACCCGACCCGACACCCATCCTAACCAAACACCAAAAAGTCTTTTCCATGCCAAATTCCTTACCCCCTTTTTGTGGCCACGAACATGCCATTGTGCTAAAAGAAGGGAGTGACCCCATTAGTGTGCGACCCTTTAGGTATCCTCAAATCCAAAAGGATGAAATAGAGAGGTTAATATCCGACATGCTTGCAGCAGGTCTCATTAGGCCTTCATCCAGCCCTTTCTCAAGCCCAGTTTTACTAGTAAAAAAAAAAGATGGGAGTTGGAGGTTTTGTGTTGATTACCGGGCTCTAAACAAATCCACGGTGCCGGATAAGTACCCGATACCTATGATTGATGAGCTCCTAGATGAGCTAAGGGGGGCTGCATTGTTTTCAAAGTTAGACTTGAAATCTGGTTACCACCAGATCGGGATGAAGGTGGGAGATGAGCACAAAACAGCCTTTCGTACTCACCAAGGGCACTATGAGTTTTTGGTGATGCCTTTTGGCCTCACCAACGCCCCCGCCACTTTTCAATCATTAATGAACGAAGTCTTTCAACCATACCTCGGGAAAATTCATACTCGTTTTTTTCGATGATATCCTAATCTATAGCCCAAACCTTGATCTCCACAAGAAACACCTCGACCTAGCCCTTTCTCAACTAGCCTACCATCACCTATATGTCAATGCAGAAAAATGTGAGTTTGGTGAGTCGAAATAGCCTACCTAGGCCACGTAATATCTGCTGCAGGTGTATCTCGTTGACCAATCCAAAATTGCAGCCATGATCGAGTGGCCACTTCCCAAAAACATCAAGGGTTTGAGGGGTTTTCGGGCCTCACAGGATATTACAGGAAGTTTGTAGCCGGATATGCTAAAATTGCCCTTCCTCTAACTCAAATGCTCAAGAAAGATAATTTTCTCGTGGACACCGAGAGGCTAGTCAAGCCTTTGACGCACTAAAAAATGCCATGACTTCTGTACCTATTTTAGCCCTACCAGACTTTTCTAAGCCATTTACAGTTAAGACAGATGCCTCAAGTTACGGGTTAGGGGCAGTGCTATCCCAAGAGGGTCATCCCATAGCCTTCTTTAGCCAAACCTTAGGACCTAGGGCTAAGCTAAAGTCCATTTATGAGAAGGAAATGATGGCGATAGTGTTGGCGGTAATGAAGTGGAGACACTACTTGTTGGGTCGGAGGTTCACCATCAAGACCGACCAACAAAGCCTTAAGTTTCTCATGGAACAAAGGGAAATTGGCCCTGAGTACCGAGAGGTGGGTTAGCAAATTGCTTTGGGGTTTACTTTTGACATCGGCTACAGGTCGGGGATACTAACACAAGAGCCGATGCCTTGTCAAGGCAACGGGAGGGGAGGTTGAACTAAGCGTCATAGCCACAGCTTGTACCTTTTCTTGGGAAAAGTGGCTGCTTACTATAAAACAAGATCCCTTTATAGCACAAGTTACCAAGAGAGTACTGGAGGGGCAGCAGCAACCCAAAGGGTTTACAGTTGAAAAAGGTCAGTTGTTGTACAAAGGGAGGCTGGTCCTTCCTAGCAAATGTCCCCTAATTACAGATCTGCTCAAAGAATACCATGATGGGCCTCTAGGGGGGCACTCAGGGGACCTAAAGACCTACCAAAGGGTAGCTGCAGAGTGGTATTGGCCAGGAATGCGAAGAGAAATAGCCAAATATGTTCAAGCATGCCATACATGCCAACAAAGCAAGCAATCTTCCCTAACACCGGGGGGCTGCTGCTGACCTTTACCTATACCACAGCAAGTCCGGGAGGAAATCAGCATGGATTTCATCGAGGGCCTTCCAGTTTCTCAGGGCAAGGACTCTATTCTAGTGGTTGTGGATAGGCTTACAAAATATGCCCATTTTGTGGGATTGAAACTCCCATTCACAGCTCCTATGGTGGCTGATATCTTCACAAAAGAGATCATTAAGCTTCATGGAACCCCCATCACTATTGTGTCAGATAGAGATAAAATCTTCCTAAGTCTGTTTTGGAAAGAACTCTTTAAACTACAGGGCACATCATTACATCACAGCACTTCGTATCACCCCCAATCAGATGGGCAGACAAAAGTGGTGAACAAGGTGTTGGAGAGCTACTTAAGGTGTTTCATTGGAGGGAAACCTAAGTCCTGGGCAAGGTGGCTCCACTGGGCAGAGTATTGGTACAATACTAGTTGGCACTCAGCTACCCTTTGCACTCCATTTCAGGCTTTGTATGGAAGGGAGCCCCCTCACCTCACTAAGTACACAGGAAGACAAACTTTCGTTTCATCAGTGGAAGAACAACTAGTGGAGCGAGATACAGTATTGGACGATCTAAAATTCAATTTAGTGAAGGCACAACAACAAATGAAACAGTATGAAGATGGCAAGAGAAGGGAGCTCACATTCAAGGTTGGGGACTCTGCATACCTAAAGCTTCAGCCATATAGACAGAAATCCTTGTCTAAAGCCCTGAATGACAAGCTTGCAGCAAGGTTTTATGGCCCATTTGAAGTGTTACAGCAGGTGGGCCCAGTAGCCTATCAATTAAAATTGCCTCCACAAGCACGGATTCATCCGGTGTTCCATGTCTCCCAACTCAAACATTCAGTGGGTCCTCTTCCTGTAAATCCCACCATTCCCCCTCAATTATCACCTGACTTGGTGATGGAAACCACTCCAGAAGAACTCCTCGACATCCGGACTGTTTCTCCCAACAATCTCAACCCTACTGAAGTCCTCATCAAATGGAAAGACCTGCCTCTCTATGAAGCTACTTGGGAAGATTTTAACATGGTGGCAGCCAGGTTTCCTTCTTTCCACCTTGAGGACAAGGTGGCTCTTTGGGGGGCGAGTAATGCTGGAAATCAACAAGACACATGTGGCAGTGGCAGGAAATTAATCACCTATGTGAGAAGGGGCAAGAAGGACTTTCCACCATAGGTAAAGACAAGTGAGGGAAGAATGAAGAATATTCCTATATTTCTGTACCTAGGACTGATTGTACCGTTAGTGAGGTGTCACTATAGTAAATAGCGGCTAAAAGGAGGGAAGCTTCCTATGCTCCTATGGTAGACTGGTAGTATAAGTATTGGCAAGGAAATAGTCCCAGGCAGAAGATTTTTATTATTACTCAGTTGTAATTGGAGAGCCTCACCTCTCGAATAGTGAGCCCAGTTGTATTGACTCAGTGAGTCTTGCTCAGTTAATACAACATATCCCCAGTTTTCTTTCCCTATTTCTACTGTCCTAAGCTGGTTTCCAGCAGAAACCACAAGCAAAACTTACAACTAATGAGCAAGATCCCACACAGAGCTACAAAAACCTAACAAATAAAACAACAATAATATGACCCCTATTGTACATCTATCACCATATTGCATTACCGACAGAAAGGGACTCGATACCGTCATGCCAAAGCTTATTTCCTGGCATATGAGGTACTTTAAATCAAAGGAGTGAAGCCTAAGCATAAATCAAGTAATAAAAGCCAAAAACAATGCAACAAAACTAGCACCATGATCACAAAGGGGGCTACAATGCCCATACTAATTCCTCGAACAATCATCTTCAACTAAGGGGAAAGGGGATAATAAATAATGTTCAACCTCGAACAATCAACTTCGGATAAAAGGGTTCTAATTTCTAAAACGAAATCGAAAAAAAACAACATAAAAAGAGTGAGATATAGAATAACTCATCTGTAGAAAGAGAATCCAATGCTTAACAAGCAACTCGATTAATCGTAGTCACCAACTAGTCACAACCTTCAATCACTGACAAGTGACAACATCAAGATGGAGAACAAAGATAACAGATTAACCAAATTGATGAAAACCCTAAAAAATCAAATAAATTCAAGTGAAAATAAGCGTTTAAATAAAGTAGAAGATATCTTTATGTTATCATCTCAATGATGAGCACCTTGAGGTATACATAGACAAGAAAAACACATATATAAGGTAATAGAAGTTGTGTAACTGCAGTACATTAAGGTGACCATCCAATCTCTTTCTATTCATTTCACACCAGGGTGTCTTCTAAGGGTTTCTACCTACTACAAATTGTGGTTGTATAAGTAACCACAAATCCAAAAAGAATGAACATGAACTAATAACAACCATAACAAACATGAACTCAATGTAGTAAGAAGTCAAACATAAAGTTTCACCTTCTCAAGTGTGCCAATAGCTGTGAAATATAAACTACTCAGAAAATCAAGATAAGTAAAATGCAAGCACACAACCCAATTCTTTCCAAACCAGCTAAGTAGTGCCAAACTTAAATTATGAACAAACTCTAAACTGAACTTTCTTTCTTTTATAAAACCAGACTGCATCATAGAACTAGAATTCACATTGTATGTTATTGTTAAAATAAAACCAGCTCATCACACAATAATTCCTAAACTAACTCTCGCAACCAATTCAATCAACTAATATATGTATCCAGAAATGAGTTCTATATAACATCTAAAACACAATAAGGTTTCACGTAACATTTCAATCACAAATCACCATTAATTGTGCAACTTTACACCAACATCAAAACTGAACTATTAAAAATTATTAGACCACTATTCACATGATACTGAATTTGAGTTCTGAAATCAAAAAAAAAGAAGATGAAGAGGACTTAGGTTTGTACCTCATAGAGCAAAAGGGAAGAAGAAGAAGCGGCGGCAGCAGTCAACACCACCGGTGTAAAACGGCAGCAAGGTCGAGCACAACAACGGCAACACCAGCACCAACGGCGGTTGGCAGTGGAGCAGCGATGAAGGACAGCAACAAGAGAGGATGAGAGAGATAAACACGAGCAAGGGTAAGGAATGCGCAACAAAAATGAACGAAGATAGAGGGTGAAGCAGTTACATAAAAACAATAGAAGATATTTGAACCCTTGAATGGCTTCACATTCATCTTCTTCGACCAGAAATTTCAGCGAATTCGCCATTGATGGAAAGCCAGTGGTGGATTTACAAGGGGTACAGTGGGTACAGCTTACCCACTGTACCCCCATTCCCCAAAAAAAGTTTGAAGAAAATAAAAGGAAAAGGAAAAAAAAAATTACGCTGTCCAACACAGAAAAAATACTCACGCCTCACGCGTCCCCTTTCTTTCTCTCTCCTCTGGGCTCTCTCACCTCTCTGTCAGTATAACACGTTATTTTCTTTTTCTCCCTCTCCCTCTCCCTCATACTTTTTCTTCTCTCTTTCTTTCTTTAGTCCCCAAAAAGTCGCCACTCAGAAGGAGACCGGAGGCGTCGCCACTTTGCCGAAGACCGGAGGCCAGAACGGCAGTCGCCACTTTGCCGGAGACCGGAGGCCAGTCGCCAGAAGGAGACCGGTCGCCAGAAGTAGACTGGTTGAGGTTTTTTTTCTGTTAGTTTATAGACTTCTCATTTTTTTTGAATGGAATTTGGAGATATGATTAGAAGTAGTTTTATGAATGAAAATCCAATCCAAGAAGTAAAGAACTGATGAACTTTTGTTAGATGTGAAATTGTGAAGTGTGATTGTCATTGTGTTAACTTAGAATTGTCGAACTCATGAATGGAATTTGGAGTATTAATCTATAGACTTATGTGAGATGTGAACTGATGAATGGAATTTTGATGTGAATTGATATTTTGAATTGAAATAAGAAATTATGAAAATAAAATTTAAATGTTGTGCAATTGTGAAATATGGAAATTGAGATTACTTGAATTGAAATTAGAGATTAGAAATTGTGAAATTGAAATAGAGGTTGTGAATTGAAATTAGTTGAATTTGGAATTAGATGTTGTGAAATGTAATTTGAAACAAGGGACTTTGGAATTAATATCTAATAATATGTTTACTTTATATTAGATTTGGAAGATGAAAAACAAAAGTTTAGAATCTTTTTGGAAGAGAGGTGGAGGGATTTTTTTTGCAAGTTAGTGATGATGATGTAATTAATAGTTTCCAATATATGAAAGGTCGTCGGGTGCACTTGTAATTTTTATTTATTTGAAACTTATGTATTTTCGTCGTGTTAAATTAGTTGTAATTTGAATCATTAATTGATATTGGCATTGTATTTTAATTTTAATATTTAGTCGTAAATCAACTCAAGTATTGTATTTTGTTTTATTTGATTTTTTCTAATCCGTACCCCCATCCCGTAATTCCTGAATACGCCACTATGGGAAGCTCAGACTGAAATCGAAGTCGCAAGGCCAATCGAAGATAAACACGATTGTCGAAAGCTTTGAAAGATTAGGGCTAGAGTAGAGACTAGAGAGAATCGAAGGAAGAAGAAGAATCGGTGAAAGATTTGAAAGGATTAGGGCTGGGAGTGAGGGGTAGGAGTGTGAGTGGGAGAGGGTAGAGCGAGGGTTAGAGACTTCATTGTTACTGTGTTAGCGAGGGAAATATGCGAAACTAATTATTAAAAAAACAAGGGATGCGGTTAGCCCAAAAACCGCGGCCCTTTATCATAAAGGGCCGCGGTGTTTGGGCCAACAGCAGCCCTTAATATTAAGGGTTGCGGTTTTCAGATAACCGCACCCTTTTACCGTAGCCCTTGGCGTTTTTTCCTCTAGTGATTCTTGATGAATCTTATGGATCTTTGATGTCTTCTCTTTAGTCGATCAATCCTCAATATGAAGGCCTTTGATACAACTTTGCAAAATTTCAGGAATCTTGAAGAAAAGATTCGTTCTTGGCTTGTTTCTTGGTGTTCTTTACTTTCGGCCAAAAACAAACAAACGCTCACAAGGATGAAGATGGATGTATGGTTGTGTATGAATTGTGGATGATTATGGGTGGATGTTTATGCAAGCTCTGATACCAAGATGATATATTTAATCTATGGAGATCAAATATAAGTGCGGAAGTTCGTGTTAAACATGGTTCAACAATGGAGATGCGAAGTGGTTGTGTGTTCGAATAATGATGCTGGATAGTACTTAGTTGATTTTCGATAAAGAATTTAATCACCACAAATCTCAAACTAAGGGTTTGAAAGTATAAAGAATTTAATCACCAATTTTCAGAATTTAGGGAGACTCATAAGTACTCGGTGATAATCAATATTATTCAACTATGATCAATCGAACTACAACTTAACCTATTTAAACAAAACAAACTCCTGATATGCTTAAGACAAGTCCCTAAGTCATAACCACAATCAAACTCTTAAAACAAGATAATTATAAAAGAGTCATAAAGTGCTCAAAACAAGAAAAACCTATTCCAAGTAGGAATAGTAAAAACCTGTGATCTAAACAACTCTAGCAATAAAGATATGAAGAGTTCTAATGGAACTCAACTAGCATGCCAATGCACGCACCATTCCTAACACTCCTACGTTGCTGCTCCTTCCCCAAGAAATGTAACCATGCACACTAACACCTTTGAGCTAGCAAACCCTAGGCACGTATCATGCAAACTACTCCACTCTAATTGAGGAACCTTCGAAGCAAGAGCTAACAATTGAGCATCATCTACTCCTGGATCATATACTATGGTCAAGCTTTGGTTAAGGCTTGAAAGGGTCCATGAATAAGAGATTGATCCCACGCTTCGTATCTTTGCTTAAAAAGATAGCCACGTGTTGCACACACTCCAGTCTCTAGTGAGGAACAAGAGAGCAATGTCATGGTTGGGTAGGTTTGCTTATAACTAAGATATAACACTATCGCTTAGGATTTTTTCAAGGGACAAAGCGCAAGCGCCTTGGGGTTGCCTCAGAGAACATGCGCTAATGAGGCAAGGACATAGAACTTATAGTGGCCCAGAAAAATAGCCATGCAAGACTGTAATAATTTTCAATAGTATAAACAAGTATGAATCGTATTTTCGAATTTCACCCACTCATAAAAAATTAATTTTAAATCCTCGTCAGTGAAGTCGCCAAATTGTAGGCGTGTTTTTATTGCTTACGCGGAAAGAGCGTGTATTTGACTACTTCATTGTAGAGGTTTTGTTTAGAAATGAAGAAGTCGCCAACAAGTCTTTAAAGGAAGACTCATACACCTAATTGGATATTGGGAAACCATATGGGCAACTTAGGGACTTATCCAATGTAGATTTCCCCGTCATGACTCCATAATTGGTCAATGAACCAAAGATTAAGTTCAGGGGTGAGAATACCAATATGATCAGGAATCAAATTCTCCAATTGATGGCATCTACTTAATATGATTCATGTTCGAGTGTTATGCAATTGAACAACCAAGTAATATGTTAATGCAATCTAAAATTAATCTATGTCGGTTCGTTAAACATGGAAAAGACTAATTTTTGGTGACATGTTATATGCAATCAAATTACAAGGAACATAATCTAATTGTCCAAATTATCTGAATATAGCGTTAGAATATTTATTTAGGTCTTGTAATTAGCAAATATAAGAATGTGCGGTGATGAAAGCATTAGCATACATGCATGCATATGACTAAAGAAATGTAAAAAAGAAGATATTGCAGAAGAATACAAGAGAGCGTTAATTCCTTTAACGATCTACATCATGACAAATAAATTGTTAGTAAAAAAGGAATTAAATTGATATTAACCATTTGGAATAATATCTTTGTCGCATGGGTCTTAATATAACGATCCGTGGGAAGAGCAATCTTGAAACTTCAAACAAGTTTGAATGGAAATCGATGGAGTTTTAATGTGTTTGAATATGTATTTAGAGTATGAGAAAGTATATAATTTGGAGTGATGTAAGTGTGCTATAAAGTGTATTTCAATGTATGAAAAAAGATCGTCGAAAACAAGCCTATTTATAGGAGAAAGAAAGTCGAAAACAACGCAGAGGATAAAAACCGAGCTTGCGTCTAGCGCATGGCTTATGCGTGTCACACATGCCCCTTGCGCTCGATGCATCACCATGCGTTTGGCGCATGGGGCTTGCACTTAGCGCAAAAGCCTTGCATCAATGCAAGTCCTTGGTGCGTTCCCGGATTTTGTAATTCTATATTGCGTCCACGCATCCTAGTGTGCTTGACGCAACGCAGATTTGAGCGGTTTTGGTTCGTTTTAAGATTCCTTCTTATCTTTGATGAAAATTTATCTTTTAAAATCCGAATCAGCTATCTTTAGTACTGCTTGAACTGACCGCATGTTACTAAGCATTCCTACTCTCACTATGCTTAAGACATAGGATTCGAGCATTCTAGTGCATCCTTACTTCTTTACTTGCCTGTCCCTATCCATCTCTTCTCATTCATATGACATCCTTTGTAACGCCCCGAAAATACATAACCTTAATCGTCAGCGGAAGCATAACTTAAACATGTGGGTTATGGCCCACTAATAAAATAATAGCCTAAAATGGCCTCTTAAACATACAGATGATCATCTTTAAGCAATAATTATTACCCTTAAATACAGAGTATTCTACATAACCCAAATATATACAGAGTCGCTTCAACTCAACCTTTCCGGAGCATCCTTGACATAACTGATTCTGATCTATCTTCATAATACCTGAATAATTTCATAAAATAGGGAAAAGAGAAAACACAGAAAATAACCTTAAATGAGTTGAAAACTCAGTAACTTCACTCCAGCTCGTAAAAACGATTTTAGTTCGTAAACATTTTCATGTACAGGCAAACATCATATCATATTGGTACTTATTCGGAAATACTAACTGAAAACGTTATCATTGAATAGTCTGTTGGCAAGGACCATTTGCGTGATCATAGTTCATTGGCAAGTACAGGTTTTGGACATAGCATTAACATTATCATATGACCCTTTTGGTCCATGTTCATTCGTATATCGTAACATAATTCCTTCACCTGTAACTTGCCCATTTGCCAGTTCATTTCATAATGTCAAGCCAGCGGAACCATCCACTTTTACAAATTTGCATATATTCATATTTCCGAACAACACCCATAAATCATGATAACCAGATTTCATAAGTCATAACATCATCGTTCATAGTATAAATAGACATCATTGAATCATATCGTATTTCATCATGCCACATAAACATTGTAAAACATAATTATATCACATAATCATCATCATATACTCGTATTCACGCATACACATATAAAACATCACATATAACATATACGGGCATACACATATTTGCTAGACATGAAAGGTTACACATAACACGTACGGGCAAGCATAATAGCTGGACATAAAGGTGACACATAACATATACGGGCATACACGTATTTGCTGGACATGAAAGGTTATACATAACACGTACGGGCAAACATAATAGCTAAACATAAAGATCACACATAACATATACGGGCATACACGTATTTGCTGGACATGAAAGGTTACCACAACCGCTTATTCCCTTCCTTATTCCTTAAGTATCGTCATAACTTTGCCTCCAAGAATCGCCATATATAACCACCTCAAAGTTATAACAACATGACCCATAATCAGAAAATAATACACTAAACAACCAAATGATTCTTGCTTAAATCACCTCCAATTTTATAACTCCATAATGTCATAATATAACCTATGATTGAAATTACTCAAACGGGTTTAAGTAAGAGATTAATAAGTCGATTCTTTTAAACCTCTTTGATTTGTAATACTTAAAACATTTGTTTGAAAATACCATTAACATACATTGATTAATGAATTTAAACTTGTTTAGCATAAAAACATTTATAACCATTTCCTATATTCATTCAAAAATAAAATTAATTAGTTTAACGTAACCAAAATCGGTTCAGTGAGTAATACAATATTAGCCCATTAGTTTAAGGGCATAAAGTTAAGCTAAGTAGTTTAATTGAAACTATTAAATCAGTCCATTAAGCCTAATAAGTTAAACCAAGAAAATTAAACTAAGCCCAACAATTATATTTAATTAACAAACTAAAGTCGAATCAAACACTAAATCAGTTTAGTGAGTCTCCATTAGCCCAATAATATGAATATAAGTTACAATAGGTAAATCTTTTCAAAAAAGTTACATTAGGTAATTTAAATAAATCAGTTTAAAGGCCCAAAACTTAACCTTAACTAACAATGATATATTGGGCTTGAGTTATAAATCAAAACTAGTTGTTGACCCGGGCAATACCCCGAGGTTAATCTATATTTTGCATTACATTTTAGTTCAAGATGGTTAATGTCGTTCTTTTTTTTTCCTTTTTTCTTTAAAGAATGTAATCGATTAATGAGATTTTGTTGTTTAGGAGTGTTCATAACCGGTTACCTAGTTTTTCAGGTACTGAATATGCAGGTACCAAAATATGTGGGTACCCGCATTTGCGGGTAGTTAAGAAAAGCAACCCATGACTCGACCTTGAACAACTGGGTGCTCGCAAAAGTGTCATTAACTTTTTTTAAATGAAAAATAAATCATTAGAAGAGCTACAAAAGAAGCTACTACTATGAGTGTCAAATGTCGATCCATGTTGATTACAGTATTTTGGGGTACTACCATGAGTGCCAACTGTCAATTGCATGCCAACTCTAATCCTCATTTCTCAAAAGGATCTACTACCAATCAACCATAACGTAAATATTATCACTTGCAGATTGCATCACAACTAATTTTTCCATTAACATGTTTCTGATAAATGTTTAATTTATTATTCATCTAATCCAACTTCTCTTAAAAGCAAGCCCATTAACCGACCGGTTTTTGGATCTTTTTGTCGGGTCGATTACCTGACCTATAAAAATAAATTTTCATATTTATTACCTTTTTCGGATAGACAGGTCAACATGACGGGTCAAACATAACGGGCCTCCTGAATACCCCATTTACAATTTGGTTCTTAAATTATAACAATGTAGTTTATAGCTATAAATTATGATATACTCCATTAGGCTATTAAATTTCCAGATTGTCAATCATATACTTTTTTTTTTAGTTCAAATATTATATTGTCCATAAATAATCCTCTTTCCCCCAACAAAGACAAATATGATATTGTAGATTAGTTGGTTAATGCATTTGCATTTCAAATGGGAGGTCATGTGTTTAGCCTTAAGCACTATGTTTTTATAATTTAGTTTGTGTCATTTGATTAGGGAGAGGAGTACTTGTGACAGCATGGCAAATCATATTTACTTTGCATCATTTGTTTGGGGAGAGAGGGAGTACATGTGACATCATGGGTATGCAACACCTAATGGGAAGGGAAGATTAGCAGTTGTACTTCTTCTTTCTAAGAGAATGTTGGGTTTGATTGGTCACCCTAGTGTGTATTTGATGGTTGGTCTGGATCTTTTGATGGGTATGGAGCAAACAGATGAAGGAGGGACTATTAGCGGTAGTAGTGTGAACTTTTGCTCCAACAATGTTGGCAGGCCACATAAGCTACCAGGTATTGTGGGCCGTAACTTTTGAGATAATTGGATGTAATAGGGGGTCTCCTCAATAATTGTTGGGTATATTATGGAATGTAAGTTACCATATCTTTAAATGCTTTTCTTAGATGTACGTTATACTATTTTTTCTCCTCATAAAAACCAAAAAGAGATTGTAGATTAGTTGGTTAGTGTGTTAGTATTTCAAATGAGAGGTCGTGTGTTCGAGTCTTCACACATACATTTTTGTTAATTGCTCTATTTGAGCAGCGACGAACTGCACAACATGGAAGGGAAGCAGAGCTCCGGCGTGTTGGGAAGTGCGCCGGCGAGACTGATATCTGGCGTATTGAGGCGGCGCAACGGTGGCCGGCGACACGAGTGCAGCAGCGAAGCAGCGAGCAGGAGCAGGGAAATACCGAATAAGAGTGAGAGGCGAGAGAGAAACTCGGGGCTGCAACAATGTGGTGGTGGTGCAGCAGGTGTACGGCGAGATTTCTGGTGTTCGGAGGAGTGTGTGGTGCACCAGAGGTGGTGCGCAAAGTGGTGGTGGTGCGGTGGTACCGAAATGAGAGAAAGGAGATTTGTTGTTTTTGTTTGTGATTTTCAAGCTCACATTCCCTGGGTTTTATAGCTGAAATTTGCAGACAAAATGGAGTTGGCTTGATGAGGATTGGTGATTGATCTCCTTGGGGAGAGCAAGGTTAAGAGACAAGTCAGAGAGAAGGTAGAAGATGGAAATGAGGTGGTCGGGTGGTCGGGTGGTCGGTTGTGCCGTGTGGGACTTTGGGTTTTCTGATGTTTCTTTCTTTCTCTTATTTCCTTTGGATGATAAAAAGTCAAAACTTTGACTATTTTCAAGTGTTAAGTTAACCTTGACTTTTATCTAAATATAAAAGTCATAAACTATATTATAAATAAAATTATTTATCATAATAAATATCATTTTTGTATAACTAAAGTAAATATATTTATTTTAGAAAATAACCTTAACCATAATAATTTCGGAAAAATTTAGGACATAGTTAAGCTAATAAACATAATTGGTAGCTAATAAAACAAGTTTAAGGCTCGGGGTATTACATACTTTTCGTCTTAAGAAAAGATTGAAGTCGGTTTCAGTTGATTGGATACCTCCAATCATTCTCTACCGATTCCTTAAATCTGATTTTTCATACTATCTTTGAATTTAGAAAATATTTACTACCTCCCTCCCAGAATAGTCTGAACACTTTCCTTTTATGTTTGTCCCAAATTAGTTTGAACACTTCCATTCTTGGCATAATCCTATCATTAATATATTATTTCTTTTACACATCTTTGGCCCACACTCTACCTTTTATCAATAAAAAGTTACCCAACTTTCTCTCTCTTCTAATAAAAAAATACCCCACCAACTCCTATCACATCTACTTTTTAAATAAAATAACATTTGATAACCACACCACAACTTATCACCTTAAACTACGTATCCCAACAAGTGTTCAGATCTTTATGGGACGGATGGAGTATTAATCATCAAGATAACTAATATTTATTGAAAATGCAATTAATTTTCAAGAATAATAATTGGGATTTTGAAAAATGTGCTCAAAAATACAATTAATTAACATGAATAATTAATTGGGGACTTAAAAGTGGGCTCGAAATTCTTTTAAACAAATGAATAGACTTTATTTTCTTAAAACGCTTTTGGGCTGGGTGCGCTGGTGGGCATCGGGAGTTGTTGATCGTTGCAAGCATGAGGCGGTAGGGGTTGGTGCGGTGGTGGGCGTCGCGAGATGTCGAGTGTTGGGGGCTAGTGGGTGTCGCATATGGTAGTTGGGGATCGTAGGTGGAACCGTGGAGGAGAGAGAAAGAGAAGACGAGAATGGAAAGGAGTGGGGGGAGAGAAAGAGGAGGATCCATGACTAATTGGGTTTTAGGTAGAGGTGGAAAACGGGTCATATTGGTCGAATATGGGTTGGGTCATTACAGATTGGTTCATATTTGGGCCACCGTTAAATTCGAATTGGATCGGGTCCGTTCGGGTTCGGGTGCACCTCGAGTTCATGGAAATTACGTGTCGGATCGGGTACGTGTTTGATAATGTCGGGCCAGGTTGAATTGGTTCTGGTAAATTCATGTTGGGTTGTCTATTGAAGTCTTGAACATTTTTGGGTGGAACTTCTCTGCCTCTTCCCAAGTTGTTGGATCTCGATGAATTTCCAAAGCATTGTTTATCACTCTTTTTCCAACATTAGTGTCGTAGTCATTAATTTTTACATCTTGAGCTGATTCACGAGGTACCAACATGGGAATTGAATGATGTCGTCAGAAGGTCTCCTTAATCACTGTCTTCAAGTACTTTGCTTTCTCTAGATCATCTTCGGATACATCCGCTTGTCCACTGGTTATACCCCTCACTTCTTGTAATTTTTTCATAAATGTGGGATGCCTCAGGAGCTCTGTCATTGCCCATTCTTATTTCTAAGACAATATATGTTGTATCAGTTCCACCAGCTAACATGTCCTGCATTAAGTAGAATAGATTTGGTTGCTAAGTATTGAAGTCTCAAGATGCCTACACAATTTTTGCGAATCATTGATAGTTAATGGATAGGAAATTGATGGATTAAAAATCTCAATTTCTTGTATACATTATATAAGCATAAAATGAAAGATACTTGACTCACCTATCCAAAGTGATCGTTAACTTCTCAAATAAGAACTTTTGTATGCCCTTCCATTTGAAAGTGTGAAGTCTACTTTGAGCTGCCTGGATGATTTAGTTCGAGTACAGGTTGGGTTCAAGTCATAATTTTCGAGCCAATTTCGGGTCAAGTAGATACGGCTCAGACTGTTTTCGAGTATGGGGTCTTTTTGTCATGGTCGGGTCAGATTAGTTCGCGTTTCAATTCTATTTCGGCTTTGTTTTCAGATGAAAACTGAGTCTCAAGTCTGGTATTTTGAGGTAGAATATTGGATAGGGGTCCATTTTGCCAGCTCTAGTTTTTGATAAGCACCCACCAGTGACATGGAGTACAATCCGGGTCAGGTCTTGGAATTGAATCCAGACCTAGATCCATATTCTAACCATAGGATCTAGATCCATATCCTAAAAAACAAATTCAAAATCCATTGTCATCTCTAGTAATAATAACAAACTTATAAATTTAACAATTTTTCCATGGTAAGTTGGTAACGTTTTGTTCATCCTCACAACTAAAAGTGAATTTTCATATAGTCCTTTACTACTTTTCGAAGTAGAATTGATTGAAATTAAAATTTTGCCTAGTAAAAAACATGTTCATAGGTGCATGAGCATTAACATTAGTACATTCTTTACAAAGATTACATATATATTGATTCAAAAGAAAAACAGAGAAATAACTGTTGTTGCCCCCTTTTATCAGCCTTCAAACAAGCTAGTATAATAGTGAGCATAGCTCTGTCCCAAATTAGGTGAATTTAGTGGGCATTAACTTATTAGTAGCTAATAGGAGTATAGGAAGCCACACATCAAGGGTTCACCTCTCTCTAAAGCTTCCTCCCCTCAACCCTAAAAAACAACCAAACCCCCCAGCCGCCTTCATCCTCAAGCTCGCCGCTGCTCCTTCAGCCTCGTCGCCGTTGAGGTTGTAGGTTTCACTTTTAGGGTTGTCGTCTCCCTCCCACGCATCTTCCTCCATCCCGTTTTTCGTCGTTTCCCCGCCCCCTTCCCTTCGGTTTGCGTCGCCTGAGTCTGAAGATTGGGTTGCTACCGCCGACGAGTCGTTCCCCTTCCCTTTCCTTCACCCCCTCCCCCGTTTGGTGCGTGTTTGGCTCGCCTGAGTTTGCGGTTCGGGTCACCGCCACCGCCAGGTCAGTATTCCCCTCCCCCGTTTTTTGGTTTCAGTGGTGTAGCGTTTTAGATTTGTTTTACGTTCCTTTTTAGTATTTGGATCTCGTTGGTTCGGTTTTAGGGTTGTTAGGTTTGTTGCTTGCGAGTTGGTCGGTCTTCCCCCCTCCCCTCCCCGTCGCTGTTTGGTTGTTTTGGCACCTATGGTCCCCGTCCCCGTCTCCGTCCTCGCGTTTGGTAGGCATAGTTCCCTGTTTAGTGGTGTGGTTGTTTTGGGCTTCCACTCCCCCTCCCCTGGTTTTGTCTCGGGCTCCCCTTTCCCCTTCCCCCCAGTTCGTGTCGGACTTCCCCTCCCTCTTCCCCCTGGTAGTTGGAATTTCCAAACAATTAAGTCAGGTATTTTCTTAAAATATGTAATTCTCCGAATAAAAGGAGTGCGTTGTTTTCGAGTTGTTAAAGAAATTGTCTGTGGTTGGTTGTGGCCATCGACAAGTGTTTGTCAGTTGGGTCAGGTTTGGTGGTTCAAGGTTGTAATAGTAGAATTTGTCGGTTTTTGGGAATATGTGCTGAGGAACACGGTGATTCAAGAAGTTCGTGAGCATGGACGAGGCGATGTTAGTTTTTCATGGTTGGGACGTATGTTTTACGGTTTTGCAAACCAGATGTATGTCCGAGAGCTCAACTTATTTGACTCTCTTTTTCGCTTGGCATTGATCTTAATGGTCCTTGCCTTGATAAATTCAAATCTGAAGGCGGCACCCCAGTTGCATCTGGAGGTTTTCAACACGCCCACTCATCTGTGGTTCTCCTACCTCATGGAGAATCCTAACATACTCTCGAGCGAGAGTAATGAGTCACAATGGAATGTGACTCTTCAGGAGATCATGAGCCCAGAATCCCAATCAATTGCAGATTGTTGGGATTGCTCATTCGGCGAGACGCGACGCTCACCGGTGGTTCGTTGTCCGAATCGTAAACGTCATCCGCTTCTTCTACTACTTCCATCAGCATTCCGAGTTTCAAATCCATCATCACAAGCACTGACCAACGACGCCTCTCTTTCTAAGTGTTTTTGAATCAGTTTTATGTATTCTGATTTTCAATGGTTGTTTGTACGAACTCCTAAAGCTCATTTAGGTTTGTTTATTTGGTTTAGGCTTGGTTGTATTAGCATTAAGCTGTAATTCCACTTTTAAATTAATATACGATTTCTCGTTGTCAAAAAAAAAAAAAATAGGTGAATTTTATCACGCCGGGTAAATATCATAGCTGCTCCAACTAAGTCATCAGAAACGGGCTCATTAAAATGGCAGATGTTTACCACAAAAGACGTTAAAACCTACAAATACTATTTTTTTTGTGTTTGCACCCGGTTCACCCTTCGGGCTACATCCGGATCGAGGCCAAGTTCAGGGTGATTAGGTTTCATTCCTCTCCCAAGGGTGTTGCGGGGATTCGAACACTGGTCCGTCCTACCAAAGCCAGTCCCAAAACCTACAAATACTATTCATATTAAATGAGAACCATTCATTGTGGTTGAGCTAGAGTCGTCTGATCAACGTCAACTCACAAGTGATACATTGAAGATGGTTCTCAACTATGCCCTCGCTTTCACTATACACTGTTATCATTAGTCCTAAAAGTACCCCCCCCAAAAAAAAACCAAAATAGAAATAAAAAGTAGCGATGTTTACTAACATCAAAACTGGAGCAAATATACAGTGCTCCTGTGACAAGACAATGGCCAATATAATTGGTTGCAAAAATTGGCGTTACACCCTACTGTTATTTCCGCCTCTTCCCCTGCAAAAATTATCAATTATCAATCAATAGTACCACTTGCCTATAACGAAAAGAAAAAGGTACCCCCTAAAAACTGTTATTGGAAGAAGCTAGTCTTGATGTGAGAACATACCGATGCAGCAGCGTAGTCATCCAATGTTAGTTGCTTCCTTTTCTTCAAGGAAGAAGTGGGGCTTTCCACTTGCTGACGAGCTGTACCACGCTTAGAGGGTGTCATATTCTGCAAGATTATAAACAAGATGACTCAATATAAGGTCAAAGGCAGTGGAGTCAGTCCATTGAGAAATTCACTGCGCCAGGCTACAATTTCAGAGCATTATCAACAAGGAAAGATGAATTAACTGAAATACAATTTATTGGAGGGAAGAGGATGAGGGTAGAGATTGAGAAATTATAGCATCACAAACCTTGGCAAGCTTCTTTTCCTTACGTGCCTGCCTCTCTCTCTCATCATACTCCTGATTCTCTCTCTCAACCAGACGAATAAGTGTGTCACATCTTCTCGCAAGTTCCTGAGTAGTCCGCGATTTAACAAACCAATCGAAACGGAACAATGGGGACGTCCGGAAAGCAGCCTTCAACTCATCCCAATTTCCATACCCAAGTTTGTGAACCATACAAATCTGTCCATATTTTCAACATTTTTTAGGTGGAACAGAACGTGCGGAATTTTACAGCTAAGGAAATCAAAGAAATGAACAGAACTTCACCATGAAGCGATCACATTCTTCATTGTATAGCTTCCCTTTGTTCTGACCATACTGGATCTTCAGCTCCAACCACGGATTCTTGTAGCGATCCAACTTCTTCCCAATTGCTTTCATAATCTCATCTTTCCTGGAGATTCTAGCCTCCCCTCGTTCAATATTCTTGATGATCCTATCATAATCTGAATTATGACGCACATCAAATCAGCATAGCAGATATAAAAATGTAAATCCAGGAGTATACAGCAGCAAAACAGTAAAAGTTGGTCAATAATTTTTTGAAGGGAAGTTAGTCAATATTTAATCTAGCTTGGTCAGCTCCTGAAACATACACGGATATACTTGCCATTTATCTATGACTTTA
Source organism: Beta lomatogona (assembly GCA_947646795.1). Lineage (NCBI taxonomy): Eukaryota > Viridiplantae > Streptophyta > Magnoliopsida > Caryophyllales > Amaranthaceae > Beta > Beta lomatogona. The sequence goes on from CANSNZ010000936.1 coordinate 4,594,602, forward strand.
GCAGACATTACAGGTTTTGCTGACAACAAACTTGAACTGAACATTCTATCGCAATCACAATTCACAGGAAGCAATTTTGAAAAAAGGTAAAATTTGAAGAGAAAAATGTTGAACTGGCATCACTCAAAGCTACTAATGGTTTTACAAATACATATATACTTGAAGGCATTCTCAAATAAATTTATCTGATACATGAAACTCTTCTCTCTTACTCATTCTCCATGCCAACCCCTCAAAAAACATTTATCATTTCAAGTCTCGAACATACAAGCTCTGATTCAGAAAGTTCAAATGTTCAACCATTAATCTAATACAATATCACAGCTTTTAATTTCAAAACAAAAGACAATCAAGCGTTATTTCAAATGCACTGCTTTATGATAATAGTAAAAACTGCTATAATTTTCCCTTACCCTAATTATTTCTACATATTCTATCAATTTTAGCTATTTTCATCATTGTAGATATTTCAGATATAATCAAATCCGTATAGTTACTAAAAACCATAGTTATCTTTCAATAGAGTCTAGACGATATATACATCATGGAACAGCCAAGAGTACCGCTCAGGCCACACTAGTGTATCTATTAATGATCATTGTAGCTATTCTGATACTCAATGCTGAATTTTTATTTCTACAATAATACTTTTAAATATTTTTTTAAAAAAAAAGAATACCATTCAACTCCTTGTATCTTTCTTTGAAAACTTTGGCATATCTTTCAACTTCCTCATACGTTTTTCCTTCCATTTCAGCAGCAATGCCTTTTATATCATTCCTACCATACTTCTCACAAGCCCTGATGAAGGTATTGAAATCTCTCCTTGTCCACGTTGAGAAACCCTGTGGCAAACAGAACACAATTCAAACCCCTTACCATTCAAGTAACAGGCATAACCAGTCACTTTCCTTTTTCTCTTCTTGTTCCAGGAGGGGGCTGTGAATATAAGATTACCTCCTCCAATAAACGCTCCTTCTCTTCTTGTTCTTCAGAGGTCAACGGGGGATCTGTCATTTCTATAATTCAAAATTTTCATTAGATACAGAAAAAGATTGGATTTCAACAGGCTTAAAAAAAGTACAAATACCATCTGGCTCATCCACTTCAATTGAATCTTTCATCTGATTTTTTTGATGTGTTTGCTGAATAGATTGGGCAAAAGTTAGTTCATGCTTGAGATTCAAAAAGAAAAAAGTGTGACCAAAAAAATACCACCCACCATGAGATGGCGTACTTCCTTCTCATAGAGTTCATTTAGCCTTTGAGTGTTGAAAAACTGGAAGTCATGCCTAGAGTTGAGTACACAAAATACAAATGAGACTATTGATCCCTACTAACAGAAAATTATTACAAGAGGATATAGAAACTAAGATACAAGCAGGTCCGCAAGGTGCTTACAATTGAGGCATGCGAGGTATGCGAGGCTCCTTTGGCCTAGCAGGACCACTTTGACGCATAGTTTGCTTAAAATATTCTGATTCGGAATAACTGTACAAGCCAAAAGAATGTAAATAACAAGATTAGGCATAGGGAACACAAATCACAAGTTGCTGGCAGGGTATTATGCTTACTTGCGCTTTCTCTCTCGTTTTGGTGGTTCAATCCAGTTGTCACTGACGAGTTTCTTAAAGTCCACCTTGCTCTCATCCTTCACAAGCACAGAAAAGAAGTAAGCAAATATCCTATAGATTAACTTTAAAAAATTAGGCATCTGGGGCTCCTACCTTTTCATCATCAAAATCATACAGATCAGCCGCTAATGAGAACAAAAGATGCACATATCAGTCCAGGCCACCTATATATAGAAATACAAAAGGTACCGGCAATGATTTATGTAAGAGATTCAAGAAAGCCACATACTGTCATCCATCTTAAATTTAATGGCGTCTTCAGTGAACTTTTTCATTTTTGCATCAAGCTCAGCAGTTGCCTCTTCTCCCTTGGCAATAATTCGATCTATATCTTCATCTGTAATTGTGCTATCCCCAGAGCTAAAAACCATTTCAGCACCAAATCTCACCATTTGTAGCAGCTCATCCTTGTTAACAGCTGGACAAATATCACAAGTATGAATTGACAAATCACCAATAAAAGTAATATCATTATGAACTTTGAGACAAGGAAACGTACTTTTTTGTTCAGCTAGTCGTCCTTGTTGAATGACCAAAGCATCAAGCGCAAGTTTCTTATAAGCTCTTTCAATCACTTTTTCCTCGATAGTATACTATTCATAAAATATCAAAACACAGAAAAACACTTTTTAATCAGCTTTGAAATATGCTTATCCAAAAGATTAAGCACTACGTGAAATGAACAAACCTCCGTGCAGAAACGAAATACTTGAACCTCCTTCTTTTGACCAATCCTATGGGCCCTGTCCTGTGCTTGCAAATCAACTTGTGGATTCCTATCATGAGAAGCAAGAATCAATAAAAAACCAAGCAAGCTAACTCATAAACACCACCAGCACCAAAAGAAAAGGGAGTGATTATACTGAGAAGAAAACCTCACCAGTCACTGTCATAAAGAATGACAATGTCCGCAGTTGCAAGATTGATACCAAGACCTCCAGCTCGTGTCGACAATAAGAAGACAAACTTTTCACTTCCTGGCTTGTTGAAAGCTTCAATTGAAGCGTCACGATCATCTCCTCCAGTATTACCATCAATCCGACAGTATTGGTGACCGCGATACATAAGATAGTCCTCCAAAATATCAAGCAGCCTTGTCATCTGACATTAGTTGCAAAACTCAAGTGTTCAGATGGCAGTATGGCACATAAATGATTCTTAATAATGATCATGAGATTTTTGTACTGAATATGCAACAGAAGACTTCAAAATTTTCTAAAAGGACCTGTGAGAATATTAAAACCCTAGAGCCACGCTCCTTCAGCTTTGGAAGCAACTTATCCAGCAAAACCATTTTCCCTACAAGTATAAAGATTCATCAGTCACTGATGTCTCGTTTAAAAGAACCAAACACCACCATATGTAACCTTTGGTCACCGAGATTTACCTGCATTAGTTACTAAATGGTCTCCCGTGGTGTAGGGTGGACCAGGTTCAGCACCCTGGAATAGATATGGGTGATTACAACATTTTCGCAGCTGCATTGCGATGTTTAGAAGGCGCTTACGCTCTCCACCAGCATTAACAACTTCGAGATCCTTCTGCAGTAAAGCCCTATAGAACTGCTTTTGCATTTGAGACATGCCAACTTTAAGAATCGTTTCCTTCTTTGGAGGTAAGCCTTTCTCAACATCTGACTTCAGCCTACGAAGAAGAAAGGGTCGAAGGACCTAAAGGATGCAGAACCACATATGTCAAGTAACAAAACTAAAGATAGAGTAAAATGATTAACAGATAATCTCCTAACCTTCAACTTACCTTATGAAGTTGTTGAACGACCTCCTGCTGGTCATTCTCCCCAGAAATCTGAAACCACTCATCAAATGTTTCTGCCGAGCTAAAAATTTCCGGCAATAAGAAGTTGAGAAGCGACCACAGTTCATGGAGGTTGTTCTGGAGTTTAGAAAAAACAGTAGATGCACAATATTACAGTTAAGATAAATAAAAAAAGGGCCATTAGATTGTAAATTTGAATATTTCATAGACGCAAAAAATATCTATTCCATTGGGTCTTGCTATTTACCGCCCATATTTACTTAAAACCGCCCGTATTTTTCTACGTATTATATATTTTTTTGAACTTTATCTCAAAAACATAAAAATTTAAGAATTTCTTGACATGGAACCAACCCATTTTCTCAGTTTCACCATGGTGGAACTGAAAAAATGGTTTGGTTCCGTGAGTAGTGAATTTTTTTTTCCTGCGACATAGCTGTCTTCGTCGAGAACTGTGGGAGATTTATTTGGGGGTTTTTGCGGGGAAGGAGATGGGGAGGAGAGATGAAAGAGTGAGAAGGAGATGGGGAGAGAAGCATTTTGATTGCTGAATCGAAATTCTGTGGAAAACTAGGGTTAGGGTTTTTCATAAAGGAGTAGATATGGGGAAAATAGAGAATTGGAGAAGATGGAAGGGAGAGATGTAATTGTTGGACGCGGCGATTGAGTGGGTTGGGCTCTGGCGAACAGCAGAGAAGGAGAAGGGGCAGCGGGGGTGGTTGCGGGCAGCTGCGGGGGGTGGTGGTGGCAGTGGTAGCGGTGCCCGTGGTGGTAAGGTTAGAAAAGAGGAAGAAGTAGAGGAGGGAGATAGAAGAGAAATAATGTATAAATACGGGCGGTGTTTAGTAAATATGGGCGGCGAATAGCGTGATATTAAAACAAAAGCTCAAGTACAATATAAGTATTACTAAAAGTACCAAGAAGAAACAACAAGAAAATACTTTCAACCAAACAATATAAAAATATATCTCAAAACTGGCAAAAATATTACAAAAGAAGACAAATTAACAAGAAACATGTAATGCATGGAAGATGATTTATCTTATAAATGAGACATCCAATACATTATACGTACATTGTTCCACCAAATTATCCGTGCACTGTTCAAGCATAAATTATCCATTTCTTTTCTTTTATGATTTATTAGCCCAGAAATAGACAGCAGTCTCAGCACCATAAACAGGGAAAAGTTCTAAAAGCACAGTGGACGGCAATAGCTCAAGTTTGACTTCTAATATCAAACCTGATCAACTTTGACCATTTATTTTTCCGTCATTACATAATACTAAAATTAACAATACGATTCCCGCAAAAAAAAATTAACAATACGATAAATCTAGTGTATGCACGCCTTTATAAAATAAATCTATAATAAAGTTTTACATCATAACTCAATAAAAACTTAGCAACCCTATTATAAGCAGAGGTAGTCCATTAGCATTTCATATACACTGTCATAGCAACTTCACATACTGCAGTTACATTTATCTCGCTGGATCTTATATAACTTATATTTACTCTAGGAACATAGCAAATTGCACAAAAGAGTGTGCCTGGAATGCAAGAAAAGAGGGTTCTGCCCCTGTAATTCTTCATAAAAGCCACCTTAGAATCATTTGCTACACACCAAAATATTCCTACAACACAAAATTACCTGAAGAGGGGTTCCAGTGATGAGCAAACGGTAGTTGGTACTATAGAGCCTCATAGTCTTCGAAAGCAGAGAATTTTCATTTTTGATTCGGTGTGCTTCATCAATGATAATATATCGCCAGCTAAAGCGGCGTAAAGAAGACTTCTCTTTTATTGCCATTTCAAAACTAGTGACACAGACATCAAACTTTCCAGCAACCAACAAATCCTCGCGTATATGTCTCTACAAGAAAATCAGACACAATCAGCAACAAATCATTTGCAAACATCAATCACAAAAAGAACAAAAGCATAAACATTTCATAAATAGGATCTTAACTTACCCTTTCCTCCGGATTTCCTAGAAATTTCACAGCACGCAAAATCGGACAAAAGCGTTTAATTTCATTCATCCAATTGCCAAGGGTCGATTTAGGAGCAACAACCATGTGAGGACCAGGAATTCCTCTAAATTCATGAAGATAGCCCAACAGGGAGATTGTTTGCAAAGTTTTACCGAGCCCCTAATGATAAGAAATAAGAAATAAAGACACTACATCAAAATCCTTTTGGGCAGTATGATTGTCAGAACACAAACACTTGAGACAAGCGTGCAAACACGGCTAGAAGCATTCAAATATTTCAAACGGCAAACATGTACTGCATACCATTTCATCAGCAAGGATTCCATTGATACCATTCTCATAGAGCCGTATGAGCCAGTTCAATCCAGCAAGCTGATAGTCCCTCATCTTTCCCTGAATACCTGTAGAAAAGAATGAATGTAAGTTATTGATTAAAGCCACATTAATGTTGTCACTGTTCAACATATGGGATCATCACCCCAATATCTAACTGGAACCATTAGTTTAAACAAACAATTCTCAAAATAGACCTTGTTTCTTCTATCTTCAGATGTGTTAAACACATTATATTACATCAAAATGCATAACTGGGCAATACAATAACATGCTAAATATGATGGGTTGGGATGGAACTCTCAATACGATGAGTTTGATGTGGAATGTACAAAGATTTGAAGGACTTCTACTTCCTAAGAAGCATATCATAGAAAAATATATTTGACGTCAAGCTTATTGTTAGGCTCAAGCTCTGCATTGTATTCTTAAAAAAAGCTGTAGGGATAGTTCTCTCCCTCAAAGTAAATGAACCGGTTAGGGAAAGGTCTTAGATTTCTTTCATACTTCATATTAATAGTCACTTGTAAATCAAGTTCTCCATTCAAATTGATTCTGACCTAATATGTGATATCTGAATATGACCAAAAAAAATACATGTAAAAAAAAGGCCAATTAATTGGATTGGAATAAAACTTAACACCTTTTTGCCACATTGAGTATAGAACTTAGCTTCATGTGACAAATGAGAATAAAATTAGGTTTGTCCAACATTTAACCCTTGTTTCTCATCAGAGGGTTGCATATAGTACAATTTTATTTTAACTTCATTTGTTGTCGCTTCACTTATTATATTATTGCCCTTTTACTTTTATTCCTTATACTCTCACCTAATTAGCGATGGAATAGAATAAAACGATGGAGATATAATGGGGTGTGTTATTTAACCCTATTCTATATTTGCAATTATTGTGTGTTGTACACTCATGTACATCCTCCATTTTCGTCCACTAATCGTAACCAAAATTAATCATGATTGTTCTAGTAGGTTGTAGCTTCATATATAAAGAGGAAAGGTATTTGGGGTTATTTTATTTCCATTTGATATTATATAAGGTGAGAATATAGGGGAAAAAAGAGTGAAAGAGTTATAATATAATAAATGACGCAACATATAGAATAAAAAGTACAGTTTTACCATACAAACCCCCTTCAACGAAAAATAAAAGTTCAATGTCCGGACAAAGCTATATTTTATACTCATTTGTAGGGATGGGCATGGGTCCAGGACCCGACCCGGACCCTGCTGGACCCAACCCTAATTTAAGGGTCTGGGTCCAACTTTTTCAGACCCTAAGGGTCCGGGTCCGGGTCTGGGTCTTTAAATTTTAGACCCAGACCCGACCCTTAGACCCTAAAATTATTTAATTTATTAAAATAAACTTTTTATTTTTAAAACAAACTGATTTCTTAAGAAAATCTATTTTCTACCAACTAAAGAAAATCTTCAAATCTTATTATGCATATGTAAAACACAACTGAATCACAGAAAAAACAACCCCAAAAATCACAAAATTGAAAAACCCTAATGACGTCAGTCAGACCAATATGCTGCTGAGGATTCATCATCTATGTATGTATGTATCTAGTTGTGCATTCTCAAAAGATAAGCGTGGTTTATGGTGGTGATTCAAGGAGTTTGAACAGGGTTTCGACTTCGATGAAGAAGACCCCTGAAGAACTTGGGAAGAAAGAGGAGGAGAGAGAAAACGCAAAAGAGGCCAACACCACCGGCGCCGACTGGGTCTCACGCCATGTATTTTTCATCGCCTGATTTCCTTCAATCTTTCATCCCTGATTTCTTTGTTTCATCTTTCATCGCCTGATTTCTTCATTTCATTTTTGTATCTGGGTAATTTTTTGAGTTTATTTGTTTGTGTCTCTGCTTCGATTTTTTCTAGGTGTTCTCTTTATTTTTTTTCAGCTTATTTGTTTGAATTTTGAGCATATTGTGGTGAACTTGCATCTGGGTATTTGCTCTTTGTTTTGTTTCTTATCTGGGTATTTTCTCTGTGTATTTTCAGTTTATTTGTTTGTCTTTGTTCAATTTTTTTTTTCCGGTTTATTTGTTTCATCATGCGATTCTTGTGTTTGATGAGTCGAATTTGTAGAAAATTAGGGTCAAAAAATTGAAATGTGTAATTTTTGTTGATGAAATGATATTTTCGATAGGCCATGGATGAGATACAATTTGAATCTGGTTCTAAAAACAAAAATGCATCTCAGAATATTAAAGAAAAATTTGTGAACTTTGAAAATTTGGCAAAAATAAAGAAATAGGCCTAGACCCTAGACCCTAGACCCTCTAGACCCTAGGGGTTTGGGTCCGGGTCCACTTTTTCCAGACCCTTAGGGTCCGGGTCCAGGTCTGCAAAAAAAATTAGGGTCCGGGTCTAGGGTCTGGCTGGACCCGACCCTTGCCCATCCCTACTCATTTGTCACACAAAGCTAAGTTATATGCTCGTTTGTCATAATTGACAACTTTCATACCACTGTGGCAAAGAGGTGTTAAGTTTTCTACCCATTTGGCTATTTGGCCTAAAAATGAAATAATTGGAGAACCATTTTAAAACTTTATATCCCAACTGGTATAGATGCTGGTCTTAAACTCATTAAGATAGCAATACATAAGTTTCATATTATTCTAGTAGATAAATTGAATGTTGGGATTTGCAAAAGAACATGTTGACGTTAGAAGATCTAATAAACATCCACTAGAGATATATCTAAATTTAATATACACTTCCCCACGAAAGAATCCAATAGTAGAGTCAGGTGGAAGAAAAGTTCAGACAACTTAAAACTTGAAATAGGTATTTGCACAAGGAAGAGCAGAACTCACAAGAAGGCTGTGTGACCAGCCTTGTACTGGAAGCCCCTGCTTCTTCCTCTTTCAGGTATTCCTCATCTTCCTCTTCTTCAGTCACCTTTGATGCATGTCGGCCCCTAAAATAGGCACAGAAAGAGCAGTTCAGAGACAGATATAAAAGGCACGGACAATCTGGTTCGCCTCATAGAAGACCAAGAAATAGTTACCAATAGAAGATTTTTTTTTAGTATGCATCATAAGGGTGAGCTAGACACACTATACTATGGACTACTATAAAACGCCGAAAACAATCCAGCACACTTGACATTCCAAAAAAATCAACCAGTTAATATCAGTTTCCAATCAGCACTAAATCCAGCACTCTGTATAGGTCTCTAAGGCAACGCCCCTTTTTCTAACATTGACCAAAGAACTTAGCAAATCAAGAGGAAACCAGATACCATATTTAGATTAAAAATATTGAATGGGCATCATTTGCAAGGTAAGAAATATTCTAAACAAAAGGAAAAAACACCGACTTGTGCTAATTTAAAGGCGTCCTACTCTATTATGCATCGCATTAGTTGCAAGAAGTATTAGCAGGATAACAACTTTACACTTCCATATCCATACTTCCCCCGTTGTCTCTCCCCCATCTCATAAAGGTAGTAATTTACCATGTTAAATCTCATCGTTCCACAACTATGAACATTTTCAAACAAAAGCAAGATATATAAATACATATATTTATACATATAAGCACACCTGCCCTTTGCCTTCTGGGAGGCAGAATGTTCACCCTTAGCGAAATGGGCAAATATCTCCGTTTGCTGTAGAAGGTACTTCAAACGCCCTTTCCCCTTGTTATTCTGCCACACAGTTCAGAAATTACAAGTCACGACATATTCATAAATGCGTACAAACGGAAAAAATCATAGAATAATAATACTATCATGTAAAACACACCATGTCAGCATCAACAACAGCATTCTGCTTGTCCAATATTTCCTGAATCTTCTGCTTCTTCAGCTTTTGCATTTCTTTCAACCTGGCCCTTTCCCGCTTTGTAACATTATTACTAACAGCGTTCCCATCCTACCAATTATATGCCATAAAATCAAAATCACATGTGAGAAAAAAAAAAAGATTAAAGCTCATAAAAACCCATATACCCAAATGAACACAAGATATTAAAATCATACTATAAAGCCTAAGAAACGAAAAAAATTCTACTTGAAAGTGAATTCCTCAACTAAAATCCAAAAAATTAATTCTTCCAACTTATATGCAACTACTACTACAACAACAAAGCCTTATTCCCAAAAAGATATAGACTCAGGATAACTTGAAACGCCATAAAAAATCGTGTTTCTAAATTCTGTGACAGTAAAGAAAACATACGACATTTAAATATATAACCCTAGCTAACAGCAACGAAAACAAACCAAATTGTAATGGATCTAAAACCATTCGATACTAAAAAAAACCCTAGAAAATCAGAAATAAGAAGCAATGAAAGAGAAAAAATACGAAGACGAACCTCAAATTCTTCTTCTCGGTCATCATCGGCAGGAACATCATCATCCGCATCATCTTCGTCGGAATCGACAGTTCTGGCAACGGCTTCGAGTTCTTCATCGTCTTCTTCGTCGATCGGCTCATTGACTTGCTCTTCTTCCTCCGATGAATTGGAAGCGTCGTCGGAAGAAAACCGCTGCTTAGAGGGTTTCGCCATTAAAGGGGGGAGGGTTTGGGGTTGGAGGTAGTAGTGTTTTAGGGAAAGAGTGATTTTTTGGTTTTGGGGAGGACAAGTTAGAAAATCATTTAAGGGGGTTTTTTTTTCTATATATAGGAGGGGGGTATAATCGTGTGTGATAAAGGGATAAAAAGAAAGGGTGGTGAAAAAGTTCCCGCCATTTGTTCGTGAAATATGCCTTCCCGCCTTTGGGGATATGGTGCGACTTGCGAGCAGGGCCCAGATCCAACGTGGGTTCAACTGAACCCACAAAAATCTGGAGAAAAAAGAAGAAAATCTGGCGAAAAAAGAAATAAAAAAATTAGATATAACCTTTATGCACCGTATTTTATCATTATATTGCTCTATGGTTTAGTGGTTTGTTGAAAATCTTGGGCCGAAAATCTTCTGTCATAACACGCGGGTTTGACTCCCACTAAGGGGTTTTTGTTTCTTTTTTCTATGTTTTTATTGTCTCTGTTTCCCTTTTTGCTTTTCATCTACCATTTTTATTTTCTTTCTATACAACTTCACTTTCTTTATAACAGACTTCTACATAAGTCATAGGCCAAAAAGTCGAGAGGTTCTCTCTCTAAGTTTTCTCCCTCTAAACTTGACACAGTAAGAAACAAGCAGTTTGTTTAGTTATTTCTCGTTACTCCTTCAGATCTCTCATAAAGTTTCTCTAAATTTACTATACTTTAGTTTCCCAGTTCAGTTTTAATATCCACTATATCATCTGTGTTTAAATCTTGTCATATCCTCTTTATAATCCTCTTTAGTTGGATATAGTTCCTTTTCCTTCTTGTCTTTATCATAGTTACTTTTCCTTACATCCAAACAAAATCCTGTTTGTTTAGTGCTTGTTTATGTAATATGGATACTGACAGTTCACAGTCAACATCCCAGTTTGTTGTTTTTCATCGTAAACAAGGTCCATATATCAAAATTCTTCCTGAATCATTTGACTCTCTAGAAGGGGAGTACAAGTATCTTGTTGTTGGAAAAATCCTGGACTCCAGGGACTTTACAGTGGATTATATTCAAAAGTGGGTTGATACATGGAAATCCCGACAGAGAATTAAAGTTTGCAAAGAAGCAACATGGAAGATAAAGAAGATTTACTTGGATTATATGGTCTTGTTAATTTCTATGGAGCCTTGTGTGTATTAAAGTCATGGAGATTACTGGATTCCTTTAGGTCCATTAATTTCTCTGAGTCAGCTCTGTGGGTTAAAGTGGAAGGTATTCCCCTTGTTATTGGTTCTATCAAAGTGGCTGAGCTGTTACTTTCTAAAGTGGGAACTGTACTCCGTTTTGATAACAAATCTCAAGTTCCAGGTCCAAAGCGTTATTATAGAGCATTGGTGTGGGTTCGTCTTAAATCTCCATTATTGCCAGGAGCTTTTGTGGAATATCATCAAGGTAGAGCAATTTGGGTTGATTTTCGTTATGAAGGTGTCTTTATTTTCTGCAAAAGGTGTGGTAGGATTGGGAATAAAAGCTCAGCATGTGTTGGTGAATGGCATAGAGTAAAAAGAGATATTGAAGAAGTTCTAAATAAGGCCTGTGATTCATCTTCACCATTAATGATGGGGACTGGTAATGCTTCTTTTTATACGAATAAACTCATAGGTCTTCCCAGGATAGATGAATACTTGACAACGCTGGTTTGTTTGGATGTCCCTCGAAGTACGCCAGCGGAATGGTCATCTCATGGTGGTTCAGATGGGGGTGATGATTATGATCAAGGTTCTGGGGATGCAGAAGAAGATCCTATGGAAGATTCTGGAAGTTCCAATAGTCATCCATTGAATCCAAATCAATCTAAACAACGAAACTGCATGGGTAAAGGAAAACAAGCCCGATTTGAAAAAGGAGAATGTAGTAAACTGAAGGATACTACAGTGATGCAAGATGAAGAAAGTCATCTTCTCAAGAATACTCAGTGTGGGAGTTCATGCAGAAGTCAGAATAGTAAGGGTAAAATGGTCCTTTCAGTTAGAAAATCCAAACTGAAGAAACGGAAAAAACGAGGGAATCACTTCAAGAAAATTTTAAAAGGGAGTGGTTTTTCCACTTGTAATAACAAAATAGTCAGAAAATGTGATAACAATGATGGGGTTCATTTAATGTCGTTGATGAGTTGGATGCATGAACAGGGTGATATGGAAAGAGACAAAAAATTTAGGGAAATTGGCTCCAATTGTCAGAAAAATTCGTGCAAAAACTCTACCATAAATTTGATTGAAATGTATGGTCCACTTGGGGAGATATTGGCTAAATGTATGTATAAAGGTAAGAGTGGTCCTAAAGCAGCACGTGTGTCTTATGGTAATGAAATGGATAACCACCAAACTCATATCCAGTTTTCCGAGCCTACCAACGATGCATTACCTCAACTTCCTTTGGTTGTTGAGGGAGTGGAAGAATATTTACCACAACTTGACTTTAACCTTCCACTAACTAACGACTTTCACCTAAGTTCCCTTGATACGGTTATGCAGCAGCCCAATTTATTTGGGCCTGGAGAGGAGTTATTGTGCACTGAAGATAATGACAGTCTACAATTAATGGAAACTGATACTGTTTTTGATGATTTGGGCTTGAATGAACAAGAGTGGGCCTCCTCAGTTGATTGGTCTGAAGGGTGGGAGGGGGTTTTCCAGCCAGCTATAAATGAAGATGAAGGGCGTATTTCTCCACCATCAGTGGTTGGATTTCCTGCTTCCCACTCATCCCTGCAAACAAATTCGTCTAGCACTTATTACTCCCAGGTATCTGATTTGCCCTCTCAAGAGTTTCAAAATCTTCAAATTTGTTCTTTGGGAATTCCTAGCTTAATATCCAATATGAATTGTGAGGGGGGATATGGGGAAAGTATGGAACAATTTGGAGATAAGTTGGGGGGTTGTATGGCTGGTTTAAGTGAAGATCAACATCAAAATAATAATAAAGACAATTTGTGTGTGGGAGGGGGACATGGTTCGGAAGTTGAAGTCAATCTGGATGTTCATAGTTCCAAAGAGGGTGTGGACATGAAAAGTGACAACTTAAGAGACAAGGAGGAAGATATGGTAAGCAAGCGTTCTAAGAGAAGGTCTCGGTTAGATGAGCTGTTTTGTAGAACTTTCTTAAGGAAGCAGACCTTTTAAACTCAAATCTGGTCTTGATAAATGGTCGGCGAACTTAGGAAGAGGAAAATTGATGAAATCAAAGCTGATGTTGAGGAGTATGCGGATTATGTGTTAAAGAAACATGATGATTGGCTTGAAGAAAGGAGGCAAGAATTTGCAGAAAGAGTCAAGAGGTTCAAGTCTATGGAATTCTACGTTATAATGGCTTCCGAGACTGAGCCAAATCAGTCTACAGGGGCCAAATGAAGATACTTGCTTGGAATTGTAGGGGGCTTAACTCGGCGGACGACCCTACAATTCCTTTTATAGCTTGGATGGTCCGCAAGTTTAATCCGCATGTTTTATTTCTATCTGAAACTAAAGTTAGTTGTAATATAGTTGAAAAATTAGCAGCTCTTCTAGGCTTTCCTAATGTAGAATATACTAATGAAAATGATGAAGGTGGGGGTCTTATTGTTTTTTGGTTACCCAGTGTTACTCTAGAAGTTAGTACCGAGGCTCAAAACTTTTTTTCTATGTAAAATAAATAATGTAAAAAATGGTTTGATGTATGAATGGAATCTAGTTCTGCTGTATGGATCGCCTTATGTTCAATATCGTCAAGGTGTATGGGAAGATGTTAAACAAGTGATATCTTCCACCCAACACCCCTTTGTAATAATGGGGGATTTCAATCAAATAGAATATAACTATCACAAATTGGGTGGATCTGAAATAATTTAAGGACGGGAAATTTTTTCGCAATGGAAGCAAGAATTGCGCATATGTGAAATCCCGGATCATGGCCCATATTTTACATGGTGCATGTAATAACAAAACGGGTGAGGAGAGAATATATGAAAAGATAGATAGAGTATATGCCTCGGATATGTGGCTGGATGTTTTCTCTAATGCTACAGTACTGAATCTTCTAATATTGGTCTCGGATCATAGTCCAATTTTATTGGATACAGATCCTGATGGAATCAAACGTAAGAGTCCTATTAAAATGGAGGCATGGTGTCTTGAATTCGAGGAGGTTAAGAAGATTATTGAGAAAAAGTGGGCGCAACACATCCTTGGTTCCCCTATGTATTCTATATCTAGAAAATGTTCCAGTATCAGATTTGATCTTTTTAATTGGTGTAAAAATTTTCAGGGGGAACATAATGTGAGATGGGAAGATTTATTGCAGCAATGTGATGAGGTGCAAAGTCATTTGCAGACGAGTGTTACTAGTGATACTTCAATAGGAGAGCTTGAAGGTAGAATAAGGGAGGAGCAGTTGATGAAGGCAAATGTCCAACATAAGTTTTGGCAGCAAAGGGCTAAAGGTAAATGGATAGAATTGGAGGACTCAAATACGAAATGGTTCTTTAGGATGGCAAAAGCAAGGAAGCGTATAAATGAAATTCTCATGTTGAAAAACAGAGACGGTAATTGGACTTCGGATAAGCTGGAAATTCGGCAGACTATTGTTGATTATTTCAAGGATATCTTTGAGAATAAGGAGTTGGGTGACCAAGGATTATATGATGAGGATCTAAATGATGTACGAAGTCTAATTCCAAAATTAAATGAAGAACAAGCTGGAAGCTTGCGAGATGAGGTAAGTAAAGAAGAAGTTCGGAAGGCACTTTTTCAAATGGGATCTCTTAAGGCTCCGGGTCCGAATGGTGTCCCTGTTATTTTTTTCAAAATATCATGGGGTATTGTAGGAGATGACGTGTATGATGCTGTACGGTGTTTTTTTAAGAATGGCCATATGCTACGGGAATGGAATTATACTCATATATGTTTGATTCCCAAGGTTGATAGGCCTGAAGTGGAGGGTCAATTTAGGCCAATCAGCTTATGTAATGTGGTCTACAAAATCATTTCAAAGGTTATTACCAATAGGATGAAGTTGATTCTTCCTTCTTTAGTTTATGAGACCCAAAATGCATTTGTGCCAGGGAGATTGCTAATGGATAATTGTTTAATTGCTCATGAGGTGATGAATAAATTAAGAAAACAGAAAAGAGGGAGCAAGTATTTGGCTGCGCTAAAGATTGATATGTTCAAAGCGTATGATAAAGTTAGCTGGACATTCTTGGAATGGTTGCTTAGAGAAATGAGATTTCCGGAGGTAAGTATAAGGTGGATCATGCAGTGTGTGTCAACAGTCTCTTATTGTATAGTAATTAACGGAGAATGTTCGAGTAAGTTCACTCCCTCCTGTGGCCTTCGACAAGGTGATCCTCTTTCGCCTTATTTATTTATTTTAGTCATGGAAGTGTTTTCTATATTAATTCGACTTGCTGAACAACGAGGTCTCATTGAGGGGATTAGGGTATCTAGGGCTAGTCCCCCTATATCTCACTTGTTTTTTGCAGATGACTCTTTATTGTTTTTTAAGGTTAATCCGGATAGCTGTAATATTGTCAAATCTTTAATTGGTCGGTTCAGTAGACTTTCAGGGGAGGTCATAAATTATAATAAATCTTTGATCATGTTTAGCCCTAATATTCCACAACCATCTAAAGAATACTTCAGGAGTATTATCGGTACATCCCTGTCCAATTGGCTAGGTAGGTATTTAGGTTGTAATATCGAAGTAGATGGTCGTGGATTAAGGGTTTATGATCCCCTCTTAGATAAAGTGCGCAAGAAGGTTTCTAGGTGGAAATATTTGGCCTTATCGCAAGCTGGGAGAGTGTTATATATAAATAGTATTCTTGCCACATTATGCCAGCATGTGTTATCTGTTTTTCTGTTACCTAAAGTCATAGTGAAAAAGATGAGTTCTTTGTTTATGACATTTTTATGGAATAAACCTAATATTGGTAGACCAATTTATTGGAAGAGGGGCGCAGTTGTGGAGTTGCCTAAGGGAATGGGAGGATTAGGGGTAAGGAATATTTATCACTTTAATCAGGCCCTTTTGGTAAAACAAGAGGTAAGGATTCAAAATAATCCAAGTTCATTAGTTGCTCGGGTTCTTTGTTCTAAGTATAAAGGCTCTCCGGTGGATCTGAGTATTCAAGGAAAAAAAGCTTTCAGTTATGTCTTGGGGTTTTAGGGGAATGTACCGAGCTATTCGTCTCGCTCAGGGTGGTTTAATGAAGAAAGTTGGGAATGGGCGGAATATTAATGTGTTGGCTAATCAATGGGTTAATGGTTCGCCACTGAGGGTTAAGCAGGGAGAAACTTTACAGGCGCATGGAGTTTCAAAGATGGAGCATCTTATGAATTTAAATGAAAAATCATGGAGATCAAGTCTTATATGGAGGATATTTGATAAAGAGTCAGCTTATAGAATTCTATCGGTGCATATTCCTAGTGAAAATGTGCAGGATTCGTATGGTTGGAAATTAAATAAAACGGGGGAGGTTCGAGTAAAAGATGTCTATGCTTATCTCATGCACCAGGAAAATAAATTGAGTGGAAATGGGTTTAATGAAAAATTTTGGAAAAGGTTTTGGAAGTGGAGAATTTGTCCTAAGTGGAAGATTTTTATTTGGAAGATTCTTAATAATGCTTTAGCTACTAATGATAATCTTCTTAAAAGAAATATCCAAGTTAGAAAAGAATGTTATTTATGTGGTGGACTTCAGGAAACGATACACTAGTAGAAAAAGGACGATTTGCGTCCCCCCAAGTGCGTCGCACTACAACGAAGACGACGCAAAAACCTAATTTGCGTCGCATGGGAGCCAGAGTGCGACGCAAAACAACTGCTCACAAAAATATCGAGGCCCTATCTGCGTCGCACGTCATGAAGGTGCGTTGCAAAAGGTTGATTTGCGTCGGATGAAGAGGTCCATGCGACGCAGATGTGTTGGGCTTAGAATAACAAAAAAAAATGATATTGCGTCGCATGGGCTGGAGTGCGACGCAGATAGGCTCCCAACATATAAAAAGCCCACATTAACACTTTGCCTCTCTAAAACCCTAGATCTCCTCCCACTCTATCACTTTCTCACTCCATTTCGTCCGTTCACTCTCTCCATCTTCTCACTCCATTTCGTTCGTTCTCTCAGGCCTCTCCATCTCCAATCCGTTCGATCCTTCGACCCTCTCATCTCCCCATCTCAGGCAAGTCGAAAATTCACGAGCAATTTTCATGGTGAAGCACCATGGCTCTATCTTCGTTCCTTCGACCATCTCATCCTTCGACCTCTCTCGATCTGTCATCTCTTTCATCCTCACCACCATGGCGAAGTAACACGCTCCATCTTTGTTCAACGAGAAACGCACTGACATCCATGGCGAAGCAAAATACGAATGGTTAGGGTACTGATTTTAAATTTTTCTCGATTTTCGTAAGAATAATAAGTCTTCTACTAATTTCGTTTCGTCGTTATCATAGTCGATGAATTACATCAGTTTAGTGCTCAACTTGAAATAGGATTTTGATTTTTTTTATCTTTTCTCATTTCAGCAATTTCCGTATTGTGCTCGAGTATGAGACACGAGCAGCAATTGATAGCCAAACAGGAAGAAGACATCAGTTTTTTGATTTCAGCAATTTCCGTATTGTCTGTAATTTTCTATTTTGATTTTCAGTAATTTTCGCTTTTTAATTTTCTGTAAATCATGTATTTTTTTTAGTTTTTTTGTTTGTAGATGGATGATTTGGATTTTTTTGCAATACAACTTTTGTTTGGACACAACGCAGATTCATTTTTGCAATACTGTAAATTTAAGTTTTTCATTCTGTTTTAGATCCTGATGTTTAAAGGATGCAGAATTTTTTTTTTAATAAAAAAGGAATGATTTGCGTCGCACATAGTGACGGATGCGACGCAAATTTATTTTTTTAAAATAAAAAATACCTGATTTGTGTCGCACATAGTGATTCATGCGACGCAAATCACTTGAAATTGGCTGGGTTCACGGGTTATGTGCGTCGGACATTGCGTAAGTCCGACGCAAATAGCTCCTCATCTGCGTCGTTTCCTTATCCGACGCAGATCTTGTTTCCCTATCTGCGTCGAGACCTGTGCCGTCGGACCGAAGTCCGACGCAAATGATGGTCCCAGGTCCGACGCAAATCGATGATTCTGTACTAGTGATATGTCATTTGTTTCGTGATTGTGATGTTGTGTGTCATGTGTGGAAAGCTTCAAGGCTTGGTATTCAAGTGGAATGTCCACAAGGTGTTCGAATGGGTGAATGGATCAAGAATTACTTAACTTATTCGTGGAGATTGGAAGATCATGAAATACATGCCATTGTAGAGTTTGTTGCTATTCTATGGGCTATTTGGATCGTCAGAAATAGAGTTGTATTCAGGAAGGTTAAATTATGTCCGCTTGATATTATGAGGGAAGTTGATCAGGGTATTCATAACCATAACAAGAGATTTAATAAGCACACGAGTGAAAATAAGTCCGGCGAACTTGATGAAGGTCCCTATCCTGTTGCAGCTGATATGTGTGTATTGCAAGTTGATGGGGTATGGCGAAAACGGAAAAATGGCGTTCACAACGCTGGTGTGGGTTGGGTGTGTAGGCAGGGTCAGGGTATTCTTTTTCAAGGCAATGCTAGGGTGCATGCTACTTCAGTATTACAAGCAAAGGCTTACGCGCTGCTTCAAGGAGTTAGGACGGCTTGCAGCAAACGGATTGAGCGACTTCATATCTGTCTAGACTCTGCATTTTTAACTAGAGCAGTTAAGCGTATGGTATGTCCATTAGATATAATAAATATTGTACAAGATGTTTGCAGTATCCTTCATAAGTGTAGGTATTTTTCTGTTTGTAGAGTGGACAAAAATCAAGTTAGTTTAGCCCATGCTTTAGCAATAAGGGCTACACAGGGAAGTATAGAATAGGTTGCTTTCTTATTGTCAAAAAAAAAAAAAAAAACTTCACTTTCTTTTTTCTTTTTGATTCAAATAGAACTCTAATTTTTAATTTTGTTTTAGCTTTCTTTTGGTTGTAAGAGAGCATATTCTTCATTTTTTTTTTTGAAATTTTTTCCCATATAACCTCAACTTTTACCCATCTTATAATAATCTCAATTTTTTATTATTTTGGAAACACCCAAGTTCAAGTACAATCTTATTGAAATAATATGAACTCTTTAATTTCCTATATACAATATATTCAAAATGCATTAGTGACGCTGTGACAGCAAGAAAAATAAGAGTTTTGGAATATTATGAGAACCATCCCAAAACATAAAAATAAAATTGGATTATTCACATCAAGTTTCCTTTTCTTAATTGTTTTTAGATACCAAACTAATGTCTGTGACTCAACGTATTACTTTCGAACTTTTTGCCTTTCAATTTTTAGTTTGCAATAATGCTTATCTACTTGGATTCATATTTCTTCCAAAAAAATGAGGATTTAATTGTCATTTTGTACATCGATATTTTTTTGAATGCTTAAATAAGTGTTATATAATTGCTAATGCATAAACAATATTAATTTTATTTATCTTACGTTTGTTCGGAGTACTCCGAACCCACGTGGGTCAGATCCTGGATCCGCCACTGCTTGCGAGTGACTGAGTGTTCTCTTTTAAAGGACGCGAGTCGAGTCGGGAGACTGATTTTTAACGGTTTTTTCACCTAATACCTCCGAGTTTTCAAAAAATTCACCTGGTACCCTCCATGTTTTCAAAATTCACCTGATACCCCTCAGTTTTTGTTTATTAGCATTAAATGCCCTTACACTTAACGGACGTTAGTGCTCCGTTACTGCTTATTTACAAGAATGCCATTAACTATTGGCGCCATAATGATAACCCCCTGTCAGACATCTTCAACCCATTTCGAAAAAAATTCGTCCCCTCAACTTCCACTCCTCTGTTTTGGTTCATCCATGGAACCCTAAAACTGGGGATTTTGAAGAAAATTTTGTAACCATTTGGTGCGCATTAGGAAGCTATTGGTCAGATTGTTGTCCACTTGAAGAATCTCAACATAAGATTGAAGGAAAAGTGCGATTTTGTGGAATTGCAAAGAAGTTGAAAATTTCTAAGCGACGGTTTTAAAACTGCGAAAAGGTAAAAATTTTCTGCATTTTCTTCTACCTAAATTGCTTTGAAGTTAAATAATTTCACATGCATGTATAATGTTTTAGGATGTTAGGGTTTAGTTGGTTGTTTGACTAGTTGCATACTTAGGTTTTCTTAGATTTGCTTTAGAGCTGTGTTTGATTTTGATGTTATATGATTATTAGGATGGTTGTTGTGTGGTTATTGGTGCATTTCAATACTCAAGATTTTGATGTTAGGGTAGAGGACACTGATTTATGTCATTTAATGGGCTTGTTTGAGGATTTTTTTGAGGAATCATTGAAGCAGAATGTGTATTTGCCTAAACTATTTAGGGTGTTAGTTGAGAATCCTAGGACCAAGAAGAAAATTGAGTTGATGACTGATTCTGATTTGATGAAAGTGTGGGTGTGGGGCTTAGGCAAGGATACCATTGAGGTATGGGTAGAGGAGACTGCAGACCCTTGCTAGCTATTTTAGGTCTGTTCTTGCAAAGAAAAATAATGAGGAGAGGGAGAAGCTTGAGAACATAAGGAGAGTACAAGAGATATTAAGGAGGGAGAGAGAGAGAAAGAGGAGGAGGAAGGAGGAAACAAGAAGAAGAGGAAGAGCAGAGAAGGTTGGAAGAAGAGAAGGAATATGCAACTGGGTTTTCTGTTGCTATTGAGGTCCCTGTGTTGTCTGTTGATAATGATGAGGTTGAGTACATGAGAGTGTACTCAACACAGGATGCTGATGAAATGGTCCCTGGTTTTTCACAACCACAACCTGAGCAACAAACCCAATATCATGTGGACACATCTCAACCCACAAATGAGCCACAGCCCAGCCCAAGTGAGGCATAACCCACATCAACAAACAGCCCACAACAACACCCACAAAGAGAACCCCAAGGAAAAAAAACCATCCCCAAGAGAAAGAAACTGACCCTATGGCCCAAGAAGGCTGAGCCCACCCCCTCTGAGCCCATTGAAAGACATACCACTGAAACACAGCCCACCCAGCCCACCCCCTCACAAAGATACCGAAACACATCCCACCCAGCCCATGAAACACGATCCACCCAGCCCACCCCCTCACAAAGATACTGAAACTCAGTCCACCTAGCCCATCCCCTCACAGCATACTGAAACACATCCCACCCAGCCCACTGAAACACACTTCAACCAGCCCACCCCATCACAGCCTACTGAAACACAGCCCCCCAATCCCCCCTATTCAGCACAACCCATCATCACCACCTATTTCACAGGGCACCCCATTTGAGCATACCCCAACTGACCAAGCTTCTGTGGTAAAAGGGCAGGGCAGGAAGGTTAGGCCCTCAGGTTATAAAGTGCATTAAACCACAGCTAAGAGGGAGGGCACCTATGTTCCAAAAGGACAAGGAACTAGGAGGCAAGGCAGTGGAAGGAGACCAAAGAGGGTGGATTTTGATGATGATGATGGAGATGATGCACCAAGCAGTGATGATGAGGACTTCATTGCTGAGGATGATTCATCAGAAGATGATGATGTTTTTGGGGACTTCATTGTGGATGAGGATGAGGATACTTTTGCATATGATGATGTATCTGAGAAGGCTTTTGAAGATTTCTTAGCTCAACTATGGACAAGATGTATAGGAATGGAAAGATTTGGAATGAACAGCCATATGGGTCTATTACAATAGAGCCTCGATTGATCTTTCCAACTAGGGAAGTGTTTTTGGAGGTACTGAGGGATTTTGGCATTCAAGAAGACTTTGCTCTTCTTGTCTTGAAGGCTAATAACAAGAGGTTTACAACTTCTTGCATAATGGAAGCATGTGAATGGAGGATTCATGCTTCCAGATTAACTGATAAAATCAGTTGGGCCATCAAGACCATTAAGGGGGAACATACAACCTGTGGGAGGTTAGAGGAGAACCCCCTGGTCTCTTCTTCTTGGCTGTGTAAGAAACTGTTGGAAGTCATTAAAACAACCCCTGATATTCCTGTTGAGTCTTTGCAAAAGGTGGTTCAAGAGAAGTTTAGGGTGACAGTCAAGAAGAGGTTGTTTTACAAGGTGAAAACAACGGCTAAGGAGGAGATTTATGGAGGGTTTGCTGAGGCTTACAGCTTACTCCCTACTTATGTTGAGGTGATTAAGTCCACAAACCCAGGGTCATATGCCCTTATAACATGGACAGGGAGCACAGGGCACATAGCACCTAGATTCAAGGCCTGTTTTTTTTTTCGTTTGCAGCACAAGTGAGAGGGTTTTTAAGGGGTTGTAGGCCTTTGGTAGGTATTGATGGGGCACACTTGAGTGGATATTATAAAGGGATCCTCTTGTCTGCTCTAGGTGTGGATGGCAATAATGAAATATTTTTGATTGCATATGGGATTGTTGATACTGAGAGCATAGAGTCATTGGAGTACTTTTTTAGGAACTTGAGGTTGTGCTTTGAAAAAGAAGGGTGCAAAAAGGAAGATTGGTGCTTCATTAGTGATAGGATAAGAGGGGTTGATGCTGCTGTGCATGGGGTGTTTCCCAAGGCTACTAGGAGGGTCTGCTGCTAGCATTTATACATGAACTGCGAGAATTTGGGCTGGAGTGGATCAGCCTTCCACAAATTATTCTGGATTGCAGCAAATGCCTACAACACATATGTGTTCAACAAAGCAATGGAGAAGATCTTGGCTTTTGATAAAGATGATGTTGCCTATCTAGATAGCACCACAGAGCAGTGGTCTAGGCATATGTTTGACACAACAATCAGTTGTGATCACAATACCACAAACTTTGTGGAAAGTTTCAATGTCTGCACCAGAGCTCACAAAGATTTACCTGTGCTCAACCTACTTGAAGGTATACAGTTGCAACTTTTATATTTTTCAATTTTTCCAATATCTGAATTATTATTCATCTAACAATTTTGTTCACTTTTTTCAGCCATAAGAGTGTGGTCAATGAAGAGGATTGGTGCAAGTTTTGACAAGGCTATTGACATGGAGCCAGGGCACCTCACTGATTATGCTACAAAAGTGCTGGAAACTAGGAGTGCTGATTCAAGATTCCATCATGCAACAGCTTATGGAGGAGGGGAGTTTGAAGTCAAAGATGGGAATGTCAGTTTCCCAATTAACTTGGCTAGGTTAAGTTGTGGGTGTGGTAAGTGGCAAGGATGTGGTATCCCTTGCAAGCATGCCTTAAGGGTGATGTACAATGAGAGAGTTGACCCTCTTGCCTATGTTTCTGATTATTACAAGGGGGCAGCTTACAAGGGCACTTATGTTGAGCACATCCATCCCATGGCTGATCAATCTCAATGGCCAGATTTTAACCTCCCACTTATTCACCCTCCAAACAAGAAAAGAGGTGCTGGCAGACCTCCAAAACAGAGGAAAAGAGGTGTGAATAAGGCTAAGAAGGCCAAGAGGCACAACTCTGTGAAGTGCAACAAGTGCAAGGAGATGGGCCATAATGCAAGAACATGTGGCAGAGGGGATGCAGGAAAAAAGAGATCAAGGCCACAAGCTGAGAGTGAGGCTAGCACTTCCAAGAAGGCACAAACGGGAGCAAGAAAGGCCACCTAAGCAACCTATCAACATTTGCATCTTTTGAACAGATTGTTTTTGGGTTATTAACTTAAATTAGTTTTTTGTAAAGCTAATGTCATATGGGAAAATCAGTTTCTGCAGTGTCCTTTGTTATGGTGATTAGGGGAAGTCAGTTTTTTTGTAATTAAACTAAACTTGGTTGATCTTTTTGGCTGTGCATACATGTTTATGCTACAATGAATATTATGATAAGCAATTTTTTTTTCATTCTTGTGGCAAACATTACATCAGTCACTTCTAAATTACAAAGAGAAGCAATACAAACATAATTAACCCTAACTTTATTATAAGCCTAACTAACTTCTTTTGTTCTTTAAGCTTCTTCTTCATTTGCTTCAGCTCTTCTTGCATATTCTCATTCTCTAAGCTTCCCATGCTTTGTGCCTCATGATGGAAGCCTCCACTTTGCTCCACCCAACCTTTGCACCACCTAAAAGTGTCACAAACATCACACTTAAAGTACAATCGCTGTAATCAGAACTTCTAATCTCGAATTTCCTCCCACATCTACACAATCGATTTGGAACCCTAATGTATGTAGACTCTTGGGTTGAGGAGGATGTTTTAGAGAGAGAACTCATTAGGATAATTTAGGGAGATGGTAAAAAGAGACTACTAGTAAGGATGTTAAAAGAAGGATCCGCAATATATAAATAAACTGAGTAAAAGCACCTAACGGCTAGTTTTATAAAACAGTTTCTATCTGTTAACTTGCAGGTTGTATTTCAAAACATTTAGGGGTACCTGGTGAATAAAGTTTTAATTTAAGGGTACCTTGTGAATTTAAGTTTGCTCTAACGGAGCTCTAACAGAAGGTTGACAGTATGGGCATTTGGGTGTATTTACATAAAACTGAGGGGTACCAGATGAATTTTGAAAACATGGAGGGTACCAGGAGAATTTTTTGAAAACTCGGGGGTATCAGGTGAAAAAACCGATATTTTAATTAGCCCCCACTAGGGATTCCATGGTAAGATGAAGGACTCTATCAGATCGGAATCTCTTGCAGGTTAACCCGGCCTAGGTTTGCGGGCAGACACTTTGAAAGTGGGGGATGGTAAGGGAAACTCCCCTCCCAAAGTGCCCCTAGTGGGGATCGAACCTCCAACCTTGAGGTTGGAAGGTTCTTTCCTTACCACTAGGCTAAGCTTGCTCCGGAACACGGATATTAGATGTTAGTAAATAGTAGTCGTATATGGCTCGCGTACGTTGATGTACAGAAAATGTAAGTAGTGTAGGAACAATAGCTTTCAAAGTTTATTCTATACAAAATACAATCCGACTTGTGTGGACCCGGTTCACGTCAACATTAGAGTGCACCAAGACAAAAGTACGTATGTTTGAACAATCCACTATATCATGCACAAACCCACTATATCATACACAAACCCACCATATCATTCAGAAACATACTATATCATGAATAGACTACATCATTTCTAAACAGTCCACTATATCTAAGGCCTTCATAAAAAACCGAAATCGAAACCCAAAAACTCATGATTGGTTTATGTAGTTGGCTTTTGATTAGTTTTTAATAGATTTTATATAGCATTTAGCAGGGGTGTTCATTTCGGATATCCGATCTGATCAGAAATTTTGTATCGGGAAAATGCGATCTGAATCTGACCCAAAAAATTTCAGATCGGATATCCGAAAACTAAAATAATTGAAATTTTCAAAGGAAAAGTTCATAGATATGTCTCGGATTGGTTTAGATCATGGGATATTTCCGATATCCTGCCTTGAAAACGGATATTTCGGATCGGATATCCGAAAAAGTACCATTTTTCGGTTATCTGAGAATAAAAAATTCCGATCCGTATTCGTTTAGGAAATTTTCGGATATCCGATCCGAAATATCCGAAAACAAAAAAAGGAACTGATATCTGAAAAATCGGATCGGATCAACCGGATCACGGATCGGATATTTATAAACACCCCTAGCATTTAGGTTAGTTTAGGCTATCTTGCTTCTTTTTCCTTCAAATTTTACAATACTCCTCCTTTGTGCTCTTTCTTTGGTGTTTGGTTTGTTTTCAGGGCATAAGAGCATGAATGGAGGGCATTTGCACAAAAACCTAGGGCCAAGGGATCAAAGAGAGAAGCATCAAGGAAGTTCAAAGGAGGAGAAGAAGAGGATCAAGGATTGACCCGAGGGTCGGGCCAGTCAAAGGGACTCAGTGGGTTATCAAATGACGAAACGACCCACCCGAGTTGGTTAAGTGACCCGCCCTGGTCAGGTGACCCGAGGGCTTAGGTTGACTTGACCCGCCTGGGTTAGACCTTGGAGTAGTAATCTACATTCCTAATGAAACGACCCGTCATGGTCTTTTAAGTGATCCGCTCGGGTCGGGTCACCCGCCTAGGTCGCTGGGTTTTCCGTAACGTCTTTCTTTTCTTTGCGCTTTTTATACGAGGATTTTCTTGTAATTAAGCTTGTTTTATTTTAGGACTATATAAGGGAAACTCCTCTCATTTTAGGTTCAGCTAATTTTGATTCTAATTAGTGGAGATTTAATATATCCTTAGTACTCAAACTATAGAACCCTATACATAATAGAGAAAGTTGAGGTTTGAAGCTTTGGAACTCCATTTTCAGATTTATGCAAGATTAAAAGTTGGCAATTTTTTGTTTATTTCATTTTCGCTTCCTCTAATCTTGTTAAGTTCATGCTTTGTTTGCATAGAACTTGTTTATTAGTTGATTATCTCCCCTTTTTCTCTTTCCTCCATGGTTATGGTGATGAAGTTAGTTCAAGTTTTGGTTTCCTTTATTTCCATGATTTGTGAGTAGTTTCCTACTAGGGGAAGGGATGTAGCCTTCATTTACTCTTTGGATCCTAAATCTAAGTTAGGGGGTTAACATTTGGTGATTGATCACTGTAGACACATAATCGTGTCTCCACATTTAGCACCCTATGATGACTAATATCCCGCTCCAATTGGTCCGGATCGAGGAGAGAATAAACAACGAGTCTAAAATAAAATGTTTTAAGCCCAATCCATTTTCTATCCATTTTCGAAAACCCTTTCTATAAATAATTTTATAAAACCCCACTTTCTAAAACATTTTAAAATAACTTTTTAAAAAGCCCATGTTTCAAAAACCTTTTAAAAATAGTTTTTTATGAAAGCCCAATTTTATAAAACCCATTTTCAAGTCCAATTTAATTAATAGAATTAATTAATTAATTATATTGATTAGTTTTATTAATAAAAAATATCTTCTATAAAAATAATATTTTCGCAAAGTGTTTTTAAATATCTCTTACTAACTATTTTCTAAAATCTATTATTTTCTAAAAATCTTGTAAGAAACTCAATTGTTTTCGGAAACCCATCGCTTTCCAACTCCCTAAACCTATATATATCCTCCATCTCATAATTCACACGGTCTAACTTGGTTACACGGTTCACCTCATAACTCAAATCTCCCTAAAAACACTCGACACCTACAACACCTAATACCTTAATTCCACCTATCATCACCAAGATCCTACGCTCCTGACCCATACTTCTCTGATCATCATTCACCTCCATCGCCACATCCTCAATTGATCATCATCTCCCTCAAGCCTAGTTTTTTTTTTGATCAGGAAAGAAAGCTAGGAGGTGTCTACACAAGAAACACCCCCTAAAACATCCCGAAGGATGGTTACAGGAAACAACATACAATCATCAAGATAAACGAGAAGAAGAAAATGGAGTACAAAGGAACACTTGTGGATGCTCCGCCGCGGCTAACACCATCACCCCAGGCCCAATCGAATGAAACCCGTCTCGGGGGGCAAGACAAACACCACAAAAATGAAATAGCTCCAAAATCTTCTCAAAGGAACCACCGAACCTTGAATCTACACGAACAACAACCTTCAATTGAGGAAGAGGAGCATCCCTCGACCCGAACCGAGTCGAAATGGGCGAAACACCCCCATAACCCCAAAAGAAAGCAAGCCTCGACATGGAATCCCAGCAAGAGCAATCGAAACACCACCCAAGCCAGAAAACCAGAAGCTGAAACACCGAGCCGAAAGCTGACCCATCGCGAACGAAACACCGGCGACGACAACCCTCACGAACACCGCGAACGAACTGAACTCACACCGCAAACAACCATTCCCAAATTGACTGGTATTAGGAATGGCGAAATCTAATCAAGAGGCTATAAAAATTAGAGCCCGACTGAGGACAAGAGAAATTAGACTAGTAGCCAAAACTAAGCCATAACAATGGCTAGATGTAGGAGGAAGAGGAGGGAAGAGGCTAGCGTTTCAATTTCTTAAGAAATTGATTTGGGGGGTATGGTTTTTAGGGTTTGCTTTTGGGGAAACTAAGGGGGTTTTCTAGAGAGAAGGCAAAGCCTCTCTCTCTAGAAAACCCTCATAATTGAGACATTTATTTCCTTCCCTCAAGCCTAATCCTCACAAAAAGCTATCACCCTTACGCGCCTAACACTAAACATATTATTCATCATCAGCGTCTCATCACCTATCACAATCCATCATCACACTAGTACAAAGTTGGCCTAAGGTAACATGTATGAGGTAGCACTTTTCAAAATTTAAGTTTGTCGAATATATATGTAACACCTTGGTAACACTTAATCAATTCGTAACACTTAATGTAACACATTTTCAATAAGTAACATTTTGAAGTAACACTTTTTTAATTGAGTAACATTTTGATGTAACACTTTTAAATAGGTAACACCTTTAGGTAACACTTACATATTGGTAACATTTAACAGTAACACTTTTTTTCTTTAAGTAACACTTTAAGATAAGTAATTTTTTAGAGTATAACTTAAGTGTAATTTTTAATATAATATTATGATTTCTTATATACTTTGTATTATTTCTTATAGAAGCAATATTTTCAACAAATTAAACTAATCTTCCGTCTTGCCAAAAAATAAAATCAAATATAACACAAAAAAAAAAACATAAACAAAAAAACAAAGTCAACTTTAATTACTAAGGATACTCATCCGATCCCAAAAATCTTTGGCGCTTAATCAGCCGCCAAAGAGATTAAACTCTTGATTTTAATTACTGCTGCTTAGGTTTCAGTTCACCACTGCACGCACTGCTCTCCTTACTTGGACTCGCTCACCACCATGCCTGAATTCGCTCACCACCGCTCACCAGCGTTCAATTTTGTCATTCTTCCAGTCGGTCAGAGAATTTAATCGGCTAGTCTTGATTTTAATTGTCCGAAAATACTAGTTCTCTTTGATAATTGATCATGTTCAATTTATAATTCTGGTAATCGTTTCTCAATTTATTTGATTTGATTCATTGATTTCCTCTCTCCTTAATTCGTTCCAGTCAGATTCGATCACCCCACTCCTTAATTCGCTCAACACCGCTCACCATTTAGAGAATTTAATTGGTTAGTTTTTATTCTAATTGTTCGAAAATATCAGTTTCTTTGATAATTGATCATATTCAATTTATAATTTTATTCATTAAAAAATATATTGATTTGTTCGAAAATTTAATGCTCCATGTTGTATTGTGTACGTTGCTCTTAGTTCTAATATAAGCTACGTAGTATACTAATTAGAAAAAAAGAAATTCATTGGTTAGTAATTTCAAGTTGTCGGGTTTTACTAAGATTTTGTAATTGGTCATTTATTGAATTAGGAAATCCTAATGATTGCAATTCCATAAATTAGAAAGGAAATTTGCACGAGTGCCGGTGTTAATGTTTTTCCTTTTGGAAACAAAGCCGTTACTTTTGAACCAATGCTAAAATAATCTGGTGCCATGACTAATTCATTACCATGAGTCCATGACTATTTGGTCTTTATGCTTCTTGTTGCTTAGATAATTTTAACATTATGCTACTGCCTACTAGCTAGGAAGTGATATATTTTCATTCGTTTGATTTAGAAATTCCAAATAAGCCCCACCACATTGAAAATGAAAAATAATTATCTTCTTTGTTATTATTTTATCTCTTGATATATTGGTTTTTTGTGTGTCTATTTTTATTCCTGTAAGCCATGGAAGGGTTATATGTACGTTATTGTTTTAAATTTCTATATGAATTTATGTTTGACTTTGGGTATCATAAAGGTGATAGAATGAGTAGTTGGACCAATTTCGTACAATCTAGCAATGAGTACGAGAAAGGAGTGGAGGATTATCTAGATAAATCATTTGCTACCCAAGCAATCGGTGATCAGATCACTTGCCCATGTAAGGTGTGTTATAACCGTTTTTGGCACCATAGAGAGAAAGTGTATAATCATCTAATTGCGAATGGGATTCAACCGGGCACTGAAGGATGGAATTTTCCAGAGAAGGGTATGTCCTCAATGTCAAATATGAAGAGGTTAAGGGTAGACAACAACACCCACGATGATATGGATGGTCTGATATATGATACACATAGAGATATGGCGGAAAGGTTCTCACACAACCTTGAAGAGGTTGAAGGTGAGGTTGATGCAGAGGCTAAGAAGTTTTATAGGTTGGTTGAAGATGGAAAACAAGAGCTATTTCCCGGGTGTAAAACATTCTCAAAACTGTCATTCCTTATTCACTTGTACCTTTTGAAGTGTGTTCATGGGATGACTAATTCTGCCTTTTCAGATATCTTGGACTTGCTACTAGAATTATTACCGGAAGCCAAATTGCCCAAATCTTTCAATGAGGCCAAAAAGTTGGTAAAAGATTTGGGTCTTCATTATGACAAAATTCATGCATGTCGTAATGATTGTATGCTTTATTGGAAGGAGCATGAAGCTGCTACATCTTGCCATGTGTGTCAAGCTTCAAGGTGGAAAGAAAATGAGAACCAAGGGGACACTAGTAGTGAATCAACTAAGAGCCTTCATAAAGTACCAGCAAAAGTTGTTTGGCATTTTCCTCTTAAACCAAGACTACAAAGGCTTTACATGTGCTAGGAAACAGCAGAGTTGATGAGGTGGCATGAGGAAAAGAGGGAAAAAGATGGGTTATTAAGGCATCATGCTGATGGAGAGGCTTGGAAGGAGTTTGATCTACAATACTTGAGCTTTGCTAGTGAGTCACGTAATGTTCGTTTGGGTCTTGCGAGTGATGGATTCAATCCATTTCGGACAATGAGCACCCAACACAGCACATGGCCTATTGTTTTAATTAATTAATTATAATTTACCACCGTGGTTGTGCATGAAGTCAGAGTTCCTGATATTATCTTTGCTTATTCCGGGCCCCAGCTCTCCTGGAAAAGACATTGATGTGTACCTCCAACCTTTAATAGAAGAGCTTAAAGAACTATGGGAGTATGGGTTGGACACGTATGACGCGTCAAAGCACCAAACATTTAAAATGCATGCAGCTGTACAATCTACCACAAGTGACTTTCCTGGATATGCTATGTTGTCTGGTTGGAGCACCAAAGGGAAGTTTGCATGCCCCTATTGCCATTATGAAATCGATCATCGACATTTGAACAATAGTAACAAATCATGCTATTTGGCTCATCGTCGTGGTTTAAACCATAATCATCCTTGGCGGTATGATGCGAAGTCTTTTGATGGGGAAAAGGAAGAGAGAATATATCCAGATCGTTTGAGTGGGGCCGAAATTCAAAGTTTGCTGGAAAATGGGAGAATAGTTTCGAAAAGTTACAACCAAAGAATAATTATAAAGATTGTCCTTGGAGGAAGTCCTCTATCTTTCATACTTTGCCATATTGGAGAGATAATGGTTGTCCCCATCATTTGGATGTCATGCACATAGAAAAGAACATTTGTGACAATGTCCTTTCAACTTTGTTAGACGTACCTGGAAAGTCCAAAGATCATCATAAGGCTCGATTAGATCTGGAAGAAATGGGGGTTAGACAAGAATTGCATCCCAAGAAATCAGATGATGAGCGGTACATTTTGCTGCCGAAAGCATCATTTTCAATGACGAAGGAGGAGATAAGCATATTTTGTAGTGTTCTAAAGAAGGCAAAGCTACCTCAAGGGTGTGCATCAAATATTGCACGGTGTGTGCAAGTAAAGGAGGGAAAACTGTTAGGGTATAAGAGTCACGATGCTCATATTATAATGCAGCATTTACTTCCAGTTGCGATTAGAAAAGTTTGGCCAAAGCATGTGGCTTTACCTCTAATTAGATTGAGTGCATTTTTTAGAACCATATGTAGTACGGCCATCGATCCAAAAGATTTAGGTCGCCTTCAGACTGAGATTAATGAGACTCTTTGTGAACTTGAGAGAATATTTCCACCGTCATTTTTTGACATAATGGTCCATTTGTCGATTCATTTGGTCGATGAAATAAAGCTTGGTGGACCAGTGTGTGGTTGGTGGATGTATCCTATAGAAAGGTACTTGGGGAAGCTGAAATCTTACGTTAAAAATAGAAGTCGCCCAGAGGCTTCTATAGCGGAAGGTTATCTGGCTGAAGAGTGTTTGATATTCTGCTCTAGATATTTGCATGATGGTGCAAAGAAGCGGCGTAAAGTAATCAACCGAATTCATGAGGAAGGTGGTAAAGTTGATGAGGACTCTCTTTTGTTCCCTAAGGTAGGCTATACTCTTGGGAGGAAGAAAAAAGGGAAGAAGAAAGGGATTGCGTACAATTTGGATTCAAATACAAGAATACTAGCACATCGATATGCATTGTTCAATTGTGAAGATAAGAAAGTTGAGAAATATATCAAGTGAGTTGATTTTAAAATCTCGTCTTTTATGTTTTAATTCTATGTTATATTGGTGGTCTAATGTATTTTTATTGTATCCATTAATGCAGGGAACATGAAGAGTTTGTAAAAAACAATTCTAGAGAGAAGAGGAAAAGAAGGTGGAAGGAGGCTCAACAACATAGTAATGAGTTCATGGATTGGTTCAGAGATAGGGTTGAGTTGGATGAAGTCACTGATCATATTAAGTGGTTGTCCTTGGGTCCTTCAACTATTGCAAGGAGATACACCAGATATTTTTGCAATGGCTATAAGTTTTACACTAGAGAGCATGATGAGAAGTGTAAAACCCAAAATAGTGGGGTCTCGTTGACAGCTTTAACTCCAAGCTTTGCTAGTAGCAAGGATCGCAATCCCATTCTTGGTAATGTCACCTATTATAAGAAAATAAAAGAAATAATTGAGATAGATTATTGAAGTGCATTTAGCGTCGTCTTGTTCAGATGTGATTGGTTTCATGTGGAAACAGACAACTATGGCATGATTCGTGTAAACTTCAAGAGATTGTGTTCAATGGATGATCCTTTTGTCTTGGCATCACAAGTTCAACAAGTTTTCTATACAGAAGATGGTATTGAGGAAGATTGGCACTATGTGAACCGAAAGTTGCCTAGAGACTTCTTTAATGTTGAGGGGCAATGTGAAGATACATATTTGAGTAAAGTTCGGGAGCCTCTTGAGGATTTAAATCTTGCTACAATTGATGATGATGATATAACTTGGTGTAGAGGTGATGCATCTGACCGAGTTGAAGTTCATCAGAAAACCTTCAATAATGAACCATGCATTGAGAGCCACGAAAACAATTCTGATGTAGATGAGACAGATTGGGATTGGATGGAACCCTTGAATTGACTTGGCTTAGTGTATTTACCTGGCTAGAATGGTTATAAACGTCATTAAATTTCATGCGTACTTTTAGTGGAAGGAAAACAATAAATACTTTTACTGCTCTTTCAAGGATTTAGATTATGTCTTTATTACTTGCGATTCTATTACTATATAAAGGTATTTATATTTTGTATGATTTGTTTATGAGGAATACTTGAGTATTAACGTTTATTGTTGTGATGATGATTTAGCAAGGTTTTTACACTTTCATCTGGTAAGATTTAACTATAACTTTCGATTTTGCTTTAAGGGTAAGAATGTTTGTTGCTTAGATATGTTAGAACTTCTAGTTGTCTTTTTTATTTCCTTAGAAGTTAATTTAAAACTTTAGGACTGCAGTAGGTTGTCTTGTGGGAAGAATGTTAACCTTACTTTCATGATTTGCAGTTGTGTAAGAAAATCTGGGACGACAACAGAGAGACAAAGGGTGAATCAGAGAACAAAAGAAAAAAAGGTGAATGTATTATGAGACTTAGTCTTTTTTAGCTTAGCTTAACATGCGGCCGGGGGGGTGCTGTGAAGGGCTGGTTGGCAGGGGTACTGTGAAGGGGGGGGGGGGGCGGGCTCTTGTCGTGAGAGTCACCAAATATTAATTTCTCCTACTCTCTTTTACAAATAAATGTAGATAGGAAGTAGGGTTCGTATCCACAGGGAAATGGGGAAAGCAAGTGTATTTAATGAAACTGATCACCTAAATTTCTTTACGTGATGAACAATCGAGGCAATGGGGGATTCTGGATTAAATCAAAATCTAGACGAGCAAACAAGATGAAAAATTAATTAGTGGAAGTCAATAATAACGAAGTTAGGGTCCAGTTGATATCCACTTCTACGGATCTATTTATCGATTCACTACAAGCCTACTCAATTCTTGGTTGATTATCGTTAAGGACCGAATCCTCCGTTCTCTCAAGTTTTAGTTAAGTAAGTACGAGCTGCGCATTACAAAATCCTAATTCTCAATCAACCTCTCCTAGCGTCGAGATTCAAACTAAGAATCGCATTAAGAATAGAGAACCGATAATATTGCCAATATTTAAACAAGCGCTAAGCATTCAACAACTTGTCTAGCTTAACTAGATTCACTCAATAATGTTCAGCGTAAATCAAGAGAACCTAGCTTACTACAACATGGTTAAGCATATAACATCAGATTATATCCGAAACCTAGCATTAAATCAACAACAAACATCAACTAGTAGTACTCCTAGCTAATCCAAGTCATGACCATAAACATTAATATTGAAAGCTAGACAATAACCAAGATAGAGAGTAAGAGAAAGAGTAAATCTTACTATAAACCGTCAAAAGCTTCCTTCAACCATTCCCACGAGAGTTTAAGCTATAATTTCCATGCTTCTTGTCCAAAATACAAAAGTGAAATACATAGAGCTCAATGGAAGATGAAAACTAGAAAACTAAAACAAAAGGGAGGAGTTCTTTTTTCTAAGAGTGGCTAACCCCTTAGGGTTATGAATATTGTCCTATTTATACTCCCAAAAGAAACTATAACGAAAAAGAAGAAGAAAGTTACAAGTTGTCTAAGTCGGCAACTTAGCCGACTTTGCCCAGCGCCAGGGGTCGCGAGGTGCGACATACTTCGCGAGGTGCGACATAAGGTGCGAGTATGGTCGCACCTCGTATTTTGCGACGGACACAAAAGAACCACAAACATACCTAGGTCGCGAGGTGCGGTGAGGTGCGACCTGGGCTTGACTTGAACTTCCTTGCTGCTTGGCTGGCCAGAAAGATGATGTTGCCGATGCTGTCCAATGATGTCCATGTGCTGCTTGCGTTGATGCAGCTCCCAACAACTCCAAACACTCACATCCAACACCAATACGACGACTCCGAAGGCTCACAATGTCGTACCTTAACACTCTCTTACAACTTCAACCTTAAACTTCCGCTAAAGCCT
The DNA here is from genome assembly GCA_947646795.1 of Beta lomatogona. NCBI lineage: Eukaryota > Viridiplantae > Streptophyta > Magnoliopsida > Caryophyllales > Amaranthaceae > Beta > Beta lomatogona. The sequence goes on from CANSNZ010000936.1 coordinate 4,630,091, forward strand.
AAAAGTGCGCTAATGCCCATGACTACGACCAAACCTTCCATCCAAAAAACGTCTAAAACAACGTAAAAACCCCGATAAACTTGAACACATCAAATACCCCCACACTTAGTCTTTACTCGACCTCGAGTAAATTTAATGCAGAGAATAAAAAAATATAAAAACAATGCCCAAGTGAATCAACACCAAACTTCGCCTTAACTCTCCAACCAATCCAACTATCCTAACCTAAGCAAGCCATGGAGTGCTGCAAAAAAGAATAAACTCCATGCTTACTTCAAACCACAAACGTAACCTAAAATCTACTCCAACTAACTTACACCAAGTAAGCCATGGAACAATGACAAAAAGGGGTAAATTCCATGCTTACTACAAAAATAATCAACTAACCATCAATATAAAGCTTGAATTCCAAGTTGCAAAAGGAATTCAAACTTTAAACAATAAGCACAACTTTACAAATCACCATATGAACAAGGATATCAACATATTTCCACAACCTACCCGAAAACTCCGAAAACGCCTCCATCCTTATGCCACCAAAACTCCACAAATGAGCAATAAAATTTTCCTCTCTTTTCTTTTTCTCTCATTTTGCCTAGGAGCCCTTTCGGGTTTACATCCTAGCCTCTCAATTTTTTTTTTTTTGAAGCTCACAACTCACCCGCTCTTTAAGCCTTTTGTTTTGCATAGGTTGCCCTTTCGGATTTTCAACCTATCAAGGTCCCCAAATTTTGCCTAAGTCGCCCGCCCTTGCGGGTTTTCAACTTAGCGGGTTTCATTTTATCATCATTCCTTTTTTCTTTCTCTTTTTTTTTTTTTTCAATCTCATGAAAATACGACATAGAACATAAAACATATAAAACATAAAACATAAATATTTACAATCCGAACTCCGAATTTCATTCCTCCCCCCCTACACTTAAAATACACATTGTCCTCAATGTGAGAAGAAGGAAATAAAACTAACCATTTAAGAACCGGAAGGCCCACTAGGATCGCAATGTCCCGATCCCCTAGAGTCACGCTCCGCTTGCCTTCGTCGGCGGTGCATCTCGATGGTAGCAGTGGGGTCAGGGTAACCGGGGTTAGAGGCTGCAAAGAAAGAATTCATGGCCGAAACCATGGAAGACATGGAGTACATTGAGTCCTCAAACCCATCCAATCGCCGCTGCATATCATTTAATTGTATCCCGAACATATTTTGACTCTCCTCAAGAGCATCAAATCTTGTCTCGACCATGGTGTGAAATATTGAAGGGGGCTCGGGGGTTTCGGCTGCAGGCTGCGGCTGGGCACGCGCCCTACCAAACTCTTCTTCAACTACGTCTCGATAAGTATCATCCGGAGGGAGATAGAGCTGACGATGAGATGTAGTAGCGGTGATGGCTGTTTTCTGAGGCTGAGGCAAAACCATATATTTCACACTATTGGCCCCGTAAAGCCATACATAATGGTCGCCTCTTGGGGAAACCCACAACATTGAGGCCTTCTTCAATTGATCCTTATTGTACACATTGGAGGCTGCTGACAAACGAGCATCAATAGTACCTAATGCCTGGAGAATCTGTTTGCCGTTATTGTCCGTCGGAATCTCTTCCTCCAAGTAACTGGCCAAAAGGGAAACCATTCCACCCATGCTTATTTTCCGCTCTCTTTTCTCGCGATCTCCAAACAATTGTTAACAAATATTCCAACCCAATCCGGGCAACCACATCCCTCAGGTGTCATGGCCCACAAGCATTTTAAATCAAACTTTGGGAGGTTCGTAGGCTCACCGTGGCAAAAGATAGTCATGGTAAGGAGTCGGTGAGAAAAACGGAGAGCCGGATGTGGGAGCGAGCTATTCTTACACCTTCCGTGCCATATCAAACCATTGGTGATGTTACCATAGAACATAGACTCATTGAATACACCCGGAGTTTCAAAATCCCTATCCTCCACATAATTCCACCCAAAAGCTTCCATAATTTCATTGTAGTGCATTGTGTATTCATTATCATTAAGGTGAAAGGTAATGAACTTTCCATCCTCATCGCTACCCTTCTCTAATGTGGAAAGGAATTCTAAAGTGTAGCGTTCATAAGTACGGGCATCAAATTCAGTAAAACCGCGTAACCCGACTTTACTCAATAATTGCTCAACAGGCGCACGCAACCCTAAGGTGCCCAATGTATCCAAACAAACAAACTTGGTTTCTTGTATGGTTCTTCCGGGCTTAGTGAGGCGAAGCCATTTCCTTTTATGGTCGGAAGTGAGGTTGTTCAAACCCATGGTATTAACACGAGGTGCACTGCTTGAGCTAGCCTTAGTGGTCTTTCTCTTTTGTGAGGCCATCTCTAAGCAACAACTCCCTCCACACAATGCAACATAACCACCAATTCCCAAGTGAAACAATGCTCAATCACAACCACCAATTCTCAAACAACACAATAATTCTCAACCCTCAACAATCAATCACCAATTAATCATACAACAATAACAACCAACAACAATCCAAGACTAACTATGAACAATGAAGTAAAATTTCTCAAACAAAACAAAGTGTTGTTAGAGATGGAATTTGTGTACCAAGTGAAGCCTTCAAATGCTCTAAGAATGTAATGTAGATGTTGTTGTGGTGATTCAACTCCTTCCTTTGCTTGTATCTTCAAATTATATCTTTCAATTTCCCCAAATTCTTCACCAAAAGAAAACCCCCAAATTCTAGGGTTTGATTTTTTTTTTTGAAGATAAATTTTGAAAATTGAGTGTGAGGTGATGAATTAAAGAAGGAGATGAAGGTGGGTGGTTTTATTGAAGGATGGGGTGGCGGTTTTTGGCGGGGGAGTGGCGGTGGAAGAGTATGAGAGAGAGACGAGCTGCTGTGAGGGAGTGGAAGAGTGAGATAGTCGAGTGGGTAGAGTGAGAGGGAGAGGAGAATCGTGTTTAAAGAAGAGGAAGAAGCGGAATTTACCCAGGTTGCGAGGTGCGACATCAAGGTCTCGCGAGGTGCGACAAAAACTCGCACCGTGCGATCCCACTCTGCATTTTTTTTTCCTTCAAAAACCACCAGCTTCGCGGGTCGCGGTACAGGTCGCGAGGTGCGACCTGGGCTGAAACCCTTCGCTCAAAAATTCTCTCTTGTTCGGTTTTCCTTCTTTTTGAAATGACTCTCTAACATTCTTTCAAACTTGTTGTAACTCACAAATTACTCACACTCACAACAAACTTCTCATTCTTCAAATTTCTCAGATTTCCTGCAAAAATCATAACCAAACAAACATAATATCCTACAACGAAAAAAAATGCAAATAAAAGATTTGAAACAAATATATACATCCAAGTTCGTTTATTTAACGTCGTCGACACGACGAAACATTTCAAAGAACCTTATCCATACTCTGGGTCGCCGAGAGGGACATCCTCGGCCCCTACTTGCTCGAATCCATCAAAGTATGGTTTAAGTCTTTGCCCATTTACCTTTAAAATCTTCGAAGTAGCTTCGCTTATGATTTCCACGGCACCATGGGGAAACACTTTCACGACAATGAATGGCCCGATCCACCTAGAACGCAGTTTTCCTGGAAAAAGACGCAGGCGGGACTGAAACAAGAGGACCTTTTGGCCCACCACGAACTCTTTTCTTATTATCAGCTTGTCATGCCATGCCTTAGTCTTTGCTTTCTAAATTGCTGCGTTTTCATAGGCCTCGTTCCTTATCTCCTCCAATTCTTGCAACTGTAGTTTCCGATGCAATCCAGCCTCATCCAAGGCCATGTTGAAATTTTTAATGGCCCAAAATGCTTTGTGCTCAAGCTCCACTGGAAGGTGACACGACTTTCCAAACACCAATTTGTATGGTGACATACCAATGGGGGTTTTATAAGCCGTCCTATATGCCCATAGTGCATCCTCCAATCGCAAGCTCCAATCCTTCCTACTTGGATTCACCATTTTCTCCAAGATTGATTTGATCTCGCGATTGGACACCTCCGCTTGGCCATTTGTTTGTGGATGGTAGGCCGTGGAGGTCTTGTGAGTCACATGATACTTTTTCAGCAGCGCACCTATGGTTCGATTGCAAAAATGAGTTCCCTTGTCACTAATCAATGCCCTTGGAATTCCAAACCTGCAAAATATGTGAGATTTCACAAAATCTGCAACCACCTTAGCATCGTCAGTATGAGTGGCCTTAGCCTCCACCCATTTTGATACATAATCCACTACTAAAAGAATGTACATGAAACCAAAATAGTTAGGAAATGGCCCCATAAAATCAATGCCCCAAACATCGAATATTTCACAATACAAGATCGAGTTTTGTGGCATTTCATTTCTTTGGGAGATATTCCCGACTCTTTGACAATTATCGCACGACTTACAGAAATGGTATGCATCTCTATTCAAACTAGGCCAATAAAAACCACAATCTAATACCTTTCGAGTAGTTCTCCTTGCTCCAAAATGACCTCCACATGCATGGGAATGACAAAAGGTGAGAATCGATATTACCTCATTATCGGGAATGCACCTTCTAATCACTTGATCCGCACAATGTTTCCACAAATATGGATCGTCCCATACAAAATGCTTTGCATCACTTCGTAATTTGTCTCTTTGTGCTTTTGAAAAATGAGGAGGAAATTTGTTAGAGACAAGGAAATTCACAATGTTAGCATACCATGGACTAAACTCCTTAAGGGCGAACAAATGTTCATCCGGAATTCTTCTCGAATTGGTTCTTTCCATGGTTTTTCAACATTCTTCTCTAAATCATAGGAAGACACCAATCTACTCAAATGATCCGCTACTAAATTCTCAGTCCCCTTTTTGTCTTTCACCTCCAAATCAAACTCGCTCAAAAGTAGAATCCACCTGATCAATCTTGGCTTGGCTTCTTTTTTCGTCATTAAATGACGAAGAGCTGCATGGTCAGTATATACAATAACTTTTGTTCCAAGCAAATAAGATCTAAATTTTTCCAAAGAAAATACTACAGCTAACAATTCTTTTTCAGTAGTAGAATAGTTACGCTGAGCCTCATTTAGTGTCATGGAAGCATAATAGATAGCATGAGGTGCTCTCCCCACCCTTTGACCTAACACCGCTCCGACGGCGTAGTCACTTGCATCGCACATGATCTCAAAGGGAAGAGAGCAATCAGGTGGTTGTATAATTGGAGCCGAGAAAAGTCTTTCTTTCAAGGTTTCAAAGGCATTCTTGCAATGTTCATCAAAAGAAAAATCCACATCCTTTTGCAACAACTTACATAAAGGAGATGAAATCTTCGAAAAGTCCTTGATAAACCTGCGATAAAAACCTGCATGGCCAAGAAAAGAACGTATTTCTCTAAAATTAGTAGGATAAGGCAAAGATTGAATAGTATCTACCTTAGCTTTATCTACCTCGAGTCCTTTTGCGGAAACCACATGGCCTAAAACAATTCCTTGTCGCACCATAAAATGACACTTCTCGGAATTCAACACAAGGTTAGAATCTATACATCTTTTAAGCACAAAAACTAAGTGTTGCAAACAACTGTCAAAAGAATCTCCATGTATAGTGAAATCATCCATAAAAACTTCAACAAACCTCTCGACATATTCAGAGAATACACTCATCATACATCTCTGAAAAGTGGCAGGGGCATTGCATAACCCAAAAGGCATGCGCCTATATGCAAACGTGCCAAAAGGACACGTAAATGTGGTTTTCTTTTGATCCTCTGGCGCAATAGCCACCTGGAAGTACCCTGAATAACCATCTAAGAAGCAATAGAAGGCATGACTAGCAAGTCTTTCAAGCATTTGATCTATAAATGGTAAAGGAAAATGGTCTTTCCTAGTCACTGCATTCAATTTACGATAATCAATGCAAACACGCCATCCATTTTGGATACGTGTAGGAATCAACTCACCATTTTTGGTTTTCCACAACAGTTACACCCGTCTTTTTAGGCACAACTTGGGTAGGACTAACCCATTTGCTATCAGAAATAGGGTAAATCATACCTGCTTGGAGTAATTTCAGAATTTCTGCTTTCACTACCTCCATCATAGGTGGGTTTAACCGGCGTTGTGGTTGCCTCATTGGTTTCGCGTCATCTTCAATCAAGATCCAATGCATGCATGTAGTGGGACTTATGCCTTTGATGTCGGCAATCGTCCATCCAATTGCTTCTCTATGCTCCTTAAGAACCTCAATAAGTCTTCTTTCTTGCTCCTGGGTGAGCTGACTTGAGATGATCACTGGTAATGTTTCTCCTTCTCCAAGGAACACATACTTCAAATTATCGGGAAGTGGCTTTAATTCCACTTTTGGGGCCTGCAAAATAGATGGTAACAACTTCTCTCTAGGAATGGTTAGTGGGACGGGTCCAAAATGAAAAGGGACCGTCGGAAGCTTGTCTTGATCTTCCAAAATCTGCACTATTTCCTGCAAATTAGCGCTTAAAACATACTCAATTTCATTATCTTTCAAACTATGCTCAAGAACCACCTGCAATTCATCTTTACCATTAATTTCAAACACGTCCTGCGAAAAAGAGTCAATCACATCTATAGAATAACATGAATGATCATCACTCGGAAATTTCATGGAATCATAAATGTTTAACTCTACTGTATCTTCATCAAATTCCATAGTAAGAGATCCACTATGCGCATCAATTTTAGTCCTAGCAGTTTTTAAAAATGGTCGTCCTAACAAAATAGGGGTCGCATGTTCATCGTGTTCCATATCTAGGACATAAAAATCGGCAGGAAAAATCAGCTTATCAACCTTAACTAACACGTCTTCCACTATTCCCTTAGGATAAGCATTAGAACGGTCGACTAATCGAATCACAACACCTGTTTCATGTAAGGCACCTAGCTTTAAGGACTCGTACAAAGAATAAGGAATTACATTTATAGAAGCCCCTAAATCTAGCATAGCCCTTGGAAACGTGGTGTCCCCAATCACACAAGGTATAGCAAGCATGCTGGATCACAGCATTTTGGGGGTAGTTTCTTTTGAAACATGGCAGACACATGTTCGCTAAACTTAACCTTTTGTGCTCCCCTTAACCGTTGTTTTCTTTTAGTAGTGCACATTTCCTTAAGAAACTTTGCATACCTAGGAATTTGTTTTAAAGCATCTAAAAGGGGAATGTTTACCTCACATTTACGAAAGGTTTCGTAAATGTCTTTATCGCACTCCTTTCTTCGAGTATCTTGCAGTGCCTTTGGAAATGGTGGAACCGGCTCATAAGGTGGCGGAGGTGGTGGTTGCTTTGATTGCTCATCTGATGTAGATGACATTGGCTCGGCATAGGGCACCGGTTCATAAACAATGACCTCTTCCTCTACCTCTTTGTCTTTAGCGGTCGCTTTATCATTGATCTTTAGTTCTCTTCCACTTCTTAGTGTTATGGCACTTGCATTTTGTCTCGGATTAACCTCCGTTTGAGACGGTAGCTTACCCGAATCACGAGCCTCTAATCGACCCACAACTCCCGAGACCTGACTCATTTGCTTTTCCATAATCTTTATGCTCGAATGAGTCTCCTCCTGAAACTGAACCATATTTCCCTGCATGTTAGTAACATTTTTAGTTAAAGCATTAATCATATCCTCTGTAGACATGTTGGTACTCGGTCCCTGTGATTGGCCTTGCGGCCGAAAATATGGAGCTCCTTGCTCCGATGCCCTCGAATAAGGAGGTGGTGGGCGGTTATACTGCTGTGGCGGCTGCTGGTTCCCTGATGAATTCCCGTACCTCAAATTAGGATGATCTCGCCATCTCGGATTGTAGGTACCAGAAATTGGATCATATCTTTTCTGGAAACCTTGGCCCTGAAAACCGACCGCCTTAACCTCTTCACTCGGTTCTTCTTGAAATAAGGGCAAAAATCAGTTGGATGATTTGAAGAGCAAATGCCACAAGCCTTTACTTGGTGAGTTTTCTCTTTCACTATGAATTCTCGCATAACGGATGTGAGAGCTTGCACCTGATCTTCCAACTTAGAAGAACTAGAACCCTCGGCGACCACACGTCGAGTTCCAGACCTTCTACTAAACTGCCTCGAGCTTTCAGCAAGCTCATTTAACAGTTCCTTAGCAGCGAGTGCAGTTTTATTCACAATGGATCCACCACTTGCTGCATTAATTATCCTAACATCCTCATCACATAAGCCATTATAGAAGTATAGCACCAAATCTTCCTCTGAATAACCGTGGTATGGACAGCTAGCACATAACTTCTTAAACCTCTCCCAATACTCATAAAATGACTCATCACCCCGTTGCTCAATGTTACTTATCTCCTTCTTCAATGTAGATGATTTAGAAGTGGGAAAGTATTTCTCGAGAAAGCTCTTTTTCAATTGTGCCCAAGTGGTGATGCTGCCGGCCGGAAGGTAGTACATCCAGTCCTTTGCTGCGTCTTTTAGCGAAAAGGGGAAGGCTTTAAGCATGATTCTGTCTTCTGAAACTCCACTTGGTTTCATGCTGCTGCATACCACATGAAACTCTGACAAATGTTTATTTGGATCTTCACCATTTAGCCCATGGAATGAGGGAATCAAATGTATCAACCCCGACTTTAGCTCAAATGTGTCCCCCACTTCCGGTTCCGGAAATGTGATACACAAAGGCTGTTGGTCAAGGTTAGGAGCAGTGAGCTCCTTTAAAGTGCGGTGCTCAACTCTAGGAGGCATCTCTTCTTCAAATTCAAGCGAAAAAGGGAGCTCTCTAAAGCCTTCACGCAATTCTCTTCTCAACCTGAAAAGGGTTAGTTCTAGATCTCGATCGTACTGCAAAGGCTCTTGGTTAGTAGCACGAGTATTAACCATAAACAAAAACCATAAGCAATACAATCCAAAAGCATACACTAAATACAAACAAGTAACACCGTCTCCCCGGCAGCGGCGCCAAAATTTAGCGGACTCTTGTCGTGAGAGTCACCAAATATTAATTTCTCCTACTCTCTTTTACAAATAAATGTAGATAGGAAGTAGGGTTCGTATCCACAGGGAAATGGGGAAAGCAAGTGTATTTAATGAAACTGATCACCTAGATTTCTTTACGTGATGAACAATCGAGGCAATGGGGGATTCTGGATTAAATCAAAATCTAGACGAGCAAACAAGATGAAAAATTAATTAGTGGAAGTCAATAATAACGAAGTTAGGGTCCAGTTGATATCCACTTCTACGGATCTATTTATCGATTCACTACAAGCCTACTCAATTCTTGGTTGATTATCGTTAAGGACCGAATCCTCCGTTCTCTCAAGTTTTAGTTAAGTAAGTACGAGCTGCGCATTACAAAATCCTAATTCTCAATCAACCTCTCCTAGCGTCGAGATTCAAACTAAGAATCGCATTAAGAATAGAGAACCGATAATATTGCCGATATTTAAACAAGCGCTAAGCATTCAACAACTTGTCTAGCTTAACTAGATTTACTCAATAATGTTCAGCGTAAATCAAGAGAACCTAGCTTACTACAACATGGTTAAGCATATAACATCAGATTATATCTGAAACCTAGCATTAAATCAACAACAAACATCAACTAGTAGTACTCCTAGCTAATCCAAGTCATGACCATAAACATTAATATTGAAAGCTAGACAATAACCAAGATAGAGAGTAAGAGAAAGAGTAAATCTTACAATAAACCGTCAAAAGCTTCCTTCAACCATTCCCAAGAGAGTTTAAGCTATAATTTCCATGCTTCTTGTCCAAAATACAAAAGTGAAATACATAGAGCTCAATGGAAGATGAAAACTAGAAAACTAAAACAAAAGGGAGGAGTTCTTTTTTCTAAGAGTGGCTAACCCCTTAGGGTTATGAATATTGTCCTATTTATACTCCCAAAAGAAACTATAACGAAAAAGAAGAAGAAAGTTACAAGTTGTCTAAGTCGGCAACTTAGCCGACTTTGCCCAGCGCCAGGGGTCGCGAGGTGCGACATACTTCGCGAGGTGCGACATAAGGTGCGAGTATGGTCGCACCTCGTATTTTGCGACGGACACAAAAGAACCACAAACATACCTAGGTCGCGAGGTGCGGTGAGGTGCGACCTGGGCTTGACTTGAACTTCCTTGCTGCTTGGCTGGCCAGAAAGATGATGTTACCGATGCTGTCCAATGATGTCCATGTGCTGCTTGCGTTGATGCAGCTCCCAACAACTCCAAACACTCACATCCAACACCAATACGACGACTCCGAAGGCTCACAATGTCGTACCTTAACACTCTCTTACAACTTCAACCTTAAACTTCCGCTAAAGCCTAAAAGTGCGCTAATGCCCATGACTACGACCAAGCCTTGCATCCAAAAAACGTCTAAAACAACGTAAAAACCCCGATAAACTTGAACACATCAGGGGCCTGGGAGGGGGATACTGTGTAGGAGGAGATGGTTGGCAAGGGTAGTGTGAAGGGGGTGGGGCCCGGGTCTTTGTGAAGGGTCGGGCCGGGCCGGCCGGGTGGGTTGTGAAGGGGGGGGGGGCTTAGGAGGGGGATTTCGTGCGGGGAGGAGATGGGCCGGCGGGGGTAGGCTGTGAAGGGGGGTGGGGGCCTCGGGTCTTTGTGAAGGGCTGGCTGGTAGGGTGCTTTGTGAAGGGGGGCGGGGGGTCCGGGAGGGGGATTTCAGTGCAGGAGGAGATGGGTCGGCGGGGGTAGCTGTGAAGGGGGGTGGGGGCCTAGGTCTTTGTGAAGGGTCGGGCCGGGCGTGGGTGTCTTGTGAAGGGGGGCGGGGGCCTGGGAGGGGGATTCTGTGCAGGAGGAGATGGCTGGCAGGGGGTAGCTGTGAAGGGGGGAGTGGGGGGTTCTGTGCAGGGGGGCTGGATGGCATGGGGTTGCTGTGCAGGGGATACACTACAGGGGAGCAGATGGCAGGCTGTGCAGGTGCACGGGGTTGGCAGGGGCGGATGACAGTCTGTGCAGTTGTGCAGGGGGGTGGAATTTTTTCTCTCTCAATTTTACACTTATATTTCATCCAACATTTAGAAATCTCAGCTAAAGCAACTAAAGGAAAAGGAAATCAAATATCTAAACCAACAAGAACCTATTTTATGACAACAGCTTAAAAATAATCCCCAAAAAACTAAGAAAATTTTCGATAAGGGCAGCATAACCATACAAACCCCAAAAAACAACCACATAAAGCTTTACAATATAAAATTTGGATCTTTCCATATAAAACTAATAACAATACTCATAACTTTCATGAATGTTGACCAATTGGAGTGTATGGTAGCTTTCCACCACCATCAAAATTTCGAGATACAATGTAAAAGATATTCACAAACTGAGAACTAATTCTTCAAATATATAATAGAACATAGAACAAATCATGCATACTTTTTCCACGACAGAAGACATCCTTGAAAAACTTTACACACAAAACCCAAGTCTGTTGACAAGAAAATTTCTCAAAAAAACAAGCTCTTGTGGTGGTTGAACTTAAGATCTAGAACTTGTTAATGCTGAAAAAGTGGGAAGTGACATAGTGAATTTTGAAGTGATGCAACAGAGAAAAAAGTTTAGGGGACAAAAGTTATCAATGAATGAAAATTAAAAGAAAATCCGACCTATCGGAATCTAACCAGTGACCTAAGGATGTCTGATGATTTTACCAACTACAGTCCTCCGCTCTACCGACTGAGCTAAGGTCCTGCCCGCCATGGTCCAGCCCTGCTTGATGGAAAACAAACTAATTAGTCTTCTCTGATTTAATGATGTGAATATTTTCAAGTAATTAGTTTCTAACTTCTTATACTACACTAAAGTACTACATATTCTTTGTTTCTAGTTTACTTTATCTATTAATTTTTTTTATTTGATCCTCTAAGAAGGATATGTTTTTCATCATCATTCATCTTTATGCTGTTCTAGAGTTCATAGACATCTCAGGCTTTCAGAGACAATAGCCTTCCAGATGATCTTTTTTTATCCATTTCCTCATTCTAGTCATTTTATGGTACCATTTGTTGATACCAGCCACTTTATCTATTAACTTTGCACTCTTAAGTGTTTCTGTAATATCATGATAAGTCCCACATCTAGCACTCGTGGGTTATCTGTTGAAGACTTTCGATTCAAGTAGTTCTTTTTATAATGATGTTATATTTAATATTTCTGCTGGATCTCAATGTTAAAAGGAGCACAGCTGGTAGTGAATTCCTCGTGGAAGAATCCTTCTGGGGAGTGGCACAATAACTCGTTTGAAGGTAATGCCTGAATGGAGCCTTTTATATTATACAAACTCTTTTCTTATTTATGGTATCTGGTGAATATTTAATTTTCAGTTCTCTGCATCCTGTTGTGTTAAGATTTAGGCTCTGTTAAGATTTAATTTTCTTATGCAGATATACTGAAGTCTACTTCAGAATTGACACCATACAACCTTGTAAGTCTGGTCAGCCTATACATCCAAAAATATATACATTGTCAAGATTGTGTAGGTGCATGGGGGTTGGCAGGGGGTGTATGACAGGTTATGCAGGTGCGTAGGCGTTGGCAGGGGGTTGTTGTGAAGGGGGGGTGGGAGGGGGGTTCTATGCAGGGGGGCTGGCTGGTAGGCTGTGCAGGTGCAGGTGCAGCTACAGTATATGTTAATGATGATCAATTTTTTTTTTTGTGAATATGCTGCAAGACTGTGAGGTCAGACGACAGAAACACACTCCACTAATACATTGAACTGAACAGCACCCCATAACTAACAAATAAGATGAGAAGTGATCCTGATTTTGCAATCTTACTTTTATTATTTGACCTAATAGTTATATCAATTACAACATCTTTTTTGTAGGAAGTAAGATCGATATGACAAATTATGAAAAGATAAGAGAAATGAGGATAGCACAAAGAGTTACTGCAATGGCTTATGAATTATTTCACTCAAAGAAAAGTAAAAAGAAATCTAAGAAGGTGGTCGAAGGTACTGATGAGTACACACCTAGTGACGAGGAGAACCAATTGAGTGACGAGAATGGCGTGGAGTTAAGGAAAAAACTATAAACCTGAGGAAAAAAACTATAAACCTGAGGACCGGCTCAAAGAAGGTATTTCTTTAATTCATGAAAGTTGTGGTTTATAATTATTAACATTACCGCTATGGTTTAATCATATTTATCTTTCGTATTTTTTAAGGTTTCGGCGGTTCAAGGAAAAGACCCTAGTAAGATGAAAGAGAAGACAAATGTTTCGTCGATGTCAATGGCAGCTCAAACTAAGATGCGCTATCCAAACACTCAGAAAGAACACTTAGAGAAAGGGATGCAACGAAGAGTTCTGATTCAGTCTCAGCAGCAACATAATGTAGGCCTAAGTGTAGTAGTGAATTCTGAGGAAAGGGTGAGCAAGTCTAGTGCCCATAAACAACTAGCACTCCAAATCCAACATGAGAAAGAGGTTGAACGTGGTCACAAAACAAAGATGGGGCATAGTAAGACAATGGTTGCTCCCGACTCACTCAGTGATTACATTAAGATGAAAACAAATTTAAAAGGAAAGGAAGTGAGAGAGAAACAAAATGAGGTATTTCTGCGAAAAGCTAATACTCAGTCAAATGTTTTGAAAGACCTAAAATATCAAATGGTCGGTTCCCAATTGGAGAGATTTTCAGAAGCAAATCATTTCCAATATGTCTTAGAGGAAGAAAATGAAAATAGCATGAACTCAGATGACTTGGAATCAAGACATGTATCAGATGATGATGATGCTGAAGGTGGTAATGATGATGTTCAAGGTGGTATTGATGAAAGTAGTGGTAATGGTCACTAGTCCTAGCATTTTAAAGCTTATAATTCTGATTTTCTATAAAGTTAGAAAGATACATTTTCTAATTATTGCCTTTTCTTGTTTCTTTATAGCATTGTCAAAAGCGAAGCGAACTAGAGGACCAACTATGTGCAAAGATGTCCATGAATGGACAGTAGATGATCGTAAGCTGATAATTTTGAATGAAATGGGGAAGCCTATTGGTCCTGATAAGAAGACTTTAGATAAATTTTCAAGATTTCTAGGCACTTTAGCTCGTAATTGTAGTCTTGCTCCATTGAACAAACTTAATTGGCATAAGGTCCTTGATAAGGATAAAATTTGGGAATTTGTCAAGGTATGAGTTCTTTTAATATATAGGATTTTTTAACTGGAATAATACAAACTTTGGCCCATTTTCTCGCAATAATACAAACTTTTGATTATTTTTTAATAATACAAACTTTAGGCCAAAATTCCTAGAGTAGGTCAAAGTGACCTTTAACCTGTAAAACAGGTAAAAATCTCCTTCTCTCTCCTCCCCTCCCCCTAAACCCCAGTCCACCCCCTCCCCCACCACGAAACCACCAGTCCACCCCCCCCCTCCCACCACGAAACCACCAGTCCACCCCTCCCCCCCCCCTCCTCCTCCTCCCACGGACGAAACCACCAGTCCATCCTCTCTCCCACCACGACAACTAGTCCACCACCTCACCCACTAGTCCACCCCCACCCTTGCCCACCCGAAAAGAACCCCGCACAGTCAACCACCTCTCCCACTAGTCCACCCCCCGGCCCGACCCCACCCCTAAAACAAGTGGCGTTGAATTCGATTGCGGCGGTAGAAAGTTGGAGAGAGAAAGTGAGGAGAATGATGGGGGAAGAGAGGGCGAAGTTTTTCGGGGGAGGGGGAGGCTTGGTTTGGTTGCTTTTCAGCTGGGGTGGCGGTGTTTGGTGGTTTTCGGGGGTGGGGAGGGAGATGTGGTGTTATCGGATGTTGGGGTGGGGAAACGTGGTGTTTTCGAGGATAGAGGAGAGGAGGCGTGGTGTTTTCGGGGTGGGGGGAGGGCAAACGCGGTGTTTCCGGTGGTTGGGGATGGTGGAGGTGGCCGACGGGGTGGGGTGGCCGGCGGTGTGTAGGTGGGGGTGGCCAATCTTGGTGGGGTGGGGGAGGGCAGCACGAGTGTGGTCGGGGTAGGTAGTACGGGTGGGGTGGGGGAGGGCGGACGTGGTTGGGGTCCGTTGGGGTGGCCGGTGGGGATGGGGGTGGCCAGTGCGGGTGGGTGGGGGTGGCCGGAGGGGGAGGGGGAGGGGTGGAGGGGAAGTGAGGAAGAGATAGATTAAGATGAAAGAAATTTTTTTTTTTTTTAAACAAAATTTTAAAACAACCAACGAGATGGTGACACGTGTCTCTTTAGACCTGTTTATCAGGTTACCTCCGGTTTTGTCTTGCTGTAGGAATTTTGGCCTAAAGTTTGTATTATTAAAAAATAATCTAAAGGTTGTATTATTACGAGAAAATGGGCCAAAGTTTGTATTATTCCAGTTAAAAAATCCTAATATATATAGGAATTAGGGACTATAAATTCTTGATCTCTTTGAATATATATATATATATGTAATCTGAATGACTCATGATTGTTGCAGACTAAATTCATTATCTCTGAAGAAGGGAAGGACTATGTGTTGGTAGCAGTTGGAAAGCTTTGGCGTCGACATAAAAGCATTGTAAAGAAAAAACACTTTAGTGCTTACGACAATGATGATGACAGATTGGAAAATGCTCCCGATAATATTCCAGAAGCTTATTTCAAAGAATTATTAGATTATTGGAAATTAGATATTATTGAAGTAATTGTTATGCTTTCACATTATCTAAGTTATTCTTATCAAATTCACAAAGTACTCTTTTTAAAGGAACTTTCTAAGAGGTACTTATCTTTTTTTTCTTAACATGCAGGAAGAAAGCAAGAAGAAAAGTGAAAGCAGTATCAACCAAAAAGATAGGCACACCATGGGTCCCATGAGCTTTGCAAGGAAGGAACATGAATTGGTAAGTTAATTATAATGCATAATAATATTTTTTTTTAATTTTTACTTATCACCCCTTGGTACGATCATGTAACTTTTCTGTATTCCGGATTCTTTTGTATATTTCCATGCTAGCAACAACAAGATAATGAGAAAAAACGACCATCCCAAGCACTGTTGTACAAAGAGTCTCGAAAGAGGAAAGCGGACAAAATATACAAAACAGCTTACGAGCCTATTAAATATAATATCGTAAGTTTAGTTGCCTTTACATTTATTTAGGCTACGTTTTTTGGTTGCAACTTTGGTAGTTATTTATTCTGCTTCCATTATTTCAAATGTAGGATAAGATGGAGGAAGTTCAAATGCAAAAGCAGATTGATGGAGATAAAGCATATTATGAAGTAATGAAGATTGATAATTCGGACAACCAAAGGCAACTCGGAAGGTGTTCAACTATCAAAGGAAAAAAGAGTGAGGGGACTTCAGCCGTTGGTGGTGTAATCATCTCGGATGAGTTTTTGAAACCATATAAAGATCAGATTGTAAAAGATACAGTTGGAGAAGTAATGAAGATGTTCAAGGAACAACTCCCTCCTGAAACTTTTGCTAATTTGACTCGATCACTCGGCGACGTGTCAGCCGATTTAGAAATCACGGAGCATCCTTCTAAAGATACGAATGAACAAGAGCTTCAACAGGTATATTTTTATTATTATAGTCCATATATATTTTCGATATGACCGGGTAATGGGCCGCCTAATGTAGTAAAGCGGGTACCCGGTTACCCAGAAGTTTTATTGATTTTTTTATTTTTTTAATTTGAGATGATGTTATATATTAGATACAATGTACAGAGAGTACATTAGATGTTCAGTTCATTAGGCATTATTTTATCAATGTATACTAAAACAAAGAAAAAGATTAACCCGGGTACCCTACAACCCGACCCGAAAAAACATTGCTAAGTAATTTTCTCCAGCAATTACTACTTTGGTTTGGTGCTCTTGGTTCTTGAATTTTTTTTTTTTCAAACTAGAAGAACCTATCTTTTACCATATTATCAAGTTTGCTTTTACCATATTACCAAGTACATCACTAGTTCTAATTTTTTTTTTGACAGACTAGATTTCTTATCATATAAGACTTTGAAGTTTTTTTTTTCCTTAGTGCAGGATGATGGAAATAATGGCGGATTAGAGTAGCAAGCATGCATGATACTTCGAGAAGCATGCGTACATGGATAATGGAATTGAAGAATAATGAAAGAACGACCTTAAGATTGATTTAGGTTTATTTAAGGAGAGATATATATTATGATTTTATGATTTAATTTACAGATTAACTATTTATATTTTGGATGCAATAGTATGTTTTCGATTGAGTATACTCTTTGGCTCATTTTCTTCAATGGTCGTTGAGTATTTCTACTCATTTATATCAATAATATCATTTTATTTCCTCTTCAATTATTACGTTTATAAGTTTTACTATTATTATCATTGTATATATGCCGATAAATTAAAGAATGTTATTATAAGACATGTGAAATAGAAGTGTTACACTATAAAACTAGCTGATAAGAAGTGTTGCCAAATATCTAATAGAGTGTTACATATGCTGATTTAAAATGATACATAATATTTAACAAAGTGTTACTATAAGTCAAGAGATGACATAGAAAATGCTACTATAGATGAAAAAGTGTTACATAAAACATTATTAGTAACACTACAAAAATGCTACATTAGTTTAAAAAAAGTGTTACGTTAGAGAATTTTGAGTAACACTTGAGAAAGTGAAACATTAGCATTGGAAAGTGTTACCTTAGAGAATAGGTAGCACGGGTAGATGTTTCACTTATAAAAGTGTTACATATGACCTAAAGCAACACTTTTAGGCCTTTAAGTAACACTTTTGGGGTGATACTTTAGGCCAATTATGCACTAGTGTCATCAAATCCCTCATTAAATCACTCACGCACACTCAAACAAAACAAGAAACAAGCATATTATTTTTACTTGGCGCAAATCCTTCGACACTACATATTTTTCAAGACTCGAACAACATTCAAATTTTCCAAGATCCGTACAAATCAATGACCCCGGACGGTGGTATAATTTCTAAGGGTCAACTAAATTAATTAACTTTATTCTATTTTTTTATTTTTTTTTTAATTATTTTCTTGAAGTTACTAACATTCTATTCAGGTAGATTGTTAGCTCGTCCCTACTACTATAAGTATTGTATATATTATACTAACTCCCTGCATGAATATTTATCACCCACATGTTATTATTGCTAAAGAAGACATAAAGAACTGTTCTAATTAATTCAGATAATTTGGACAACCTGCTAGGAACCTTGTAATATGATTGCATAATAACTTGCCACTAAATAATTAGTCTTTTTATGTGTTTCCTGAACCAACTTAGATTAATTATTTTTAGGGTGCTTAAAACGTTATATGATTATTCTTTTGCATAAAATCTGTAATGAATCGATATTTAGTAGAGGCCAGCAATGGCCAAATAGTTCCTGACTGTATTGTACCCTCACCCCGAACTCAACTTTTGGTTCCTGACCATCTATGGAGTCTAGACGGGGAAATGTACATTGGATAAGTGCCTAAGATGTCCCTTCCATTTCAATATCCCATTAGGTTTATGATTCTTCCAACAAAGAATTGTTGGCGACTTAGAATTTCAAATAAAATCTTAACAATGAGGTAGTGAAATATACGCGTTCACACCGCGTGTAGGCATTAAAGGAATTAAGAATCCATGCCTACAATTTGGCAACTTCACTCGGGAGGATTTACAAATTTTTTTTTTTCAAATGAGTGGGTGAAACTTGAAAAATTCTATTCATTCTTATTTTATGCCTTTGAATAATATATTGTTTTGCATATGCATGACTATTGTTCAACCGCCATAAGGACAATCTACCTTGCCTCATTAGCACATGTTCTATGTGTGAGGTCACCCCCGAGGGGTTTGCGCTTTGTCCTTCCAAAAAGGTTCCTGAGCGATAGTGTTGGATCTTAGTTATAAGCAAACCTACCCAACCATGGCATTGTTCTCTTGTTCCTGACTTGAGAACTGGAGTGCGTCTTACACGTGGCCACCTCTTGAAGCAGGGGTACGAAACGTGGGATCAATCTCTTAGTCATGGACCCTTTTCAGCCTTAATATAAACTGACCATAGTTGAACGTAGAACTGGACTTTAGGTTGAGAACTTTGCATATTATTACCTTAATTGTGCATATTTGGGTGCTGCGTGTGTTTAATTGCTATATGTTGCGTAAATTTTTAGAACCAAATTCATCAAGTGAATTTATGTTATTAAAAAAGCAAAAGCGGACTTTCGTATTTCTTGCGCGCCGCGCAGTAGTTATGCGACTGCCGCAGCATGCCAGCGTCGGACATAATCAATTCACGCTCAGCGTCTCTTCCTTTCTTTTCTTTATGCGTCCAGCGCTTCAATCTTGCGTGAGGCGTAGTGGCCTGCGTTAAGCGCGACTTCCATCTTTGCCTGCATATGTCTGTGCTCAGCACAAATTTCGTCCTGCGTCTTGATGTATGCGTTTAGTGCATCTAACCCATTTGTTGTGCGCTGAATCTTAATTTAATTTCGTTGCCAACTTCCTATCATCCCCATCCTTTACCATACTATATCTCCCATCTTTTCTTAAAAAAATGATCTCCCATCTTTTTAAAAAAAAAAATTTATCCCCATCTTTTTTTCTTCAAAATTATTTATTCTCCTATCATTTTTAAAATTTCACCCCATCTTCAATCTCCTATCTATTTCAAAAATTATATCTCCACCTTTTTCCAGAAAAATATCTCCATCTTTTTTCCTATCACATATCTTTTTTTCGAAAATTCATCCTTTTTCTCTATCCTATCTTTCTATGTATATTATCCATCATTTGTGTATATCGTCTAGGATTCCTTTTAGACTCCATCTTGTTGTAAAAGTCTCATCCACCTAGGAATTCTAATCCATTAGAAGTCCGTCTGACCCAAATGTCTAGGTTCATCCAGTTTCACTCCATTTACGGCCCGTTTGGTTAGATGTCATATATGGTGGTAATGGTAATGCATTATAGTGTAAATTTGTAAAGGAAATCCCACATCATTACCCATGGTAATGCTACTTGATCCCAAAACATCCATTTTCTTCCTAAAATCTCATTACCATCCATTACCACTTGGGAAGGTGGTATTGGATGGTAATGAAAATTTATATAGGAAAACCCATATTTTGTGATGAAGTTTCATTACCATGGCTATTGACATGAGAACTTCTTTACAAATTTACACTAAATTACATTACCATTACCACCATTTATGACCACTAACCAAACGGGCCGTTAGAGTTCTTAATCCCGTCCAACTCTATCCATGTTAGGAGTCTTAATGCACTTGAGTCTCATCCATCTTAGAAGTCTATAATCCATAAAAAGTCCATGCATAATAGGAGTCTAAAACCATTAGAATTATGTAAATCTTAGAATTCCATCCATTTTAGGAGTTTAGGTCCACTAGAGTGCCGTTCATTTTAGGAGTCTAGGTCCACTAGAGTTTCATGCATATTAGGAGTCTAGCATCCTTGGAAGTTCGTCGAACCTACAATTATAAAGTCATTAGAAGGCTATCAAGTCTAGGATCCTGAAGTCATTAGAATTTCATATCGATTAGGACTGAATTCATACTAGAATTCATTTGCATTGCATAGTCCATCATTCATACACTTCATACATAATTAGAGTTCACAAGCATTTAGAAGTCTCATTGCATTCATTCTCTCCATTTCATCTCATGGATTCCGCATTTAGTAGTCTCGAACTACAAGCGATCTGATTTCCTCTTTTGGGATATGTAGGCAGCCTTTACAGGTTCGAATGCATAGATTGAGTCATGCACATACATTAGGTCTAGGTGCATCCAAAAGAATCATGCATACATGCATTAGGTCTAGGTGCATCAAAAAAAAAGATCGTCATTCATTTAGGATATTCAGATTTGTTCCTAGAAGCTCAACTTTTAAACAAACGTACATTCCCCCATTCCATTCCTTTCTCTCCATCATCAATCCATCTCTAATCTCCTGATGGATGATCCATTGTAGGAAATCCGTAATATGTCAAGAACACCTCAAGAACAAGTTGATGAGTTGAAGGGTACACTCATAGATCTTGTAGCACGTGTCGCCAGGCTAAAGGCACATTACAAGGCACCAAATAGTTTTACCGCAATCACGACTTATCGACAAAGGATCAATGAACTACATGACATCACACAACACAGTCTGTTGATAAACCCTTCCATCAAATCAATCCCTGAAAGATTGCCTCATGCTAGAGTAAGCGAAGGATTTATTGATGTTTCACCTAGCCCCCAAGCATCTATTGAGATACATTGCAGACCTGCACCAACTCTTATCATGCCTAAAATAAAGCCGAAGGGGGAGTTCATATCCTTACACATGAGCTATGGTGCCATATTCGAGTATCTTCATTTTAGAAAATTGCTCTATCCTATAGGACCCACTCCATATCCTAAGGAAGACAGAAAAGGGCCAAATTGGGACAAAAATGCCTATTGCAAGTACCATAGAGGAAACGGACATAGAACTAACAATTACTATAAGTTAAAGCACCTTATTCACAACATGATAGAAGAGGGAAGACTTCCAATTTTCTCGAACAAGGTTCCAAATAAGATAGAGTTCGCTGGCATGAGCACAAGGGATTATTCAAAACCCTGACGGGTACAAACCCCATTAAAGATGACCTATACTCAAATCTTTCACCAACTCCGGGCTAAAGGTACGATTTCCCCAATTGGACCCCTAGAAGACCCACCTAAGGAAGAAATAAATCTGATGTGGGATGAAGGCTCCTATTGCGAATATCATAGGGGGAAGTCTAAGTCTATCGCAATAAGGACTTCCTTACGAGTCCATACATAGCATCTTGGGTTTCTAAACCCACACGGATGCAACATCACATCTATTTATGGGCTCGCTTAGGCCCTTGGCTTACAAAACTCGAAGCATATACAACTCAAGCGCTACAAAAAGCTCGTTCTAACTGAATAGATTATCCTTGGGCTCCATGTGTACCTTGATAAGGACTTCATTACGAGTCCATATAAAATATTGTGGGCTCCGGACCCATACGAGGTCATGACTGTTTTATGGGCTCGCTTAGGCCCGTAACAACTAGAACACATTTCGAATCAAACATAGCTTACCTGGATCATCCTTGGGGGCTTCCCCTTTCTTCTCTTTCGAAAACGGTTTTCTAAAACGAAAATTTGAGCTTCTAATGGAACGATCAAATCATCAAATCATACCATCTGCATTAGTGTCATATCTCTGCATTAGTGTCACATCTCTGCATTTGCATTACATATCTGCATCATCCAATATTGTGTCAAGCATCGCATCGGTCGTCCTTAGCCATAGGATTCTAGCGTCAATCATCGAGTCACACATACACACACACATGCGCACACATGTATGCACACACATGCGCACACATGTATGCACACACATGTATGCACACACAATAACACCTTTAAGTCAAGTCAAGTTATGTCAAAGTATAGTCAAGGCAAGTCGAGTCAAATCAAGTCGAGTCAATTACTATCCATACACTAGCACGCACATCACATGTGTCTCCTAGGTGTTTGTATATCTGTGTGTTATTTGTATTCGCAGGTACCCAACATTAAACGGCTCTATACGAGTTATACTTTGCCAAGATCTGCGGTCCATTGCAATTTAACAACAGAAGACAAGTGCTATATACATGGTGCGTTTTGCGCACCGACAACGTTGTGCCACATGCAGCAAACTGCGTCCAGCGCAGCATACCACGCCAAGCGCAGGCCTGTGCGTTTGGCGCACAGCCCTGTACAGCGCGCTTGGAGGCTTCTTAGCCAAGTGGGTCCCACATGCTCAACTCCTTATGAATTCAAATGTTCATTACGACATCGTACGCAGCAAACCGCGTCCAGCGCATCCCACGCCAAGCGCAGGCCTGTGCGTCTGGCGCACAGTCCTGTACAACACGCTTGCGGGCTTCTTAGCCAGGTGGGGCACACACGCTTAATTCCAATTGATTTCAAATGTTCGTTACGACATTATGAGCGACAATTCAACGAACTTTCAAAAGTTTACAAAAAAATACAGTCCTGCCATCTTACAAATCCTCAACGTCCATCATTCAAGAAACAATGAATACTCAGGAAAATCTCTTAGGGGACACAAACCGTCAATAACGGGGTACAAGCCGTTAGGTCTGTGGACCACATTCAATATCAACTACACAATTTGTCTTAGAGCGGGTCAGCCAACAGTTCAGCCCTGTGGAGTGGGATACAAGTGCTCTACACTATTTGTCCTGGAGCGGGTCAGCCAATAGCTCAGCCCTGTGGAGCAGGATACAAATGCTCTACACTATTTAACATGGAGCGGGTCAGCCAACAGCTCAGCCTTGTGGAGCGGGATACAAATGCTCTACACTATTTGTCCTGGAGCGGGTCAGCCAACAACTCAGCCCTACCATTTGTCTTGGAGTGGGACAACCAACAGCTCAGCCTTGTTGAGCGGGATATAAATGCTCTACACCATTTATCTCATTTCCACCTATCATCTCATTTTTTTGCAAACTTACAATTACTTTGCAAATATGTTTCATGCATGTCTGTTCCTAAAGATTTTGCTTGTTTTGCAGGTACAGGTGTAAAAGAATGATTGTGGATTGCAGAGCACCTGAAATCATTCTCCGTCCGGACACGTAGACTTTGACTTTCGATTTTACAAACATCAGTCAAAGTGGGGGCTTCTGTAGACAAATAATCGTGTCTCCCCATTTAGTACCCTATGATGACTAATACCCCGCTCCAATTGGTCCGGATCGAGGAAAGAATGAAGAACGAGTCTAAAATAAAATGTTTTAAGCCCAATCGATTTTCTAGCTTTTTTTTATTAATCCATTTCCGAAAACCCTTTTTATAAATAATTTTATAAAAACCCACTGTCTAAAACATTTAAAAATAACTTTTTAAAAGCCCATGTTTCAAAAACCTTTTAAAAATAGTTTTTTTATGAAAGCCAATTTTATAAAACTCATTTCCAATCCAATTTAATTAACGGTTTTTTCACCATATACCCCTGATAAATTTTTTTTTGCACCATATACCCTTTCAACTTTCCAAATTCACCATATACCCTCCACGTTTCAAAAAATACATCCACTTACCATTTTGACTAACGGTGTTAGATTTCCGTTAGTCATTAGGCCATAATCCTCCCCTAACCCTAATTAACTAACTTAAATCAAACCCTAATCCTAACTCTAACCTAATTCACTAACTTCGGCCCTAACCACTAACTTGGGCCCTAACCCTAACCACCCCTTACCCCCACCGCACCATCACCCGGCCACCACACCACCCCTCCCCCTCCCATTCCCCATCGCCACCACCACCCCCTCCCCTTGCCCCCTCCCCCTCCCCTTCCCCACCGACTGACCCCTCCCCCCGCCCTTCCCCGTCACCACCACCTCACCTCCCCGTCGTGAACTCCTCTCCCCTTCCCCCGTCGCGAACCGCCCTCCCCTCTCCCCGCCCGTCGCGAACTCCTCTCCCATTCCCTGCCGAGAACCCCCCCTCCCTCCATCCTCGCCGACTCTGCAGCCCACCGCGTCTAAAAGAGAATCGATTTTCGCAGCCCACAGTAGGTGACTGTGTTTTAAAAGAGAACCAACTTCCGCAACGTCGGCAACCGACGAGTACCAAGGGGGGAGATCGACGGAGGAATCCTAAAGAGACGGGGAGGGAGGAGGGGGGGGGGAGGGGGGGGGGTTTGGTGCGACGGAAAGTTGCGGGGGGGGGAGGGGGAGGGGAGGGGGTCATGGGACCGAGGGGGAAGGGGCGGGGGTGGGACCGCGGGGAGGGGGGCCGGGGGTGGGGCTGCCAGGAGGGGGGCTGCGGCTGTGGTGGGGGAAGGGGTGGGGTGGGGGAGGGGTGGTTTGGGTTTATTAGGGTTAAAGGAGGATTAGGGTAGGGTTTAGGGTTAATTAGGTTAGAGGGGGTTAGGGTTTTAGTTAGTTAATTAGAGTTAAGGGGGAATTAGGGGGTTAATGACTAACGGACGTTAACGCCGTTAGTTATTAAGGGTAAGTGGATGTATTTTTTCAAACGTGAGGGGTATATGGTGAATTTGGAAAGTTGAAAGGGTATATGGTGCAAAAAATAAATTTGTCAGGGGTATATGGTGAAAAAACCGTTTAATTAATAGAATTAATTAATTATATTGATTAGTTTTATTAATAAAAAATATCTTTTATAAAAATAATCTTTTCCCAAAGTGTTTTTAAATATCTCTTACTAACTATTTTCTAAAATCTTTTATTTTCTAAAATCTTTTAAGAAATCCAATTGTTTTCGAAAACACATCGCTTCCCAACTCCCTAAACCTATATATATCCTCCATCTCATAATTCACAGTCACGACCTAACTTGATTACACGGCTCACCTCATAACTCTCAAATCTCCCTAAAAACACTCGACACCTACATCACCTAATACCTTAATTCCACCTATCATCACCAAGATCCTACGCTCCTGACCCATACTTCTCTTATCATCGTTCACCTCCATCGCCACATCATCAATTGATCACCATCTCCCTCAAGCCTAGTTAATCACATGATCCTCACAAAAAGCTATCACCCTTACGTGCCTAACACTAAACATATTATTCATCATCAGTATCTCATCACCTATCACAATCCATCATCATCAAATCCCTCACTAACCCCTTGCGCCAATCTCTCACGCACACTCAAAACTGCAAATCCTTCGACACTACATATTTTTCAAGACTCGGACAACATTCAATTTTCCAAGATCCGTACAAATCAACGACCCCGGACGGTGGTATAATTTCTGAGTGCCAACTAAATTAACTAACTTTATTCTATTTTTTTATTTATTTTTATTATTTTCTTGAAGTTACTAACATTCTATTCATGATGTAGATTGTTAGCTCGTCCCTACGACTGTAAGTATTGGATATATATTATACTAACTCCCTGCATGAATATTTATCACCCACATGTTATTATTGCTAAAGAAGACATAAAGAACAATTCCAATTAATTCAGATAATTTGGACAACCTGCTAGGAACCTTGTAATATGATTGCATAATAACTTGCCACTAAATAATTAGTCTTTTTATGTGTTTCCTGAACCAACTTAGATTAATTATTTTTAGGGTGCTTAAAGCGTTATATGATTATTCTTTTGCATAAAATATGTAATGAATCGATATTTAGTAGAGGCCAGCAATGGGCGATTTCTTGTTGTTAAGTTTGTGGTTTGATTGTATGGTTCTTAGATAGTATTGTTGAATTAGTCAGTGTATTGGATAATTTGGGTCTAAAGTCCTGGAATATAAGGTTAGTTTTTTTTCAAATAGAATGTTCATTTTTTAATATTGCAAGAAGTATCACATGGGATTAGAGTAGAGAATAGTGTACACCAATATCCAATTTTGCAGATGAAATTCCTAAGGATCAATTACCTAGGACTTTTGCACTTGTGTAACTAGGAGTTAGAGATACAAGTCAAAGGGGATTGTTGACACATATCTCAACATGTTTAATTTCCCATAGGAGGGAAGTGCAAAAGTCTAGAGAGAGAAATGTAGGGAGAGGGATGCTCTCACTTGGTCGGATCAATCTCTTAGCTAGGGGTGCTAATGAGCCAGGGTGGCTCACAAACTGTTCGAGCTCGGCTCGGTCAAAGCTCGGTTAAATCTCGGCTCGAGAGGGTTCGACTCGAGTTCGGGATCGGCTCGAGAGCTTAATGAGCCGAGCCTGAGCTACCTTAAGCTTGGCTCGAAAAAGCTCGTGAACAGGCTCGACAATTTTTATATTACTAAAATAATTTCATTAATGTCTAATATAGGTTAAAATAGTTAATAATTATGGGGAAAAAATAGTAGTCTTGGATCTAAGACTACACTAGGAATCCAAAATTTACATATTTGATAAACTAAAAAACACCTAAGAAAAAAGTAAAAAAACCTTCAAAAAAAAAAAAGAGAAAGAAAAACAAGGCAATAATAAAAATGATGAGGATGATCATTTCTTCTTGGCTTCCTAGTTCCCACATCGTGCAATGCTGGGCAACACAAAATCCAAGTCAGCGTGTAATGCTGTAGTGTCACTAGTGTGAATTACAGCTATCCCACATCGTAAATAATTGATGAGGGTGTATGTTTATTGTTGCATAAAAGACAACTTTGAGATACTCAACGTCAAGCTTAAGTTTCAGCTATCCCACATCACTATAATATGATGAGGGTGTGTGGTAATGCTCTATAAAAGAGATATTTGAGTTAGGCTTTTCTTACAAGTGGCTTATAATTTATTCGGGCAACACTAGTTTGGATATTGGGCTGTTGCACAATTAATCTTTGGGCCTCCTAAAATCTAACTTTGGACTTGCTTTAAGTTAAATGTGAATTTCGAGCTTTTCGAGCCCAATGAGTTCGAGCCGAGCTGGATGTTTTAGACTCGAGCTCGAGCTCGAGCCTCGTATTTCAAGCTCGACGAGTTTCGAGCTTGAGCCGAGCCATACATTTTCGAGCCGAGCCGAGCCTAGTCTAGTTTGGTCTCAGTTCGGCTCGTTAACACCCCTGCTCTTAGCCATTCTCCTTATGTTCCATCAAGAAACTCAAGACAATGATACCATTCTTCTCTAATTCTCTAACTCCCTGTGCTCCCTCTTGCCCCAATTCTTTGCCATGTCAATTTTTTCTTCCAACATTTTCGAATTTGCTTGACACCTGGTTCTCTGATCTGCACTTCCGTTTTCATATTTCATCCTCAATTCGGCATACTCTCGCTCAATATGATTTCCATCTAGCGGATTCTTTATGGCTTGACTCGGTTTCAATCCGGATGGGTCCAAAGCCAACTGATGGTATGACGAGCGGATCTAAGTTTGGCTTTGTTCCTCTATTAAACAACATGATCCGGGTGTTTCCCTCTCTACCATGAATCAAAATTACTGGAGATCCATGGAAAAGATGAACCCAAGATACATTTTCCCACCCTTTTCCTAATTTCCTTTAAATTATGGTATTTTTCTCTTTAATTTGCAACGTGTCTGCTTATAACCGATAAGAGGTTTTTATTGTGTTGTTAAGGCACCAAAAATCACTTTTCAACCAATATTTGTAACACCTAACAAGAAATTACCAAGAATGTAGTAAAGGCAAGTCAAGGGTCGATCCACAGGAAAATTGGGATTAATCAAAGTCTATCGAGTTTAATTGCCTAATTGAAGGGTATTTGGGTTTAGAATGGTTTTGTGACAACTATATATTGAATAACTAAGATCAAATAAATTAGCAAATAAAATATGAGATTAAAATATCAATGAGAAAACACTAGAGTCCAAGCTACTAGTATGAATCAAAGCGGAACAACGATCATTATTGCAATTGTGATTCAAAGTCGACCATTATACCAGGTTTAATTTACCTCTAAAATACTCAAGTACTCTTCCGAATGGCCCTCAAGAATAATCGCTTAATCAATTGACTAAATCCTCTCTCGAATGGTCTTTAGTTAATCGATCAAGAGATCCAATAAGTACGGAAAACCCATAATACAAGGATCCCCTTGATTTCTACCCAATATCTTTGGCCTAGAAATTTAGTTCATTCATGGGGATGATAAATAAGTTCAAAATTCGATTAAGAATATTTTTAATCAAAATACCAAAGCATAAATGTGATCAATATCTATTATAAGGCCTCAAAACACCAAGATCAATGCATAATCATCATTAAATCATCACAATTACATTAACAATTTAATGAAACCCTAATTCATACTTTCACCCAAACCCTAGATAGGAGACTACTCACTAATCATGGAATCTAAGCACAAAAATATAAAATTTGTAACTCATCTAGGGCTAAACATGATTAATGGATGATTAACATAATATAAATAAGCAATTATGAAACTATAATATAAGTGTAGGCGTTATTTTATTTTAGCCTACCGCGGTGTGAGCGCGTATTTGACTAGCTACCCCATTGTTAAGGTTTTATTGAAAATATGTTTTTGAAGTCGCCAACAAATTTTTAGAGGAAAACCTATAAACCTAATTAGATACTGACAACTATAGGGACATCTTAGGGACTTATCCAATGTAGATTTCCCCGTCCTGACTCCATAGATGGTCAAAATGAACCATAGATTGAGTTTGAGGTGAGGGTACAACACAGTGAGGAACCATGTTGCCCATTGCTGGCCTCTACTAAATATCGATTCACAACAAATTTTATGCCAAAGAATAATCATATAATATTTTTAAGCACCCTAAAAATATTTAGTCTAGGTTTGTTCAGGAAACATATAAAAGACTAATTTTTAGCGGCAAGTTATTAAGCAATAATATTGCAAGGTACCCAACAGTTGTTCAAATTATCTGAATTAGTTAGAACAGTTCTTTAGGTCTTGTTTAGCAATAATAATACGTAGGTGATAAAAAGCATGCAAGACAATCATAACAATATGAATATTATATACAAAAATAAGAGTAAAAGAGATTAGAATGTACAACAAACGCAATTATTAATTAAATATCTACATCATGACAAGAAATTGTTAGTAACTTCCAAGCAATAAAAACAATAGAATCATTCAAGAATCCTCAGGAATTATATCTATGCGGTTGATGTCACGGTTTTATATAGAGTTTTCTCCCTTATATCTGAGCTAAAATGTGCATCAATGGTGCTCTTAGGAGCCATTTCACACTAACTTTCTCCATCTAGTTGTGGTTTTCTGTTTTGTGATGATTTGTAGGTTTTAGGGAGCTTTTTCCCTATTTTCTATTGATTTACGTCTACCACAATCGAATGGAGAGGTTCGAAGGCATATTTGATGAGTTCCGGGGTCCCGAGAATACTTTCCGAGGCCTTGGACAAAAGAAGGAGTGAATCCTTGGCGCCTGAAGCCAAGGAATGAAGAAATGGCGTCTCGCCCAACTCATCGGGCTCACTTGGCCCGATCGGGCGTCCATCACAGCCATAAGCAAGTTTGTTGCGGGCCCGATCGGGCTTGATTCGCCCTGTCGTTGTTCGGTGTCCAGCCCGATCGGGCGAGATGGCCCGACACCATCGGGTGTGCTCGAGTGCCTTGCTGCTGCTGCGTTCATGCTCGAGTCTTGCGCGCTGATCCTTGGCGAAGTCCCATAGCCCGATATCATCGGGCGGCCAAGCCCGACTACATCGGGCGGATGCTTGCTGCTGCTGTGTTCGTGCTCGAGTGCTGCGCACTTACCTCGACTAGCCCGATAGCATCGGGCAGCATGGCCCGACAGTATCGGGCGGTTGGCTACGATTGGAGTAACGATGCTGCGTTGAGCCCGATCTCATCGGGCTGACTTGGCCCGATCGGGCGTCTGTTCCGCGCGCTCATTTAATGAGTTTCGGGCTACTTAGTATAAATAGAAAAGTTAGAACATCTTTGATTCATCTTGGTTTTAGTCATTATTTCTCATAGTTTCTCTCAAGAACCCTAGTTTTTATTACTTTTCATTGTGGATTCAAGATCAACCCTTTGGATTATTCGCAATTTCAATATAGTTCTTTAATTTGATAATCTTCTTCCTTGTTCTCTCCATTATTGTTTGCTTTCTCTATTATTGATTAGATTAGTTTCTTAGTTATTTGCAATAGTTCAAAGTATGAATTTTTACATAGATTTTGTTATTGTTTTCTCAAGCATGAGTGAGTAGTTTTATTTCTAGGATTGTGGGGATCTATGTATGCAATGAGGGATTGATAGATTAGTATAATTACCCTTTATTTCATTTGTTTCCTGTGATTGAATCGTTCATGCTAGATTTATGAATTAGGCCTGATTTGTATTTCTATTATAGCAATATTGAATCTACTTCGAGAGGAGAGATTTCGTATAGGCTTTCAATCATTAGGCATAGTGATCCTTGACCATGTGAGAGCGGCTAGGTGATCTTTGAGGGAGGTAATGTTCGAGAGAAATTACATGTGCCCGAGATAAATTGACTTATTGGGTAGTTATTATTCGTCTCTGATTTCCCGAATTGTATGCATAGTGATCCATAGTCCTAGTTCTTTATTAATTGGTTCTTACCTTCATATTTAGTTCTATCATTTGCCTATTAGTTTAGTCACACACCCATTTTCAACTGATTTAGTTAGTATAATATTAGAATTCAGATACAATAATATAACTTTCTCCCTGTGGATTCGATCCTGACTTCCCTGACTACTTGTTAGTGGACCTTAGGTTATTTTTGATAAGGTGATATGACTTTAGCCTGTCAGCGGCTTAGGTCGAAGAGCGTCACGACCTTCAGGAGGAGCAATCATGGAACCAAAAGCACGGTATGATTAGGGAGTCGGAAACGGATTGATGTATTGAAAGTGTTTGGGTATTTGAAGGTTCGAAATATGACTCGTAAGTATTCGGAGATTTTTGTGCTCGAGAAATAATAAATTGAAAATCCTTCCGTGATTCGGGAAAGCACAGGTATTTATAGGAAACAGGAAAGTGCGCCTCACGCGCCCACCGTCGCCAGGCGCAAGCTTACGTGTCAGGCGCAAATTGGTGTGCCTAACGCGGCCAGCCCAGTCAAACACGTACACGAGGTACGCGTATTTAAAAAGATAGAAAAGAAAAAAGATACGTCTCACACAGAGAGGTGCGCTAGGCGCAGGACTTTGTGTGAGTCACAAATCCACGTGTCAGGAGCAGATTGGCGCGCCTGACACAGCTTGGCCAATGCGCTGGGCGCACGTGGCGCGCTAGGCGCACCGCCTGAGTCCAACTAATTTGCCAGCCTTTTTTCCTTAAACGTGTTTTAGAAGATATTTTTTTTATCCCCTATAATCCGGGGATTTACTTTGGTGGAATAAAAATATGATTTTAAATTATTAGAATATTTATTAAAAATAATAAATAAACAATCGGGCTTTTAAAATATTTTAAATGGACTCAAAATATTTTATGGGCTTAAAATACAATTGATTATTATGAATAATCAATTAGGCTTTAAAATAAGATTTCAAAACACACTTTAAATTTTTTTTAGGTTGGCTTTTCAGATCTCTTCCGTTGGGTTGCGCCAACTAAAAACCGTGGTATGTTTCATCATTGGACCCTTAAATGGGGAGATACGATTATTGTCTACAGAAGCCCCCACTTTGACTGAGTTTTGTAAAACCAAAAGTCGAAGTATACGTGTCAGGACGGAGAATGATTCTAGATGCTCTGCAATCCAGAATCACTCTTTTCCGCCGGTACCTGCAAAATAAACAAAAGATTCAGGAATAGACATGTGAAACAAATTCGCAAAATAATCATGAATTTGCAAAGATGAAATGATATGTGGAAAAAGGAATCATGAGCTATTCTGGTCCGACTCATGTCGGCGTAGAGCTATTCTGGTCCGGCTCATATCGGCGTAAATGATATGTGGAAAAAGGAATCATGAGCTATTCTGGTCCGGCTCATGTCGGCGTAGAGCTATTATGGTCCGGCTCATATGGGCATAGAGTTGCATCCCGCTTCAGGGCTGTGTTAAAGTAGCTGAAGGCTAGCGCTTGTTTTCAGCTGTTTTTGTCTTTAGGAACGCGAACCATATTAACTTTTGTTTTCCAACTGTCTCGGTTCGTAATGGTCCGCGGACCTAACGGTTGTTTTCCGCTGTTTTGGTTGGTAATGGTCCGCAGACCTAACGGTTGTTTTCGCTATTTCGGTTTGTAATGGTCCACAGACCTAACGGTTGTTTTCCGCTGTTAATACTCCTTTCTTGCGCCGTTTTCCCATTTCTCTCTTTCTCTCTCACTTCAAACCTCCATTTTTGCACATTCTAAGCTTCGATTTTGGCTTGAAACATGAAGATTCTTTCAGATCTAGGCTAGGGGAGTAATCATTTTTACTTGGTTATGAATTTTGTGAGGTTTTTGAACATTTTTGGGCAGTTTTGGGGGGGGGGGTTTGAAGGTTCGAAATTTTCGAACCGCTGTTGGGCATTTTCCGGCGAGGTTTTTGTTGCTCCGGTGGTCGGTTTTTCCGGCGAGTTTCAGGTTTGTCTTCCCTATTCTCATTTTTTGCTTCGCCCCCCCTTTTTTATTTCAAGGCATTTTGGTGCGATTTTTGTGTTGCGTTTTTTCCGGAAAAAAATTCTTTGATGTTATTGGGGATTTTCGGACCAGCTTTCGGTGCGCTCGGGCAGTTTTCCGGCAACTTTTTCGGCAATGCTCCGGCGAGGCTTCAACGGTTCCTTTTTCGCGTTTTCCTTTTTATTCTTCACGAGTTTAAACTCGTTCCATGTGAGTTTGTATTCATTTTTGCATTTTGATAATTCTTAGATCATGAATCTTAGAATTAAGTTAGGATTAGCATAATCTCTAAGTTTGGAACCTAGAAACATGTTTAGGGAGCTTTGAATGTGTGGATCTGTTGCTGGTAGAAATCATGTTTAGGTAACAGTGTATAGCTTTGTGTTGTAGCTTGCATGTTGTAGCTTGAATGCTTTTGATGTTTTCCAATGGTATCATGAAATCCTATTAAACGCGATGGTCGTGCTTCTTGAGGAGCTATTTTGAGATTACCTGATTCATGAAATCTAGTAAGCTTGGAGTTTGTTAGAGTCCGGAACTCTTTGATGACGACTTATAGTTAATTTGTTTGGTTTGAATCATATTAGCATGTTGTCGGACTAGTCTGATAGAGGGGAGGTTGGCATGACAGCGACGCGCCATAGGCGAGTTTGGAAAGCCCCTGGGTGGACTCCTGATCAGCTGCACTGCTACGAGGACAACCATATCTCCCATCGACTGCTTACGGGTCGTGTGAGTATCCGCAATGCAATAGTTTCTTTTTTTCTTAGATCAGTACATAGGCACCTTTGTTAATCATAATTGTATTTGCAGGATGATGGTGGATGCCGTCATTTCGATACTTTTGACTTCACGCTTCTCAAGAAGGTTCACAAGAACCGCGAGCAGTCTGCTTTGCTTGACCGGAGTGGGTTGTCCCGCTTTATCAACGTTTATTGGACCATGAGAGATATTCATTCCTCCTAGATTTTGTGCCGTAGCCCGTTGGAGTGGTGGTGGGATACCACCAACTCCTTTCATATGCCTTGGGGGGAGACGACCATGACCCCTCAAGACTTTTCGTTGATATATGTTTGTCTTTTAATGGCACCGGAGTGCCATTAGGCAAAAACCTAGCGTTCAATAGCCAGGAGGTCAGGGGATTGATTGAACCTGTTGCTGATACCCTTCCCCCAGCACCGTCATATGTCGCCCGTAGTGATGTGGCTAGGGGCATCACCATGCCCGGGACAACCGAGGAGTAGAAGGTGCGCATCCTGCTGTGGCTGGTCATTTGTGGTATACTACGCACTGACAAGGGATCGTGGGTTCGACGCAATACTTGGGAGCCTTAGTTGATTTGTCCCTAGTGCACACCTATGACTGGGCCGAGTTTGGCTACTGCTGTCTCCTTTCATGTCTACGCGCTGCCTGCAGGCAGGTGGATGATGACACGCAATTCTCTCTTTTTGGTCCTTGGCGACTGATCGAGGTATGGACATATCTATCCCTGTGTTTTATGTTGTTATCATGATTTAGGCTGATGGTATATTGCCATTGCAGTTATGGTTTTATGAGTACTATCCGGCCATGCCTCCGGATAGGATTTTGGATCGCTCTTTACCTACTGCCATCCATTGGGAGCAACACAGGGTGGCATATTCAACTTGGTGAAGAACGCTCATAAGGCTATCGGGCGAGCCAAGGTTGACCAGGTTATTAAGGTGAACCGATCATGTTATTATTTTTTCCAAGATGCGACGAGGCATTGACTTGTCTTTGTTTTGTAGATCTGTTTCCAGCCTTGGGTTTTATACCTAGAGATGCTTGCTTGGGCTCAGAGGGCTCGCGATCTGACTCGAGAGAGGGTCATCTTTTACAGGGAGGATTGCCGCGTATGGTATCTTGGTGAGCGTGTTGTGCGTTAGTTTACCGCTGCGCCTTTACTTGTACCTCATGACCCGCCTGCCACCATGATGGACACGGATGCCCTCGAGTGGGAGGTTGAGGAGGGGGTGGTGCTTCGTGTGAGCTACCGAGAGTTTGTCCATCATGGAGGGGACTATACTGCGGAGCTTGTTCCTAGAATAGCACCTCGGGTGCGTTTTGACAAGGTATGAGTCCTAAACTCGTTTACTTGCTCCTATTTTGACTTGATTAAAATACCAACGACTGCTCTTTTCTTGCTTTTTTGTGCAGGAGACGTCCAAGGATTGCGTCTCGTTCGTCAAGATCTGAGAATCCGGTACGTTGGCGAAATCGGGCCTGTTGAGGAGACTGTGGACGTGGCCCCGGAGGCGGAGCAACATGCTGTTCGTGCTATGCCGGTTCATGTGAGATCGGTAAGTATTGAAAGTCAGGAACTTTCGTATACTTGTTTTTTATTGCTTTGACTTATGCATTGTGTTTGTTTTTAGGTTCCTCGGGAGACTGTTGTTTAGATTCTCCGAGTGCTTGATTCCCTAAAGCATGGGATGGCGAAGAAGAAGAGGAGCATGTCTTGTCGAGGATCTGATGCGCGTAGCCAGGTAGCTTATCATATTGCATTTCAATTGTGCTTGAGTTGTTGATTTCTAATGCTTGGTGACATTTTATGCAGCCTCGTCTCCAGGAGGGTGGACCTCGTGTAATATCTCAAAAATTTAAACTTGCCTAAATTAAATAACTATAATTAGTGGCTAAATTTTTCCTTTAATCATAAGGTATGACTAAAAAATGTATTTTCTACCTCCAAGTAATGATAAAAGATATTTATCATTAGATAATTGTATGAATTACAAGAATTGCAAATAATAACAAATGTGAGATTAAATTAATAATAAACACCCATTTGATATTTTTTCCCCAACTCTTAAATAATAACAGAAGTTGTATTAGATTGTTGTGTATAAAAAATAAAAAAATAAAAGAAAAAAAAGAGTTTGCCTCCAAATTTCACGTCAACAATGCCGAGCAAAGCTCCAAAAATCTTCATGTAAATTTTTCCCATCTCCTTCAATTTTTCCCTCACAAAAACTCAACCATGGATTTATAATTCAGATGTATTTTTCTTGCACACAAAAACTCAACTTCAATAAAAAACTCCATATCCAAACTAAATCTCCCAAAAATCCAATTTTTCATCAATTTCATCAACACAATTCAGCAAAATTGGAGCTCAACCATGGCTATAAATTGCCATGTTTGTTCCCTCAAACCACCACTCACCATCACTAACCTATTCACCCAAAACACCCTGTTTTTCACACCACCACCCACTCTCTCTCCCCTCTGTTTTCCATTCAGCCACCGCAGCGCCGCCGCGCGGCCTCCACCCAGTGACCACCAACTTGCGCCACTCAAACGCCGAGCCAGCCACTTGCCGAGAACCCAGCTTGCACCCTCTCGCCTAGTTTTCTTCTCTATCGTGTTTTCCCCTCCTCGTTGCGTCGTCGAGCTGCACCCCAACTCCTCCACATCCGTGCCTACTGCCGCCCCACTTTCTGCCTCGTCGTTCAGTTGCCGAAGCTCCGACCCTCCTCGCTGGAGTCCTCTATGTCGTGCTTCAATAGTTGAAGCAGTGGGTATGTTAAACATACTTCTCTCTTTTATATGCTTAATTATATTTTGTTGGGCTTTAGATTTAATAGTTTGATAAATTAATTGGGATAACTTTTATAAATCAGTAAATGAAATGGACTAATTGAGATGGTTAATTAATTATGTTTATGTTTTCTTTAGTAAAGCATAATAAAAAAAAACTCACTAGAACGTTTGAAATTAGATTATTGTAACTAATAAATGATTAAACGACGATTTATTATGTGATAATACTTGATAGTATATTTCATATTTTTTTGAAACTCTAATATATCAACTAAAGAATAATACAAATTACGTATCATTTACTTGTTAAACTTATGTCAACGTAGCAGACACTTTTATATTGTTTAGATTACAAGACAGAAAGAGTTATATTTCGAGTTCCATAATTACAAGTTATTAAAATTGAATCATAAACCATAAGACTATTAATGGTCATTATATTGTTTTTAATTATAGAATGATGAATAGGTTTAAAGGGACCCTATGTCTAATGGAATGAAGTTTCTAATTAAAGGTTAACAAAAGTGTAACATGATCTTAATGTTCAATTTATAAAATATGAAATGGTTATAATAACACGTCCATACTCACAAATAATGAACTATGACCTAAGCGCTAAGTTGTTAAGTAGATGACTTCCATCAACCATCAAAGACGTAAAATTCCTAAATACCTCCTAAAATGGATCATGAAACTGAAGAGTTAGAATAAAATATTAATAAGTCTTTTATTAATCCCTGAATTTATTAGATTAAAAAGGAAGAGATATTACAAGCCTCCCCAGACTATCAAGGTTGTAAAGCAAGATTTGAGGTAACGTGTACTGCTAACACCCGCACTCCCATTCCAACTACTTTTTATGGTGTTTTTATATATGTTTATGTTATGTTTTTTATGGTGTGCGGGATATGAACTGTTTTATTATGCAAATGATAATTTGATGACGTTTATATAATGATTATACTATGATTTCTGAAAAGTACTTAAAAGAAACGAAACATGATAAATGAAAGTGAAGAATGGTGAATGTCAGTACTATGTTCTCTGGGCCGTGCACGTGTCATTTTGTAATCTGGCGGCAACGCCACCTTCTGATGGGGGACAACATCCTCGGTAGCCCCTGCATGATGGCATTATATGCCACCTTCTGATGGGGACAATGTCCTCGGTGGCTTTGCCTGGCATTATATGCCACCTTATGATGGGGGATGAATATCCTCGGTTGATCCACCTTCTGATGGGAGATGAATATCCTCGGTGGCTTTGCCTTCTGTTACGATCTATGGCATTATATGCCACCTTCTGATGGGGGATGAATATCCTCGGTGGCTTTGCCTTTTGTTATGGCATTATATGCCACCTTCTGATGGGGGACTATGTCCTCGGTGGCTATGACTTCTGTTGTACTCGCCAAGTGACCAAAGAAAGTTTTCTGATAATAAAATGTGATAATGGAGATTAAATAAATAAATAAATAAATATATATATATATATATATATATATATATTTTGAAAGAATAATGGACATTATATTAATGAATGACAATGTAAATGACTTTTAAATTTCTGATTCGAAGTGTATGTTTACGAAATGGTTTTACTATATTCTTTTCTCCCTGTTTGCAAATAAACTGAATTGAAATGAATTTACGAAGTTAAAGTAGTATGTTACTGAGCTTCGGCTCATGATGTTTTGTTTTCTGTTTTAGGTATGCATATGAAGATGGGATGGCGTAGCAGTAAGGAATAGAGTACTTTAAATTATACGACTGATAGTTATGTAATCTAAGTTTATGATCACAAAAGTACGTAAATCTAGCTATGCTTAAGTTAACTATATGTTTCTAGATTTACTATTATAAAAAGGTTTAATTTTATGAAAAAATGTTTGCCTTGTACTTTCCCGAACGGAAAGTACGGTAGTGACGCACTGACTAAGCTAGAAAGGTCTTCCGCTGCTAATTCTTGTAATTAATTAACCTAATAATGATGGTTAGAAGTCGGGGTGTTACACCTCGTCCCGAGGCTAGAGTCTCGACCCAGTCTAGGCTCTTTACCCAGACTCCTCGGGATTCGACTTCAGAGAGGCCTCGGATGGATCCTTTTACTGGGCGGTTTAACATGGGAGGTACGGATTTATGGGGGACCCTAGGTCCAACCCTTACTCCTGGTCTAGTCCGATGTGGATGCAGCACATGCAGATGCAGCGGATGTCGTAGATGTAACACATGACGTCGATGTGGCAGATGCCGCCGATGTATCCCATGCCGCAGCCCGGGATAGGATTTGACTGGAGGGGTTCCATACGGGCGAGTCGAGTGGCATTCGCATTGAGGAGCCGAAGGATGATCCTTCCTCCTTGAGAGATCGAGACTCGTCTGCTTCTTAGATTTCTGTTGTACTCTTATATATCTGTGACCTGCATTTTTGTTATGACATGTACATTTTGCGTATTGATATGTATTGCACCTTTATTGATTGTTGTTTTCATTATTGCTATTTGACACTTTTGAACGACTCTTACTACAAATGCACTTTCTGCGCGACTCATTCCTATAATGCAATGCATGGATGCAAAATGAAATATTTGGATGCGACTCGACATTATAATGCAATGCAACTGACTCAAAATAGAATATGCTCTTTTTTGTTTTAAAAGTTTGAATGGAGCGCAGTCCACCTTCTCCCAAAAAAAAAAAAAAAAAATAAGGGAAAAGATAAAGAGGGATGGGAGGGTCGGTTTGATATAAAATAAAATAGCTTTTATATTAGCAAATGAATAGAGGTGATAATCTGCAATTGCATGTCCTGTGAAATGCACAAGAGTCCGGAACACGTGTGTAGAAGAGATTAGGTGCGCTTGGCTCTTGTGGGCTACGAGTGACGCAAGACTAAGCGTCTGGCGCTGTTGCGTCTAGCGCATTTTCCTGCGTGGAGCGCATTTTGACGCGCATGACGCGCTTTTTACCTGGGGCGTAGAATCCGAGTTCGTACAGGATTAGGATGCGGATTATTATCAATATAGAGGGCCGCGACGGATATTCATTATTTCGAGTTCAGCAAATTCTCTTTGCAACTTTTTCTCTCTATAATACTTCCTTGCAAATTTGTGATTGGCCCCTATGGCTTTTGAACCAATGTTGAGCGGGTGGCTGTCTGCGCTGACCAATGCTGAGAAACAAGAACTGGAAAGGCGACATCTGCATGTGCTGACATCCCTATATTGCCTGAAGAACTTGGTGCTATAATTGACTGGCCTCGTAGTCAATTACCCTGTATCCCTAGTTTAGATGATTATTTTTCTAAGAACTTTGAAAGGTTTATGGATTTGAGGGAGGAAAATATATCTGAAATTGTTTATGGGAGGAGGGTGAATTTGACTAGACTAGCTGCAATATATAGTCCTCCTACTGAAAGGGCTAGGCAGACATATCGTTTGCAGGCGTTGGTATTTTGTCTGCTTAGTCGATTTTTATTTGTGAATGGGGACAATGGTGCGGGATTTTCGTCCCTTATTATTGTGACAGAGCAACTGGATGGACGAACTCTGATGCCGCTGTGTATAGGGGAGATGATCACCAGTTTAGATGCTGTAAAGAAGGACCCGAAGGGCAATTTTTAGGAATCCCCCTACTATTGCAGATAAAAATATTTTTTAGTCATGAACCAAAAAATTTATTTTGCCCTGTTAATTTTGTCATATTATTATTCTATGCGAAGCAATAATATATATATAATAATGTTTGCCTTATTATTACTCAACGGGAAGCAATAATAGTTTCATTATATTATTTTTTTTATGACATCGTAATGAATGCTAGAAGGAAAATCAAACCGGCAGCACAACAGAGTAGCGCGCTAGACGCAGAAAGGTGCGTCTAGCGCACTGCCCTGCGCATGGCGCAGCTGCGGTGCGTCAGATGCATTTAATTTTTTTGTTTGTTTATTATTATTACTCTATGTGAAGCAATAATATTCTTACTTATCTGTTGATGCAGATCTGGGTGATGGAGCACTTGAGGCTGATTGATCTCTAGAAAATATGGAGAAGTACAACAAAAAAGGCTTCATCGGCAGGAAGAAGATTTTTACGGAAAAATCTTTTGAAGACTGGACCCTTTTCTTTGGGGATGACGAGCTGAGTGTTAGGTGGGCAGTACCATGGTGGAAAATTGGTTCCATGGTAGGTATTCGTGACGATTCTCCCTATGTGAGGTTGTGTAGTCTGTATACCATGACCTTTTACTTTCCTTCGAGGGTATTGAGACAGTATGGGTACCGCCAATTAATTCCTACAGATGACACTATCGCACCCAAAATATATGGCCTGACTTGGAGTAGGATTAAGAAGTGGGAGAGGTATTGGGGAGAGTGCCCGATTTGGTATACCCTGGAAAGGATGGAATCTGAGAAGATATCCAAAAGCTATATAGTATGGATGCTGACTAAGGATGCCGCTATGAGGAAGGAGATGAGAGAAAAGGAATCATCCGAAATATCTAAGAAGTGGAAATTTAATCCGCGCACTGTGGCGAATGTTTTAGAGACTTCCAACAACCAGGGTAGGAAACCAGCTGTGACCCCATCTATAGGGAAGAGTGCCCATAAACCTATTACTAAAACTTCCTTTGTGAAGGAACGTTCAGGGCCTAAGGTAGTACTAGTGCGGGAGAGACTTGGACCACGGGTGGCACCAACGAAAAGAAGACTACGCTTAGGGGGTGTAGTAATCAGGGAGAGGATCGATACAGGAAGGACGACTCAACAGAAAAACGCTCCTACAGGCAAAGGAAAGGAAAAGATGGTGTATTGGGAGGAAAGAAAACGTCCTAGACCAAAGCTACAGATGGAAAAGGGAGAAACTTCTGCCAAAGAAAAGGAGGCAGAATAGTCTAAGAAGGGGAAGGAAAAGAAGGATTGATTGCAACAATGCCCTTAAATTATTACTTGCTTTTTTGAGTTATTGTTTTATGTTGATTTATTGCTTTCAATAAGGATTGCATGCCACATAGTTATTTTATAGAATAGTCATAGCTCATGTTTTATTTTTTATTCAGCAATATTAATAAAAACAAAGTTTATTTTTATTTAGACCGAAGTGAGCATATATATGTTGCAAAAATATGTTGTCGCATTATTTTTGTAAGAATCATGAAAAATGCCGGAAGAATGATCGAACCAGCAGCACTATAGAGTAGTGCGCTAGATGCATTGAGGTGCGTCGGGTGCACTGCGCTGCGCTAGGCATAGCTGACATGCGTCTGGCGCAATTTATGAGTTAGCACTTTTTTTTAGACTCGGATGGACCGAAGGAGGTTTTGTTTATAGAAAGGGTCGAACCTTGTACAAGATTGCCTACGTATCCAAATAGAAATCAGGCCGCACGTAGTTCATGCTAAAGAATTGGATTACTTTTACCAATCAATGAATTGGTTGTGTTTTACACACAGAATTTCTTGAGTTGATCAAGATTAGTTAGATTCTGAAAGTCAGTGCCGTCCATGTCAATAAGTTGAGTTGCTCCTCCATATAGGATCGTCTTGACAATATATGGGCCGAGGATCTAACACATTTTTCCTTAATGCCTTGAGCACTAAGTCATCCTCTTTAATATGTCGGGGTTTTGACCTTCTTATTGAAAGATCGTGCGATATGATTTTGATAAACTTGCACATGATGCAAGGCAGCTAACCGTCGTTCATTGAGCAATATGAGCTCTTCGAATCTAGATTTGACCCAGTCAGCTTCAGGGATTTGACTTTCCAAGACAATGCGTAGGGATGGTATTTCTAACTCAATAGGTTGGACAACCTCTACTCCATATACAAGGGAATAAGGTGTAGCTCCGGCAGATGTTCAAATAGAAGTACGGTATCCCCGCAGGGTAAAATGTAATTTATCTGGCCAATCCTTATAATTTTCGGCCATTTTCCTGGATAATGACTTTGATATTTTTATTAGCAGCCTTCACAGCACCATTATCTTGGGGTCTATATGGGGAGGAGCGATGATGCTTGATACTATATTTTTCAAGGACTTGTTCACATTCGGCTTGAAAATAGGTTCCTTGGTCACTTATGATATCATAGGGTACCCCATAGCGACAAATGATGGTCTTTTCTAGGAAGGCAACTACATGTTTGACTGTCAATTTGGCATAGGATGCAGCTTCTACCCACTTGGTGAAACAGTATATGGCTACAAGGATGAATTCATGTCCCCCAGTACCAGGTGGTGTGATTTTACCAATAATGTCAATACCCCAAGTTGAGAATGGCCAAGGTGAAGTAAAGGTGTATAACAATGAGGGTGGGACATGTTGCAAATTAGCGCATAACTGGCATTTTGGACAGGTCTTGGCATAGAGGTAACAGTATTTCTCCATTGTAGTCCAATAGTAGCCTAAGCGAATGATCTTTTGGGCTAACATGCGTTCGTTCATGTGCGTGCCACATATTCCATTATGGACTTGATCCATAACCGTCATGGTGTCTGGTTTATCGATGCAGAGCAAGTGCACGCCTTGTGGTGTCCTTTTGTACAGTATCCCGTTATATTCGACATATTGGGAAGCTCTTGGTGGATATTCTTTTTTAGTTAGGTAGGTGAGGATGTTAGTAAACCAGGGTTCAGAAGGAGTTTGATCTGGCTCGGTGTCTAACGTGTGAATATAAGCAGGCTCTTGTCGTCTCTTAATGACAAGGGGCATTTTTGGCATGGTGCGAGGAATCCTAATCATAGAGGCTAAACGAGCCAAGGCATCGGCAAATTGGTTTTCTTCTCGAGGAAGGTAAGTGTATTGTATATAAGGTATTTGTTCAGCGATGGCTTCTAGATAGGCTTGGTATTGCAAGAGGCTTTCATTTCTGACTTTCCACCTTTTAGAGATTTGGTTGATGATCAAAGATGAATCACCATATACCCTCAGTTTCTTAATGTTGAGGGATACTGCGGCCTGGAGCCCTATAATGCATGCTTCATATTCGGCGGCGTTATTAGTAACATCGAAGTCAAGTTTAACAGACAGAGGAGTGTGTTCGCCTTCAGGTGATACCAGGAGTACCCCAATGCCATATCCTTTTTGGTTGGAAGCACCATCGAAGTACAGTGCCCAACTTTCATCTTCCGTCATGAGAATGTCTTCATCAGGAAATTCATACTCTTCGCGAGATTCATCTACAGGGAAATCTGCTAGGAAGTCTGAAACGACATTGCATTTGATGGATTTATGAGGGATAAATTTTAAGTCAAATTCGACCAACATTACTACCCAGCGGGAGAGTATACCATTAAGGGCTGGCTTTTCGAATAAGAACTTGAGAGGGTCTAGTCGTGACACTATGTGGATTGTGTGAGTAAGCATATAATAATTCCTAAGCTTCTTAATGGCCCAGACTAGTGCGAGACAAAGCTTTTCTAAGGGAGTGTAACGGGATTCATAGTCCAAGAGCTTTTTACTAAGGTAGTAAATGACGCACTCTTTCCCATCAACCTCTTGTGCTAACATTGCCCCAGCTGCGGTCTTAATCACAGTCAAATAGAGTCTTAAAGGTATGTCAGGCAAGGCAGGTGCTAAGACAGGTGGATTGGATAGGTATTCTTTGATTTTTTCAAAAGCTTTTTTGGCAATCCCCATACCATTCGACATCGACACTCTTTTTAAGCTTTTAAAAGATGGGCTCACACACCATGGTCAGTTTAGAGATGAACCTATT
Source organism: Beta lomatogona (assembly GCA_947646795.1). Classification (NCBI taxonomy): domain Eukaryota; kingdom Viridiplantae; phylum Streptophyta; class Magnoliopsida; order Caryophyllales; family Amaranthaceae; genus Beta; species Beta lomatogona. The sequence goes on from CANSNZ010000936.1 coordinate 4,674,353, forward strand.
GATGTATTGAATTTTACTTAAGAACCCCCTTATCTGCTTTTCATTTTTAGGTGGAGGCATGGTCATGATAGCTGTTATTTTAGTAGAGTAAATTTCAATCCCTCTAGAACTAATGACATAACCTAGGAGTTTCCCACAAGTGACCCCAAAGGCACATTTTTGTGGATTAAGTCTCATGTTATATTTTCAAAATCTCATGAAGAACTTCTCAAGGGCGGTATTGTGTCCCTTTCTATCTTTGGACTTAACTATCATATCATCTACATAAACTTCTACCTCTTTATGCATCATGTCATGAACAAAGGTAGTCGCAGTTCTTTGGTAGGTGGCCCCAGCGTTTTTTAACCCAAAAGGCATAACACTATTGCAAAAGGTGCCCCACGGTGTGATGAAGGTGGTCTTTTCCATATCTTCCTCGGCCATTTTTACCTGATTATATCCTGCGTACCCGTCCATAAAGGAGAGAAGGGCATGATTGGCAGTATTGTCCACTAGTATGTCTATGTGAGGTAACAGGAAGCCTTTTTTAGGACTTGCTTTATTGAGGTCTCTATAGTCAACACACATCCTAACCCTCCCATCTTTTTTAGGTACAGGCACGACGTTGGCTATCTAGTCAGGATAGTTAGCTACTTTAATAAAACCTACATTAAGTTGTTTGGTAACTTCTTCCTTGATTTTCAAGGCTACATCAGGCTTCATTCTGCGTAATTTTTGCTTGACGGGCTTCATGCCTTCTATTAGAGGTATGGTATGCTGAGCGATATCGCGATCAATGTCTGGCATGTCCAAATAGGACCATGCGAATACGTCGGTATAGTCAATTAATGTTTTGATTAATAGGGCGCGTTCCCATTCATTTAGAGTTAATCCAATTCTTACCTCCTTTGGTTCATTATCATCTGAAAGATTGATTTTTGTTGTTTCTTTGATGATCAGAGTCTTATTTTCATGTTCTTCCACTGCTTTAATTATTTCTTTTTCAGATTCATTGTTGTAATCAGAATGAGAAGGAGAAAAAGAAGCAGAGATAATGCACAAGTCATAAGCAAATGACCTCATATTATTGAAATCAGAAATCATAGAGTTGAACAATGACTCGGCAGAAAGTAAAGACCCTACTTGGACACTAGGATTAATAGACTCAGACATAGTCCCAACTGGGACACTAGACTTAAAAGACTCAGATTCAGACTCAGACTCCGACTCGGACGACTCGGACTCTTTGAACATCGGCCCTTCTTCGGTGGTGAAGATCATCTTCTTTCCATTTGGAGTAGTCAACTTGATAGTCTTCCTCCATCCTTGCATGGTGCCACTTACAGGAGTGATCCGCATAGCAGGGTCGAAGGCCTCGTGTTGTAGTACAGCCTGAATGTGAGCAGTGTCCTTTGGGCATTTGACTCTTTCTTGACCAAGTAGAAGTCCCTATGCCTTGTAGTCCAAATAGTCTTCAGTGAACTGTTTAATTATGGGATCAGGAATCCCTTCTTCCAGAAAGTGACAGTCCAGGAATATCTCAAATCCTGGATAGATCACTCCGTCCTGAGCACTGCAAAAAGGTTCAGGGAATTCGTAGCAAGGATAACCTTCTCCTTCCCTTATGAATTGCCCATTTAGAGTGGTTGATAGGGGGGAAAATGGATATTGTCCTTGTCCTTAGTGTTGCGATACGCTATACGTTGTGCGATACGCTCTCTTAGTTCTTCCCTAGTAGGCTTGTATCCTAAGCCAAATAGATTTTCCACTGCTTTAGAATTAGTGACAGGAGGTGCTCTTGATTTGTTTCAACCCAAGGACATGCCTGGGAAGTGTCCTTTCTTGCGCATGATATAGTTGATTGCTAAGTTGGAGAAGCAATCAAAATCGAACGTCGCTAAGTCCTCCTCTATGAGAGCTACTTCTTCGGGAACGAATCCTCGAAGATCTTCATCCTCTTCATCATGATCTATGTGAATGAGAGGTTTGTCTACTACTTGTACTTTCATAGTAGAGGCATCAAGTGTTATAGGAATGCCATCTGCAAACATCTTTACCTTTTGATGCAAGGATGATGGGACTGCACCAAGCTCATGAAGCCATGGCCGTCCTAGTAGTAGGTTGAATGAGGCCTTGATGTCAATGACCTAAAAAATTGTGCGCTTTTCTATAACTCTTGCAGAGATATTTAGGGCTATAGTACCCAAGGATTGGCAGCGAGAATTGTCATATGCTCGGATGCCTTGATGGGAAGGACTGAATCCGCATCCTTGAAACCTAGACGGCGCACAGTTCTTAATGGACACACATTGATCATGGATCCATTGTCTACTAATGTCATTGGGACATTCATGCTCATGCTTGCTACAATAAGATGCAAATCCTTTTTATGTTTGTTGCCTTCGAAAGGAAGGTCGTTTGTCAGTATAGGAAATTATGTTTCCTTGGATTGGCTTATCAGCAGTAAGGAAGTTGACCAATCCTTCAGGGGATGTGTCGAATGACACATTCATTTCCGGAAGGGCTTTTAGTAATGCCATACGATGCTCATGAGAAGAAGCTATTAATTGCCAAATGTTGATTTTGACTTTTGTTTTCATGAGCTGCTGAATGATAGCGTTCTATATGCGAAGAAGCTCTTGAGGAGGTGCAGGTAATTGTGAAGCATTGTTCTAAACTGGTTGATTTAGTCTTCCAGTTCGGGTGAGTATCTGTACTGCTTCCTCTTTGTTACTTTGATACCAGTCCATTCCTAGAATGATAGGATCATCATAAATATCGATGATCTCATTGTCACCGTATAACCCGGGGATGGAGGGATACATGTTCCCCGAATACAGTCACTTTCTTCAGTGACATACTCGTCTTCCTCATCACTGTCCCATATACCATTGATATCGGGTGATGTTTCAACAATAATTATAGTGGGGATAGGATTCCCTATCGGTGTAATCAAGAGGGGGGATCATAGCAGTATTGATCCTTAGAGATAGCCAAGACTTTGTTTAATGACCTATCTTGGTTGTTAAGTTTCTTCCCTGCAGGAGGAATGGGAAGGCTACCTTCATCAATCATGTCTTGAATGGCATTTTTCAGTTTGAAACACTCCTTCGTTTTGTGACCATTCCCTCTATGGTATTTTCAATAAGAATTTTTGTCCTAATAGTGACCCCTTTTACTTTCTTATGGATCGGGAGTTGATCCAATGGGGAACAGTGCGCCTTTTCAGTGAAGGCGATCAAAAGCAGTGGCATATGACATGCCTATCAAAGTGAATGTCCTCCTTGGATTCCTTTGGAAGGATTTGTTCGGTGCCTTAAGAAGGTTCACCTCTCCACCTTTAGAAATGGATCCATATTCATTTTTGTTGTTGTTGTTGTTATTATTGCCCTTATAACGATTGTTGTCATTTTGGGCATTTTTCAACAAGTCATCTTCAATTTGCAAGCCTATATTGTATAGCTTTGTAAAACTTCCTATACCTAAATACTTGAGATGATTTTTGTACTTAGGCAACAAGCTGGCGACGAAGATGCGAATTAGGTCTTTTTCAGGAGGCCTGGAGACCATGTGAGAATACTTTTCTCTCCACCTATTAAGGTAGGTGGTAAAGCGTTCGTTGTTTTCCTGTTTCAGCACTTCCAATTCCCTTAGTGAGGTTTGGATTACAGTTTTGTGTTCATATTGTTTCATGAACTCTCTGGTAATATCACCCCAAGTTTCAATATGTTTGGGATCCATTGAATAGAACCAGTTTTGACAGATAAGGTCCAACGACATCGGGAATACCGTTGGATACAGTTCAGGGCCCACATACTTCATGATCATAGTGGCCTTAAAATTCCTCAAGTGATACTTGGGATTCTCAGTAGGCTTAAACTTGGGGAAATCGCTTATGGAAAAGTTTTCAGGTAGTTTTCCCATGAACTTGTAGTTCTCATCCAAATCGAAGTAAGACTCCTTATTGGTGACCTTGTGAACAACATTTTCCATTTGTTTGGTGAACCCGGCAAATTCACCACTTTCAACTTGGTGCAGACGGAGAGTGACCTCCTCCAAGTTCTTAGACAGTCGCTCAATGACATTAGTCAACTCAGTAATTTTTTGGTCACCCATGTTTGTTTCGGAAAGCACCCTTGCTTCAAGTATTTCAACAGACCGAGCTTTTCTTACACGTGTACGAGCGTTTGGATATGTTTTCTCAATTCTCCTGTTTGACAAGGACACATTGACTTAGGACTCACCTCAAATAAACAGATGGACATGACAAGAAATGAAATGTGAAGGAAGGAATCTTTTCGAAATAGAGTTTGTGGAGGGAAGTGTTTGATGATATTTTTGGTTATGGATTTTGTGAAAATATATAATGTGGTGATATTATGTGATGACATATGGAATAGGGTACGATGATTTGGACATTTATGTGGAGGTATGAAATGGTGATTTGGCAAGAGTCTTTCACCAATCAAAGTGAATTTTTGAAAAAAAATAAATAAGAAGTTTTATTTTTTATTTGAGAAAATATGTGGGGCAAGTTGTTGGGAGGATAGGAATATTCAACTTTCTTCAAAAAGGAAAAAAAATCTTAAACATGACCGCTCACCTAAATGAGACCTAATGATAGTGGAATTCCAAAGAAAGAAAAGAATAACTCTTTTTTTTTTTAGCTGAAATTAGACTCAAGACGTACGGAACAATCAATAACTCTAATGCATGCAGACAGAAAAATAATGCGGAATCGGCCGCGACACTGTCTAAAGTGCCAAAAAACGTGAGATGCACAAGCAGTGCAGTGCGTCGGGCGCAGGCAAAGTGCGTCAAGCGCATCCTCATGCGTCTAGCGTACTGTTCCCACACACGTTTTTACGACAATATAGGCTATGTTTTGGCGAATTCGACACGATATCAGGACGTTGTAACAGACATAATGACAACAACAATTTGACAGACCAACATTGACGCAGACCGCTTTTTTTAGACTTGGAACAAAGGTCAAATGAACAATAAGCAGGGGGAGGAATAAAATGCGTGCCACGCAACTGAATGCCCGCGGTGCGCGGTCTATGCGTCTGGCGCGGGAGTTGTGCGCCAGGCGCAAATTATCGCGTTTGGCGTACTGCTCTGCGGCATGCGTATTGGTAATTTGACGAGAGTTCAGGGTAAAACGACGATCTATTTAGAATAGATGATTTTAGGCGCAAGGCAAATCAACATGTTAATAGAATAACAACAGGCAAAAATTGCAATCACACATAAATGTTAAGTAACATGGGTGCAAAAGTTCTCAACCAAATGTCCAGTTCTACATTCAACAATTTGGTCAGGTTTAGGTTAAGGCTGAAAGGGTCCATGACTAAGAGATTGATCCCACGCTTCGTACCATTGCTTAAAAAGGTGGCCACGTGTAAGACGCACTCCAGTTCTCAAGTCAGGAACATGAGAACAATGCCATGGTTGGGTAGGTTTGCTTATGACTAAGATCCAACACTATTGCTCAGGAAGCTTTTTGGAAGGACAAAGCGCAAACCCCCCAGGGGTGACCTCACACATAGAACATGTGCTAATGAGGCAAGGTAGATTGTCCTGATGGTGGCTGAACAATAGCCATGCATATGCAATATAGTATATTATTTTAAGGCATAAAAACTAAAAAGAGAATGAATCGTATTTTTCAAGTTTCACCCACTCATTTTAAAAAAATTAAATTTTTTAAAAATCCTCCCCAGTGGAGTCGCCAAAATTGTAGGTGTGATTTTATTTTCGCCTACCGCGGTGTGAGCGCATATTTGACTACCCCATTGTTAAGGTTTTATTGAAAATATGTTTTTGAAGTCACCAACAAATTTTTAGAGGAAAACTTATAAACCTAATTGGATATTTAAAACTGTGGGGACATATTAGGGACTTATCCAATGTAGATTTCCCCGTCTTGACTCCATAGATGGTCAAAATGAACCATATATTGAGTTCAGGGGTGAAGGTACAACACAGTCAGGAACCATGTTGCACATTGCTGGCCTCTACTAAATATCGATCACAACAAATTTTATGCCAAAGAAATATCATCTAATATTTTTAAGCACCCTAAAAATATTTAGTCTAGGTTGGTTTAGGAAACACATAAAAGACTAATTTTTAGCGAGAAGTTATTAAGCAACAATATTACAAGGTACCTAACAGTTTTCCAAATAATCTGAATTAGTTAGAACAGTTCTTTAGGTCTTGTTTAGCAATAATAACATGTAGGTGATAAAAAGCATGCAGGACAATCATAAAAATATGAATATTATATACAAAAATAAGAGTAAAAGGGATTAGAATGTACAATAAATGCGATTATTGATTAAATATCTACACCATGACAAGAAATTCTTAGTAACTTCTAAGCAATAAAAACAATAGAATTATTCAAGAATCCTCAGGAATTATACTTATGCGGTTTAGGTCGAAGAGCGTAACAACCTTTAAGAGGAGCAATCATGGAACTAAAAGCACGGTATGATTAGGAACTCGAAAAGGGATTGATGTATTGAAAGTGTTTGGTTATTTGAAGGTTCAAAATATGACTCGAAAGTATTCAGAGATTTTTGTGCTCGAGAAATAATAAATTGAAAAGTCGTCCATGATTCGGGAAATCATAGGTATTTTTAGGAAACAGGAAAGTGCGCCTCACGCGCCCACCTGCGCCACATGTCAAATGCACATATACATGTCATGCGCACATTGGTGTGCCTGATGCGGCCAATCCAGTCAAACACGTACACATGGTACGCGTATTTAAGAAGATAGAAAAGAAAAAAGATACGCTAGGCGCAGGCTTCTGTGTGAGTCACAAATCCACGTGTCAGGCGCAGATTGGCGTGCCTGACATAGCTTGGCGAAATGCACTGGGCGCACGTGGCGCGCTAGGCCCACCACAAGTGTCCAGCTTATTTGCCAGCCTTTTTTCCTTAAACGCGTTTTAGAAGATATTTTTTTATCCCGTAAAATCCGAGGATTGACTTTTGCGGAATAAAAATCTGATTCTAAATTATTAAAATATTTATTAAAAATAATAAATTTACAATTGGGCTTTTAAAATATTTCAAATGGAATCAAAATATTTTATGGGTTTAAAATACAATTAATTATCATGAATAATCAATTGGGCTTTAAAATAAGATTTCAAAACACACTTTAAATTTATTTTGGGTTGGCTCTTCGGATTGCTCTTCCGTTGGGTTGTGCCAACTTAAAACCGCGGTATATTTCATCATTGGACCCTTAAATGGGGAGACACGATCATGTGTCTACAATAAGGGATCTATAACTATGGAAGAAGAGAGAATAACAATGAGAATAATGAATAAAAACTGAAAACTTGCAATTAAGGGTTCGTTCGTTATCGTTTTTTGTTTCCAGTTTTCAGTTTTTTTGAAAACCAAAAACAAAAATATGGAAACCAGAAAAAGTAGTTTCCAGTTTTTAGTTGTCAGTTTTCAAAAGTGACATGCTTAGTATAAGTATGATTAATTTTAAGTTTATTATCCCTCTTATATCATATAACTTTTATATTCATAAAACCAAAAACTGAAAACTTACAGTGATGCCGAACGGGCCCTAAACTAATAAAAGGTACCTTGAATATGTAGAAATCAACAAACTTTAATCTATAAATCCTAAATCCAAAACTAAGCAATGTGTTTTTCTCTCTAGGAGGTACCCTACTAAGCTCTCTAATCCTAGGAATAAAGCAAAGTCGAAAATAAAACTCCCTAGTGTTTTAATTAGGTACAAAGCCTTATAAAATTTTCCGAAGAATAAATGGTGCGGGCGCACGGCACAAACAGGTGCGGGTGCACCAAACCTACTGTTTTTCCTTGTGGAGCTTCCGTCTAAAGGTGCGGACGCGCCTCAATATCTGGTTGTAGGAGTGTTTTTATTTCGCCTACGCGGATGAGCACGTATTTGACTACCTCATTGTAAAGGTATTATTGAAAATGTTTTGAAGTCGCCAACAAGTCTTTAAAGTAAGACTCATAAACCTAATTGGATATCAGGAAATCCTAGGGACGAATTAGGGACTTATCCAATGTAGATTTCCCCGTCCTGACTCCATAGATGGTCAATGAACCATAGACTAAGTTCGGGGGTGAAGGTATGAACATGATCATAGTGAACCATGTTACCCACTGCTGACCTCTACTAAATATCGAATCATGTCAATTTTTATGCAATAGAATAACAAAATAATATTTTCATGCACGATAAAAAATAATTTAGTCTATGTTGGTTTAGGAAACACATAAAAAGACTATTTTTTAGTGGTATCTTATTAGGCAATCAAAATTACAAGGATCCTAACAGGTTGTCCAAATTATCTGATTAATATTAGAACAATTCTTTAGGTCTTGATTAGCAATAATAACATATGTGACGATGAAAGCATGAACAGGACAATCAGGCAAGCATATAATAATAAAAAGAAAGAAAGAGGATTAGAATGTACAAAGGAACGATTTTTATATTAAAGATCTACATCAGGAAAGAAATAGTTAGTAACTTCAATACAAAAATAATGAATTTATTCAAGGAGCCTCATGATTATACCGTGGCTTGGGTTTGAGAGATTGACAACCTTGGGGACGAGCAATCGTGAAGCCTGAAAATATGAACGTCTCTATGAATGTCTGAATGAGTTTGTTTGTATATGTTTTTGTCAGAAAATATGAGAGTTTTTAGAGAGATTTCGTAAGTATATTCGTAGAGTTTGAAGTATAAAGTCATTTGAAAATCATATGAAAAAACCGTCTGTTTAATTTGGAAAATCACGCCTATTTATAAGAAACCGAAACCCGCGCGTCATGCAGAGAGTGCACCGAGCGCACGTCTCTGTGTGACGCACAATTACACGTGTTAGGCGCATATTGGTCCGCCTGACGGACCTTGACAAATCAGCTGCGCCCACGTGGCACGCGTTTCATAAAATAAATTACCAGTCTATGCGTCCAACAGAGGAGTGCGCCATGTGCACGACTCTGTGTGACGCACAGAGCCACGTGTTAGGCGCAGATTGGTGTACCAGACACGACGCAACCAATGTGTTGGGCGCACATGACGCGCCAGGCGCATCGTCTGCGTCCAGCACGCGTTGCCAGGCTTTTTTGTTAAATGCGTTTTTATGATATTCTTTTATCTTTTGAAATCCGGAAATCTGATTGTACGGGATAAAATCCGATTCTAATTATAAAAAGATCTTTGAAAAATATTTATTTTATTTAATAAAATAATTAATTGGGCTTTTCAAATAATTGGGCTCAAAGTATTATTTATGGGCTCAAAATACAATTAATTATCATGAATAATTAATTGGGCTTTAAAGTACGATTTTGGATCCTTAAAATAAACTTTAACACTTTTAAAATAGTTTTTGCTCTTCGTACTGCTATGCCCTTGGGTCGGACCAATTAAGACCGCGGTATGTTTCATCATTGAGCCCTTAAATGGGGAGACACGATTATTTGTCTACAGAAGCCCCCACTTTGACTGAGGCTCAGGAAACCGGAAGTCAAAGTTTACGGTGTCGGGACGAAGAACGATTCTAAACGCTCTGTAGTTTAGAAGTGATCTATATATGTCGGTTTCTGCAAAACAAAGTTATTATGCAGGGCAATAACTACAAGCAATATGATTACCTGCAGAAGAAGATGTTAGCACATAGGTGCATACAACTCAGGTAAGACATATAATGATGAAAATAATGCAAACTTAGACTCTGTAAGGATGCATGAGACGCTATGCAAGGATTAAGGTTATGCAAAGCTAAGGAAGATGACACATCATACAAGGTCAGGGTTACACAAGACTAGGATGTATGTAATGCAATGCAAGGTCAAGGTTTTGCAAAGTTAGAAGATCTAGATATCTAGAGAGATAGAATGATCGGAAATAAATTGAATGATTTTCGAAAAGTTTTTTTTAGTAAATAATCGAAGCCTGTAAACGAGGTCAGCAGATTACAACTTTTCGGGAGTTTGACTTGATTTGGAGGAACCACCACATATATAGGAAGCCCCCACTTTGGGTAAGCTTGTCTTGAATTAGGCGCTATGAGCCTTGATTGAAATGTAGTTGATCTGATATTGAGCGTTAAAAGTTTTCATTCGGGATTGTTCTTTGGGAAGTTGATTTAGGCGAAGTCAAATATTGCTAGAGACCATGGAATTGCCGGAGAGTCCTTCAGGGACAATGAGAGTTTGGATTGAAAAATAAATGTTTTAAATTTGTGACTCGTATAGATGTAGGTGGGAAAAGGCTTTGAAGAGGCTAGGTTTAGACTCGAGTCTATGTCGGGATGTAGAAAGAGTATGCCCCTGAATTCTAGAAAGTCAAATCATTAGACCTTGATTAATTTATTTTATTGAAGCGGTCGGACCTCGAGATTAGGATTCCTACGTATCCTTGCGGAATCAGACCATTCATAGTTTTGGATTTGATTTTTCGTTTTTTTTTTTGTGCCTTAACTTTTGCCTAGGCCGCCCTTTCGGGATTTCAACCTAGCGGGCTTGGACATACCTTCAAGAATGAGTTATGGTTGATGAAAGGTTGAAAGGTTTAAGGCTTGAGGTTTTGATGAAGGTTTAATTGGCTGGGCTAAGGTAGGATCATAGATTTGGATTATATGGGTTAAAGTTTTTGCTGGATTGAAGGATTCGAATGGGGGATAGAACTTGTGTGCAAACCCCCTAGCTTGACTTTTTATTTCTTTGCCTTTGGCTTTTTCTTTTTGCATTTTTTTCTTTGTGTCCTGTGCGTTTTCTTTTGCTTTTGCTTTTTTCAGTTTTTCTTTTTTCGCACTTTGAATTTTTCCTTTTTTTTTTTTTTTTTTGCTTGGCATTGACTTTTTTTATGTACTGAGGCTTGCAAACAAGTTTTTGGTTTAGGATATTGGAAGGCTTGAAGGTTATTTTATGGGGGCTTTGATGTTGAAAGGTTATATTGTTAAGGATCATGGAGGATGATGATTTAAGGGATTGTTTTTTATTTTAGGTTGCATGGAGTTGGCTTTTGAAATGATGGAGGGAAGAGGGAGATAGCTCATAATCCAAAGTATGTCTTTTTTTCACTTTTCTTTATTTTCAGATTTTTTTTTATTAGTCAAGATCATTAGGTGATTTAAGTTTCATCACTGAATAGAAGCATAAATAAAATGATGGAAGGCCAATGAAAATGAAAAGAATATGCAATTATTTTACTAATTAGAAATAAATAGAACAAGGCTTATTAAAAAACAAAGTTCTAAATGACATAGACTCGACAGAAAAGGAAATAAACGGAAATAAAGGAGCTAGGGGAGGGACTTTCCGACTCAACCTAGAAAACTAGCGCTAAATGACTAAGCCCCCTGCACTGTTGAGACGATGCCCAAGGGGTTACTGTTGTTGTTGACTTTTGCTGCAGGTGAAATTGGAAGTCTGCCATTTTCAACCATATCCTGTAGAGCATTCTCTAAGGCCCAACACAGAGATGTTGGGTGTCCATTCCCTTGATGGTACTTGCAATAGGCATTAGGGTTCCACTTCTTGGCCTATGCCTATTTTCGGGTGCAGGTATGGAGTAGGACCGATAGGTTGTATTGCTCCTCTTTGATGAAGCCTATTGAAAGCTTCTTCTAAAGTCATGCCCATGGAGTGAAGGTTCTTAGAGGCTTTTGATAACCTCCCTTTTCAATAGCTAGGGCATTGACATCATTGCCTTCGGAGCTGGAAAGGTTGTTGTTACTCTTCTTGAAATAGTTGATATAACTGTAATCCTTATTTTTTTAGGCTTGTACCTCTTTTCCGTTCAGCAGACCTACCATATAGAGTTTTGTGAAAGACTCTATGGGTTGGAATTTGATGTGATCTCCAGACTTGGGCTGCAAATTACAGATCACCAATCAGACTTGGTTCTTTTCAGTTGGCCTGTTAGTCATTTGTGCGGCCTTTTCCCTCCATCTATTAAGGAAGGTGACAAAGTCTTCATTGGAGTTTTGTTTAGTTAACTCCAACTCACGAATACTAATGGGAAGCTGAGTGTTATCTATGTATTGTTTGCGGGACTCTTCTTTGATGTAGTCCCAGTCATTCAGCTTGGTCTTGTTCATTGATCTAAACCACTTGGATGGATGTGCATCCAAGGTCAAGGGAAAGACATAAGCAAACAGGTCCTTGCTCATGCCCGTGAGAGCCATAGAGATGGAAAAGGCTCTCAAATGATCATATGGGTCTTTGACCCCCTTGAATTTTGGGAGGTCACCCAATGTTACCTTTTTAGGGAGCTTTTATCTCAGTTCAGGATCAATGGTGTCATGGCCATGAGCCTGACCCTCGAGTGCAGGAATTGACTGGACCAATTCCTCGAGTTTTTTAAACCTCAAATCTGTCTTGGACTTGATTGGAGGTGGGGGTGGTGGAGTGTCTTCCTCTTCACTTTCCTCAGTTGTTAGTTTCTCTCTCAGTGCCTTGATCTCTTTGTCTTGTTCCTCAAGATGAGAGTTCATCAGTTGAAGCTGAGCCATGATGGCACTGAGATGTTCATTAGTATCTCCCATTTCAGATGATGATTCAGAAGTCTCGGAGGATTCGTCTGAAAATATGAGAATTCTTTTGACAAGTCTGGGAGTAGGTTGACCTGTTGCCTCTTTGTTGGACGTTCCCAAGTTATAATCTCACGACCTGTCCTGAACAAAAATTGAATGGACCTCGTAAATTTTAAGAAATAATGTTTTCGAAATGAGAAATGGGAATAGGAAAGGGAAGAATGGGAATGGAAGAATGGAAATGGAAATGGAAATGGGAAATGATTAGAAATGGGTATGGTTTTTGGACTAGTATGGGCTTGACCATGGTGGAGACATGGGCTAACTATATGCAAATGCAGACATGGACTGGACTAACTATGCAAGCAAACTAGATTGAATGATCGTACTTTGCTGAGTACTATAATTTGAATTTACAATAAGCAGACTAGACTCAAAGTAGGCTAGCCAATAAAGAAGGCTAGACTTTGAACTTATATTTGGAATGAGCAGGCTAGACCTAAAGGTATGGCTTGGGCTTTTATAGTTCGAAGACTTAATTAGGGTTTACATACTAGACTTAGGGTTGAACTTTTATAGTCCGGAGACTTGAGGGTTTACACAGAGGTGCAAACTAGACCTAGGGAATGAACTATTATCGTCCGAAGATTTACCTAGGGTTTACATAGAGATGCAACTAGACCTAGGGAATTAACTTTAATAGTCCTAAGACTTAACTTTTATTGTCCGAAGACTTGACTAGGGTTTACATAGAGATGCAAACTAGATCTAGGAAATAAACTTTTATAGTCCTAAGACTTAACTTTTATAGTCCGAAAACTTGACTAGGGTTTACATAGATATGCAAACTAGACCTAGGGAATGAACTGGGCCTAAATGGACCTAATATTTGAATTGGATTAGAATTAGACTTATATTGGAATGAACTAGCAATAGACTTGGACTAGATTTTGGCATGAACTAGACTTATATGGGCCTAAGATCGACTCTAATGCTTAGTGAACGCATGGGCTCAGATTTAGATGGACCTAATATGAATGCAAAATGGACTCTAATGCATATAGGCCTAAAAATGAATGCAAATGGATTGGATTGATTGATTGTATTTACTGAAGGTGTTTAAACTGGTCTTAGAATTTTCGAAATTCGTTTTTCAAAGGAACCCTTTGTTTTTATCTTTTGTTAGGAAAAGATGATGGATTAATTTTGAAAATATTTTTTTTGAATGTCTTGTATGATGATGATTAGTACATGCTTTTGAAAAGGTAGAATAGACAAGGGTGTAGGATTGATTTTGAAAAATGTACGTTTTTTGAAATTGATTGAATATGATACGATAGATGATAGGCAAGATTTGGCAGGAGGTATACATGCATGACGCCTCTAACTCTACCATGACCATTTTTGTAGATGCACTGTTTAGGACAGAGTCGATCTTAGATGATGTGCACGAAAAGATTGATTTTTATGTTTGAGTTAGGTGAGATTGGTTTTAGGCAAACAGACTTTTAGGACGATCATAACCCTACACGAATTCACACGAAAAGAATGCAGGATCGACCACCACGACGACTAATTCGACAAGAATATGAGATGTGCAAGATGCGTGCCCCACAACTAGGTGCGCGCGGCGCCTGTGCGTCAGGCGCAAGAGCGGTGCGCCAGGCACAAATCAATGCGTCTGGCGCATTGTTCCCCGACATGTTTTTGGCGATTTAAACGAGGTTTCGGCTAACTCCACATAATTATGGGACGCAAGACAAACATGACATTTTGACGGATTTATTGAGAGCTTTTTGGGAGCTAAACGATAGTCGAATTGGCAATAGCATGAGATGTAAAGGTTGTGCACTGCACAATATCGTACGCTCGACGCGGAGCCTTTGCGGCCGTGGGTTTGGCGCAGTGCCCCCCGGCATGTAATTTGGCAATTCGACGAAGGTTCAGACTATTTTGACGATGATTTTAGACGCGATTTAGGCGCAACACATAATAGTTATTTTGGCAAAATAGTAACAGGCAAAAATTGCAATCACAAGCAAATGTCATGTAACATGGATGTAAAAGTACCAACCTAAAGTCCAGTTCTATGTTTCAACTATAGTAAGGTTTAGGTTAAGGCTGAAAAGGGTCCATGTTCTTTTGAACTTATTTTCTGTTAATTTCAGTTCAGTTAATTTAGTTTCAGATTATTTCAGTTAATTTCAGTTCAGTTAATTTAATTTCGGTTCAGTTATTTAATTTTAGTTCAGTTAATTTAGTTTCTAGTTAATTTAATTTAATTTCAGTTCAGTTAATTTAATTTCAGTTCAGTTAATTTAATTTTAGTTCAGTTAATTTAGTTTCAGTTAATTTAATTTAATTTCAGTTCAATTAATTTAATTTCAGTTCAGTTAATTTAATTTCAGTTTAGTTCAGTTAATTTCAGTTAATTTCGGTTTAGTTCAATCTTATCTAATATTTTAATTATTATTTATTTATTTATTATTATTATTATTTATGAAAATAAAAATAATTATTATTATATAATATTTATTACGATTATTATTATTATTTATGATAATAATAATAATAATTATTATTATTTATTATGATTATTTTTATTATGATTATTTATTATTTATTATTATTATTTTTTATCATTATTATTATTTTTTATTATTAATATTATTATTATTATTTATATTATTTATCATCATCATTATTATTATTATTATTATTATTTATTATTATTATTTATTATTATTATTATTATTATTATTATTATTATTATTATTATTATTATTATTATTATTATTATTATTATTATTATTATTATTATTATTATTATTATTATTATTGTTTCGTCCGCTTGTCCAACAAGTAAGCTGTAGGCTTAGCTTCCTTGTCGAGCAAGTAGAGTAGTATCTTGAGTGTTCTTCAGATGGAGACTTGTGCAACAATGCCTGAATTATAGCTTGATCCCGAGCCTTGGCTTCGCTCCCGAACTCCGCACAAAGGGACCCACCCCGGGAGGTTTGGGTGGTGGTTCCCCCTCCGATGCTTAAGTCGGTTATCAGGAGTTGTAAGAGAAAGTAGAGATAGAAAGAGAAAATGAGAGAGAATTTATCAGAGTAACTTTCCACTGTTTGCATTGAATGTCTTTTTCTCCTGATTTCAGGGGTATTTATAGTGATAGCAAGTTGACAGCTAACCTTAAAAACCGACCTACAATAGTGGCCTCGATTGGCCGAGGAATCGGAGTCACGCCACGTGGCGGACAATGACCGGGAGAATGTCTATTATCCACTCTCCTTCGACCACTTGGCACTTGTTGGGCTTCGACTAATGGGCCGAACTTGATCCTTTTAACTCAGGTGAGTATAGCCCGGAGATTCGGTTTACTCTTATTTTAAAAATAGGGCGACACGTGTACGACTACGATGAGCCCATGTGTCGTGAAGGGAGCCGTAGATATTATGCTACAACATTTGCCCCTAAAAGGGCTTTCACCGTAGGCCCATCTCGACGGTTAATGCCCTTTTACCCAAGGTAGTTTTTGTTGGCCCATCTCGCTAGTTAGGGCCCGTTTTACGGAAGGTCGCATATTCAAAATGGAGGAAATGACGAACCTCGGCCTTGTGCTATACCGGTCATATTAGACCGTTTGACTCTTGTTTCGGTCATTCTTGACCGTGTGAGTTTCTTATTCCTCTATAAATATCCTTGGTGTGAAAACATTCGACCATTTACCACATCGAACAAATTTTTTCTAGAGAGAGAGACTCGCAATTTTCTAGAGAGAGAGAGAGATCGTCCGGCTTCGGCGCTCCTCATCGAATTTCCCCGGACGTTCTTAGCGGGTATCGTTTCCTTGATCCTTTTATTCTTCTTTATTCTTTATTTTTTCTTAAAAAATCAATAAAAATGGAATCATCTTCGTCAAATAATCCTAGTCGACCAAGAGCTTGTCTTGACCCTAGAACCGATACTTCCTCTTCGGCACATTCTAGAGTTGGGCCTCTTCGGCCGAGTACATATTTTTTCATAGTTTTGGCCGAGAAAGTCGGACGACCCGGTCTTTACTGTGCGGGGTAATCGGCGCGCGTCAAGCAAACGGCCCGTTTAAGACGAAAAAGCAATAATTCCATCGAATAGCTCGGATATGGAGGAATCAATCGGACGAGTGCCGGATGAGGCAAGAGAGGTCCAAAGTGCTCAATCTTTGGGCCGGCCTCCTTTGATCATGATGAAGAAACTTCCGAAATAAGGACCGAGACCCGTGCTTCGGTCGGGATGCCGATACGGAGGAGATCGGCGAAGGTAATAACGGTAGCGATCCCGAGGCCGCCGAAGAATCGACGAAGCCTCTACAACCTCGTCGGAGATTAGAAAACGCTTAGGTCCCCTCTCGATCCAGGCTTCATTTTAGTTAACCGTAAGTGGTTAGAGAAACTAGGACCGAGACCCTAATTTCTTGTCGTCTTTCATGCCCATGCCGGGCTTCTCCTTTGTCACTCCCTAATAATGACGCGACGATCCCGAGTGCCCCCGGGAGCCATTTAGCCGTTTATAAACCGGCCCTTGACTTGGGACCGAGGTTTCCTCTCCATGACTTCATAGAACTAGTCTTTGCAGTACTACCATATCGGCCATAACCACCGGTGGCGCCAAATGCTTGGCACAACATCCCGACGTTTATTGCCGTGCTGCGAGTTACGCGGCCTAGCCCTTTCCCTTCAAGCCTTCACCCATATCCATTACGCGTCTAAGGTACACGGGGCTATGGACGGAGCCTGGCTAAGCATCGGCAACCGTCCGGGCTTCATGACAGCTTGGGGGAAATCGTCAAAGATGCACGATTGGAAAGCCGATTTCATCTTTTTACGGGCGGCCAGCGACCATGTCACAGAAAGCTACAGATTTTATAATAGATCCGTCACCAATACCGGACGAAAGCGGTCTTGGCTGGAGCTGGAGGATGAATTTGACGAGGAAGTGGTGGAGTACTTCGAGTGAAGGAGTACTCCCGGCCCGCCGCCGATCTTTTAAGGGACCGTCCAACTGGATACCCTTTAAGGAGATGTTTTACCAAGACGACTTCTTGGTAGGCTGCCGGCTTGCGTTTGGCCGAGGATAGAGGTATATTTAAAATCATCCAAGTAAAACCCTTCGTCCATAACTCATATGACAGACGTATATATTTTTTTTTTTTTGTATTTACAGACTCGGCCAGACAACGCCTCGACCCATCTTGGACAGGAGAAATCAGCATGTCCCAATTTACGGATAATTTGTGGAAGGAGTATGCAAAGAGCAGCGCAAAAAAAGGGCGGAAAGCTTGATGGTAATAATAATATTTTTTTTTTTTTTTTTTTTTTTTTTTTTTTGTGTCCAATTCTTGGACGTGGGTCACTCCAAGAAGGAGAACGTCCAAACCTGGACGGTCATCTCCTTGGGCCCACGCTCGTCCAAGAATTGGTGTCCAATTCTTGGACGAGAATCAACCAAAGAAGGAGGTCGTCCAGCCTTGGACGACCAGCTCTTTGTCACCATGCTCGTCTTAGAACTGGTTCCCAATTCTTGGACGAGAGTCATCCCAAGAAGGAGGTCGTCCAGACTTGGACGACCAGCTCTTTGTCACCATGCTCGTCTTAGAACCTGGTTCCCAATTCTTGGACGAGAGTCATCCCAAAGAAGGAGGTCGTCCGAGACTTGGACGACCGGCTCTTTGTCACCATGCTCGTCTTAGAAGCTGGTTCCCAATTCTTGGACGAGAGTTATCCCAAGAAGGAGATCGTCCAAACTTGGACGACCAGCTCTTTGTCACCATGCTCGTCTTAGAACTGGTTCCCAATTCTTGGACGAGAGTTATCCCAAGAAGGAGATCGTCCAAACTTGGACGGTTACCTCTTTGGGACTATGCTCGTCTAAGAATTGTTTTTCAAATCTTGGACGAGGGTCGTCCCAAGAAGGACAACGTCCACAGTTGGACGGTCACCTCTTTGGGACCATGCTCGTCCAAGAATGGTGTACCAATTCTTGGGCGAGGGTCATCTGAAGAAGATCACCTTCTTGGTGCCATTCTCGTCCAAGAGTTGGTGTCCCATTCTTGGACGAAGAACAACTAAAGGAAGAGATCGTCCAGACTTGGACGGTTAGCTCTTTGGGACAGTACTCGTCTGGATTCTTGCATCCAAAAAAAATTTTTTGGGGAGGGTCGGCCATAGAAGAACGTCCAATTTTTTGGACGGTCACCTTCTTGGGGCCATTCTCGTTTGCATTTGTACAATAGTAGTTATTCCGTTTTGTGGACGATCAGTCTGATGCCTTAACTTTTTGCAGAAAAATGCTCCTACAAACAAGCTTCCCCCTGGGAAGTCGTCCTCGTCCAGGAAGAGGCCTACTGCCGCCGCTGACCAGCCTTCAGCGAAGAAGCCCAAGGGCTTTACAAGGAAGAAAGCGGATAAGACGGCCCCTGCTGCCGAGAGTGGGGAGAAAAGCATGCCTCCACCACAAGCGAAGACTCATAAAAAAGGGCCGTCAACAGCTGGATCGGCCGAGGAGTTAAGGGATGCACACGCAGCTGTGCCGCTCAGTGTTTTGCCGGCCGGCTCTGCCGAGGTCAACCAAGAGTCTGCCTTGGCTTTGGTTGCGCCGGGAGCTGTTGCTGCTGCCGAGAACTATCCCGGGTTCAGCGGCTCAGTGGCAAAGCTGGTGCCACAGATGCCCCTAGCTGTTAGGACGGCATCGATTTCGTCTGGTGAGTCGTATTACCCCAACATAGTTAGGACGATGCGGGTCGGTGGACGGTCCATGAGTCCGTCCAATAGACAAGCCATCGTCTTCCCTATCAAGATAGCGACTCTCCCCCTCTTTGAGATAAGGGCAAAGGCTCGCTATTCCCCCAACTCCTCCCTTCGCCGATTCGGACGAGGAGTCTTCTCCCTGCCTTTGCCAAAATGTCAAAGGCTGGAGAAAGAGCGGCTGAAGGGGAGCTCTTCAAATGCTTCCCTGAATCCTACATCAAGGGATTAAGGGGAGCGTCCGCCGGGCATGTGGGCTACATGTCTCGGCTTCTTGCCGAGGTATTGCTTTATGATCGCCTTGTTTTATATTTGTATAAATTTTCGCTTTGCAAATCGTCTAACAACTTGCCTTGTTTTCCTTGCCCCGGCTTACGGCTCGCAGCATGCTTGGCGAAGATTGGGCAAGGGAGCTTAGGAAAGAGAATAAGCGGCTCGTCCATTTGGCGACTACGGCGGCGACAAGGCCATCCATGATATTGAGATGGCTAACACTCTCCATCGTCAATCCCTGGAGGCTTTGGAGAAGAGGTCGGCACTCCTGGAGTCTCGAGAACAAGAATCATCTTGTTAAAATCAACCAGCTATATGCCGAGCGGGATCGTCTAAGGATGATCATAGACGCTCTCTCGATGAGTTGAAAGGCGAAAGGGATGTCGCTCTTATTGCGCCGCCGAGCCGAGAAGAGAGAACATTCTACTAAGGGCAAGGACTGCCCGTCCGGAAAGGGAGGCGGCAAGGCCTACGACGATGCCAAGGAAGGGTTGAATCAAGTCGTCAATACGACCAAGGACCGGGCCGTCAAAGCCTTTGGGATGCTTGGCCGAGGAAACCGAGGTCCCCGGCTTCGTTCGTCGTCCGGAGTATCAAGAGAGCGTTCATCGGGCTATGGTATGCGCCGAGGAACCTCCCGAGTTTGAAGAGTCGACGACGAAGGCTGGCTGCCGAGGTGGAGACCCCTAAAGACGACCAAGAGGCCCATTCTCAAGACGAAGCCTAAGCTTAGGTTTATTTTCATGCTTCTTTGTAACTCTTCGGCTCCTACTTTGTAATTCTTCACAAATCATATATGAAAGAATATTTTTGTCAATTCCCGCCTTTTATCTTTCGAACACTAATTTTGACCAAGTATAATAGCACCTTCGTCCTAAATCATCGGACGATCCGCTTCTCATGAAAATTTACAAAATTCAATTTTAAGTAAAAAGGTGACTCGTCTGAAAAAGCTGGACGGTTTACAATATGAGTTTGATAATTGCATATGCATCCAAGTACCAAAAAAAGTTCGTCTCGTCATTGAACGATTACAAATTTTTGGACGAGGGTAACCATTGAAGGAGAACGTCTATACTTGGACGATCATCTTCTTGGTGCCACCTTCGTCCGGAATTTGTCTCCAATTTTGGACAAGGGTTACCCAATGTAGGAGATCGTCCAAGTAAGGACGATCACCTTCTTGGGGCCACCTTCGTCTGGAATTTGCCTCCAATTTTGGACAAGGGTTACCCAATGTAGGAGATCGTCCAAGTAAGGACGATCACCTTCTTGGGGCCATCATCGTCTGGAATTGGCCTCCCTTTTTGGACGAGGATTACTCAATGAAGGAGAACGTCCATACTTGGACGACCACCTTCCCTGGGGCCACCTTAAATGCGGGGCCATCCGGGTTTTTGGACGACCTTCGATCAATAGCTCGTCCTATATACTTACGTAATCCCCCCGTTCTTGGGCTTAGCTCAATCAAATATCGAAGGGAGCTAAAGTCTAAGAAGGAGAGCGGCCGGACTTGGGCCGAGCCTCGCTGAAGTTGATGGGCGAGCGTTAGATACATGTTCACATAATGTTTTAGCCGGCTTCCTTGAGGGAGCAACACTCGTCATTAAGTAGCGATCCCTTACTAGGGTCTGGACTACCTAGCTGTCCGTATTTTTTTTGAAAGTAAGCATCCTTTACTAAGGGCTTATTTCAGGCCAGCTTTCTCTCAGAGACTATTGACGTTACTTCTTACTAGAGGTTTTGTCAATTCGACGGCCATATATGCATTATTGGCCGGTCTCTTTGAGGGAGTGATGTTTGGCGTAAATGCTAGCAATTCTGACGTTCTGCTTTTGTTTGTATTTTTTGTCCAAGTTATTGTCACTTTTAGACGAGTAACTGATTTTAATGCCCCAAAGTGAAGCAACTTGGTGAAAATAAACAAAAAGATAAGATAGTAGGAATTGTATTATATGGATTTTGCTTGGCTGAAAGCCAAGATGCATGTATACAATTCTTTTCTTACTAATATGTGCCGTGGCACTTTGGAGTAACTACAAAGTACCCTACTTATATCGACGAGGATCTCGAGCTAGACGTGGTACTTCTTCAAGGTGTCGAATTCCGAGTACGCCGAATAGGTCGTCCATCTAGACTTTGCGGACGAAAAGTCCCACTGTGTATTTCCTGGACAATCAGATAAGGTCCTTCCCAATTTGGTGTTAGTTTTCCCAACTCTTTAGCTCGTCCAATCGCTTCCATTTTCCTCAGAACAAGATCCCCCACCTTTAGCGGTCGTCTAACAACTCTTTTGTTAAACTCCCGAGCCATACGCAATTTATATAATTGCATTCTTAGCAAGGCATTGCCCCTGACTTCTGGGACTTGGTCCAAGGCCGTACGCAATGCGGCCCAGTTGGCTTCCTCTGTGTATAACATGACTCGTAGGGTGGGCTCCTCGATCTCAATGGGCAAGACGGCTTCAGTACCATAGACTAGCATGAAAGGCGTCTCGCCTGTAGAATTCTTGGCAGTTGTTCTAATGGACCATAATACCAATTGCAGTTCTTCAACCCATTGCCCTTTGGCATTGTCCAACTTCTTCTTGATTCCATTTGATAGAATCTTGTTGAAGGACTCGACTTGCCCATTAGCTTGTGGGTGGGCGGCTGCAAAGTGAGCTTTGATTTCTCTTTCGACGGCCCGGTCTTTCGGCTTAGGCGTTTCGAAGCGTGGACCATTATCAAAGACGATTGGCCGAGGCATGCCAAATCGAGTTATAATGTTCTTCCGAGATGAAGCCCTTGACGTCGCTTGTTGTTATTCCTCGCATGGCTTCAGCTTCTATCCATTTAGTGAAATAGTCCACTTTGCTACAATCACAAACTTCTTTTGCCCGGCGGCCACGGGGAAAGGTCCTAGGATATCCATGCCCCATTTGGCAAAAGGCGAGAGGGAACAAGATGGGGGTCAAATAGTTGGACGGCTTCGATGCACATTCCCATGCTTCGACAAGCTTGTCACATTTCTTTGCATAGCCTATAGCATCCTCCTTTAAGGTAGGCCGGTAGTACCCCGTCCTTAAAGCCTTCTCGCCTAAGGCTCTTCCCCCAATGTGAGAGGCACAAGCTCCTTCATGGAGTTCTTTCGGGACTTCCGGACCATCTTCTCGGTGACGCACTTGAGTAGAGGCCGGTTGAACGACTTCTTGTAAAGTGTCTCGTCCCATAGTTCAAACCACTTGTCTCGGCCTTCACATACTTGGCCTCTACGGGATCCGAAGGCAATCGCCCCGTCTTCTTGTATTCAATGATCGGCTCCATCCAGACATTCCCTCGGCTGAGAAACATAACCTCCTCTTGGTCGATGCTCTTTTTGGGTTTGACTTCCCAAAAAACTGTTCTTGGTACCTCACCCTCGGCCGAGCTGGCCAACTTTGAGAGAGCGTCGGCTTGATGATTTTCTGACCTTGGTATCTGGTCGAGAACAAATCGTTTTAGTGGCTCAATCTCATCCTTGATCAGTCGCATATATTTGCTCATTGATGCTTCTTTGCATTCAAAATCTCCGTTGACCTGGCTGACAACTAGGAGAGAGTCCGATTTTGCCTCAATTTCTACAGCTCCAGCCGCCTTGCACATTTTGATTCCAGCCAAGAGTGCTTCATATTCAGCTTCATTATTGGACGCTTTGAATTGGAATCTTAATGCATATTCAAATTTGTCCCCTTGGGGAGATTGACAAATGATCCCCGCTCCACTCCCATTGATTGTGGACGATCCATCAACCATGAGCGTCCAATGCTTCCTTCCTTTAGCTGGATCAGATATTTGCTTTATGGTTGGCCGAGTAAGCTCAACTATAAAATCAGCCAAGGCTTGCCCCTTAATGGCCTTCCTTGGTTCGAATGATATATCAAACATGTTGAGCTCAACCGCCCATTTTAACATTCGCCCAGCAGCTTCCATCTTCTGCAGAACTTGCTTCAAAGGCTGATCAGTATAGACGAGTATACTGTGCGCCAAAAAGTAGGGCCTTAGCTTTCTGCTGGCCATGACGAGGGCCAATCCAAACTTTTCAACATTAGTATACCGGTTTTCCGCGTCCTTGAGCACGTGACTCACGAAGTATATTGGAATCCGGACGGATTCTCTTTCAGCCAACAGACAAAGACTCACAGCTTGAGTGGATACAGCCAAGTATACAAACAATTTTTCCCCCTCTGCGGGACTGACCAACCTAGGCAGCTGTTGAAGATGATCTTTGACCTGCTGGAGGGCTGCTTCCGCCTCTGTTGTCCATTCAAACTTGGCTTTTTTCTTGATCGTGGCAAAGAAGTGATGGCACTTGTCGCCTGACTTGGACAAAAATCGTCCAAGGGCGACCAAACATCCCGTCGGCCTCTCGCACCTCTTTTACCTTCGAAGGAGACTTCATGTCTAGGACGGCTTGAATCTTTTCGGGGTTGGCTTCTATTCCCCTCGATCCACCAAGAAACCTAAAAACTTGCACGACAAAACCCCAAAGACACATTTCTTTGGGATTCGGCTTCGGCTTGTATTTCTGAGAGTTTCAAAAGTTTCTCTCAAATCATCCACATGACTTTCTTCTTGTCGGCTCTTGACTATCATATCATCAATATATGCCTCCATATTTCGTCCTAAGCGTGGCTGAAAAACATCATTGATCAATCTTTGAAAAGTGGCCGGGAGCATTTCGCAGGCCGAATGGCATCCTCGGCCCGGCCGTACGGCCCTTTTTCGGTTATGAAGGACGTTTTGTCCGATCCTCGGCCACATGGGGATTTGATGAAAACCCGAATAGGCGTCCATGAAGCTCGGCAAAGCATGACCAGCCGTGGAGTCTACTAGACGATCCAACTTAGGCAAAGGGAAGCTGTCCTTAGGACATGCCTTGTTGAGGTCCGTGTAGTCCACACACATTCTCCAACTGCCATTGGGCTTCGGCACCATAACCACATTTGCTATCCAGTCTGGATAGTAAGTTGCTTTGATGAACTTGGATTCCAACAACTTCTGGACTTCTTGGTCAACGGCCTGGTTTCTAGCCGGTCCCAAATGTCTCTTCTTCTGACGAACCGGTTTCAGATTTGGGTCGACATTCAAACGGTGGACGGCTACTTCCGGATCAATTCCCGGCATCTCTTCGACGCAATAGGCAAAGACATCTTGAAACTCTTTCAACAAGTGGACTAGACGACCCTTCAAACCGGGAGCGAGCGAAGATCCAACTTTGAGGGTCCTTTCGGGACGAGCCTCATCCGGACATACTTCTTCGGGGGGCTTCTGCGGCTGCGGACGTTCTACCGATAGTCCCATAATGGCCATTACTTCTTCGGACGAGGAGGGTTCTTCCTTGATGATTTCATATTTCCTCTTCTTCTTTGGGGAGATGTTCAGACGCCTTCCTTGAGGGAGCAAGAGGCGTCTGAGGGCTCCCAATGGTCAGCTTTAATCCAGACGTTTTCCTCTCGCTGGTCATCTGCGTCTGTTCTTTTTCTGTCCCAGACGTTCTCCTTTCGCTATCAACCTTCGTCTGATCTTTCTCTTTTCCAGACGTTTTCCTTTCGCTATCAACCTTCGTCTGATCTTTCTCTTTTCCAGACGTTTTCCTTTCGCCAGCAACTTGCGTCTGGTCTTGCTTATCAGTTTTCCATGATGATGGTTTCGAGTAGTTAGGTAACATTCCCTAGCCGCCTGTTGGTCTCCATACGGGGAGCCAATCTTGCCGTCATCACACTCATACTTCATCAACATCGGGTGAGTTACTATCACGGCTTTGACATGATTCGGGGTTGGTCGTCCAAGAATGACATTGTAAGCTGTCAAATCTCGGACCACCAAAAACTTGATAAACAGAGTTCTTGAGGCTTCCTTCTCACCAACTCGGACGGGCAACGTGACCGTTCCCATGGGGTGGATGACTCCTCCCCCAAACCCAATGATGGGATGGTGGACGGGGACCAAGTTCCGTTCGTCAAACCTCAACCTGGACAAGCAATCAGCACTAATGATGTCCGTCGAACTCCCGGTGTCGATCAGGATTCTTCTCACTCTCAAGTTTGCTATTTTCATTTCTACGACCAAGGGGTCATCATGGGGAGTCCTCAGCCTACCCCGATCTTGCTCACTAACTACCACCCTTGGGAAGGGCTCGGCCTTCGTCGATCGCCTAACAAAACTTGGCCGAGCTCCCTAAGGTAGTTTTTGTGCCCTCGATTAGTTGGTCCCCCAAAGAAGAAACCACCCGAGATTACGAGAACAACATCTTCGTATGTGCTTGCACTCTCTTTCTTCTTGTTATGCCAATCATCTTTCCTTGGGAACTTCCTTCCCCCTTGCGGCATGTAGGAATTCATCTTTCCTTTTCGGGCCAACTCTTCCAAAGCTCTCTTCGGGTGCTTACATTCATTAGTCTCATGACCACAATCCTTGTGGAAGTGACAAGATTTGCTCTTATCCCTATTTCTATAAGGTGTTTTCATCTCACTGGGGCCTTCAACTCATATTGATCCTTGATCTCCATGAGAATGGAATATTGGTCTTTGTTAAACTCAATAGGATTGGATGAGGATGGCTCGGCCAACTTTCTCTTGCTCCTTCGGGACGAAGTGGTGGTCGCAGCTATAGCCCGGGTCTCGGCCTTTTTGGGGTTGCTCTTCTTTGGGCGAGCAACCTCTTCGAGCTTCTTGGACTCGGGATGTTTTGCTTCAGCACACACTTCGGTAGCGTGGATAAACGCTTCCGCCTCTCTCAAAGCTTCAGCAAGAGTGGAGATTTTCTTCTTAACAAGGTCAAACTTGAAACTTCCCGGCCTTAGACCCCCGATGAAGGCGTCAAAGGCTACCCCAAAGCATTAAGATCTTGGATCCGAAGTGCCTCTAGGTTAAATCTCTTAACAAAACTCCTAAGGGCCTCCTTAGGTCCTTGGACGACCTTGCCTAGGTGCATGCTTGTCTTTTGTTCTTGCTTGTTGGCAACAAAATGACTAGTGAATAAGAAAGCGAGTTCAGTAAAATTATTGACCGAATTGGGGGGAAGATTATTGAACCACTTCGGGCTACTCCCTTCAAGGTAGCTGGGAAATTCTTACACCCAAGTAGCATCGTCCACTCCTTGGACGTACATCCGATGTTTGTAAGCGGACGGGTGATCATCGGGATCGGTTGTTCCATCAAAAGGCTCAATGGTTGGGAGTTTTACCTTTGGGAAGGGGGCGCCTCCATGATCCTGGCCGAGAATGGGGTAGGCCGGTTGATCGGAGGGCTCCCATTTGTCCCTCAATGGGTATGAACTCCTTGCGATACTCTTTCATTACGGGATTGGATGAAGTGTTGGCTGGTTTTGGACGCCTATAAACCATGGGCTGAGCCACGGTCTTCTCTGTCGTGGATGGACAAGAGAGTGGCTTAAGCTTCGGCCTTCCCCTACGGACGACAACCTCAAAGGAGGGTCTCTCGGGTATGGGGTAGATCCCGTAGCCGAACGTTGCAAAGCCGCGGCCCTTTTTGCCTCTAGATACTCCCCGGCGTCGGTTTCCATTACGTGCCCACTAGGATGGACATGGTCCTGGGTCCTCACCACCAGATTCCAGTCCATCTTTCTTCTCTGTTCGGTATCCTCTCGGTCGCTTTCCTCTCGCGGTCCTTCTAGAGGGTTCTGACGAACAGTGCCGACTAGGACCTCGGACGATCTACTTGAGAACATCCTCTAGGACGAGGTGGATTGTTAGCGGCGGCTCGGGTTGTGATGAAAAAACAACATATTGCTTTTAATCTGTTCCTGGACGACCTCCGCCATCCTGGTCCTGGAAATCATTCAAAACATTCTCCGGATGGGCGGCGATCCTTTGGACGATCTAGATTAACCTGGATGACCAGGTTCTTTGGCTTGGTCCGGGAACATTGACGATGGATGGAGGCCTATCTCTTCCTCGAGGTGGTCTTTCATGCTCCACCGTATCTTCGACATTAACTTGAAGGCTTCGATTTCTTGCAATGTTGGATGATTGACAATCGAGTCATTGTTACGTCTCCCCCCTGAGACGGCGCCAAATGTTTCGTCCGCTTGTCCAACAAGTAAGGCTGTAGGCTTAGCTTCCTTGTCGAGCAAGTAGAGTAGTATCTTGAGTGTTCTTGAGATGGAGACTTGTGCAACAATGCCCGAATTATAGCTTGATCCTGAGCCTTGGCTTCGCTCCCGAACTCCGCACAAAGGGACCCACCCTGGAGGTTTGGGTGGTGGTTCCCCCTCCGATGCTTAAGTCAGTTATCAGGAGTTGTAAGAGAAAGTAGAGATAGAAAGAGAAAATGAGAGAGAATTTATCAGAGTAACTTTCCACTGTTTGCATTGAATGTCTTTTTCTCCCGATTTCGGGGGTATTTATAGTGATAGCAAGTTGACTAACTAACCTTAAAAACCGACCTACAATAGTGGCCTCGATTGGGCGAGGAATCGAGTCACGCCACGTGGCGGACAATGACGGGAGAATGTCTATTATCCACTCTCCTTCGACCACTTGGCACTTGTTGGGCTTCGACTAATGGGCCG